>JAUAME010000012.1:6748750-7380625 GCA_030820535.1 Quercus parvula | reverse complement strand
ATCTGATTATCCTAACAGCAAATCCATGTCTAGCCTCAGTTTTATTTTTGGGCTTGGATTTTTCGTTAAAGTCAATCAGACTCAAGTAAATTATATAGAAGATATAATTTCAAGTAATTATATAAATAGATGTGTAGGTCAATTTAAAATTTTTGAAGAGAGAAGAGTACTATAAATCTATGGTTCATGTTGAGTACAACAATAATGAATGGGTCATACGGCTGTGAACGAACTGAGCTGAGCCGAGTATTGGAAGTTTAGGATTTGTTCATTTAAATTTATTTTGGACATGAGCTGAGCTCGAACTCATTACCAAACAAGATTGCATGTTCAAGCTGGTTCATATTCTTGTCAAACAAGCTTGAGTTTGTTCACGAACTACTTGATTACAAGTAATAATATGATATCTTTTGAACTTGTTTACAAACCACGTAAGAGCTCCTATCTCAAAGTTAATTTTTATGGGGCCATGTTTAGGGAAGAAAATGAAGCGGGTGTAGGGAAGAAAATGCAGTGGATTAACTTTGAGATAGAAGTACATCATTATGTAAGAGCTCGGCTTGTTTAATAATTGAGCCTAAATTTAAGCTTGAGCTTGGTGCATTTGTTAAATAAATGAACATAAACTAGTATTTTTTTTTAGCCGAGTTTGAGCTGTTCATTTACAGCCATGGCCTCCAGCATCCAGCCTCCACAGCTACTGCGGTCTCCTAGCTGTTCAATTTTACTGCCTTCTTATACCTTTCATAAGAATCTCTCCCTTCACCAAAGGAAAGGAAAAAGGAAAAAGGAAAAAGAAAAAGATGAAGAAAGACCACATCTTTTCAAAATCCCACAAGTATAATTGAGAACATATGAAATCTAAAAAGGTCAAGAAGTGTTTGGTGACTATTTGCAGGCACAAAGTTATCTCTACTAAAAAGCTTGACCCCAGGAGTTGTTTTAATCTGCTGATTGGACTGCATCTGTTCTAAGAGCACTGGTTTGTGCTTAGAGTGCGTGAAATGAAATTGGCTACCCCTTGGACAGATTGGGTGTAGCTTGGTTGCATGCTTCTTCTATAACCATACCACATAGATATCCATATAAATAATTAAATATTTGGGATTAATAGGTGGGCCATCAGTGTGTGCAATAACTTTTTCATGGAGCCCTTCAACCTTAAAAAATCAGTCTGCGATAACATTGGATGCCTTTTTTACTATTTTATGCTGTCTCTGTGTTTGGGGCGGAGGGGTTGGGGGGTTGGGGAGGGCTCTTACATTTCTTTTCAGGGTTAATCTGTGTTGGTAGTTCAAGCTGCTCTTGCTTGCATGGTTTTTAGGGTGGCTGTTGTCTGTAGTATTGTGTTTCCAGGAAAAGGTAGTTGAAGGTGTTGGTTATACCACTGCATTACAAGTGAATATATTGCTAAAAATAAGTAATGTCCTAGATGATTCCACAATTTCATTGAGTTCTTGACTTAAAATTCTTATATATAAATATGAAGAAGGTTCATATTATTATTATTATTATTGAGAGAGAAGTTTCATATTGAAGTGGTGTTTATATACCTTGAAAGGAAATATTGGGAAGAGGTAGAGAATGTATAATGTACTTGTATATATGTTACAGAAGAATATAGCAACCAAAGCCCTCTCAGCTCTTTCTCAAAAAAAAAAAAAAAAGTCCCTCTCAGCTTTGACCTGCTGGAACATTATAAATAATCATTATCTTATGTATTGCCAAGTGGATTTTGTATGTTTGAATAAAACTAAATTTTTGCAGTTTGCCATCTTGTGAGTTGTTTAAAATTTTATTTTTGGGTTATTATTATTATTATTTTTTATTTGTTCTGTGGCTTTCGCCAACCAGTCCTTTATATTTAATCATTATCTTATGTATTGCCAATTGGATTTTTTATGTTTAAATAAAGCATAATTTTGCAGTTTGCCATCCTTTTAAGGATTTATTTTTGGGTTTGTTATTATTATTTTTTACTTGCTTTGTCAGCCAGTCTATATTTTTAGCTAAAAAGGCAATTTTGATCTGTCCTCAATACTTGCTTTACAATCTGCGATTGAACTTTGCTTTCACCGTGTTATTCTCAGATTCTTGACATTTACTCACCTTGAGTCTACAGGTCAAGATATAAATGGTAACCAAGCGCAGCTCAAACCTCCTTCAAATGATGGATCACCAAACCCATTGCCAACCACTGAGCAACAGAGCATCCCGAATACGCGTGCAGTTCCACCTGCTGTTGCCAAAAGGGCTTCCTCCAATTCCTCTGTAGCTGTGCCCCGGCAAATTCCCTCTTGGCTTGGTTTGATGATTTCATTAGTACTGCTAGTATTCTGTTTGCCAGTCACCTAATTAAATCCCTTCTTGACTTGTAAATCCTATCTACTCTTTACAAGCTTCTAAACTCAATGAAATTTGCGTTTTCTTTAGGTTATTGTATTGATTGGGGGTTGATGTGATAGTCATAGTCACCTGTTTTAGTTATCTACTTTTGGTCTATAGGTGTCTTTTCTTTTTGATTATGTAATGTTTAAATGTTGCTGTTAGTACAAAGTTATTTTGAGATGCCTCAAATTTGATCATCTTATGCTTTTATCACTTATGTTTAAATTATTGTTAAACGTGACAGGTTTGTTGAAATATAAATTTATTTGGACTAGGGGTGCTCATGGGTTGGTCGAGCTTGGGTTAGGGGTGTAACCTGCTCACTCAACCTTACCATCTTTTGGACCTGCTATCGAACTGATGGATCTGGTTAAATGTTTTGATTCAAAGTTTCAAACGTTTGGGTGGGAGATTGGGTCTCGGGATGCAATTTTTTAAAGAGAAATGTTATGTCCATAACGCTTTCATAACAAATACTAAGTAGTAAGTAATTATTGGCTATTATTAATGAGTAAAAAAGTAATTTCAATTATGAGTTTAAATTAGAACCAATAATAACTTATCATCTGTCGTGAAAGTGTTATGAAAATAATGTAGACATAATGCTTTATCTTTTTCTAAAACATAATCAAAATGACTTGGTCATGATTTCGTGAATGCTCATACATTGGAACTATCTTAGGACATAAAATTTCAATATTTTTATTAAGATTTTTTTGCTTGAGTTATTTAAGCAACTAAGGGTGATTTGTTTTTTATAATTTGTATTTTTGTGGAATTTTAAATGAGGTTGAACTGTTGAAGGGAAAATTTTGTGCAATTTCTTGTGTAAATGTAGGGAATTTTAGGTGAGGTTGTGGGCGGCATTATTTGAAATTTCTTTTTTTATTCATTTATTTAAATATTTAAGTGAGGTTGAACTGTTGAAGGGGGCATCCAACTTGAAACCTCATTTTTCTTTCCCCTTCCCCTTTTTTTTTTTTTTTTTTTTTTTTTTTAATTTAAAATTTTATAAAATAAGTTAATTTTTTGGGTACAAAATTTAACTACAAAATTGGTTATAGTCTAAAATTACAATCTTACTTAATATTATTAATATTACTACATATTTTGAAAATCTAGTCGTTAGATTGCATGTTCTTTACGTCTTTAATACGCATGTCAAATCTTGTATTAATTGGATATTATTTACTATATAATCTATAAGATTATATTTTATGTAAAATTTTAAATTACAAAAATTTATAATTTAAATAATTTATTGATAACATAGTTATTAATTTTTAATTTTCTAGAAATTTTGGAATCGTAGAGAATACAAGAAAAAAATATTATCTAATAGTGGATTTGTCAAAATTTACTTTCAATAAAAAGATATTGAGTAAGAACAGCCTTAAGCTACAATCAATTTTATAACTAAATTTTGTCAGTTGAAAAATTGGTTGCTTGACTTGTTCGGAATTGTCTGTGATCCTTTGAGTTGGGTTGGGCCTTTGAGGTTGGGCCTCTCTGATATCTATATTCCCAGGAGTATGATGCCCAAAAATATTAGTATGCCCATATTTTGTTTGATTAGAAATTGATAAGGTTCTTAGAAATATGAGATATTCATATTTGATTAATTTTAGGAATATTACAAGTAATTTATTCTTCTTAAACTATCCTTACGTTTATAATACAAATTTTTTTTTTTTTTTGATGAATACGTTTATAATACAATCTTAAAGGGCATTATCCATAACTTTTATATGACTTCTTATAAATAAATGATAAGAAAAATAAAAGTTGTGAATTAAGTCAACTCTTCTAAAATTATAGTTCTAATATTTTTGAATAACATATATATGACCAAAATAATTATTTCAATTTTTTAAATGATTTATCAGGACATTCTACTTTGTGAATCAAAATTATTTAGTTTTAAAAAGACGACAATTTTTAAGCAAGAGATAAAATTAGTAATTTAAAAATAAAAAAAATACAAACAATTCTGAATAGGAGATTGTGGCGGCCCAACCCAAAGTACTATGAGGCCTTTGAGGTTGGGCTCCCAATTTATTTATTTAGAGTGGGTCAAGAGTTCTCTATCATGGATAAATCCCTTTGAGGCTAGCCTAACAGCCCAAATGAAGAAGCTTGTGGCCAAGCTTGAACCTTACCCCATGCATGTGTTTCCCATGGAGTCTCAGGTTGGGTGCTGAGCTTCCTTCTCTTTAACTATTTTTCTCTCTTTGCCTCTCGTGTATTTCTCTCTCTCTCTCTCTCTCTCTCTCTCTCTCTCTCTCTCTCTCTCTCTCTCTCTCTGATTAGCCAACCTCCTCTCACACCATCTCTTCTCCCTTTTATAGCCTTCCCTTAGTGGGTTTGCCATCATGAGTGGTGGTTTTTCCCAAAAATGTGGCCCTATTTTGACCTATATTCCCAATCGGATGGGACCCACCGCATATTTATGAATTGACCCCTTTGGAACTTGTGCCAACCTCCAAATCTATGCTCAATGGGCGGATATCCCCAAGGCATTATGTAACGTTCTCTGTGATGCCTTGGGTCAGTTTGTACCATACCATGTTTGGACCCTCCATCACTTGTTTGATAATTTGGGTGGGTCTGACTTATGTGGGCCTTGGTTTTGGGCTTGTATTTGATTTTTGGACCGTACAGAGATAAAAATCAAACTCAACAAGAACACTTAACAAAATTTAACCATAATATAAAAATTTTTGAATACATAACATAAGCATTTGATTAGAAAATGTTGTATTTCATATAGTACAAATCTTTTCATTGTGCTCAAGTAACATAATGTTACTAGGTTGGAAAGCACTAGTCATATCTATACTACCCTAAAAGTTTGAGAAAACTTGAAAGCTCGGAGAAAGAGAGAATTTGAGAGAAAAAGCTTAATAGAACTATGATTGTATTTCTGAGCTTAAGAAAAAAATCTATACGCGGAGACTCTATTTATAGAGCTCTATAATTGAACACATGGGAATTCAATCCTAACAAACTTCTAACAAACTCTATAAATATCTCTGCTGTTACAGCTAAAAATAACAGTGGCGGTTCTAAGATATTTTTTTAGGGAGGACATATCTTAGAACCCCTAAATTTTTACCAATAGAGATATTCTTATATCAATGGAAGTATTAATTAAGCCATAAATATTTGTTTTTCATTAAAGAAAACCCGTTAAAGAAAAATGTTTTCATTGGATGGGTCAATCATTTAATCTCTCACACATAAATGTTAAAAGAACTTATTAATCTTACACTAGTAAATAAATTTATACTCAAATTTTATTTAGAGATATCAAATATATGACTTTATTAAAATTTTCAATCATAATTTTTTAGTATTTGGTTACTTCATTTAATAAATAGTGTTTATTTTAGTTGTATAGTCATTGAGTAATGCGATAGGTTCGTTTTAATTTGTAATATTTTTCTAAAAAAATTGATTTTAAATGAAACAACCAAAAGTTAAATAAATATTCTATTAATATTCAAAGTATAAGAATAGACCACACTTAAAGTAATCGCCTTAGGCCACATAATACCTTGAGCTGGCCCTAATTGTATATTGTTTATTAATACGATGAAAATACTAATTATTGTTGCTAAGATTAAATCTTGGAAATTATCTATTGTTTTTAAATACAATCAACATATGAATTATTGTTGTTAAGTGAACTTCGAGTGAGATCTAAATATAATAAACTTTTATGTATTAGTTTATTTCAAATTTGTTAAGATCTAAATGATTTTTTTTTTAGATTTAAGATGAACAAATTTATACTTTTGTTGTTAGGCTTACTATTTTTCCCCCATATTTTAGATCAAATTTGTTTGTTATTGGAGGGTTTTTTTTTTTTTTTTTTTTGGTTTAAAAAGACCAAGATATTTTGAAGACGATCATATTCAAATTCATTTCAGCTAGGATTAAAAAAAATTTAGGTCTAGGGGGTTCAAAATTTATTTTAGGAGGATCAAATAAAAAAATTATATATAATTTTTTTTTGGGCCTAGCTCATGAACCCCTGGACTGTACCTAGAGCCGCCTATGAATAAAAAATATCTAATTCAACATTCTTAAGACCATAGCTTGATGTTGAAGAAGATGTAGAGTTGTGGAAGATATCTTACCAAGATGATGTCGTGTCTCTTGATTTAGAATCTTAGTGCAACTAAACAAAATGACGGTGTCTTCATTAAAATATTGACACGCTTCACTTAACCAAATGATGTCGTTTTCAACAACTCTAAAGCAACTTCGTTTAGAAGTTACCATTAACTATTTGAATATTCTCCTCTTTCATCTCTTCTACTTTCAAAAAGGACCAGTACAATTACAATTGGCTAATCTTTTCAATGCGTTCGAGTCACATAGCATTACTAGGTTGGAAAGCATGGACCATATTTACACTTAGACCCTAAAAGAATTAGTAAAGTTACAATTATTTTCCTTGTAATCACTTATAAAATTTAGTTCAATCTATAACACATCCGATATGGACTTAACACACACATGTGAATTGAGAATTTTTTTCCCTTGACCGAATCAGTAAAAATTTATATGTATTTTTTATTTTTCATAAAAATTGTAAGAAGGAGGAAAGGATTTTTTAAAACTTGGGGCAGGGGGCTCACCTCCCTCAGCGGCCAGTATGTCTGCAAAAAACACATATATCCAATCAAATCCATATAATCTAGATGGTATGTTATTATTGGTTCTAAATTGAATTCATTAATCATTGATATTATTTTTTGCCCACTAATAAAAATATGTAACAATCTGGTTTGTTGTGTAAAAATATTATTTTTCAACAGTGATATATATTCACGTCTTATGAATTGTCTTAAACTATTAGTTGCAATCAAACTACCAGTAAGAATACGGTGACTTGCAGAATCAGTTTTCCCCAAGGATCTTTTCTTAAAAAAAAAAGGGTTTTCCCCAAGGATCCTGCCAAATCTAAGGAGATTCAACTACCTAATTTCCATGAGGACAGGTTTCGGTACATTCGGACTAAACTGGGGCAGGTTTATCAGTTACAATATAATATTAAAAAAAAATCGAAATCTTTTACAAGATTCAAATGGGTAAAGATTCTTAGGACAGCATAGACAAGGTTACAAGATCTACTCAACTATAAATAATGATATATATTGTTGATGTTGAATTTACTGCATGGATATGGACTGCGTCCAAAAGCCCATGGCAGTTACCACTTTTTAAGGATTAGGCGGTGGTGGTTATATTACATTACATGACACCCCACTCTTTAAGGTTTGGGCGGTGCTTACGCGTTAACGGTATATATATGTCGGTGCATTGGATATTAGCTAATTTTCATTTGACTCATGGACTAGGTTACTGTTTTAATCTGCATGAGCATTAGTGTGGTAACTTGTCTAAATAATACTAATTGGATAGATAATGATTCTTTGTCAAACGGTAGTCGGTTTCATTTCTATATTTTACATATATGCTAATCTTTTTATGATTTTATCGGTAGGAGTATTTTATTTTGATATATAATTTGGGCAGATGATGAAAGTTCTTAGATGCTTGTCAAAACTATTACTGTAGTGAGGCATTTTCTAATATTGACTTGACTTTGAGTACTAAGTCTGTCGAAGACATGTGCCTTGATTTGTGTATGTGTGTGTGTGTGTTATTTTTAAAACATATAGAAGACTCATGACTCTAAAAGTCTCACAAATCCTGCATATAAAATGGGTTAATCCTAAAAGCAAGAAATGTATCACTAAGTTATAAGGTGATTGGTTAGTTAGTGAAAAATGATGCTTCGGTCAAAGTGTAAGAAAGAGAAATTTATCATTTTGTAACAGGCATAACCGCATAAGGTTAATTTTTTACCTACAATATATATTGCGGTGAAGTTTTTGTATTTAAAATGATTGTAGGTTTTTCAAGTCAGATACGTCAGGAAAATTGTCCAAATACAGGATACATGCACGACAAGCTAGGCCACCCAATCGTTGGTTTTTCCCCCTTTAATTTTTTTAAATCATTTAAATTCACATTTCCTAAGTCTTAACAAGTCTTTATTAACTAACAGTAATAAAAATTCACATAAGTTGAGACTTAATTAAATCAATCTATCTGAACAAAACAAATCATTTGATGCAAAACTATAAGATCATTGGTATATATTATGGGAATTATGAAATTATATAATATCAATCATTTAATTAGTTATTGTCTTCGTTAAAAGTCTTATTGCTTAACTCATATCTCCTTATGTTTTTCAATAGAGGCATCCAAGGTTCAAATTCATACATCTCCAACTATCCATGTAACAAAAAAAAAAAAGTTATTGTCAAAATCTTTGTAATAAAATTTCATATTATATAAACCTATGTCCATATCATATTCACATATTTAGTTGTGTTATTTTACTAATCTACCATACTTGTTTGTTTTAATATTAAAAATTGGATTGTACATATCATGCTTGCACCATGTAGCTCAATATTGTAAGTATAACTAGTTGTATGGCATAATTTCATAATGTGTCTCATCATAAGTATATTAAAATTAAAAACATAGTTTACATAAAAGTGTGAAAAAATGTTACAATTTTTATTAAAAAAATTAATTAAAATACTACACCAATTAAAATTCAATTATCAAAATTTCAAGATATTTAATTGGAATTTCACTATTTATTTTAAAGCATTTTATAATCTATCATTTTATTTATTTATTTTTTTTTAACTTTGGACTTAGATTATGTGCACTTGTCAAGTAACATCAAGTCAATTTATTCTATTATTGAATTTTAATGAGTTATTAAAATATTTTATAATTTACATATAATTTTTTTTACTTTATTAATGTGTTTCAAATGCTCCATAATTTGGAATAGGAATTGGAGCGTAGGTAGGTTGGCATAATATTAGTATATGATTAGGAACAACCTTGACATCTTTTCCATCTAATAGAAAAGATACTAATAAAATGATGGAGGGTATAAAGTCTTGAAAAAAGAAAAATCATGATGAAATATATATATATATTTTTAGGATTTTACTAATGTGTGCCCTTAGGTCACACATTAATTTCCATTTTTGGAAAAAATTTTCTTGAGAACTGAAAAAGTAATGACAGCTTTTTCAATTCTCGAAAAAATGTTTCTAACAATAAAAAACTTAATGTGTGTCCTAAGAGCACATATTAACCGGACTTTTTTTTTTTTTAAAATGGAATATTTGCAATATAGAGCTAGCAGTCTTTTGATGAAAGACTGCTAGCAGTGTCTTGAATTGATAAGAACAGGTAGATGCATTGCACCATGCTGTGTGCATTGATGTCCTATTAGTCTTTTTCAGTGCTAACAGAAGAAGTAGGTTAATTAGACTGATAGTATAGACTACTAGTGCTTTGATTTTTTTGTGAACAATATATCATTTGAGTGCTTTGCACATTACAAATCGGTACATTGCTTAGCCCTCGGGGGGGCCTTCTAACCTCACAATTGACCCTCCCTCTCACCCCAACATCGTCTCAATTGGCTTGGCAGTTGGCCCCCCCACCTCTCACCCTAACATCGTCTCAGTGGCCATTTGATCTGACATGACTTATAGTGAAGAGCTAGTTCTAGACATGCAATTACAAGTTACTGCAGATTTGATATATGTTTTGACCAAGTACTCTTGTCATTTCAATTCTGATGCTTATCAAACCGAGATAGAGAAGAAGAAAAAAAAAAAGTGATATCCTTAATAAAGTAAGTCTGAAGTTTAAATAAATGGTATGGCTTAAGTAGGACCTAGCATTAATGTTTGTACGAGCTTAGCGAAGAAAAAAAAGGACCAGGTATAATAGTAGCCTAAGGCATATATATACACATTCAAGTGTTTCCTTCTCTAGGCCAAGTGTTTTTTATTTATTTTTTAATAAACCCTAGTCCAAGTGTTTGGAATATACAAACCTACAACACCTTCATTATTAGCATGATGATTGGGGTTACATACATTGACATCTATGCATAAATTACCCATAGTGTGTTACTTTTTTTCTTTTCTTTTTTTGTTGGCTGAATGCCCATAACCTGAGGCTGAGGCTGCAGGTTCTTGAGGTCCAAGGAAATTATGATCTTAATTTCGTATGGTGATGTGAATGGAAGTGATGATGGTGACACATCTATGTCACCAAGGCATGCATGTCATGCAGATTGCGAAATGATAGTTGACTGGGACCTTCGTACTTAGATATATGGTGGCCTATCGTGATGGTGGGCAATATTTTCTCGCCCAGTCAACACAAAGAAATCTGATTCGTTTATAAAGATATGGCTCCAATTGCTCCTTAAAAAAATAAGCAATGGACTGGTGGTATACACGTTCATAATTTATACAGGTGTTGCGAGTTGCAAGTTGCAAATGTATGCATGCCTAACTTTTTTATTTTATATATTATTTTCTTGGATGTATGCAGTTTCTCATCCCACATGCACCAATTATTATGGGGAGAAATTTTTTAAGTGTAACCCTAAATATTTGAGAGATATTTTGAACTCAGAATTTCATAGATATCATGATAACGAAAGAACTACTTACCTATCAAATATCCAAATGTCTATCTAATCATTTGTGTGAACATATTGGGCAATCCTTGTTACCAGGAAATAAGGTCTTGGATTGACTGGGGTGAATTCGTCATGGTTATCAAGACAATTACAGATTTTTTATTTTTATTTTTTATTTTTATATCCCAATTAGAGATTTAATGAAATTTGGTATATATAATAATCACATTGGCCCACCTATCAGTAATGAAATCTAAGAGTACTGTTGATCAGATCATAGGTACGGGAGCACCTCTCCTTGATATGTCTAAAGCGAACAGTCGGGATGAAATGCTGCGTGCATACAAACAAAAATAAATAAATAAAAAGACGAACTTTTCTTTATGAGTGGAATTGGTGATTTGGATGAAATTATTGGCAAAGTCGAATAAATATTGTCAAGAAATTGTGTATATTCTAAATATGATGTGTTGTGGATATAGTTTAATATTATTAGTGATATGGGAAACGACAAAACTTTTACATAATTCAGATACTATAAAAAATTCTAAGATTAAAGAATGTGGTTGTCCTTTTATTTATTTATTTAAAAATGGTTATATACTTATATATAATTGTCTCAAATAAAGCTGATCATCAAATGTTGATAGTATATCCTCCACTCTCACTTATATAAAGATAAGAAAGGAAGAAAATTTAGTTTTCATGGGAGGCTTTAAATTTAATTATTGAAAGACAGTATTAAAGAAATAGTTAGAATTATTATGATTTTTATTATTAAAGGTCTATAAATTGATATAATAATAAATGTAATTAGTATCATTTCAATTACATAATAAATATTTTCTATAAAAAAAAATTATAATAAAAAAATTATTATTATTATTTTTACTAATGTCCCACATAAATTTTATATAAAAATGCTATCATTACTCATTTTAAGAATCTATTTGACATCAGTTTTTAAATCTTATTTTTCAAATTTTTTAAGGTATAAATATATTTTAACATTCTTTCAGCAAAAGTTAAGCTCTTTTATAATGGTACACTGATTATGTAATGTATTATAAACTTATTTAAAAAAACTCTATATATTACTTTCATGTTTATATGTTCTAATAAGTATTATTATTTCTTGTTTAAAAAAAAAAAATTTCATTTCTTAAAAGAAAAAAACCTTTAAACCACTAGGCATGGCCGCCTACACCTTTTGCGGGTTTTGTTTATTCTATTATTTTTCTTAGTCCCACCGCCCAAATAATCACACCACCAATCAAAAATAATACAGTTCACAAATAGACAATTGCTAGTGATTGTGATTTGTGAACACTCAACAAGACCCTTTTCAAACAGGTTGAAGCAACTACCGGCTCCCATTGAATTGTTTGTTGCCACGTGCCTCCGATCTCAATCGTTGATATATCTACGTGGCATCTCATCCAAGTACTCCATGTTGCACCCATTATATTATGATTATCATCATGCATTGATTTATAAACTTTTGTTGGGATTTTATTTTATTTTATTTTTTTTCAAACTTTTGACGAGTCTTTCCACGAGCATAGCAATCAAACTTAAATCATTGTTGTTTACTTTCACATTTCTTGTGCCCAAAGAATTAAACTCTCTATAAGCACAACAAATTTGGACTTTGGAGGCAAAACCAAAGTGTACTTAAATTTAAGCTACCTTTTATGAGTAATGCTCATGACACTGAAAAGTGCATAATTTTATGTCACAACTAAACGTGTGATGAGTTATAATTAGTACAAGTGTGTTTTCACATAGTCTACTATTATATTTATACTAATCATAACTCGTCACGACAAAATTATGCACTTTCCCGTATACTAAGCATCACTCTTACCATTAAATTCTCAGACTCTCAACCGCTTTTCTTTATGTACGTACGTAATGAAACGCCTATATAATAAGTGCGAGTAGCAAACGAAGGTGTACTCATATTTTAAGAGCTAACAAAGCTTAAAGGGATAAAGAGCAAAACTTTGAAGCATTTTTCTTTTGGGTTTGTTGATTTGTTCTCTCTTTTGAAGGTAAGAAGGAATCCCCAGATCTAGAGCGAAGTTTCGTACAGATTCTAGGAAATCCAACTTTATATATTTTTTTATTTGCTCATTTATTTTGTGTTTGAATAATACTGAGGACAAAACAACTTTCACAAATTGCTGATATATTTAACTTACATTTATCGTTTTTTTATGTCTTTCATACACACACCATGGATGTTTTTCATTGATTCATCCGTTACTGCTAGACCACCAGCTATATATAAATCTATACAAGCCATCAGGACCCATGACAAGAACAACTACTAGTCCTTCATTTCTCTTCTCCTACATTTTTTTTTCCTGATCATTCAAACAACAAGATCAAGTTTAGACTTGTCCTTGTCTACTGCTTAGAGTGTTCTCTCTTTTCATGTTTGCTTTCCTTTAAATTTAACCTTTTCAACTCTCAAGCTTATCTTTAAGCTTTTGCATTTCCGGCCCACCTGCTTTTTATTAATACAAAAAGTCTTGCAGAAACTTCTCTTAAGACAAAAATCATCCTGAAGCTACAGATTTGAAGAAACAAAAAAAATGGGTGTGGAAGGCACTTTGGAATACTTATCCGCTTTATTAAGCAGTGCTAAAAAGCGCAAGAAGAAGAAGCAAATTCAAACTGTAGCGCTCAAAGTCAGGATGGACTGTGAAGGGTGTGAGCGTAAGGTCAAGAATGTTCTCTCCGGAGTAAAGGGTAAGTTTCATTTCTTATTATTTTCTTTTATTTCTATTGTTTTAGTAGTTTCATGTCAGTAATTGATATCAAGGCTACAGACAAATCAAAGGTTTATTGTGTCATTAGACTTATTGGTGTTCAATAATAAGTCTAGAGTTACAAAATTTTCTACAAAAGAATGTCAGTGATGTGAACCAATTATAAAAACTTAGTAATTTTATTATTGTGAAAATTGTTGTGTTTGTAGTATTACTAAGTGATCAATTGCTTTATCATCATGGGGTTACCTAAAGATAACACTTTTTTTTTTTTTTTTTGCAGGGGCTAAATCTGTGGACGTGGACAGGAAACAGCAGAAGGTGACTGTTACAGGTTATGTTGAGCCGAAGAAGGTGTTGAAGGCAGCTCAATCAACCAAGAAAAAGGTAGAGATGTGGCCTTATGTTCCATACACACTGGTGGCTCATCCTTACGTTGCTCAGGCTTATGACAAGAAGGCACCTCCTAATATGGTCAGGAGCATTCCCAATACTGTCACAATTAATGAGACCACCGTGGATGACCGCTACACCAACATGTTCAGTGATGAAAACCCAAATGCCTGCTCCATCATGTAGATCAAATATTACAAAATCGATCTGCTTGTATCGAAATGTTAATAGTAGGCTAAGCTAGCTATATATCTAGCTGCAGCAGGGGGTTTGTGTTTTGTTGATAGGGTTTGATGATTATGTTAATATCGATCTCTGTTTTGAATTTTCTTTTAGCTAGAGAGTTTGTGCATGGTGGACATGAGCTTTGGAAATGGGAACTGTTATTAAATGAATGAAAATGTGTGGGTTGCTACTCATTTCAGTAATTCAGCATAGCTAGAGTCTTCCTCTATTTGACATTTTCCACGACGTTGAAAAATTTTCTTTACGCATTTGGCAGGACATGGTTTTTATTATTATTATTATTATTATTATTATTTTAGCATCAATTAAAATGGCCGTTTCTGCATGTGAATCATATTGTATAGGTTAGTGTTAATTATACATACTCTGTTATACATGTTGAAATGTGTGTAAAAATGTATGTTATAGGATGTGCATGTACTAATATTTCTCCTTTTGTATATATGTCCGGTAAGTTGCAAATTATATAAGGAACCACATTCAAAAACTTCATCAATATTCATAGTTGATTAATGATACTTTTACAATTTTTTTTTTTTTTTTTTATATCCTCTTTTTACAGCTTGTTTCAGGTGTTAAGATGTGAAGATTTTTAAAATATGAACATTTTTGTATTAATTGTGAATATTGGTATAAAATAGTGGATGTAAAAAAGTATAAGATGATATTTTCTCTAAATATATATATATATATATATATATATATATATGGTTAAGTACTTAGATGTACTTTATGGTATTTGGGTTTGAATCAAATTTCTTTTGGCATATCAGTGTCAGAAATCAGACTTCCTAATAACACTTAATTCTTGATGTTAGAGTAAAGTCGGCTAACATTTCACTTATTATTATTATTATACATGAAATGAATTAAGACCTACTTTACAGGTAAGAATGTAAACGAGCATAATTAAGTCGAGTTGAGTATTAAAAGTAGAGATTTGTTCATTTAGTTTATTTTAAATATGAGTCGAATATGAGCTCATCATTAAATAAGATTATATGTTAAAATTTGGTTTATTTTCTTATCAAACAAGTGCGACTTTGTTCACGAATTACTTGATTAACTTATTCTTTTCTCATATATAATAAAACCATGATTGCATTTTTTTACTCATTCAAAAATCTATATTAATAATTAATAACTAAATTAAGGTTAAAATTATATTAATTGAGTTAACTAGATAGATTTTCATACATGAATTTTAAAAAAAAAGTTGAATAACTTTGTATCATTAAAATTTATATATAATTTGTACTACGAATGAACAATTTATATATATTATCAATAAATTACAAATAATAATTTGATATCATATAAACTTATTTATAGAATTATAAAATCTAATATCAATTAAGTTCGTATAATAAGTATATTATTATATAAGTATACATAAACATATAATATTATATTATATACATTGAAATTGAGTCTCATGTTCATGAGATTGCTCACGAACATTATTATGTTTGAGCTTAATTAACTTGTTTAATAGCCGAGCCGAAATTGTACTTTCTTAACTTATTTACTAAACATATATACATAAACAAGTCATTTTTTGAGCTAAACTCCAACTAAACAACTTGTTAATTTACAGCACTATTCAGGGGCTCATTAGTGTTCACGCTTTTGTAAGTTACTTTGAACATAAACAGTGCCCCATGTATTTGTATTTTGATGATATAGATTTTTTCATTGATGAGTATAGCTATGGAGAAGTGGTCCTGGCCAACTAGCGTCTGCATCATTCGCAAGAAAATTTAGAAAGAAGGTAGGACTGGGAACAGTAGAGGAATTTTTCTTAGGGTGTTCTTTAAGAAGCATAAATTATACAATTTAATAAAAAGATAAATTAATATATTGACAACAACAATAATAAAAAAAGTGCAAATACATAAAGTTTACAATTTCCTTCTACGAGTTTTCATATTTTGAAATTGGTGCATGATAGTCTCATTATCAATGCTATAAGCTTCATTTCTTTTAATGTACACAACCAAGCAATCATTTATCCACTGAATGTAGAACAAATTATGGAGCAAAATTTAATTTTATTGGCATAAAAAAACTGAGAGTGTTTCCAAATTTTTTTTGAAGGGTAGACAAATAAAAAATTTTAAATTATTATATATATATATTAAAAAAAATTCAGGTTAGGGTGGTCTAGGGACCATCCTGACCTTAAGGTTGCGCAGCCCCTGACTGGGAATTAATCCAAAGGAATATTCACCTTTTAGCCAACTATATATTCACCAACCAATACCAGAACTCACGTACACTAGAAGTATTTGAAAACCTACTTTTTGACAATTAGCGTATATAAGAAGACGCAGCAGTACCTAATAATTAGGTGCCTCCCTAGACAAAATGTAACCCTTTCACAAATTTTTATCTCAATTTTATTTAATGTTATTGTAATGATTTTTTTTTTTTTTTTTGGTTGTTGTAATAAACATTTGTTTTTCTTGTAGTGAATGAGTGACTGTCATTTTCTAAGAGCCAATGATTTTTATTTTTATATAAGATTAGAAAAGGGACAAGGTTAATTCAAGGGAATAGTTTAAGCCAAGAATCACAAATTCACAATTTAGAGTATTAAAATACAAATTCCAAAATCCAATTGTAAAGATGACAATGAAAAACTATGCGTGGTGGGTTACTTAGGCCCATGGAGTACGTAAGCATTGTTTTGGGCTCATTAGAATTTAGCTGGTTGGCCAAATTGTTCAAAGACAAGGGTCATTCCTAATTATAATGTGGTTTGCGCTTGGGCTTAGAACAACGCAAATTTCAGGTTAAATTGAATCATCAATTATTAAGTCGTTGAAGTGACTAATCGTGTTCATTAATATTTGCATCTAAAAAAAATGTTCATTAACATGTTAGTTTGTAGTTTTTTTTGTAATAAAATTTATAATAATTTTAGCATTATATATATATATATATATATAGAACATCAAAAAATTCTGAATCTCAAGAATTTAGTTTTTAAAAAAATAACCCTCCCATGTGCTGATCCATTACAAAGTTTGTGGCCGCAAGGTTACTAATTAGCAATAAGGAATGTTCGACAAGTCCAAAAGACTCAATCTCACCAAGCGTTCTCTCAGTTCGTAATTGGTATTAATCCATAGAATAGATGCTGGACATAATATGTATTTTGCACTTGTCCGGACAAAATGGTTCAGGATAACATTGAGTTATGTTAACGGTTTGGCACATAGCTGCATTCTTTTATGGATTATCAAAAATTGGGAACCTTGTAGCTATCTGGTGAGCCCTTTGTACGGATCCCAAGGAAGATACAAAGGTACTATATTGGCTTGCTTAGTAGGGAGGCAAAGAGAAGCCAGAAGAAGACACATTAGGCTTGGAAGATGGAACTCATGGACTAATTGAGAAACTCGAATGCTTCTGCATTTTAATACATAAATACTATGAGACAAAAGTAAGAAAGGAAATCATATAAATCTTTATCTATACTAAAAAATTGAAGTGAAGTTCAACAAAAGATTAAATTCACTATAGTTTAGTTTATCTCAAGTGCCTTTATTTCTACTTCAAATCCATTTTAACCAATCGAAATTAATTCAAAATTTATCTTAAAATTTCAAAATTTATGATAAACTCAAATAATTGCAATGAAAAATTTATTAACATGGTTCAATAATCTAAAGGTGCTCGTTTCATAGACTTTTATAATGATTAACTTTCAACAATTTCTTTAAAAGGTGTAATAAATATTAACAAAATTTATTGTATTATCAGAAGTAGAGTTGTCCAACATACAACCAGATCCAATAAGCTCGCTCAACCCAAAGCCATCCGACCAAAAATCTATTTGATCCTAGTTGTGGTTCAGTTGACGGTGGGTGCAAGGCTTCCAATCCAATCAACATCGGGTCGAGTGGTGGTTTGCCCCTCCCAAATATTCTGTTTTGACTAACCCGCCATATACACCCATCATTTGTTCAACTTCAGCATTTCATGACTCTTCACACTGATGAAACCCAAAAATCTAATGAATATTTCACCAAATCTAAAGATTTCCACTAGATTTGTGATATCTCTGTTGATTTGAGGAGATCTTTACTAGATTTGGGGAGAATTGCTCTAGATTCGATGGATCTTTGCCATGCACCACAATCTGACAATCACAAGTCCAAAGCTTTTTCAGACATCGATCGATGAGTTTGTAATCCTGAAACCTAATACAATTGGGTCAAGTGTGGTTTGATGGACAATTTGACCCAACTTGACCCGTGGACACCTTTAATAAAAAAAACAATTATGTTATAGAGAGTAAAACAAAATTTCTAGATAAATAGGACAAGAAGTTATCTTTTTTTTTTTTTTTCTTCTTATTTATAAAATGGATTTTTTTTCTTTTTCAAATTAACAATTTGGATATTCTCTCAAATTATTGACCAAAAAAAAAAAAATTTTAAATGATTTCAAATATTGAAATGATTCATCATGGTAATTATAATTTATAAAATGAAATTTGAAATATTTTATTCACATATAGGCTACAGCAATATTCATTTGGTTATAAACTTTGCAATTTTTTTTTTTTTTTAATGCAACTCACTTTCTAGGATAATTATTGTGTGTACGTAGATTGTGTATGCAAAAATTAATTTTTTCAACAGATGTATGCACAAATTATAAGTTGGTTTCTTTCAAGGGAGAAAAAGAAAAGAAAAAACAAGGACTAGAAGTATAAGTTAGTTAAAACTTAATGAATAGCAGCACCATTTGAGGCAATTCGTACGGTTAACATTATCTCTTTGTGTTGACCAGGCTTCGATGATTTTACTCAAATTTATGTTGCAAACCAAATTAAAAAAAAACAATTCTACTGATATATCGACTCAAGAAAAAGGCTGAATAGTGCATATCACCAAATTAAAGTCTCCTGGAAATCAACAGTCAAGACACAAAGGGGCTGAGTCAAAATAACCAAACCAATTAACGGTAATGCTTAGTATTATACTATCAACCATCAAAAACACCCAAAACCCTGTGATCCTTTCTTTTTGTTTTTACATCCTACAATCTCTCTTCCCTATCTCTTCTCCCACCCATTTATAACCATCTCTCTCTCTCAACAACCCATCCCTTAACCTTCATGTCCATGCATTGTTTATTATAGGGCATTTATAACTATTTTTTCTTCCAAAAAAAAGTTGTTTGACTTTCTCGAAAAAATTTCAGTTTCATTCTTTTGCCCAGATATAGGTGACAGATCAAGATGGGTCGTGTTAAACTGGAGATAAAGAGAATAGAAAACAACACAAATCGACAAGTTACATTCTCAAAGCGTAGAAATGGGCTCATTAAGAAAGCCTATGAGCTTTCCATCCTTTGTGACATTGATATTGCTCTCATCATGTTCTCTCCCTCTGGTCGTCTCAGCCATTTCTCGGGCAGAAGAAGGTGGTATAATATTAATACACACCACATTTCTCATATTATCATACAACTATCTGACTTTTTTGCGTTCTTTTTGTTTTGTTTATATACATATTTGCTTCAATATTTGAATTGTGGTTTATTAACTTGCAAACACTAATTCATGCAATCGATTTATAATTGTTTAATTATGCTGCTCAATCCAATGATTTTCCAATTATTAATGAATATGATTTGAGGGCCAAAATGGTAATTGTCATGGAAAAGTTGTGCGCTTATGAAGCAATTCTTATGAAAAGAATATGATTTTTCTCCCAATAATTAGCTATTTGATTTGTTTTGGTGTATTACTTGGTATTGTCTTTTAAAATAGGTCTTTTTTGTCAAGAGTTTTATAACTTAATTGTTTCATATTTTTTGATGTTATTAACAGAGATATTTAGAATTCAAATCTTTCCTCTCACCCCAAACTATCAAATTATAATTAAAAAAATAGGCTCCCCTCAATGAATATTGTTGTTTTATGTGGCCCCCTCAACGTGGGCTTCTTGCACCATGCAAAAGAATGTAAATGTGATGGAATTAGTTTGAGGTTGTAATAGGTGGTGTGCATAGAAATTGGTAAACTAGAAATGGAAATTACTTTTGGTTTATTATAATAGGCTTGAACAAATTATGGAATTAGATGTCATGTTATGGTTGCACTTCTTTTATTTTTTTATATTGTTGATTTTCATCTTATTGATTGATAATTTTATAAACATGATTTTATTCTACGAGTGTATTTGTATATAATGTGTATGCATATGTGTGTTTTTTACATTGAAATAAATTCTAAGACACATTGTGATAAATTTTGTTATCTTGGAATATTAGGATTGAGGACGTGTTCACTCGTTTCATCAATCTCCCTGATCAAGAAAGAGAACAGTACGTATGATCTTATTGTTTTTATTATTTAGTTTAGAATTTATTTACAATGCTTCATTACTATATTGGCTTGTTAATTTGATTAATTTCATTGGTTTATCTGTTGCAGATCTTTACATCCTACAGAGAAGGGCAGGCATTTGTATGCACTCAAAACTATTTCTTCTCCTTTAGCATATATCCATAACCCTTTCATTTTATTTATTTATTTATTTTGTGGGTACAATTGATTTATATAATAATTCGTTTCTCTTTGGCAGTGATATTCAAAACAAAGAGGTAAGACGAAATTATTTGATGTTCAATTTTCTTTTAGCTAAGGGGTGCCACCACTCCATCTTAAAATTTTAATTCAGCCATTAAAAAAAAGAAAAGAAAAATGTAGAAGGAAGGAAGAAAGAAAAAAGAGAGAAAAAAAAAAGTACTACTCTCTTATGAAAAATTCAAGATAACTCTTGTTGAAATTATAATGTTGTTCATGCAGCATTTGCTTAGGACCTTACAGCAACTAAGGAGTGAAAATGACATTGCTCTTCAAATTGCCAAGTTTGTCTTCCTCTCTCCCCCCTCATACATATCAAATTTTCTTTAAAGTTTCTTTTATATTAATGTGAGTTGTTTACATATTTAGTTTCAAAATTAGACTTGAATAATCTAATGGTGCTAATTTTTTTTCTTTCCCGCCGATGTATTAATATTATCAATGCTTCAAAAAAGTCCGACGGCTGTTAACTCTGATATCGAGGTAAGAAAAAATAGTCTTAGAGTTAGAGTTTTCTTTGGCACCTTATTGAAATTTGATATATATATATAATTTTTTTTCTTCCTTTAGATTTTTAACTTTGTTTAATCTCTGTCATTAGGAACTTCAACAGGAAATTGGTAGATTACAGCAACAACTACAAATGGCTGAAGAACAGATAAGGTCATTAAAAAATTTCAGGGAAAAAAAGTGCTTTTGTTCCTGTCTTATTTGTTTAGTTACAGAATTTTCTTTACGATATATTAGTTCATGGAGACCTAAGTAATTTAAATGCTTCTCTAAACACAGGGTATATGAGCCTGAACCAACAAAAATCACATCTATTGAAGAGCTCGAATCCTGTGAGAAAAATCTAGTTGATACCATGACACGTGTTATGCAGAGAAAGGTTGACAAACTTTGTTTGTTCATTACACACACACAAAAAAAAAAGAAAAAAAAGAAAAAAGAAAAAAAAAAAAGAACCAGAAGTTTGTAATATTAATCTAAACTTCCATTTTTATGACAACTGTTTTTTTAAAATGTTTGTAGGAATATTTGCTGAGCAACCATCTATCTACTTATGATCCATCCAGTTTACAGGTAGTTAATAAACTAGATAAAGTGCAATAACAAATATAATTTAGTTATGAAAGTAGCTTAAGTATTTTTTTTTTGGATCAATAGCAAGGGATCACAGCCTCTTTCGAAAATGAAGTCGTCAATTGGATGCCGGATGGTGGACACAACCATGGACATATTTTTGATGCATCTACTTCTCTTAGTCAACTAAGGTAAGTTTTTACCAAAAGTCTTGTAATTCAATTAGTTGATACTTTCTGATGTTTACATTAGAGATATCCAGAGTTCATATTTCCTCCCCTCAAAGCATCAAATTAATAATTAAAAAAAAAAAAATCAAACCATCTAAGGTAAGTTGTCACTTTTGCCACATGCCCTCTAAACCATATTCTAAATGAAGTATAACTTGTAAGTGTTAGATTTATATATGTTAACGACTCTTTAAACCTATTATTAGTTTTCTCTCAAAAAGAATTATATCTGTTTTAATATATGATTAAACTTGTTCTATGAGAATGGACACCAACATGATTTCTCCTCCAATTCTTAATAAGTAGGGTTTTTCTTTTTAAAAAAATTAAAAAATAAATTCTTAATTAGTATTTATGTATAGAGCAGGTGTAAGTAATCAATAATCTTATAACTTAACTAGTCAGCAATTTTTAGTTTTTTAATGAAGACGTATAATAAATAAAGAAAAGGAAAAAAAAAGAAAAAAAAAGGAAAAGAAAAAAGACAAGTGAAAGTACATTTTTAAGCTTCAAAACCATCTCTCTCTATCTAGAAAGCTGGGATAAACAATGAATTCAAATATTTGCAAACATGCATATAAAAGTTTAGACACAAAATTTGGCACTAGTGTGGAGCAATGGAAACAGAAGCAAAATAAAGTTTTGCTTTATACGGTTTAAGATAGAAAGTATATCATGCATCATATTGATGTATTATTCTCCAATACTAGTATGTGGGTCGTATATAACTCCAAGCACCATAAAAATAAGAATGTATATATCCGATGTATACAATAATTATTGGGAAAAAAAGAGTCAAATAGTCTTCTTTTAGGGTCTAACGATTCAAAATAAGCTAGGATCATATAAGTGACTAGATTTAGCTCTCTTCTCTTTACACTAAATTGAAGATATATTTTTGGCAATTCAATTGTTACAAATAGTGGAAGGAAAATTTGAATTCTAGTTTTCCTAATGAAGAAGATCAACTAATGCTATTAAATTACAAGATTCTTAGCAATTTAACACAAACACAAGGCTCTTGGGAAATTTAGCATATATTGAAGCAAATATATTTGGGTTTTGCTTCATCATTTAGATTCAATTTACTAATGAGTTTAAACTTACATGTATTTGCAGGGAGCTATCATCCACAGTGTATGATCCCTTTTCGCAAGGAACAAGCTCAAACACGGACCCACGCAGCATGGGCACAAACCCAAGTGAAGGAAACTTCACATCTTGGTCTCAAGCCTACAACTCAACCGGGCACCAGCACCAGCAACAGCACCACCACCACTCCACCGCTCTCTTGTCACCGACTTTATTCCCTCACATTCAGGTTTTCCTTCTAGTACATAATATGCTCACTTGGAATAATAAGAATTTTACTATGATTTATGAATCATCATCATTTTGCAATATACACATGGTTGCCGTAAGAACTTTGGAATGGCCCACATGCCATTTGTGCCCAAGATTGGTTGGACCAGTTTAAATTCATGGCTTGGGGGTAGCCATCTTAGAATGAATTTTTTGTGTTGGGCTTTTGATCTTAATCTCAAGCCCAAAATGATTAAGCTGGCCCAACTTGGTTCTTTTTATTTTATTTTTAATAATAAATAAGTAGTGGAGGAGAGGAGATGGAGCTTGAACAACATATAAGAGGCATTTATAGTAGTATAATTACGAGGCTCACTAGGATATTAATTGAATTCTTGGTAGATTTATTGAATACTTCATAAGTTCCAAAAGTACTATAAATACGTATTTTTCCCTTTCACATAAATTGTAAGTCCTATTATAAATTTAATTAGTGAGACTCACAGTTATGTGAGAAGGGAAAGTACACATTTACGATACTCTGGGAGTACTCAATAATTACCCACTTAAAAGTTCCCAATGTTTGCATTTATAATAGTATAACTATGGGATTCAAGTCATAGTTCAATGATAATGATATCTTTGAATGTTTTATAATGTCTAGTGTCTATGGTTCGAAACTCACTTCCTTTCGAGATGTGTTATGTCTACAACAATTTTACAATATTTTTATAACAAATAATTGGTGATTAGTTATTATTGGTTCAAATTTGAATTTAGCACTAAAATTACTTTTTTAACCCAACAATAACAACCAGTAACAACCTGCCATTTAGGATTTGTTGTAAAAATGTTGTAAAATTATTGTAGACGTATCATTTCTCCTTCCTTTCCCCTACCTCCTTATTTACTGCTATTTTAAATAAATAAATAAATAAATAAATATATATATATATATATATATATATATATATATATATATATATATATATAATACATTTTAGTTTGTGGTGTGCTTAATCTAAATTTGTGTTTTATTTTTTATTTTTTGATTCCATCTAAAATCTTATATTATGTTATTGCCAGCATGGAATGGTGGGACCAGATATATCTGAGATGATGCGACAAGAGCAAGTAGAGATCCCGTTAAATGGCTCGCATGTTCAAGTGGACAATGAAGTAGCAAATTATGACTCCAAAGTTCATCAGCTTAATAATATGCAATGACACCAAGATTTGGAAAAATGTTAAGATCATAGCAAAGTTCACACATCTATCACTCACAACTCATTACGTGGCTAATTTTGGCAAAAATTCTGAACTTTGCTGTGATCCTAGCATATTTTCCAAGGTTTGAAAGACTCATTATTATGCACGGCTTTGTTACAGGGGTTCTTGTATTTGTATGATTAAGAAACTGTGCATAAAGAGGTATAAATACGCTAGTGCTTATGAGGATCATATATGACAGTGTAGCAGAATTTTGGCTTAATTTTCAATTTGTCCCAAGAATTTTCAACTTTATTCAATTCATTTTGATATTGGAATCCCTACCACTATTCAGCTTCAAATTATAATGAAAGGTAGGAAATTAATTAAGCATATGTATGAATGTCACTTGGATCTAAGTATATACTATATATACTCACTAAGGCACTCATAAGTCATAAGGGAGGCTGTCATAAAGCTATACCATTGGCGTCTCCATGACTTATCGTGCGTTAAAACCTTTTGTTTTTAGAAGTTTGTGTCATCACTGATGTAATATTTTGCCAACCTTGAATTTTTATTATTATTATATATTTTTGTAGATCTATGTAAAATTGATAAGCTACTCATAATTAGTCATATCAAAATGTGATTCTAAAAAAGTAGAGTAATGTTTAAGTATTCCTAAAGTATAGTGAATGCTGCTCTCTCTTCTCACATTTTTGGTGGAATCCACCATGAATGTTTGTTTTACTATATTCCAAAAGTACTTAAGAATTTTCTGAAAGAGAATATATCTACATAGTTTTAGGGAACTAACTAGATAACGATAGAGCTTATTTACAAGTGTTACACTTTATGACTTGAGCATGATATTTGTTTAATTCCAAATGACATGCTAAAATCAAAATTCATATTCATCGGATGGTTCAAAGTTTCAAATAGCATTTTACTCCTTGATTATTTTGAAATTTTGATTTGCCCTTAATGAATTCGTCAATTGCAAAATGAGATGTCTACATGGTGCGATCATGACAGAACATAATTGATAACTCTGTTCTCTAACGTGAGTCCCTATCCTTAAGTTAGATTAATTAAGTGGTCAACATCATACTGGGTATAATTCGTGGAATTAAGCAAATGATTGAATTCACACACACACATATATACACACTAAATAGTCTCCGATTTGGTCACTCTCAGTTCCTTCCCTCCTTTGTAATAGTTATCTCATGTCTTTGGCATATGCATTATCTCTTACACACCACCTACCCCCCCTCCACATAATTGTACTTTTTGTTGTTGCTGCTTTTGCCTTACAACTACGATTGAGTATTGTTGTTGATCATGTTGTACTTAGCTATAAACATAAAACATTAAAGAATGAGTAATGTTATAGACATAATAATTTTCACATTAATTGAGTTCGACAAATTTTTACTGATTCTCATTTGGGGCTATCACTGACATCACTTTTTTATGTACTAATAACAACTTGTCATATTGATAATTGTGAAATTATTTGTGACTCTAAACTTATTGTTAAATTGAGCTTAACATCAATTAAGATGAGGGTTGTGGAAGGTTATCTTCATTTCATGTTTTTTGGTTTACAGTGTGATTTATGAGACTATATATGGAGAGTGGTGTGAAGAAAGACAAGACTAAAGAGACCTGCTAGGATGCATGGTAGAATAAAAATAATTTATCCATTTACACATGGTGTAGCTCTAATCAATATTACACCACATAATAACTTGTTATTAAATTCATATTTTGAAAATCCAACCGTTGAATTACATGTTATATATGTTCTTAACATGCATGCCAATTTTCATGCTAATCAGATGTAATTTATCATTCAATTTATAAACTTATATTTTATGCATTATTTTAAACTACAAAACCTTGATTTTAAACAATTGATTGATGACATGACTATTGATAAAATATGAGGTGTCCAAATTTTAAGTAAATGTTTATATTTATATATATATATATATATATAGAAATAATAGGGTGTAAAAAAAAAAAAAAAAAAAAAAAACGAAACTCAAAGTTTATGTGCGGTAATATTAGAGGCCCTCCAGAAGTCAAACTCCTTTAGTTTTATATAGATAGTAGATAAACTATAGATGATAGATTATCGATTGTAGATTACATTGACCTATGAAGAATTTTTTTTGACATATAAAGAATTATTCAAACTAAAATGTTGTTCTTTTAATCCCAAACTAAAGTTAAGAACATATGATATATTTGTTTCTTTTTTTGTTGTACTTTATATGTTCAGCTAATTAATATATATTACTTTTATCTTTAATTTTCCAACAAGTTACTACATATGTTCAGGGAAATGGCCGGACAAAGAATTCAAAGATGATATACAGTTGTCCTCTTCTCCTTCTTCTTTATTTATTTATTATTATTTTTATATAGGGGTCTTGAATTTATATATTAACAGGGTCATCAAAATATATTATATTTATACAAGGAATTGCTGCCATGCCTCGCATTGATTCCGGCCACCATTTGTGGAGGCAGAGTGGTTTCACTTTTCACCCACATGAAACTCGATACTTTCATAGAGAACCAGGCAAAGAGAATGAAGAAGACGGCGGGGCATGGCGGCTGCGGAGGGGTTCGTGGTGGTCAGTTGAAAGGAACAACTCTGAATCACTCTCTCTCATCGTGTTTCTGTTGATCTGGGTTCACTTTATCGATCCATGGCCTGAATTTTTGGTTAATGGGCTTGCCCCTTATTTCCTATGATTAGTTGATCAATAATGAGAAGAAACTTTTTTTTGAGAGAGGAAGTGTGGATTGCCACTGCTGGGTAAGTAATAAAGAGGAGATGGTTTGAATAAAAAGCCAAAGAAATATTAATCTTCAATTGGTGGGGCAGATCTGAAATCTGAAATTGACTTTATTTGGTTCTCTATAACAGGCCAGTAAAAAAAGAAAAGGAAAAAAGAAAAAGCAAAGTGACGGAGCATGATGTTTTAACGCTTGTTTGCTGAGCTGTAGAGTTTATATAGAGTTTATAGACGTGGCTTAAATTTAAGGGATGGTCGGATGGACTTAAGCTACAACACTTAAGGTATTGTAACCTAAGTTTTGCCATATATATATATAAATTAGTTTATAAGAAAATTTTTAGAAATTCATTGGGATAAGGTGATTGTATTTAAAATTTTAATGAAAATATTCTAAGAAATGTTGACACTATTGTCCTGGCGCTATCTATTTTAGAACCGAGGTAAATATTATTAGAGTAATCAGTCAGTAACACATATGATGCACGATAAATTCATATAAAATATGACATTCTCTCTATTTTATTTTGGGTTTGTTTGGTTAAGTTGTTTTAAAAAGTGCGTTTTTAAATATGAGCGTTTTAAAAATGTGCATTTTTAAAATGTGCATTTTTAAAAAACAATTTTTAAAACCATTTATAAACGTCTAGCAAAACTTATGAGAACATTGAGAAAAAAGTTTTTTATTGCCAATTAAGCATTTAATCTATATTTGTCTAAAATTATTGTTTGAGCGTAAATTACCAAAATAGGACACAACTCTAACACCAAAGTACACTCATAAAATAATTTTAGTCAGATTATAGTCACCCCACCACTAGCTATTCACCAATACAGTCACCTCACCACTATAGTTGTTCACCACTCAATAATAATAATATAACTTTCCCATATCACTCTGGCAGCAATATGACTTTCTCAAATCACCTCACCGCAATGGCATATTCTAAACCACAAAAACAAAATAGAGTTGAAAAGTTGAAACCCAAATAACAAATAATGTAGTGAAAAACTAACGGGAGAGGGACAAAGAAAGAGCTTGTAGCAATGGCGTTCTCTATTTGTGGTGATTGAGTTTGCATATGGTGCAATTGAGGCTTTGCCAGTGCGTCTTCTTTCTATTTCCAATATATAACGCTACATGCGATGGGCACACTAGGTCTAGAAGCCTCTACCCAGTGTGTCTTAGCTACCATTGGAGCTTAGCTGTGATGTTGTTCTGCAACTTGCATAGAGAACAACGAGAAGTAGCAGGTACAAGTTGTCATTAAACAATAATTTCGTCATTAAGCAAATTTTGAGGATATTTTAGGTATTGACACCCTTCAAGTTTGGATTGTGATGAGTTTTTAAAATTGCGGTTTCGAAAAAATTTGACTGTATTTCATTTCCAAAACGCCAAATTTGGCATTTTTGAAAACGCAATCGCTAAAAAATCGCAATGCCAAACGATGGAAATTTTGCGTTTTGATTCAAAAACGTGCATTTGCGTAGTGTAAACACTTATCCAAACGTGCTCTTTATTTTGAAAAAAAAAAAAAAAAAAAAATATATATATATATATATATATATATATATATATATATATATATAAAATTGGATAATTATGGTACTTATTAGTATTTTTTTACTTCGATCATGTTTGTATATGGAATTATTTATTTATGGGAATATTCCTTTCAATGAAGGGTATAAATATAGAGGGTTTTATAGGAAATCTTGAGAGAACTTAAGTTCAATTAAAAAAAAAAAAAAAAAAAATATATATATATATATATATATATATATATATATTAAAGCTCAAAGCCAATAGTTTAATTGGTACCATTGAAAATATCTATGGTTCAAATCCCTCTATTTTAATACTTAAAGCTTTTGGAATAAATACTGATTTAACATTGTATTAAAGCAAACACGTATTGATCTTACTTATTAAGAGAGAGTTTGAACTGACATGTGATTCAGATTGTCACAATAATGATTAAAATGATTAAACTTTTAATATCTTAAATTTATGGGCCATGTGATAGTAAACAAAGCATATTTTGGTTCAATGTTTTTTAGATGGGTTTACTGTGAGGCTAACAAGACAACTCATGATCTAGCTAAATGGTCTGAAATCCAGGTATTTTGGAACTTAGTGTGGATCATTGCCAATAGTTTAACTGGTGCCATTGAAAATATTTATGGTTCAAATCCCTCTTTCTTAATACTTAAAGCTTTTGGAATAAATACTGATTTAGCATAGTATTAAAGCAAACACGTGTTGATATTACTTTTTAAGAAAGAGTCTGAATTGACATGTGATTCAGATTGTTACAATAATAGTTAAAATGATTAAACTTTTAATATCTTAAATTTATGGGCCATGTGATAGTAAACAAAGCATATTTTGGTTCAATGTTTTTTAGATGGGTTTACTGTGAGGCTAACAAGACAACTCATGATCTAGCTAAATGGTTTGAAAGCCATGGGTATTTTGGAGTTTTAGTGTGGATCATTGCCAATAGTTTAACTGATGCTATTGAAAATATTTATGGTTCAAATCCCTCTTTCTTAATACTTAAAGTTTTTGGAATAAATACTGATTTAACATAGTATTAAAGCAAACATGTGTTGATCTTACTTTTTAAGAGAGAGTCTGAATTGACATGTGATTCAGATTGTTACAATAATAATTAAAATGATTAAACTTTTAATATCTTAAATTTATGGGCCACGTGATAGTAAACAAAGCATATTTTGGTTTAATGTTTTTTAGATGGGTTTATTGTGAGGCTAACAAAAACAACTCATGATCTAGCTAAATGGTCTGAAAGCCATGGGTATTTTGGAGTTTTAGTGTGGATCATTGCCAATAGTTTAACTGATGCTATTGAAAATATTTATGGTTCAAATCTCTCTTTCTTAATACTTAAAGCTTTTGGAATAAATACTGATTTAACATAGTATTAAAGCAAACACGTGTTGATCTTACTTTTTAAGAGAGAGTTTGAATTGACATGTGATTCAGATTGTTACAATAATAGTTAAAATGATTAAACTTTTAATATCTTAAATTTATGGGCCACGTGATAGTAAACAAAGCATATTTTGGTTCAATGTTTTTTAGATGGGTTTATTGTGAGGCTAACAGAAACAACTCATGATCTAGCTAAATGGTCTGAAAGCCATGGGTATTTTGGAGTTTTAGTGTGGATCATTGCTAATACTTTAACTGATGCCATTGAAAATATTTATGGTTCAAATCCCTCTTTCTTAATACTTAAAGTTTTTTGAATAAATACTGATTTAGCATAGTATTAAAGCAAACACGTGTTGATCTTACTTTTTAAGAGAGAGTTTGAACTAACATGTGATTCATATTGTTACAATAATAGTTAAAATGATTAAACTTTTAATATCTTAAATTTATGGGCCACATGATAGTAAACAAAGCATATTTTGGTTCAATGTTTTTTAGATGGGTTTACCGTGAGGCTAACAAGACAACTCATGATCTAGCTAAATAGGCTGAAAACTATGGGTATTTTAGCAGTTTTAGTGTGGATCATTGCCCTCCTAGTATTGTAAGTGTAGTTGAGAAGGAGGCTACCCCTGACTATGGTTTGTATTTTTTTTTTTTTTTCTTTCCTTTAATAAAAGTTTTTAGTTTATAAAAAAAAAAAAAAAAAGCATAACAGTACACTTAAAAAACAAACATTTGAAAATTATATAAGCGTATATGATGTGACTTATTGAAAGCAAGAGTTTAGTATACAAGTCTTTGTATCATTACAACTTAATTTTGCTTGTAAGTAGTGTTGCATCTCCACAACCAAAAATTGAACGTTACATTGGGAGGGGAGAAAAAGAAAGAAAAATTAAAACATAAGTAACAAGTTGAATGTTATATGAGGAGGGAAAAAGAAATTCTTTTTTAAAAAAAAGGGGGGAAAAAGAAAGTCTTCTAAAAATCATAAATCACACTTCATTTTTGGCAATAATGTTTACTTGCGATTAAGAATTTTCTCCCGGATATTCTTATATTTTCATTAATTGTAGTTCTTACTTTACTGATCAACGGGTTTACCAAAATAAGACTTTACTAACTCATATTAGGAATGCCAATAAAGTATAAACTTTGCAACCAATTTTTGTTGTACTTCTTCTTCTTCTTTATTTTATTTATTTATTATTTTTTTTAGAAACTCTCTCTCTTTAATAATAAGATCGAGCAGCAACAGGTTCAAGTTCAACCCATGTTATTAAGGGACACATTAGGAAGGGCCAGGGGGTAACCATGGAAAAAATTTGATATATTTATTAATATAGTTGCATAATAAGTGATTATTGAAATAGTAATTAATTATTTGAATATACTTCAAATTTATAATAAATATAATATTTATATCTGTATATATAACAATACACAAAAATAAAAAAATTGATTCATGAAACAATTTATGTTTGACAACTATGATAATAAGTAATAGTATAGTGACTTAGAATCACTGTATCCGCTTTGCCGAATTTTGGATCATGTGATCATCATGTTCAAACAAAAAAAGGGATACCATTGAGTAGACAACATATAATAACTTTATAGATTTGAACTTGAGCGACCTTAGCAATTTGATAGGTTGGTATTTAAAAAAAAAAAAAAAAAAGGCAATTGAGTTACATTGGTTTTGAACCTTGAATGTCTCAATTAGAAATACTAAAAAATGTCAGTTAAGTAACAAGACTTCTGGTATAACTTTATAATTTTGAACTTGGGCGACTTTAGTAATTTAATAGGTTGTTATAAAACAAAGAAAAAAAAAAGGAAATTGATACGTTTGGTATTGTTTTTTTATACTTCAAAAAAGTTGGGAGGAAGGATTTGGACGTTAGTGTCGCATAATAAGAAATGTCAGTTAAGTAATGTACACATAAATTTTAAAATTATGATGTCTACAAACGACTCTTAGTAATATGTTCGGTAATTTTGTTACACAAAAAGAGAATGTTAGTGCCCGCGTAATTAGTGTTAACAAATGGGCGAACGTTATTATTTTTATGGCTAGCTTTTTTTTTTTTTTTTTAATTGTATTTTTATGGCTAGCTAAGTACATTATTAATGTAAATATAATCTCACTGATAAATTCATTGAATACAAGTTCGGACAAATTTTAGGTGCAAGTGGATTCTTTCCTCTTTACACGTATGTAGCCTAATATGCATGCCTATTGAAACCATATATAGAAGTGTACCTATTATTAATAAAAACACAAAAAAGGTACCCAAAAAAAAGTAAAAAAGAAAAAGACTTGGATACTCTTGCAAAAATTTGGATAATCAAGAAATTCACAACTTTTATCTGTGTGGCACATAGTAATTTTTTTTTTCCTATAAAAAGGCTTCCTAGGTTTCATTTTTAGATATGCAAAGAGCTTTCATAACTATTGCTTCTGTCAAGATTCCTAGCAATGGTACCGTCTTCAATTTTTTCTTTGGTAGCCCCATATAGCTAGCTCAACCTCTAACCCCGATCTGTCTGTTAGCCTTCTCATATATCTTTTCAACACAAACATCTATTTTGTGCTGTATCAAAAAAAGGTACCAACTTTTTTAATTTTTTAATTCCAGTTCCACATTCTATGTATTTTTAAAGCCCATGTCATTTAGCTATTCATAATTTCATATTATCTTTGTTTTTCTTTTGATGTACAGGGCTGAAATTCGTGCTTGTGTGTGAGCAATCTGTACAAAAGATTAAAGGTAGATGAACTGAAAAAGCAAATAAATTGTATGTTAATTTGAAAATTATTAAAGGGCTAGTGCTTGCAGTCCTGTGTTGTGTAACTAAGCCCCCACAGTCCCACTCCATTTTTTCTTTTTTGCATTTTACTTTTTAGGCATCCTTGTTTTTTTTGGTTGTGGACCTGTCATACTTAAGAATTACTTGAGTATATAGTAATAGACTTTGTCTAACCCAAAATTGAGTCAGTGTGCATGATTGTCAATTGTAGAGCTAGCCCATTTTCTGCAATTTCTTTGGTAAGCATCTTGCCTACAATGGAATTTTTTTTTTATTTTTAAAAATTTCAAACAAAAATATCTAGATTTGAATCCTCCTATCTTCTTAAATTGTATATATAAAAAAGTTACATACCAACCAAAAACCCCTCTTTCCTTTTTTTTTTTTTTTCTTTTTTTTTTCTCCACTTGGGGACTGTAAATTAATTAATAGACTTTCCTTAATTGCAACCAAACAAAATAGTTGAGCTTTTTAAATCTCTATCATTTGCATTTGAGTATCGTTATAGATACAACATTTGTTTTTACAATATTTTCATAATTATTAAAATAGTTAATTGTTGTTGATTTCTAAAAAAGGGTCTATTGCGGACATCATTTTATTGGTTATTATTGAGAATTTGTAAACTTAATAATCATTAAAAAAAAAAAAATTGTATTCATCAGTCCTGTTCACATTTTGCTTACTGCACTGCAAGTTCCGTCATAAATTCGGATTTGTCAAACTTCTCTCATTGGATTCCTCTTTCCATTATGGCATCATTCGTCATTAGCAAATGCCAATATAATTAATATCATGTTGTTTTCTTCTGTGTTTTAGCAATATAGGAGGTTTTGCATGGAAAGTCATGCTGGACCTGACTAACGAAGTTATTGAATCTTGATTACAGGGATAAAAGTCAAATTACTTCCTTCCTTGAAATATAGCCAAATGTATATAGTGGGTCCTACCAGATACTCTTTTGAACCGTAGACAATATATATATTTTATAGTAAAATAAAAATAAATAAAATATAAATTAAACTGCCTTTTTTATTTTTTATCTTTATTTTTATGGGATATACTGCCTTGTCCTGTTCTGTAAATCTATCTTTTTAAATTTTTTTTTCATAGTAATTCCACTCTACTTTTCACCCTCTAAACTTTTATTAAATTAAATATAACCACATATCTGGTTATATACCTTACATAAAAGTACCAGTAATTTAATTAAATATAAGTAGTATATTAAATTAACGTAAGTTTCTAGAATGGGGCTGTCACATTTATTATGTGACACACATATACTTCATTTATTAACTTGCCAATAGCATAGTTGCCATATTAAGGTTTCAAAGTTTTTTTATAAAAAAGTTTCCATTTTATCAGTTCATTGGTAATGTCGGAGAAGGTTGTGGGAAAAGATGGGACAGGAATTAATGGGCTACCTTGGTTCTTACTTGTCATAGCTTGGAGTGTTTGGAAGCATTACCCTCGAATTAATTTGTTATTCTCCATTTTTTAAAAATGGAAAACTTGTTATTCTCAATTATTATTATATTTTGAAAATAATTTCATTTTAATTTAGCGGTATAATAAATTAAAATTTATAGTTTTGAAAATAACAAATTTTAAACTTTAAAGTTTTTTAAAAAAATATTAAATTAAATCATATAATTTCAATAACATAATACATTTCATTATGCTTAAATGGACTAAAGTTTAATTTTTTGTTGTTAAAAATGTAGGATTTATTTTGTTAATTTTGATACTATAAAGTTTAATTGGTTAAATTCCTAATTATAGAATTTAAGATGGGTTCATTTTTCAATGTTTCTAAAGTCATGTTAACAAGTACTTAAGGTAAAATTTTATAATATAGTTAAACATTTTTTATGGGGAGGCTAACCATTTTTAATTTAAAATCCATATTTTTATTTGCTTTGGATATTCTATATCAAAGTGAGATTCTTTTAAATCCTCATTTTCTGACAACAACTACCCCCACCCTTGTCTAGAAATTTGTGAGAGCATATTAGATTACTAACAATAGTTGATGATACAGAAGCAGATGGAGACTGAGTCAGCTGGTCAAGCAGGAGCTTGTATGGACTTCGACCTTGTCTTTGACTTTGATGAGGAACACATGGTGCACAGCCTCAATTCCCAGATGACTTCAATTCATCCGCAGAACGAAACAGCAGCAAATCTTTGTGGTGTACGTTGATTTGTATCATTTTGCATGAACACTCATCTTAGTGCACCTTGAATTTGAAATTCTTTTTCTTCACTTTGTGCAACCGAATTTAAAATAACCAAGACCAGATTAGCCTTCCGATAATTTCTATAAACATAGAGCATGAAATTATACATATTTAATGTTTATTTTCTCGATAATATCTCAGCAGGAGTATTTGGAGCTGGGTTCATCATCTAGGAGCAATCAGCCGATGCTCCTTAGCCAATCAAACTCGAACCAGAACTTCACAGTCTCTACAATTACTAGTTGTGCCATCTCGTACCCACCATTTGACCTTGCTCAAAAATTAGCACAGCCAGTTACATCTTTCAATCTTCCATCGATAGGAACACAGCAATACTACCATCCAATAACTGTATATATAACTAAGCTATTCTATCTTTAACTACCAAACGCTTGCTTAAATGTCTATGAATTTAAGCAGTTTCACAGGGTTTTTTTTTTTTTTTTTTTTTTTTTTTTTTTTTTTTTTTCTGCTAAACAGTTTGTTTGGCTTTGGTTTAGAGTTTTTACATCAAAGTTAATAACTTGATTAGAATTAATATCTTGGAGGAATCTCATCCAGCATATTATCTAACAATTAATAATAAAATCATTCAATGTATTAAATCACATAACCCGTTAAATGGACTATGTATCAAAAGAATACGTAGATGCATGGTTGTTTGAGTTATTATGTAATGAGATAGAGGAATTTTTCTTACATCGGTTTGAAAATAAAATTTATTCTCGTATATTTTTGACACTATTAATTGTTAACCACATTTGTTTATTGGTATGCAACCATTATGCGTATTAATTAAAACAATTTTGAGTTTCTGAAAATGTATATATATGATTCAATTCACCACCTATTGCAATGAACATTCATTTTGTTCTTTCACATGTTGACCAGGACAATGTGGAGCTCGGATCACCAGCTGGACTTACCCAGCCTCAACTTCCTAGGGAAAACCCTAATTTGAACCTTTCACAACATGCCTATAATACTTATGAAAACCCTGGGCCTTCGGTTGTTAATGCTCCAAGCTTGCCACAGTCGGTACCATCCTCCTTTAATGCTACATTAGTAGGAGAACCACAACCTTATCCACCATCAATGGTAACATTCTTTTACTCCTCAGTAAATAAGATATAGCTAGTAATTTATACCATGTCATGCCCCATTCTCTTCATGTTACTAGAGAACTCCGAGATAGGACTATCTATTGGAATAAATAATTTAAGCCTCAAGCAATCTGCATTTTCAAGTTTTGAGTGTTTTAACACTCCAAATTTAAGGCAAACAAATTCATCATTCTTTAATATTTTTTTTTCTGAAGAACTGCATATCCATATTCACAAGCAACTGTATACCTTAATTATAAGATGATACACAGTGCTTCATTTATTTATTTGTTCTTTTATTCTTGGATGAATGATCTGGTTTTAATCATAAGGAAGGAGTGAGAGAGTTTTGAACAAATAATCTCGCTTCATGAGACGTGGTCCCTAACCAAATTGTGCTACCTCTTAGGGTTACTTTTCTTTAGTTTTATCTTTCTTTTTAGCATTTATATTTCTAAGCTTTTCTTCTTTTTGGTATTTGCTTCAAAATCAATAGTTGTATCTGTAAAGAAAAGCATCGTCACTGACTATGATCATGATCAGGTGGGATTGGTGGCACCTGATAATGGAGCACTTCACTCATTTCAAGCTGAACATGAGACTAATTTGATCTACTCCAATCAGCAGATGAACATTCAGCCTGAAATTGTCACTCCATTTGAACACATGCCTATGTATGTCAAATTATTTTTTGTTCTTTTCATATAATATGATTGTCATTGTATGCATATTGATATTATATTTATGATTCATGTAATTTATCATCTAACCACAATGGTCCCATATTTATATTTATGATTGTCATTGTTTTTTTATCATCTAACTCTACTGTGAAACCTTTAAAATTTTTATATATTCACATTGAAATAAAGGGATTAGAGTTTTCCACATCATCAATAATTTAAAAAATTGAGATCATAAAGTTCATATGGTAAAATGAGTTGATTATATTTTTACATGTCATCAACATTTTAAAAAATATATATAAACTGTGATTTACTTTGAAATACTAATATTTCTATAATGAAATAAGTATAATTACCTATTTAACAAAAAATAAATACAAATTATCTTTTTTTTAGTATAATAAGTTAAAACCAACTCAAAATTACCTTTTTCCCAAATAATGTATTACAAGTTCAATGGCTTACCCATAAAATCAAAAGAACCAAGCAAACAATAAAGAGACCAAAAAAGAAAAACAAAAATAAATAGTAACATCACATCTACACTTAATCTAAATCAGCTCATATACATTGTTCTTAAAATCGAGATCCTACCTAGGATTAATAGATAGTCATTTGGATCAGATAAAAAGCCATATGATTTTATTTTTCATACAAAATAAAGTGAAACCACCTTTAGTAATAATGTGTTGAAGAATCATCAACATTGAGCGATAAAATCTTCATCAATAGAAAATAAGAACATAATGTGTAATAAATTATATAAAGATAAAAGTGTATAGTAAAATATAAATAAGTTTTTAACTATAAAACATTGTAACAATTGTATTGACATGAGTTTTGGCTTTAAAAGCATAAACTCAATTAAATAGAAGTTAATAATCATCATACGATGATAGCAAAATGTAAAAAAGAATTGGGGATTTATCTTGAATAAGTGGTGAATTTGTTACAAAAGGTTTCGCAAAAACTAAAACTTTCTAAAGTGGAAGTCAAAAGCCCATAAATTTGGCCGTAAATATGTCAAAATATGGGATTAACTAGGGATTGTGGTGGGATCATGCATGATACCACCGGTACCACGATTTGGAATGAGATCTTATCTCAATCCTACTAATTAAAGATCCTAGTACGATTGTGATTGTTTAACAATTTTAGGATCGTCGAATCTTAAGATCGTGCCATTTGGATCAAGTTCTAAAACAACCATGCCATCTAAGATTTTGGTGTAAGAGAAATTAAATATGTTTTTTTTAAGGTGAGTTAGATGGACCTTAAATTTTGATTGAATCACTTTCCATGCATAGCACATGATTATTTTCCATCCATATTAACTAAGGTGTAAAGAAGTGAAGCACGTAAGTTGTAAGTGACATAATAACCATAGAATACTTTTGTGTTTTTGGGAAATTTACATGGATCATAAATGTAAAATTTCCTTATTAATATTATTCCATTTTGTTTCCCTTTTTTATGCTCAATGTGTGTTAATATCCCTTATCATCATAGGCCTCAAAATATGGGTCCATTCATTCAATCTAGCAAAAACAATCAAATGGTGCAAAACATCTCAAACAATAATTTCAGCAGCCTCAGTCAGCAACCATCTGTCGGCCCAACTTTATTCCCTCAAAATACAGTGAGTACTATCATTTGACCCTAAGATCATTACTCTACAACAGGGTCTATTTAATTAGGTTACACTCATAATTTTCATGTTAGCTTGACCATGTCAAAGTTGTTCACCATGAGCAGATAGAGGCAGATGTAATGAATCAAAGACAATTGCCAATCAACCAACACCAGGCCAGTTTGCTCCCCAGTATCCAGAATGCTCCTTACAGACAATTAACTCAGTTGGGGTATATATATATGACTTCTCATCTTCTCAGTTATGCTTGCGACTATTGGTGTGTGTGTATATATATACATACACATTAATTATTCTGACATTATTATATTCTTGTTTTGATTTAAGTTTAATCTTTGAATTCAGGCACCAATCTAATGAATTCATGAATGCTAATGTATATGACCCGCAATATTTCAACCACATGCAACCTCAAGCTTATACACCTTTAAGGTACTTACTATGTAACTAATTACTCTTTTAACACCTATCCACATGCACACATAGAAAATATTACGTTTACAAGCATATTATTAATATATACTTCAAATTTAGGCCCCAACAGTTGACTAATCAGCTACAGCTTAACCAAGTCCAACAAATGCAAAACGTGTTTGATCCTCAATATCAGTACTCCATGCTACCTTCCATGCCTGTTAGGTATCGTATCTAGCTTTTGTCTAATTTATGTATTGGAATTTTTTTGTTGTTGGTGTTATCGAGGGTGTCTAGAGCTATTTGAGCATCGGACTACTTTCCTGTCTGTATGTATTCTTTCTATCTCATGGACACCAAGTAAGGAATTACATGGAGAAATGGAGTGATCCAAAGATGTTGGCTAACTAGAGGTTTCAAACCCTAGACCTCATGAGGCCTTAGGAATGACCAGCATGCTTGGTTAAACTAAGGATATATAATTCCTTGGGGTGTATATTTGGGAACTTAAACCTTGGTTAAACTAAGGATAGAATAACCAGCATGCTTTCGGATGATATTTACTGTTATCATTTTTGCTAGTTATAGGCCAAGAAGTTACGTATATCCTCAAGTTAATCAAGTAACGGTGCCATCTAACATGTATGATCCACAAGTTTATAATCCCATGCTGACTCAGGATCTTTCCATCTCGGTCAGGTACTTGTTAACTCACAACAGATATTTCTATCTAGTAAAGTTAAAGCTCTGTTAAGATTTTTCATTGTACCTAAGGGGTTTTATGATTTGTTTAATTCAGGCCTTCCCTGCTTGGAAATCATCAACAGCAACTTAACCAAGTCTGGACGACACAGAACTCCATACTACCTGGATCTTCTATGTCTTCTAGGTCTCAATTCTACTTTCATCTTTTCCATCATTTGAGATGGTGTAAATTGCAATAGCTTTCCATGAAGATAACCTGTTTTATGCATGTTGATGAACTCATTGTTATCTTGAGTTGTAGGATCCAACAGTCGTATGGTCGTCAGCAACCTAATCAATTAGCAACTTTGATGCCAAATATGTATACTTCACATGTTAGTAGTTCCATGCTACAGGAACCAATCATGTTTTCTGGGTAGGTCACTGGTAACCTCTATATTAAGCTTCACAAATGTTGTTGGAATAATGGTTAAATATTTAATTCCTAACTTCTTAACATTTTAAAATTTTGGGACAATTGTAGTTTATCATGGTAATCAAATGTTAAAGAGAAACACCATTAAGCTTGGTAACAATTGATCAAAGATCACAACTGGCATCAATATGTAGTTTCTTTACATGCTTATCATCATTATCTATTTGTTGATTTTAGGTCCCCATATCCACTGGATCATTATGAACAAGCTAATCAGGTCTCGATGTCACCTTTTGCATCTAATCTACAGCAACGTAACTCCATAACAGCTGGATCTTCCATACAGCCTTGGTACCTAAACATTCAACTTCAATATTACAAATTACATCAACTAATATGCAATACTAATATGCGTTTCCTTTTTTATTTTCTAAATGATTCTTATTAGGGCTCATAGCCAAAGGTTGTATGATTTTGACCATCAACATGAGCAAGTCCAAAATTCAAAATTTTGTAGCTCCATGCTGCCTCAGCCTTCAATGCTTTCTAGGTACTTTATCCTCTACTTTTCACCTTTTATTCTATATAAGAAAGTTAATGCTTACTCGATCAGATGGGCAGTTTATCGGATTTGTGTATACCTTTCTCGTACTTTCTTGTAATGCTTTCAGTTTTTCACCTTATAGCTGAATGATTTCAAATGTAGGTCACAACAATCATCTGAGTATCAACAACTCAACAAATTTCCTGAAATGGCCAGTCGAGTTGATCCTTCACATGACAAAATCTTGCATCCTCAATCTTCAATGACTTCTAGGTACTCAACTCATTTATCTCTACATTTTGTATAATTTATTTGAAGTGATGTTAAAGATACTACTAATTTTATTACATAAATGTAACAAAGTGATGTGTCATTAGTGATACTATATGTGTAATTTCTTGTTCCACATTTTACTTTTGTTAGCTTTTTTTTAGAAAGATTTTGTTATATTGATTTATATTTTTTAATACTGAGTTTAAAACTGAAAATATATCTAATTTTTTTCATGCTCTTGGTGGTTTTCTTCTCCTATAGTTTACAGACCATCCAAACGCAAGGATTACAGAATCAAACTGCTCGACAAAGTCTCTCCTACCTTAGTCCTGGCACTCATCAGACTCAAAGCCTGAACTCACAATCTCAACGAGTAAAAATCTGTTTCTTCTTGCAGATATTATTTGAGAGTTTCCCTCTCCTGTTCTTGTTAAGATAACCTACAATCTTGTCAATAGGAAATTGGGAGCCTGTCCAAAGAGCCAGTTCCTCTTCTACGAGAAACACTATCAGTGGACAGCTACAGGGAGGTATTATTGTCTACTTTTTGTAACTTTTCTTGGTTACCTTTACTATGACATAGTTAAAGGCATAATGTAATGGTTTATTTATTTATTATTAATTTATAAAACGAAACATTGTAGAAGGGACTGGTGGAAGGACTTAGATCTGCAGCAAAACGAAATGCGTATGGAGAATCATTGTTGACATCTAAACGCTCCAGGGTATGATCACTTACCAAGCACAAAAGATCAATCATATTCTTCTTCCTATTATATTTGTAAAAGCTTATAGGTGCAAAGGTTTAAATGCATTCTACTACAAAAGATAATTATGAGGTATCTTTCCTGAATGTAGACGGAATCAGTAAGTCAAGAAAGGAGTTTATCAGCATCCAATCCTCAAGAAGAAGAAAAGACTTCTAGGCCTGAAGGAACTGAAGTTGAAAACCCTAATGATCAGAGTCCTAAAGCAAAGTACGTTTTCATTATACCATGCTTTTAAGTGCTATTTTTTCTCTTCATTCTTTATGAATATCCAAACTAATCAAAATTGTATGTTTTCAGGAAACTCAACAATTCCCTTTATGATCCAAATTTTGAGGGCATAGGTGTACCTGTTGACCCACATCTCCGGCTATTTGGTTCAGGCTAGTTAACTAGTTCCTTTGTAATTGCTTCGATAAAGTTGTTTCTTCTTTTGTTTTCAATATGCAGCCTAGTTTTATAGGGCATAAGATTATATCAACATCAAGAAATAATTAGTTAATGCAAAATTAGCACAATTTAGTCCACCAAAATAATGTGATATGCAAATTATAATATATTTGACCTGACTAATCTATTTCTATCTTTCAATGTCACAGGCAATGGAAGACCATGAAAGATTTGATGAGTCAGCATCAACTTGTTAGACTTTGTTATTCTTCGTGATAGGACCTCTTGCATCATCCTTTTATAGTTTTATCAGCTTTGGACTGTATAACCAATCTAATTTAGCTAGACATAGTCGTTCTAATTTATATAGATGGAATGATGTTGAATAGTTTAAGTCTTTTTTCAAACTACCCTTAATTGGGTTTTCTATTAAAACTCAGTATGGCTATAAGTTCATGTTACATCGAGGGGTGGGCTAGGAATTTTATCTTGAGGGGCCATAGTAATTTTAACATAAAATATGGTATGGGTCGTTGGAAAAGAAAGGTTAGGACCATAAGAGGGTCTTATGGTCTACACTTTTTTATAAACGGTATAGTTTTAGTAGATGAAACTAGATTTTAATTCAATTATCAAGTTAGAAACGTGGTTAGATACTTTATAATCTAAAGGTTTTGGGTTAAGTAGGCCTAAAGTAAAGTACATAGAATTTAAGTTTAGTAAAAAATAAAACTAAAGATGAAGGAACTGTATGACTTGATGATCAAGACATTTCAAAGAATAAGACTCTTTGATATCTTAGACCAATAATTCATAAAGATAAAAAGAGGATGTGAATTACAAGATAAAAGTAGGGTGGATGAAGTGGAATGCTAATTATTAAAGAAATCAAAATTTATAAGGCTACTATAAGACTAATTACACTATGAACCATAGTACCCAAAGTTAAGCTATTAAGAAGCAACATATTTATAAAATGAGTATAACTTAAATGAGAATGTTAAGATGAGTAAGTAGAAATATAAGAAAATATAGGATTCGAAATGAAGAAATTATGTAATGAGGCTTAACCCTTATAGATGAAAATATGAGTGAGAGTGGTTTGAGATGGTTTGGTTATGTTTATAGAAGAGCAAATTAATGAACTATTAAAAAAGAGTGAGATGATTCAGGTTAAAGAAATAACAAAGAGTATGATTTTGGATAAAATATAATGGAGAAAAATAATACATGTAATCGACTATAACTAATTTGTTAAGATTTTTTTAATGCATGCTAACAATTCATAATCAACCTCAAAAATTTTGAGATTAAAACTTGGTTGTTAATATTATTTTTGTATAAATGTTAAAAAAAAATATGAAATTAAAATATTTATCATTTGGAAGCTATTTAAGTACTTTCTTGAAAATGTTCTTACACGTTATGGGAAGTAAGGAGGATTTCAAATTTTTTGAACCCCTCCCCACCCCCCCAAAAAAAAAAAAAAACAATCAACTAGAACCCTTCCCTGTTTTACTCCATTAGTTATGTTAGTTTTGAAAAATGTCGCTGAAAATTGAGTTGGAATCATTAGAAATATTAAGAGGTTCCAACTAACTAGTTGAGTGGAGAGAATATTTCATTATATTGTACCTCCAAAATATTGTATAATTATCCGTCAAACACAAATGATAAAATAGATAGTTCCATATATAAATTCAATCATAAAAAATGTCCAATAATAACTACCATATTATCAGTTTTATATTTAGACAATTTTTTTAAAAGTATTTTGAACCTATTTATGCTAATTAGGCACACAACTACTGTTTTGCAATATGCATGAACCTAATTAAACATATGCTAAAAGTACACACATAAATCTGGGGTTACTCTATTAAAAACAAAATCTGGGGTTACCATGTGAGGGGATAAAAGGTGCAACATAGTAAAGGCTCAAAGATACTTTTTTAATATGTCAAAAAAAAATTGTTGTTTTGGGAGTGGGGGGCCTATATATGCTAATTACACACAACTGTTTAGGTTCATGAATACATACATTGCAAAGTGCTATGATTTGCTATCCATCATTTGTAAAGCAAGTATTATGTATGGGCAATGTACATAGGAATGTAAGAAATTATAGGTAAAAACTAAGAAAATATATCAAAATATGCTAATGATTTTAAAGTTTATTAAAAAAATTATAATATTATTACAAATATCTGTTGATATTTTTCATCATCCGATGTTTTTAGATATTATTGAAAAGTCTTATAACTGTTATTATAGATTTGTGTGAACTCATCAATTTCACATAACCGTAACAAATATCTTGATATTTTCATTATCTGACTCCCTCTTTTTTCTCTCTTTTTTAATAGATCCATTATCCCTCTCAACAAAAGCATTAATTTCTTGACATTTCTAGATGTTATTTAAGATTTTTGTAACCGTCGTTTATATTATATTTAATTAAAGTCAACTTACGTTACGTGAATTGGTACATTAAAGGCATGCAAAACATCCCATCAAAAAAGAAAAAGAAAAAGAAAAAAAAAGGCATGCAAAACACGTATTAGTGTTTGTTAGGAAGCAGCCAAGGAATCTTTGCATGTAACTGAAACTGAGATATGAATACAGATTTTGGTATATATGGTAATGGTTATACAGACAAAAGTAAGTAACGCTCCTTTCTTTTAATTAAAAAAACTTAAGTAACGCTCGCTTTTTAGGGATGCGTTTTGCTAAGCATGGTTCTGTGGAGGGAAACACTGCCACGTTTGCGTCAATTGAATGCCATTGACGTACATATGTAGATCACCATATCATTAAATAAATTTCTAACTTTAAAAAAAGAAGAAGAAATAGTTGGGTTCATTGTATTTGTTAAGAACAATTTCATCATAATTAACCTAAAACTACTTTTCAAGTGAAATACTAGGAAAATTTTGGCAGGGGAGGAAAATTCAAATTAATAAAACTACGATTTGGGAAGAAACAGAAACATTATAAGTTGTGTCTAATATCTAATATATATATATATATATATATATATATTAGAATGTGTAACAATGATTAATTCTTCAAAGATCGAAATTTAATTATGTCCCATAACAGAGAGATTCTAGGAAATTATATTATTATATTATAGCGTCCTTTTTTTTATTTCTTTCTTCAAGTCAATGGAAATTTTCTATTCTCAAGCAACAATACTTTTTTCAATTACTTTTTTTAATTGTTCTCAACTTACTAGCCATTTTGGCCTTGTGTCAATCTTGATAATTATATTAGCCGCATTTAATAAGTTCACATTCTTTTTCTTTTTCTTTTTTGAGAATCAACAAGTTCACATTCTAAACTCTCAATCTTAAGGCTGCTTTTTGTTATGAAAATTTATGTGGAAAGTGAGGACATGGTGGATAAGATCAAAGATGAGTTCAAAACATGTCAAAGAGTCTCGTAGATCGATCGATGACGTTGGACGTTGAAACTTGAAACATTTAAAATCACTCACCACGGATAAATGTAATTTGACAAAGATGTAATTACATCAACGTATCTTATTTAGGTCAAATATAAACCCATGAACATAATTGATATTGTCTCACATTGCATTTTTCGACTCTTCAATTAACTTAAATTGTAAAGCCAAGAACAACAACTTTGAGATTTTAAATTTTGTTAGTTGTTCATATACTAATGAGGGATGTATGGATTCTTAAGAAAGATAAGAACAGTAATGGATTCCATGATTAAATAAAAATCAATTGATAAATGCATTTTGTTATACTACAAGCTAATGTGAAACTAAAGCCTTTGATCTGTATACTATTCTACCCGACAAATTTAGAAAGACTTGATCAATGTCATTGGAAATAATCATTCAAAGCAAATAACTACTAATGATTTTAGAATTTAAATGTTGCGTACACATGTCTTTCTTCTCATTAAGCTTCTATATGATTAAATAGAAAATGGTTAATAATTCGAAGTAAATAATGACTAATTTTTTTTTAGGAATTTTAAAAAATTGGATCCATGTAATGCACCCAAAGCAAATAACGACTAATGATTTTAGAATTTAAATATTGTTGACACGTGTCTTTCTTCTCACTAATTAAGCTTCTATATGATTGAATAGAAAACGGTTAATAATTCAAAGCAAGTAACGACCACTTTTTTTTTTTTTTTAAGTGTCTTTTTAAAACTGGATCCATGTAATGCGTCCAAAGCAAATAAAGACTAATGATTTTAGAATTTAAATGTTGCTTACACATGTCTCTCGTATCATTAATTTTCTACATGATTGAATAGAAAATGGTTAATAAATGCAAGATCCATGTAACGCGTCTAAAGCAAATAACGACTCATGATTTTAGAATTTAAATATTGCTTACACATGTCTCTCTTCTCATTAAGCTTCTATATGATTGAATAGAAAACGGTAATTAATAAATGCATTTCATTATATGGTTGTTAGTTAAAGTCAAATTGAAAGAGAGGGCGTTGATTTGTCTAATGCTATTTGATAAATTTAATTAGAAAGAATTGATCGATGTCATTGGAAATAATTCAAAGCAAATAACGACCAGTGTTTGTTTTTAGGAACTTTTTAAAACTGGATCCATGATTCCATATAACGAGTCTAAAGCAAATAATGACTCATGATTTTAGAATTCAAATTTTGCTTATACATGTCTATTTTCCCATTAAGCTTATATATGATTGAATAAAAAACGGTTAATAAATGCATTATTATATGGTTGCTAGTTAAAGTGACACTAAAAGAGAGGACGTTGATTTTTATAATGCTATTTGACAAATTTAATTAGAAAGAATTGATCTATGTCATTGGAAATAATTCAAGGCAAATAACGACTAGTGTTTGTTTTTTAGGAAATCTTCAAAACTGGATCCATTCAATGCGTCCAAAGCAAATAATGACTCATGATTTTAGAATTCAAATTTTGCTTACACGTCTATTTTCCCATTAAGCTTCTATATGATTTAATATATAGAAAAAATTTAATAAATGCATTTTCATTATATGATTGTTAGTTAAAGTGAAACTGAAATAGAGGATATTGATTTGTGTAATGCTATTCAACAAATTTAATTGGAAAGACTTGATCGATGTCATTGGAAATAAATCACAACAAATAACGACCAGTGTCTGCTTTTAGAAACATTTAAAAACTGGATCCATGTAACGTGCCTACATCACATGAGTCTATATAAGTCATTGGCTTTCCCAACGTGCAGGGGCGTAGCCAGGATTGAACACTTGGGGGGCCGAGTTGTAACAGAAATTTACTAAATATAATTCTGAAGTCTATTTGATACAAAATTATCAACTTTCATATATCATCATATACTTGAACATGTTGGGAATTCAACCGAAATTTCAAATCTAAGAGAAACAAAAAAATAGAAAAAAAAAACGCCAAAAGAAAAACAATCACATGCACAAGACAGTATTTACGTGGTTCGGCAATTTGCCTACGTCCACAGAGTTGCAGGGATTTTACTATTATAAAAGAAAATTACAATGTGCGGTTACAATGTTTTTCTTTCTCAAAAAGAACAAGATGACAAAACCCTAATCACAAAAAAAAAACAGCTTTTATATCCTCCACACAGGATTCACAATGAGCTACAAAAACGGACCAAAAATTTGTGTCGGCCCAAGCCTCCGCTCCATGAACTAAGCCTTAGTAAATCTCCCATTCTTCGGGTCAGGTCGGGTCATCAATCGGATCAAATCATGCCTGACGATGATTTTTCATAGAATAAAATTCATCCATTATCATCTCTATAGTGAAATTCCCTACAATTTCCTTCTCTATATAAACTATCATATTATCTGCCAAAAACTCATCCTCCATTCTATTGCGAAGTCTTGTTTTTAACAACTTCATAGCTGAGAAAGCTCGTTCTGTAGTTGCTGTAGAAACTAGAAGGGTCAACACAAGACGAATAAATCTATCAATCAAAAAATAGATATTAGACTTTCCTAAAATTTGTAATTCCCTACATAGCTCGGAAATTGTACTCATATTCTGAAAATCTGGATGTTTTATCGCATCAAGCTCATAATGTTGCAATTGAGACTCCAAAAGTTCTTGTTCATGTTCAGTGAAATCTTGAGGATAATATTTCTTAACCAAATTGCATATATGAACAATTTTGAATAATCTAAAAGCATCCTTGGGATTTAAAGCCGAACTAAGAATGACAAGTTCTGTTGTTAGCTCAGAAAATCTACTTTTCAATTCTTGCAATTGAAAGTCTATTGCAACTGTAAATATGCCAATTCTAAAATGATGTTCCATTGTTAAATCATCATCTTGACGACGATATCTACCTCGACCTTTAGTGTAACGAGCATTCATATCAGGAATATCAATTTCATGTTGCTCACAAAATGATATAACACTAGCAAGTAAAGGCTCCCATCCATCATCTCTCAACTCTTGAATAAGTGATTTTGTAGTTGAAACTAAATGCATGGCATTTAAAAGGTCTTGAGAATGTTGTTGCAAAGCTTGACAAAGAACATTAGTAATTCTCATTATCTCTTTCATCAAATGCAAGATTAAAATAAATTCAAATGATGTTAATACCTGATAAGCTCCTTCGGCATCACCGCGTTGTTTATAGTTAGCCCCTTCCTCAGAGATAGTGTTGATAACTTTGCAAGTAGCATCAAACATTCTAATCAAACTACAAATAGATTGAAAATGAGATCCCCACCTAGTATCTACAGCTCGTTGCAAAGTACCAATCTGGTTTGCACAGTACCAATCTGGTTTGCACCTCTTCCAGTCTCAATTTCATTAGAAGCAATCATATTCTCAACTTGTTTTGCTTGAGCATGTTGCAATTCATGATTACGCTTACTAGAACCAACAACAATATTGATAATATTAACCAAATGATCAAAGAATTGATGAACATCTTTTCTTCTCTAGATGCTGTAACTAGAGCTAATTGCAACCTATGAGCCATACAATGTACATAATAAGTATATGGGCAATCTTTAAGAAAAAGAGCTTGTATTCCATTCCATTCACCACACATGTTACTAGCCCCATCATATCCTTGACCTCGAATATTTTCAATGTGGAGGTTGTAATGAGAAAGGACAGCACATATCTCATTCTTTAAAGTCAATGTAGTAGTGTCTCTAACATGCACAATATGAAAGAAACGATCTTTAATAAAACATTCTTTATCAACAAATCTCAAAATGATGGCAATTTGCTCTCTCTTTGACTCATCCCGGGCTTCATCAACAAGAATGCAAAATTTTGCATCCCCAATTTCTTCACGAATAGCATTTCGCACATTACTAGCAAGAATATGCAAAATCTCCTTTTGAATTGTGGGTGATGTATATTTGGCATTTCCTGGAGCGTTTTCCAAAACAACACTAGCTACTTTGTCATTGAAAGTTAATGTGAATTTTATCAATTCAATAAAATTACGCCTATTTTTTGAATCAAGACTTTCATCATGACCTTTAAAAGCACAAGCTTGGAATGCTAGCCATCGAGCACACTCTACTGAGGTTTTGAGCCACAACCGATTATTCTCTAATTCTTTTGACGTTTGTTTCTCAATTAGCTTGTCAATATGTCATGAATAATTCTTTAAATCCTCGCAACATTTCACAGCAATTTTATGTGGGGAGTTTGGTTCTTTCCCAACATGACGAATTAAAGGACAATTCATTCCATCTTTCACCTTTTTCCAATTATTAAAACCTGTTGAAATGAATACATCTGATCTGGGACGACCTATTGGTTTCTTACTAAAAAGGTAGCAAGGTAGGCAATATATTGCATCCGTTGAAGGTGAGTATTCCAACCAATCCTTATGTGACTTAAACCATAAAGGTTGAAATCGACGACGATGAGTATCATCATTGTATGGATAATCTATATTTTCAGGTTGATATGGACCTTCTATGAGATAAGCTCGTTGGATTTCATCTTGTTTGTTGATAGGAAATTCACATATTTGTTTACGTGATCCTGGATCACGATCTATCTCTTCAAATTGAAGTTTTGGACATTTGGAGGGATGTTCATCAGGCATTGAAGTATTAACATCTGTTTCTACAGCCACAGGTGTCCTAATTTCTGAAGTGCTAATATCTTTTCTCTTAAAGAATGCATCAATTGTTTTTCGTTTGCTCATAATTCTTTTAGTTTTAAGAATATGACTCAAAAATTAACCTGAAAAAAATTTTAAAAAATAAAATTTTAATTAGAAATTTTTACTTAATTATATGAATGTTATTCATACTTAAGAAAAAAACAAAATTTTCACTATAATTTAAACAGTCAACCCATTTTTAATACAACTTTAATTAATAATAACCCCTCAAACAAAAACAAAAATAATTTAATTAATTTTTCTTTTATAATGTATTGGTTAATTTAATTATATAGCTTTAATTATTGTTGTTTAGCGTAACAATAAACTATATTGCTTTAATTTATTTGTCATTAATTATACAATTAACTAATTATAGTATAATAATGATACTGTAACTAATTAACTATCTATTGTATCCATTAGCTAATGGACCGCAACTAAAATAATATTAATCAATAAAAGTTGGATGGTGAAGTCCTTTAAAAAAAAAACAAAAAAAAACTGATATTATTTATATTATATGATTTTCAAAAAAATTTTAAATTGTTTTTTTCCAAGTTTCAATTCCAAAATTGAAATTTCCAAAATTGAAACTTGGGTAATATGTGAACACAAAACACACAAACACACCCACTGACCCACCAAAAATAAAAACACTTATAACACACAAACACACAACACACAACACACAACACAAACATTGTTGTGATTGTACAACAGGACCCAAAATATATATATATATATATATATATATATATATATTGTTATGAGTGCAGGCAGCAGGCGTGTCACACACTCACTGGACAGCCAAATTATTTATAAAAAAAAAAAAGGTCAGCCAGTCCGCCCAATCAAATTCTCACACACTCACTGACTCACACTTCCACATTAAAAAAGAAAAAAAAAAAAAAAAAGATGCTGAGGGAGGCCGGACTTATAAGCATATTCAATTCTTTATAACTATATCTATAAAAGCATATTCATAGAATCATAATTCATTCAGACTATTCAGTTTTCTCAATAAAAAAAAAGACTAAAGAGTAAAGAGAGAGGGGGTTACTAGGTTAGAGAGAAAAACTTTGAGGGAGCGGAGGCTGGACTATTGGAGGCAGAGGAAGCAACGGCCAACAAGGCTGACGACTAACGAGCACCGCTCACGGCTCACCGGTGTAGAGGCAGAGGCGCAGACGGCAGACGGCAGAGCGATCTACGGCGTCTACGATGTCGATGCGATGAGGCCCTCCGTTGCGAAGATGACGACGAGGAGCTCGCTGCGGCGACGACGACGGCGACGGACTCCGTGGGTTACTGGGTTTGTGTATTGCAGTATTGGGGATTTTTTTTTTTTTTGATAAACTCCTCTCAGTCCTCTGTGCTCTGTCCTCTGTGTTAGTGTGTTTGGTTTGCTAATTTGCTGAGTTCTCTGATTTTGGTTTGCTTTTGTATTGGGTAATGGGGATTGATCTCTGCCAGGCCAGCGACGTGATGGGATTTTTGTAGACGCCGACGTGATGGGTTCGATTTCTATTCTCTGTTTTTTTTTTTTTTTTTTTTGATTGAGAATCTGTGGGCTTGCCGTGAGCGAGCTACCTGTAATGGGCTCGCCGTGGGCTTCGCTTGCCGTGGGCTACTGGGCTTGGACCGCTTGGTTTTGTTATTTTTTATTTTTTATTTTTTATTTTTTTCAAATTTTAGTTCAAATTTTTTTTGGGTTTTTTTTTTTTTTTTTGGCTTGAAAGTAGAACAGATTACAGATAAATTTTTTTTTTTTTAATTTGATGGTGTTACTAATTTTTGATTGAGGGCTGGGAGAATTTGTGAGAAATGGGTGGGGGGGCTGGCTGTGAAATGTGGGGGGGGGCCTAATTTTTTTTCTTCATAGGCTAATGGGAAAAAAAAAAAATTTTGCAGGGGCCACGGCCCCCCCAAGCCACTATGTGGCTCCGCCCCTGCCAACATGGGACATGGCCCCTAGAAATTTTTTGCCTCCAAGGGGATTCGAACCTTAGACTTGGAGGGAGCATGCTACCAACCCCAAAGCCCTAACCACTTGAGCCAACCCCTAAGGGTTATAACTTATAACGACTAATGTTTTTAGAATTTAAATGTTACTTACATGCATTTCTCCTTTCATTAAGCTTCTCCTATTGTAGATTCTTAAACTTCTTTCTTTTAGCAGGTTATTCAACATGACAAAATTAGAGAATGTAGAATATGATATAAATGTATCTAATTATCAACCCAAAAAATGCAATATAAGTTTGAGAATCATTGTGATGTAGGTCATATTATGGTCACCCCTTATCTTTAAGTTAAAGAGAAAACATTGGGTCAGGAGCTGGCGTAAAACCTGTGTTTTACGCCAGCCAATCCTGACCCACCAAGTCACCTTTCTTTTTTTTTTTTCTTTTTTTTTTTTTTTCCTTTTTTTTAAGCAAAAACATTAAGCATTAAGCCTCTCTCCCTCTCTTTCTCTTCTCTCCTCACCTGATCTCTCCATCTTTGAATCAAACCCACAACCTCCATGGTCGGAGCTTCAAAACTCAACACAAGCCACCATCACCATTGCCATGGCCGGAGCTTCAAAGCTCAACACAAGCCACCAGTCTCGCGACCTGAGTTTGAACCACCATCGGCCACAACCACAAACCATAGTAGCAAAAAAAAAAAAAACCCACAACACCATCGCCCCAACAATCAAACCTAGCAACCCAACAATCCATCAACAATCCAGCCCCAGCCAAAAAAAAAAACAAAAATACCCCCACTGTCACCCCATTTCCTCTTCCACTTCAGCAACCCATCAACAACCACCATGCCACTAACCCATCAATAACACCACCGAGACTCATCATCACCATCGTCGAGGCACCTCCGATACAAACATCCAAGACTCACTAGCACCGACCCACTCACCCACCAAATCAAACCCACGAACCGCCGGACCATAATCACCACCGAGACCCACCAAATCAGCCCATGAAACCCACCAAATTAGACCCACATCACCACCGTGCCTCATGACTACAATTGCTGAACCACCACTGTGCCTCTTGACCACAATCGTCAAACCATAATCACTGAACCACCAAGCACAAACAAAAGCACATGAGTGAATAAAGACAAAAAAGAGAAATGAGAAAGGAAAGAGAAGAGAGCAGAGGCTGAAGGAAAAAGAAAGAGTCGTTGGGCAATAAACTCAGGCCGCGAGACTGGTGGCTTGTGTTGAGCTTTGAAGCTCCGGCCATGGAGGTTGTGGGTTTGATTCAAAGATGGAGAGATCAGGTGAGGGGAGAAGAGAAAGAGAGGGAGAGAGGCTTAAGGATTATGTTTTTGCTGGAAAAAAAAAAAAAAGAAAAGGTGATGTGGCGGGTCAGGATTGGCTGACATAAAACACAGGTTTTACACCAGCTCCTGACCCAATGTTTTCTCTAAGTTAAAATGTGCTCCCAAAATGAGATAAAAAGTAATTAAAAAATGAGACAAATTTAAAAGCCACACATATAAGATATATAGGGCATATCAAATCATAGTTTTTTTTTTTTTAGAAACCATATCAAATCATTGTTGATATAACTTTTGTTAAAATTTCATCATTTAATAATTTTTTTTAATAATTAAGGTTTTGACAACCAAACGTTCTATTTGTTTCATTTTAAAATTTTTTTTTTATGTCAATTGGTTATTTACCATCCAATCCTTAAACTTTATATATATATATATATATATATATATATGCACCAAGAAAAAAACGTTTAAAACTTTATAAATGAGATAATTATTAATCTCTTATATATCATTTTCATATTTTGTAATTAAGGGGTATAAGCAGATAATACAATTCAGCAATGGATATTTCCAAGAACTCATCAAATACAAAATGTATATACACAAACATTATTTCATTCTCCGTTTTTATCACCCCATTTCTCAAATTTTAAAATACCTCTAGCATTTAGCCAACCTTTCTTTCTACATAATCTAACTATTTACCCTTTTTTCCCCTCTCGGTTTGAGTTGTGATTTCTTTGGAAAGTCAGTCCTGTAATATAGGGAATTTCAATTGGATTTAAAAAATTAAAAAAAAAAATTGGGAAGGAGAGGAAATGATGGGGAGTTCATTGCCATACTACAAATGTAAGGAGAATTCTATGGTATAAATTTTTTTTTTTTTAATAATTATTATTGTATGTATCATACATCCAATTATTATCCTTAAAAAAAAAAAATTATAATAATATATAAACGGTTATAATTAGTAAAATATGGTATCCCATAACACCACACATAAAAAACGTACCTTCTTATCTTCTATAAATTCAGCCCCCACAGCCTTCTGTTCTTCACTCAACTCATCAACAAAGCCTTTCTCTCTGTCTCTTCAGTTACCTGCAAATCCTACTAATGGCTCCATTTAAGATTACCCTAAAAGAGAAGAGAAGAAAGGCTATTGCCAAAGTTCAGCAGCTACAGCCACAGCCACAGGCCAAAAATGGAAATGTTGATGCTGCTTTGGGACCAATAACACGTAAGCTTCGTATTTCCTTTACACTGCCACGGAATAGGGGACCCAGCAGCGTTCCTTCATTATCCAAAAACAGGTCTCCATTTGATAATCATATTCATTTAAAAAAAAATCAATTTTCAAACCATAGGATTTTGAACTAGAAAGCTGCTATATGATATGGTTTCTTTGTGTGTGTTTAGGGAGGAAAATGTTTCCATTCCTTACTTGCGACCTCGTTCCAAGTCAAGCAGGTAAAAGAACTTCTTTTGAGCTTTCTTTCTTCATTTCTTTATTATATTATTATTAGTGTTATTCACAACTAAAAATATTTTTTTCCTTGACATACAGGAATGCCAAAGAAGAAGAAGAAGTACAGGTGATAGACACCACACACACCCTCTATCTTCTTTCTCTCTGTCATACACATGTGCTTGTTCTACTCAAATATTGCTTTATAAGAAAAATTATGGTTTGCTATTGCATGCTTCTGAAATCTGTACATATATAAAATAGGAATCTGAGAAGCATCTTGTTAAAATTTGCGCAAGACAGGGACTTGAAGTTGTGCTTGAGGGGTACGTACAAATTAATTTCATATATATAATTTGTAAAAAATTTGATCTAATGACTTTTTTTTTTTTTTCCTGCATATGACCGGTTGATGATGATGGCTTTGCTCTACCATAGGATCAAGGTAATATATATGCATACCTTGTATACACAAATCAATTTACTTTACATCCAAAAGAGATCGAGACATAGTGTTCTTCTATCACCTAATATATATATGCTTGGTGACATTCATTATCTTTTTATTTTCAGGAAATGCAGGAAGACCTTGAACAAGTCCAACGTCATCTTTGTGCCTTGCAAGAGGAACTCAGGTGAAGCTTGCAGCCTAACCCTTGCAGATGATCTCTTACAATTTGTTCCGTAGGGATCTCGCAATATATGTAGTTCTTTTAAAATCTCTCAACCAAGTATTATAGTAACAAAAAGATAAGAGAAAATAAAGGAAAAATAAATAAAATTATGAAAATTACAAAGAAAATGATGGTATCACATTTTCATATTTTGAAATGCTAAGGTTTTGATTGCGAGAGTTTATACAAAGACAAAATGTGGAATATATGTATAAATTAGACATGAAATCTGTCTTCTAAAAAAGTGTGGGTTTTGGTTAGTTTCATTAATTGACATAGTTTTTTTTTGTCATCAAACAAAAGATCATTGCGAAACCCAATTAAACAAAAAACTAATTGATTTCTTACTTGAAGAAAAAAAAAATGGAGTAAACATATGTTCAAATTTTAACATAACAATAAAACAATTCCTAAAACCTAAATATGAAAAATTGCATAAGATGCAAAAAAGAAAAAAAAAAAAAAGGGGCTTTGTTTGGTGCCAATGATTTGAAACTACATATTTCAAAATACAACTTAAAAAACAAAAAAAAAATCTAAGAATAGCTTATCAAACAGCGATCATTTTTAAAAAGTTGGACAAAATGGATACCAAGTTAGAAAAGGCACTTAAAAAAGAAATAATCTGGTGTGTGTGAGACAGGGGACTGCATACACCAAATGGAATAGTCAGAATTTCAAAGAGGTTTGAATACCCTTGTTTAAAAAAAAAAAAAAAAAAAAGATAAAGGCACTTAAAAAATAAATAAATGCTGATAATAAGCCATTTTAGGGTCCAGCCCCTCCCCCCCCTCTTTTTTTAAAAGACCATTTTTTATACATTGATAGTTGGTGTTATGAGGATTTGAATCCAAGTTGTTTCTGTTGAAAATATCAAGAAGTACAAACCAATTGAACTACTAATCTCTTAGCTTAAAAAAAAAAAAAGCTTATGACTATTAAGCATTTGTATTATACTAAATCCAATATAAGGTTTATACAATAAATAACTCTAGGTTGACCTAGACTAACCCATGATTGGTTTGTTTGTTATACAATTATATGGACCTACAATTGGTTTGAGTCTCTTGAGCCATAAAATTTATAACCGTATCTAAGAAAAATAACAGCATGATGGCTTGTTCGGACCTAAAAAAGTCCGAGTCCTCTGTAAGGAAGTTATCTAATAAAAGTAGTTTTCTTCCTTTAGTATTTTGTATTAGCCCCCTAATTGAGCTCACTAGTATCTCATACTTGCATTGCTCACAAAAATGTGATATACTCTGATGTAGCAGGAAACCATAGTCGGGTGCCTGATCATGAGAAGACGAAGTAAAATGGAAAGGAGAGATGCTGCTCATCTAGTTGTGTTGTGTTTGTGTTTCTAATCATGTTATGTGGTTTGGCTAATGCTTTACTCGGCAATTAGTGTTCCTCGGTTGGTTACTGTACCCATAGAAAATGGTGTGTTTACTGTTTATGCGTGGTCTTTTTGTCAAGGTTGGCTTTGTAGTTTGTACGTATCAAGAAGTTATAATTAAGCTATGGTTAATAAAATTATGTTCGTAGCTTCCTCCATGATTTATATACTGTCATATAATGTTACAGTTTCTTAGTGAATATTATCAAAATGCATTTGAAAAATAAGTTATCACATAATTAAAAATGAGCCACATCATTGCTATATTAGACACATAAGTAAGAAAACTAGTGGAAGTAGATGGAGGAAACGCTCATTTTTTAAACTTTAGAAACCAATAGCACTAATTTAAAACTTCAAAGGCAAAAGTACTTACTAGGTATGTTTTTGTTTTAAGGACCAAGAATTCGATTGTTTATTTTTATATAAGCTTTGGTGATAAATTCCAGTTCTTCTTAAAACTAATATCTTTTTTCTGTCAATAGCTATATTTGTATGTTCTTATCAGTGACAGATTATGCTTGTCCTTAAAAGAGTGTTTTCCAAACTTTATGTTCAGGGATGAGTGTGTAGATTTGGGCTTTTGAACATGTAATAAATTAAAGAGGGTTGACTAATGTTAGGAAAAGATTGAAGATATTATTTGGTACTCTTGAAGTATGATGATGTGGTATTCCCTTTTTTTATATTCATAGTGAATCTCACCATGAATTTAACTAGTGAGATTCACTGTAAATATGACAGAAGGAAGCACCACATCACCATACTCTAAGAATACCTAATATTTACTCAAAGATTGAATAGAGACAAATACAATTTGACATGGACGAGTCTATTCCCTAGAGGAGCGAGCAGGGATTAAGCATCTTGTAGCAGTGGCTTCCAATTATAATTCCAACTCGCTAGACCTTAGCATGGAGACCATCACAGGCCTTGGAACATTAGATTCCTTGCAGCTTAGAAGAGGACCTAGTCAAACAAACTTGGAATAAGGAAGCAAGTCAGTCAAGTGCTTTTAAACTTGTGAATAAAAATGAAGTTTGTTAAAGAGGCATTTTGAACAATTGCCAAGAGACGGTCAAGGAGCTTGAAGCTGGAATAATCGACCAAATTTAAAAGCAGCAAGAGTAATCTAGCAGTAGCTAGAAACCTTTAGGTGAAGATAGAGGAAGGTCCCATGCGGATAAGAATCATATGGAGACAAACTTCCAGATCTTGTCTTGAAGAAGGTGACTCCAATTCCAATTCTTTACATTTGATGAACAATCATTGGTTTGTTTTTTTTTTTTTTTTAAATAAAAAAATTCATTTATCTACCGAGGTAGAGGAATGAGATTGGCGAATATTTATTCCAAAATTTCAAGAAGTGTTTTTAAATCTGCCAATTCCCTGTTCCAGGATGAGCTAGGAGAGATAATCACCCCACTACTTATATGAGGAAGAGAATGAAAGCTTAATTGAGATGCCTACAGAAGAATAGATGGGAGATATACACCTATCCATGAATCCTCTAAAAGAGTATGGTCCATATAAATTGTCAGAGATTTCTTCAACCATGTACTAATTTTTGTGTGACCAGTATGCATTTCATGTATTTATTGACATTGATGTCCATTCTCGTCTCAAGAATACAACACATTAACTGGTCTTGAGAGATCAACACTGACCAGTGACAATTGACATCAAGAGAGAGTGCAATTTGACCTAGTGTCAAGAGAGAGTATTTCATGTAAACAGAAGCCTCACACTTTATATATATATATATATATATATATATATATATATAAGAGTAACAGAAGCCTCTTAAAATTTGTTCACCTGTTGTCGAGAATGGCATTCCCAAAATTATATACTACAAGAAGATGATCCATTGTGAGTGATGAGAGGCATTCACTCTCCAACTTAAATCGATAAAGCTTACCTCAGACGCTAAAGCGACATTTTGGTCTGTGTAAATGCTTTGTAAAGTATATAAATTACATAACAAGAAAATCCCTCTTGCTCTGAGCGAGAGGCATTCACTCCAACTTAAATCGATAAAGCTTACCTCAGATGCTAAAGCGATATTTTGGTCTGTGCAAATGCTTTGTAAAGTATATAAATTACATTGCAAGAAATTCCCTCATGCTCTGAATGGTAAAAAAAAGCCAACCGATACTAAACATCAGTATAGCCCACTTCTTAATTGACACTTACAGAAGAAATTTAGTACTATCACAGATGACAGAGTTGTTATGGAAAATATGCAAATTAAATTTCCTTGGTATAAGCAAATATAGTTTTAAGTGATCTTTCTGTAAAACAGATTACTGCATTTCTCCCATCTGGATCAACTCTTTCTTTTCTTGGTGCCAAATCTACTTAATACTTCTTTTCCATAAGACCCAATAGAGAAAAAAACAAAAAGAGGAAGTTAATTTTATAAAAGAATCACTGAAAGTAGAACTTCAATATAAGAATGATTATGATTCTTTCATAGGATTATCCCTTTATTTAATATACAAAGTAGCATATGTTATCCTTCATTAAGGCTGACCTCAAAGACGAGTGTCATCAAACACCCAAGGTTCATGTAAAAACAGCTCCCGGCCATTCATTTGGACTGTTCCTGCAGCAATATCCTCTGCACGCTTCCTTGCCGCTTCAGCTTTTCTGGCTGACTCATCAGCATCCTGCATTAAAGTACACATGTATTAAGAAGGATTATTCTGTGGCAGATCAATTTGGTACAATACCTCCAATTGAGTAGAAATCTCAGATTTGATTAATAGAAATGTGAGTGGGACTGTGTAACCTGAGTCCTAAGGCAGGCCAAGGACACTAGACTGTGTGGCTAGGCCCTTCAAAACAGGCAATTCAACTTTGCTATGAGCAATCAGATCTGAGATTAGCATTTAACTCTTTGAATATAATTCATTCTTTTTCCACAATATCTAATTCCTAGTGCTGTTGAATAACTGCTTACTAGCAGCTTAGATGTGAATTGACCTGTGTAACTCGTTGTAAACACCTCAGGAGAAGTACTAGCAGCAGGGGAACACACCTGTGTGCGCAACACATGATCTGCTACCAATTGGGTGTTCCAAATTAGCTTTCCAAGATGACATGGAAATGGCAAGGAAAATCCTTTACTTTATAGAGGTTATTAGCAGTAAGCACTAGATAGAATTGAAATATGCAAGCTAGTGGTGCATGCGCATCAAGAATCTACCACTTTAATCAGTCAGTAAGGTTTATCTTCATTACAGGCAATATCAGTTGAGTATCTCTGTGCATGATTGGGGAGGCTGTGAGTTTTATTTGAACTTTGAAGAGCCTATTCAAATCTTTATGGCTTCTACTATGTTTGCTAATACAACTTAAAATGAAATGCCAAAAATTATCTTAATTGCAGAGGTTGGTCTTAATGAGATTGTTTACTTCTTTAGGTAAACCCAACTTAATCTTAAGTTAATATTATATACGTTTTGATAAGTCATAAATTTTATTAAAAAGTATAGAAAGAGCACATCCAAGTACTCAGGTTGTGGAGATGAACTGCGCGGCAAATCATCTAAAATTACAACAGTCAAGAAATCGCAGAAAATTAGAGAATTAATGAGCAGTGAAAACCATCCAATCATACACAGAACATGAGGTCATCTTTCAATCCGTCATAGCTTGTTCAATTCCTTCAAATGTATGGCTATTCTGTTCTTTCCAAATAGTCCACATAATCCACAAAGGGATCACATTCCAAGACATAGATGGATAGATAGCTACTAAAATTTGACAAGAGACTACAGGGTTGGTATCATAACTAAAACAGTTCCTGAAAGTGAAAACCACATATGAAGCATAAAGTAGAAACAGAGTACTAAATCAAATACATAAACTTTAATAAACCCAGATTCCCATTCCACCACACATATGTTGTCCTCCACATACGAAGTACCTACACCACCATCTCAATTCTCAAGCAAAAGTGTATACATCACCACACCACTAATACTTGTAAAACATATTATCTCATCTAAGGGTCTCTAAAATCTAAACCCCAAATCATTCCCACACAACTAGGCACAGAAATATCGACTGGGCCATATGGGCATAGATATTCAGTTTCTATGCAGCCGAAAATACTGGAACATATTTCATCAAATAATCCAATTCCAAGCCAAAATATTAAATAAAAATAGAAATAAAAAGAAACCCAATTCTCTATTTCATGAATACAAGCTTCTTAAACAGCTAAGGAATTAAAAGCATGAAAATAAAAATTTAAAGAAAAAGGACCTTCTGGCGCTTCCAAGAGAGGAACTGGGCCACCGTGATGGAATTGGGGCTTGGCTTCTCATTCTCAGTTCCATGCTTTGCTGCTTCTGCTTCTGCTCCCATCTTCTTTCTCTTTTCTTTTCAGATAGCGCGTCTCTCGTTCGTGCAGGTAGGTAGAGTTCTTTGTTAATCCTTTTTACTTTAGGAATTGGCCGTATGCACTACTCTTTACATATGTAATAATTTAAACCGACCACATTTTGATAATTAAATAAAGTAACCCAATACTAAATAAATTCTAATTTAATTAAGTTTCTTTTTTTTTTCTTTTTTCTAAAGAAATTCTAATTCTAATTTTTTTAGAGGAAAATTATAATTCTAATTAACTAAAATATTGTATTTTTTATTAAAAATTCTCTATTTTTTGACCTTATATAGTAGGCGAACATGCTTGACTTTTTTTTAGTACTTATGCCACATAAGTTTGGTAGCCTCACCCTTTTTTACATAATTTTTATTTTTTAATTATTTTTTTATTTGACACATAATTTTTATTTTTTGAATTCCTTATTTATTTGAAAAAAATAATCAAATATCAACCATTCATTTTAATATTGGTGACAACCACATTTTTACGCGATTCCCTTTTTGGTCTTTATCTTTTATTTTCATCACTTTTAGTCCATATTTAGAAAAACGTCATCTATTTTAGTCATTTCCGTCAGTGCCCTAACGACAAAGTTCTAAGTGGCAGACAAAGTGCATCGCTAGCACATTAAATGATGACGTTAGCATTAAAATAATAATATAATATATTATTTAGCATTTAAAAATTCCACGTCATCTTTAAAAAAAATTATTTATAAATTTTAACTTAATGAAAAAAAGGAAAAAATAGAAATAAAAACCAAAAATAATATAAAGGCGAAAAACCACTTTTAGTCCCTACATTTTCAAGCGATTCCCATTTTAGTCTCTACATTTTATTTTTACCGCTTTTAGTCCTTATCCTGAAAAACGCTTCTCGTTTTAGTCTCTGCCGTTACATCAGAAATGGAGAAAGCTGACGTGGCAAACGACAGGAATAAATAATATTAAATTAATATCTACATGGCTTAAATTAATAATAAAAAATGTTTTTTGGCATTAAAAAATGCCACGTCAGCATCTAAATTAAAAAATTTTAATTTATTAATTTTAACTAAATAAAAAACAGAATTAAAAACTAAAAATCATATGAATTGAGATCTAAATGTGTCTTGAACAAGAACAACAAGAGCACAAACCCAGATCTAAGTACACAAACCCAAAAATTAAAAAAAAAAAAAAACCATTTTTTTAATTAAACAAATCCCTCAATTTCTTTCTCTTTCTTTCTCAGTTTCAGAGCTCGACATCTTTCTTTCACCTTCTAATTCTCTCTCTCTCTCTCTCTCTCTCTCTCTCTCATATTGATGCGTTTGGGTTTTCGCTTATGGAATAAGTGGAAAAACTGAATGAGATTTGGTGCAAAAAAATGGGAGTGAAGGAAATGCACCCGCTGTGTTGTATTTCGCTGGAGAGTCCTGGAGGTAGTATTAGGGATTAATTGCCGGAGCCGCTATTGTCGGCATCGCTATTGAGAGTGAGGAGTTTGCCGACTATGGCGACGGCCGGTGGATCTGAAAGCAATGCGGGACGATCGGAGGCCACGATGGCCGGAGTCCTCTACAAGTGGACCAATTACGGCAAAGGATGGAGATCCAGGTGGTTCCGTTTGCGTAACGGCGTTCTTTCCTATACGAAAATCCGGCGGACGAAGAATCTCAACCTCCTTATGTCTCCGACCTCCGACGATGTCACGCTGATCGGAGAAATCTTCGCCAATCGGCTCTCGAGATTGGACAGTAGTGGCAGACGAAAGCACCACCAGAAAATAATTAAGCAACTATGCATGTATTTTTTATTTTTTTTTATTTTAATTTCTGAGTTTGTGTTCTTAGATCTGGGCTTGTGTTCTTATTATTCTTATTCAAAACACACTTAGATCTCAACTCATATAATTTTTTTTAATTTTTTTATTTAGTTAAAATTAATAAATTAGTTTTTTTTAATTTAGATGCTGATGTGGCATTTTAATGCCAAAAAATATTTTTTATTATTAATTTAGGCCACGTGGATATTAATTTAATATTATTTATTCCTGCCGTTTGCCACGTTGGCTTTCTCCGTTTTTAATGTAACGGCAGGAACTAAAACAGGAAGCGTTTTTCAGGATAGAGACTAAAAACGGTAAAAATAAAATGTAGGGATTAAAATGGAAATCGCTTGAAAATGTAGGGACTAAAAGTGACTCTTTGCCTAATATAAATTGATATCTAGATTTATTTTGAGTAAGAACAGACAAGAACACAAACCCAGTCATTGTTTTGTTGGCAACCAAACACAATATCAGCTGAAACACACACGATTAGCCAAAACCCAGAAATACCATAGATTGATTAAAAAAAAAAGATTTTTTTAAAATCTAATGTGAGATGTAGAAAAAACCCAGATTGAGCACCCTAAATTTTCAAAACCCAAAGAATACAAACCCAGAAAGTTAACACAAACCCAGAAATTTCAAGCACAAACCCAGAAAATCAAACACAAGAACGCAAGAAAATCAAACCCAAAACACACAAGCACAAACCCAGAAAATGTAGGGTTAATGAAAGCTTTCCATGTTCTTCCATAGAGTGGCAGACCCATGACTAATTTCCCTTCTAGAATCCCAATGTCATTGATCCAGGATGAAATACCATAGTACTATTTCTGCACTTCAGGTCATAGAGCAAAGCATGTTCAGCAGTGACGTAAAAGTCCTGACTTCCATAGTAATCGTAGCACACAAGATTAACAAAATCAACATTATCCTTAATAGCTTTGAATGGGTAAGCTTTATCATTGTTGGGTGGGAAAATTTTGCGTGCGAAATGAGCGATTGTACTTAGTAAAAACGGGGGCTTTCCAGATTCATAAGATTCCCCCATAATACTCTCACGCCACTCCTTAAAGAGAAAGAAGAGGTTTGGCATTTCAAATTCAGTTTCTGTGTCGAGATATTTCTAGAAAAGATCCAGCTAGTCAAAGCCACACAGTCGAGAATAATGGAGATGTCGATAAAGCTTTTACGGCTATCTGGGGTGCGGACTACATTAGATGTCAATTTATATTATTTTTGGTTTTTATTTCTATTTTTTATATTTTTTTTCATTTAATTAAAATTCATAAATTAATTTTTTGTTTTTAAAAGATGAGGTGGCATTTTTAAAATGCTAAATAATATATTATATTATTATTTTAATGCTGACATCATCATTTAGTGTGCCAGAGATGCACTCCGTCTACCACCTAGGACTTTGCCGTTAGGGCACTGATAGAAAAGACTAAATTAGATGTTGTTTTTCTAAATAGGGACTAAAAGCAATGAAAATAAAAGATAGGGACCAAAGTGGGAATCGTGTGAAAATGTAAGGACGAAAATGTGGTTTTTGCCTTTAATATTTAGACTCCCATTAGGAATTTTTTTTTCTTAGAATGGCATGCAAGTCTTTGCCTTGTTTCTAAAGCATGTTTGTATGCAACACAAATTCTTTCACAATAAAGGATGTGTAGTTGACTTACTCTCCTAAAAATCATATATAACTAAAAGATCTAGGCTAAGCTCGACCCATATATTTATATAAGAAGCAAGAGCCCTCATAGAAAAATTAAACAATATTGTAGTTGTAGTTTGAACTTTCAAGTCATGAGAAACTTGCTACAGAAACATCAACGAGACATATAGAAGAAGAAACACACCATGACTAAGTATAGGAAGATCATTCAATCTTAACATGCCAAATATGTGTACAGCCCATGCAATCAAACTAGAAATTCAACTACAATAACAATTGTGTATACCCTTTTTTTATGATGCCAAATACATTGAAACCTAGATTGAAAACAAAGTGCCAAACATTGAATGTCCTATATTTATTTATGATGCGTGAATTGCATGTTTAAATAAGAAATAAGAAATAAAACTTAATATCATATGTATTCTATATTTATATTTACTACCTCACCTTGAAAGCTTCACAACATCATTATTTTTATTTTTAAACCAAATTTTACCACTACAAATGTGTTTCTCTTATATTACTGTTGTGCACTTTGGTCCACTTTTGTCATACTTAATCCATTTTGTCCACTTCGGTCCACATTGGTCCTCTTCAGTACACTTTGGTCCTATTTGGTCCACATTGGTCTTATTCTGTTCTATTCAATCCAATTCAATCTATTCTATCCACTTCAGTCGTATTTGGTTCATTCTATCCACTTTGGTCCTATTTGGTCTTATTCGGTCCACATTAGTCCTATTTGGTCCATTCTAACCACTTTGATCTGCTTTGGTCCTATTTAGTCCATTCTTTCCACTTTGGTCCTATTTTGTCCATTCGGTCCACTTTGGTCCTATTTGATCCACTTTGTTCAACTTTGGTACTATTCGGTCCACTTTCCTTTCTCATTTGACGTAGCTACCTATAATGCCCCACCTCATTCCTTTCTCATTTGATGTGGATAAAGTCAAACCTTGTTAATTGTTGGGCTATGTTGAATCTGGTTTGTGTTTGATCTAATTTATGACCTAACCTAACATAGAAGCGTTACGATTTTTTAATAGGAGGATTTTTTAGGCTTAATCCATGCGATGGACATTTGGGCTGATTGCCTTTCAAAATACATCTATAATTTATTGGTAAATTTGAAAGATATCCATTGTTTAGCCTGTTATTTGGAAGGAGTTGGAGACTTGAGTTAAGACTTAAATGGGCAAGCAGCCTATATGCCATATGGGATCATTTTTTATTGGCTGTGGCATAGTGGCAGTACCACCTTCAGTACAATTAGTAGAAAATGTCATGGCTGGATTATCTTCATCATGACAAAAGATGAACTATTATACTTTACAATCATATAATGTACTTTGACATGCAAACAAATTAGACAACAAGCTTAAATTGGTACCTTTTTCCACATTTTCTTCACCATCAAACACTCTCAAACAAATCAAAAACAATTTTTACACAAACCATAGTGCACTCTGACAAGTAGCATATAAATGGTCGTCCATTACTTGCAAACCGTCAATGACAATGATGAGTAAGGGTATGGACGAGCGTATGTGCATTAACTCTAGGCGGTAATCAATAATTGAGCAATGAATAGCTCAAACTGTTACCATCTTCCAATAATGCAAAATTAAGGACTGGTTACGAATAGAAAACGTTGGAGTTAAATTACAATCATTAAACATTGATTATCAGTTGCAACATAACGGTTTACTGAGTATTAACTCAGTCTAAGGCTATAAAAAGCCAGGAAAAACAAGTAAAAGGACACGAACACACAATTGTCATACAAGTTACAAATTTTTCAAAGAGAATAAGTTAACTCAAGCATTGGAGGGTCCTTGACAGGCCCTAAATCGGTGCCCTTATCTATTGAGTGCTTTTTGTGACACAGGTTTTACAGGTCGTCCATCATACTAACGAGGAGGATATTGACAAGCCACAATTTTTTGCTTCATCAGTTTGGCGCCATCTAGGGGAAACGATTGAGTTGTAATTTTCTCAGGCAAATCATCGTATTTTTACCAACAAAGTTCCTCGAGACACATGGACACTTCCACTTCATCTCCTCCTACAGACCCAACCGTAATGGCCTAACAGATTCAAGCACTCACTGCTAACGTGCAAGAACTGATGAAACAAAATGAAGAATTGAAGCGAAGGGCGCGCCCTAGGACTCTGACTATGTCGCAGTCTCGATGCAATAGCAATGACAATTATGACGATGCCTATAGTCCAGAGAATAGCAGAAGGGATACTGTTGAACATACCGCGCAGTCAACTCGTGGAAGTGATCAAATGATGAAAAACATGAGAAAGGAGTTGGACGAGGTCAAGAACGCCATGAAGGGAAAGACAACAATGAACCTGGATGACATGATCAAGAGGACTGACTCACCCATCATAGTTAGTGTTCTAGAGTGCCCCTTGCCTCCCAAGTTTCGTCTCCCTCAGCTGGAGGTCTACGATGGCACTAAGAACCCTCTGGACCATATAGGAGCATTCAAAACAATTTTGAGTCTCCAGTAGACCCAGATGAAGTTATTTGCAGGACATTCTCAGCAACCCTTAGGGAAGCAACACGGGTTTGGTGCAGTAAACTGCTAGCAATGTCCATTGCAAACTTTGACCACTTAAGTGACTCCTTCGTTCGTTACTTCATTAGAGGCCAACGTCATAAGAGGCCCACTTCCTATTTGTTAACTGTGAAACATCAGGAAGGAAAGACCCTGAGGGAATATGTGAAGCGATTCAACAAGGTAGTCCTAGAAATTGATGAGGCTGACGAACAGGTGATAATGACAACCTTCCAGGCTGGGTTGATCAACCCTAATCTTGTTTTCTCCTTAGGGAAAAATCCTTCAACCTTGATGATGGATCTACTGTTTAAAGCGCAAAAATACATGAATGGGGAAGACGTGTTGACAGCAAAGGGATTGACGGGAAAATGAAAGAAAGGTGAAGGCGCAGAGTCCCAAAGCAAGAAGAAAGAGCGTAAAGTTAGTCTAACAGAAGCTAAGGCTAATAAAAGTAGTCTGGAGGCATCATCAAAGAAGAAGCTAAATTTCACCCCATTGATAATGCCTGTAGACAAGATTCTCATGTAGATAAAGGACGACCTTGCCTTGAAATGGCCTAAGCCATTGAGCTCATCCTTAAAGCAAAGAGATTCGAAGAAGTATTGCCACTTCCATAAGGACCATGGTCATTATATAGATGAATGCAAGGATTTGAAAGAATAGAGAGAAGAATTAATCCAAAGGGGGAAGCTCCAAAAGTTTGTTAAGAAAGACTATCAAGCTTGCTAGCAAATAGAGGAGAAACCCACTGACGACCAAAAAGAGGAAGATCGGGACAATCTCAAACCCATCGTAGGAGAGATAATGACGATCACAGGAGGACTAGTCATTGGAAGATCATACAAGTCCCTGAGGAAGGCGGTGCAAAGGCAGGTGAACAACGTCCATGTCAACCACCCAATGGCAAAACATCGTCTCACTAGGAATGACAACATTGTCTTCTCCAAGCAAGATGTGAAGGGGATCAGGCAGCCCCATGATGACCCCTTAGTCATTATGCTAGCCATTAAGGGGTTCAACACTCGAAGAGTGCTAGTGGATAATGGGAGCTCGACAGATGTGATGTATATGACGACTTTCCAGTAGATGAAGTTGGATCCAAAATGCCTCAAGCCTTTTGAATCTCCATTAGTTAGCTTTAGCGGAGACCGTGTATATCTAAAGGGCATCATTTCATTACAAATTATAGCAGGGACCTATCCCGTTCAAGTGACGAGGATGGTAAACTTCTTGATCGTCGACTGCCTTTCGTCTTACAATGTGATTCTTGGGCAACCAACCCTTAATCGCCTTGAGGCAGTAACTTCAACATATTGCCTGAAAGTGAAATTCTCAACCCCCCATGGAACTGGAAAAATCATAGGGGACCAACTTTTGGCTCGAGAATGTTACTAAGCGATCCTGGCGTCTAGAGAAAATCACACTTGGATGGTAGAAGAAGAACCACCCAAACCCATGGAGGAGGTGGAAAATTTAGTGCTAGTAGAAGGAGATCCATCCAAAACCACCAAGGTAGGAAAGGAGCTTCAACAGACCTTGAAGGACAAGTTAGTGAAGTTTTTGAAAAAGAACTTGGATATCTTTGCATGGAGCCATGAAGACATGCCAGGGATCGACAGATGAGTGATAGAGCAAAGTCTTAACGTCGACCCAACAAAGAAGCCCGTCCAACAGAAAAGATAAGTATTCGCTCCAGAGCGAAATAAAGCAATCATGGAAGAGGTGGAAAAGCTTTTAACAGTTGGGTTCATTAGAGAAGTCTACTATCCAAAATGGTTTGCTAACGTTGTTATGGTAAAGAAGTCCAATGGAAAATGAAGAATGTGTGTGGACTTCACTTATTTAAACAACGCATGTCCCAAAGATAGTTTCCCCCTTCCTAGAATTGACCAACTTGTTGATTCATTAGCTGGCCATGAGCTATTGACCTTCATGGATATTTTTTCAAGTTATAAGAAAATCCTAATGAAGGAAGAAGATTAGGAGAAAATTGTGTTCGTCATTAGCCAAGGCCTGTATTGCTACAAAGTCATGCTGTTCGAACTGAAGAACATAGGTGTCATCTATCAAAGATTGGTGAATCAGATGTTCAGCAAGTAGATAGGGAGGAATATGGAAGTTTATGTAGACAATATGCGTGTGAAAAGCAGGGAAGCTAAAACCCATCTTGCAGACCTTCAAGAGGCGTTTGATACTTTGAGAAGGTATAAGATGAAGCTCAACCTTGTGAAGTGCCTTTTTGGAGTCTCTTTAGGAAAATTCCTAGGCTTCATGGTATCTCAGTGAGAAATTGAGGCGAACACAGAGAAGGTCAAAGTCATACTTGACATTAGGGGTGTGCAAAAAACCGAGGAACTGAAAAAACTGCTTCCAACTGACCGAACCGATGCAAAAATTTTGGTTTGGTTTCGGTTCAGTTCGGTTTCGGTTTTATTATATAAAAAATCGAAAATTTCGATTCGGTTTTTGGTGGCAAATTTTAATACATCGAACCGACCAAACAGAACCAAAATATATTATTATATTATATTTTATATTAAATATATAATATTTTGTAAATATTAGACTCTGACTCTTTGAGATACGCTTTGGCTATTCTAAAAAAAAAAAAAAGATACGCTTAGGCAGCTTTGCGTTAGGCAGTGGGCCTTCATCATTTCATTTTAAAACAATTCAGTGATTCAAAATTGGGCCTTTTTTTGTTCAGTCATCAAATGATTCAAAATTTCAAAATTCAAATCATCCGGCCTAGCTTATCTTTTTAAACATACCATTTTAAAACCCATTAGATTAATCACCTATAATTAAACTAAGTAAATATCTAATTAAACTAAAACTAATTAGACTATAAAATCAAAAGTTGGAAAACCCTACCCTACATACCCCACACTTTTCACTCTCACACTTTCCACTCTCTCTCACGTTCAGACTTCAGACAGCCTCCACTTCACAGTCCCTACCTCTCACACCAAATCTCCCTCTGCCACCGCCTCCACACACTGCCCTCCCCACGCCGACTTCATTATTGACTTCTCATCTCACGGTGAGTCTCTATTTTGAAAATCTCGATACTCTCTAACCCTCTCTCTGTTTTGTGTTTTAGGTTTTGAAATAGTGAATCTCTGTTTTGTAGTAAAAACATAAGATTAAGATGTTTATTTTTTCAAGTTTTAATGTTTTATATGCAAATAAAGTTAGGGTTTTGAAAAAATCGATAACCCATGTGCTTAGCTGCTTGTCCTAGTTGGTTTCTTTATTAAAGTTAGCTCAGCTGATTGCCTTTGTCTCATGTGGTCGTTGAAAATCTCGATAACCCTCTCTCTGTTTTTTATTTTGGGTTTTGTTTAATACTGAATCAATAAAGTTGGGGTTTTTAAAATACTGAATCTCTGTTTTGTAGTAACAACATAAGATCAAAATGTTTATTTTTTCAAGTTTTATATGCGAATAAAGCTAGGGTTTTGAAAAAATCGATAAACCATGTGCTTGACTGCTTGTGCTAGTTGGTTTCTTTATTAAAGTTAGCTGATTGCCTTTGAGTTCTGATATATAAAGTTAGTTGTTTATTTATTTATTTATTGTTGATATATTTTTGTTTATTGTTGTTGACATGCTGTGAATCTGTGACTGTGATGTGGAGTTGTTATTTTCTTATTGATGTTACAGATTAGAAAATCAATAACCCCATGTGCTTAACTGTGATGTTGGTGTATTTGTTAATAGTTGACTGTGATGTTGGAATATTTGTTTATTATTGCCTTGATGTTGATGTGTTTATTATTATCTTATTGACGTGTTTATTGTCGGCTTGTTGCTGTATACTAGAGTCCTTCTCATTCCTTTTTTTTTTTTTTTTTTTACTTTTATTATGTTATTGTTACTGTATTTTATATATATTGTAGACTAGACTCATTTTGGCGTTAAATTTTTATTTTTTATTTTTTACTTTTTATAGTTGCTCACTTATTGTGTTTTATTTTATATTGTAGATGAATGAGACAAGAGAAATCCTAGAGGGTCAACACAATGAAGCGGGTCAAGGGGCAACCAATGTGCATGAAGACAAAGGAAAACCCCCATTCCCACCAAGTGGGGGTAATACTGGTAAAAAAAGATCTATTGTTTGGGGTCATTTCACTGTTATTGAAAGGGAGGAAAACCTAGGGCTGCTTGTAACTACTGTGGCACAACCTATGGTTGTGACACTAAGTTAAATGGCACTACAACCATGAGAACTCACATATAATCACAATGTTTGAAATATCCTTATAGGGAAGACAAAAAAAAGAAAAAAAAACCCAATCAACCCTAGCATTCAAACCTAAAGAAGAAGAAGAAAGTAGTGGTAAACTTGTGCCTTGGGTGTTTAATTTTGAGGAATGTAAAAAAGCATTGGCAGAGATGATTATTCTAGATGAGCTGTCTTTTAGGTTTGTGGAGGGTTTTGGTTTTAGGAAGTTTATGTTTGTTACCCAACCTAGGTTCAATCCAATCCCTTGCCGCACAACAACTGCCAAAACTTGCTTTAGGGTGTTTTTAGATGAGAAACAAAAGTTAAAAGAAGCCCTAAGAGAGCAATGGGTCTGCCTTACCACAGATACATGGACATCCGTTCAAAATTTTAACTACATGTGTCTCACTACCCATTTTATAGATAATGATTGGAAAATACACAAGAGGATTCTTAGTTTTTGTTTAGTGGAAAATCACAAGGGTGAAACACTTAGGAAGGCGGTTGAGACGTGTTTACTTGATTGGGGGATGGACAAGATTCTAACTATTACAATTGATAATGTTGCTTTTAATAGTGGGCTGATTTCTTTTATTCAGAAAAAGACTAAGCATAGGAAGGCAACAATTTTAGGGCATAAATACTTGCATGTGAGGTGTAGTGCTTATATTTTGAACTTAATTGTTCATGCAAGGTTAGTTGAAATGGATGAGACAATAGTGAAGGTGAGGAAATCTATGCGATATGTGAGATCATCTCCACAAAGACAAAGCACATTTAAGTTATGTGCGGAGAAAGAGAAAGTTGACTTTAAAAATCAGTTGTGCTTAGATGTGCCCATTAGGTGGAACCACACCTATATTATGTTGGAGAAGGTTGAGAAGTATCAAAAGGCTTTTGAAAGATTGGAGGAAGATGATCCAAATTTTCTTATGACAATTAGAGAGGAGGTAAATGAAGAAGGAAATGATAGACATGAGGTTGCTTGGGGAATGGATGATGTTGATTGGGAAAAGATTAGGATTTTTTTGAAAGTTCTTAAAATTTTCTATGATGCAGTCTTGCAGTTTTCAGGTGCTAATTATGTCACTAGCAATTCTTTCTTTTTGGAGCTTATGTCAATTCATGACACAATTGAGTTGGAGCTTGAAAAAGATAGTTATTTGTTGAGAAAAATGGCTGATTACATGAAGAACAAATTTGAAAAGTATTGGGGGAACTTTGATAATATGAATCACTTTTTGTATGTAGGGTTAGTTCTTGATCCTCGATACAAGTTAAGGTATCTTGAGTACTGTTTTGGTACTTTGTATGAGAGGTAAAAGGCTGTTGATATGGCAGGAAGAGTAAAGGTTGTTTTGGAGGATTTTTATAAATCTTATACTCAAAATCAAGTGGGGGAGTAGCAGTGCTAGTGTTGCTACACAAGCCCAAGGCCAAAAACCAAGTGGATCAATGGAGGGAGATAATTCTAGTGTGGTTGATGTGAAGGCAATGAGGATGATGGGATTTAAGAAGCACTTGAAGGGTATTGATTCTTCAAATACCAAATCAAAGGTTGATAAATACTTGTTAGAGAGTTGTGAAGATGTCTTTGATGATAATTTTGATATTTTGGCTTGGTGGAAGGTTAATTGCCCACGATACCGTGTGCTTTCAAGAGTTGCATGACATGTTATTGCAATTTCGATATCCACTGTTGCCTCAAAATCTGCCTTTAGTATGGTTGGTTGTGTCCTTGATCCCTTCCGGTGTTCAATGTCTCCACTTATGGTGGAAGCCTTTATTTGTGGTCAAAACTGGCTCCGTCCTTCATCGGCTCCAATCTACCTTTGTGCTGCCATGGATGATGTTGAAGAGTTTGAAAAGCTTGATGAAGGTATGACTATTATTTGCTATATTAAAAAAATATGACTTTCTATTTCTTTATTTATTAAAAAAAAATTTCTACATGTCTATTATTATTAAAAAAAACTGAATGTTTTGGATTCCATATTTATTGTTTTATTGTACATTCTGCATGTCTACTTCTTTCTTTATTAAAAAAAAAAAAATTAAATGTCTTGGATTCTTGGCATATTTATTGTTTTATTGTACAAGTGACTTTTATGTTTTTTTGTTTGTTTGTTTGTTTGTTTGTTTGTAGAACTTATGAGTGATGCTGCATTAACATCGAAACTAGGCATGTCCACACCAACACCTATTGAAGTTGATGGTTGAAGATTGCTCTTTGCTCTTTGGACGTGTGGTATTGATGATGACATAGGGTTTTGTTAATTTCTATTTTGACAACAACTTGACATATTGATATGTACACTTTTTGCTTTTAGACACTAGTAGACAGTAGCCTACATATAGATATGAGCTTTTATTTTGAGTTTTGACAGTGGCCTATACATAATATATAGACAATATATGATATTAGACAACAGACAATGACATATGGCCAATTTATTTTGAGTCTTTGCCCAAATATTAAAGAGTAATGCTACAGCTACAAACTATTTTACAACATTTTTACAAATTGCTGATATGACCAACCTTTTATTGGTTTTCATTTAGGCCCACCATTAATATCACTTTTTCATTTATCAATAATCACTCGCCACATTAGCAGTTTGTAAATTTTTTTATAAAATAGTTTGTATCTCTAGCATTATTCAATATTAAATATGGACAGAATATGTTGACATTGACATTGACATATAGCCAATTTATTTTGAGTTTTTGGCTATAATGCTATTATGTAGGTATTGACATATGGACAATATGTGGACATTGACATATTACTAATGAAGTAATGAAATCTGCACTAGTTATTTTATTTTGACTTGTACAATTTATTTTTTTAATCTTGTTTATATTTGATGGGTGCTTGTAACAAGTTACAGATTAGTTTGAGGCTTGCACTAGAGCAATTTTTTGCTCTAGATTATTTCTAGATTTATGAATTTGTGTTGACAGGTTGTGCTTGTGCAAATGTATTGTTGACAGGTTATATCATGTTGACAAATTATTTTTGAATTTATGAATATGTGATATGTATTTTAATAAGTATAATAGAAGCTCTAAAGCAGGTTATGAATTTATGATAGGTTGTGATTTATGAATCTGCTATATGTGTTGTATTTTTGGATCTATGAATCTGTAACAGGTTGTGATTTTTTTTTAATTTTTTTTTATGAATCTACTATAATGTGTATTTCTGGATTTATGTTGAGCAAAAGCAAGTTATGAAAAATGTAAAATGCAAAGCAGGTTGTGATTTTTTCTTGTTTGTAAAATGCTTTATGAATGTATAAAAAGGCCCAAAAATGGCCAAAATAGGAAAGGCCCGAATCTGGGTCAAAATGGCCAAAACGGGAAGCTAAAAAAGGCCTAAAGATGGCCATTGCCAAAATAGAGAAGGCCCGAATCTGGGCCACAACTGGTTCCTAACAAAGTGCCAAAATAGGTTTCTAAAAAAGACTTAATTAAAGCATAAAAGGGCCATAAAACAAGAGGCTTGAATACTGCATTTTCTTTTTCTTTTTTCTTTTTTTAAAAAAAAAAAGCCTAAACAGAAAATTTTTGGAAAAAAAACCAAAGCCCCAATGGCCCAAACTCTAGGCCCAAAAACAAAAATCGACCGAAATCGAAACAAACCAAAGTCGATAGTTTTTCAACTATTTTGGTCGGTTTCGGTTGAGACTTTTACAAACTAAAAATTTCGGTTTCGGTTGGCCAGATAAAAAAAAACGACCGAACCGAACCAATTATAGCCCTACTTGACATGGTATCTCCCAAGACAGTCAAGGAAATTCAAAGATTGACGAGGCGTGCAGCAACATTAAACAGGTTTGTCTTAAAGGCCACTGAAAAATGTCTTTCCTTCTTTAAAGTTCTTAAGCCCGTTAGTAGAAGGAGAATATCTGTTTTTATATTTAGTTGTGTCACAAATAGTCATTAGTTCAGCTTTGATCTACGAGGAATCCAAGATACAAAGGCCAGTGTATTACACAAATCAGGCCTTTCAGGGTGCCGAAGCAAAGTATCCACGCATGGAGAAGATGGCATTTTCATTAATCGTGGCTTTGAGAAAGCTTCGTCTGTATTTTTAGGCTCAAACCATTGTAGTTATGACAGACCAACCAATCCGAAAAGCAATAAGCAAACTAGATGCTGCAGGTTGTATGGTCCAATGGGTGGTTGAGCTAAACCAGTTCGACATTGAATACAGGCCAAGAACAAAAATCTAGGCATAAGTTTTAGTGGATTTCATTGCCGAATTTACTCTTTCGGACCTTGATCAAGAAGCATAATATTGGATAGTTTATTCAGATGGCTCATCTATAACAGGACTCGAAGGCGTCAGTGTCATAATGACGTCACTAGAGAATGGCGTCCTTAAATATGGGGTTCAGCTCCAGTTCCCAGCAACAAACAATGAGGCAAAGTATGAAGCAGTCCTTACCAGCTTAAAGGTTGCAAGAGCCTTGGGAATCAAGAATGTGAGATTAAGGTTTGATTCCAAACTGATTGTTGGACAAAAAATCAATGAAAATGAAGCAAAGGATGAAAGAATGAAGAATGAAGAAATACCTACAGTTGACGAGCCAACTCATTGACAAGTTTGATAACGTTAAACTCGAGCTAATCCCAAGGGAAGAAAACTCTACTGCTGACAAGATTGCTAGACTTGCCTTAACCGAAGACACTTCAGCAATGGAAGGCTTGCTCATGGAGGTTTAGACAACCCCTAGTATTGACAGATTGCAAGCCATTTCGATCCAACAACAAAGTAACTGGATGGAACCAATCATATCCTACATCAGAGATGGCCAAATCCCATCTGACTCATCAAAGGCAAAGAAGGTCAATGTCCAAGCAACAAGGTTCATTGTTTTGAATAGAGAACTCTACAAAAGAGAATTCTCGATGCTATACCTAAAGTGTTTGGCCCCCAACAAAGCGACGTATGTGCTACGAGAAAAACACGAAGGTGTCTGTGGTAACCATTCTGGACCTCAATCTCTGGTGGGAAAGATGATTAGGGCAAGCTACTTTTGGCTAACTATGCAAAAGGATGCAGTTGAATTTGTGAAGAAATGTGATAAATGTTAGCGGTTCGGTAACGTGCAGCATATACCTGGGGAATTACTGGTGAGCATCTCCTCACCTTGGCCATTTTCTACGTATGGAATAGACATTGTTGGCCCACTCCCTTTAGGAAAAAGGCAAGTGAAGTTTCTGCTCGTAACCATTGACTACTTCACCAAATGGGTCGAAGCAAAACCACTAGCAGTAATCACCAAAGACAAGATACAGACCTTCATTTGGAAGAACATCGTTTGTTGGTTTAGGATCCTTAGGATGATCGTATCTCATAATGGTCATCAGTTTGATAGTTGAAAATTCAAGGAGTTTTGCGTAGAGTTAGGGATACAAAATCACTACTCGTCACCTGGGCATCCACAAGCTAATGGGCAAAGAAAAGTAACAAATCGTACTTTGCTTAAACTCATCAAAGCATGACTTGAGGGGGCAAAGGGTGCATGGCTTGAAGAGTTTCCCGGGGTATTATAGGCTTATAGGATAACAACGAGAACACCAACATGAGAAACTCCATTTAAGTTGGCTTTTAGCACTGAAGTAGTTATTCCAGCCGAGATAGAAGTCTCTAGTCTTAGGCAAGCTCATTACAATGAAGGTACAAACAATTACGAACTGAGGCTTAGCTTGGATTGGTTGGCTGAAGTCAGAGATGAGGCAGCCTTGAGAATGGCTTAATACCAAAATGTAGAAGTACTACAATCAGAGGGTAAAACTAAGAAGATTCAACCCTAACAACATGGTGTTGTGAAAGTCTCCTAAGCTATTAGGGATCTAGCGCAGGGGAAGTTAAGGCCTACTTGGGAAGGTCCATACAAGGTTATCTGTTACTCCAGACGAGGCAGCTATTTGAAGGATTTGGAGGGCAATCCATTTTCTCGTCCTTAGAACATGGAACATCTCGAGAAGTACTATCAGTAAAAGCTACTGTATGGTCTAATAAGCTCTGTTTACAAGAGCATCTCACCTGATGACGCATTAGATAAGCGAGATTTAATTGTTTTTTCTAAGTATTTTTTTTCCTTCAAGTGTTTTGTTAAAGCTATTTTTAGTTTGCTGTTTTCTTGTAATTTCCTTATATATGAGGAATGCATGAAATAATAAGGTTTGTTCAGCCATCATTTTTTTCAATAAAGTTTGACAAAGTGTCAAAGCTAAGTTTAATAATGAAAAGGAAGTATCTAAAATCTAGCAACAAGTTCAAATCACAAACGTGATAAGAACACGAATGGTAAAAGCTCAAATGATGAGTGAAAATCATAAGTGTGGTAAAAACTCAAAAAAGGAGTTAAAATAACAAAATATGGTAAAAACTCAAAATGACAAGTTAAAATCATAGATGTGGTAAAAACTTACAAGATAAGTTAAAGTCACAAGCTAAAATCACAAATGTGGTAAAAACTCACAAGATGAGTTAAAATCACGGCATATGGTAAAAACTCAAAATGACGAGTTGAAAATCATAGACGTGGTAATAACTCTAACAATGAGCTGAAATCACAGAACATAGTGAAAACTCGAACGACGAGTTAAATTATTAAGCAGGGTAATAAAAGAGCAAGCATGAATCATAAGAACTTCAAAGTTCAAAACAAGATAAGTGCATTGTTTCTAAAATAAAAGCCTCAAAACAAGAGGCATCCATTGCCTTTAAAATGGAGCATTGACGATCTCCTTAACACGGCTTGCCTCTATCTGAGCCTCGTCGTTAGCTCCTCCTATAGCAACACCTTCTCCCTCAACAACCTCGGTAGCTTCAGCAATGGTTTCACCTTCCTTCTCATTGGCCTCATCAGCAAGGATCTCAGTATCAATAGCTTCAAAGTCCATATTCGCAAAATTAGCTACATGGCTATGGTGCTTCATCATCCACCGACGAAGAAGCTTGAAGCCCTTGAAGTACTGCTCAAATTGCATGTTGGAGAAGCAATCAGACTCTAGGAACTTGGAAATCACTTTCTCACGTTCTTCGTCCATTCTCAGAAGGGTAGCTTGAACTTCCTCATCTTTCTGAATGACGAGCTTTTTCTCAACCTTCAGTGCTTCTTTTAGTTCTATCACCTTCTCCTTGGCCTTGGTCGACTGATCCATAGCTTCAATTAGATCTTTCCTCAACCTTGAGCTTTTAGCCTCAACAGAATCAACCTTGGAGTTGGCCACCACTACCTTCTCCTCGTTGCTTAAGTAGTTTATCGTTAAACAAAGAGACTCACCAAGAACCTGAAAAAAATAAAAAGGTTAGTAATTTTTAACGGGTGTAACTACTTAATGAGTAATGAAGAAACGTTGAGTACAATACCTGCACTAACTTGTGAATATGATGGCTGATTAGTTCATGAGAAGGGATAAACAAGAGACCCTTAAGCTCGTTGTCAGTGAGAACATTATGAGCTCTTCCAAGGGCAGTAGTAGGGTCGTCCCAAACACTCTTGCCAACCTTGGCCTTCCATTTAAAGTGTGTGGTCGGAGGGCTGAAGGTCATCATCTCAAAAGAAGGTGTGGGAGAAGAAAGAGTGCCAAAAAGTGACTAGAGGGTAGGAGCCTTGTCCTTCCCTTCATCCAGCCTACATTTCTTTGATCTAGGGGTAATGAGAGATAGGGGTTCATTCTTCAAGCTCTTAACATGGGCATACTTGTCTTTGCTGTACCTAGTAGCCATTTTTGCAAGAAGAAGGTTAGTAGGGTGGAAATCTGTAAGGTAAGACAAGAAAAGACGAAGGATTAAAAACCTACTCTTCTCTTCCTCGGCATTTTTCTTCAAAACATATGCAAAAGGCTCGAGTCCAAGACAATACTCATATAGACGATGAGGATCAACGAGCTCGTCGAAATCATCAACAGTGAGGGCAAACTTAAGGGCAGCCTTTATTCGTCCTTGGTAGTGTTCCTCCAACAAAGGACGACTAGCAACTAAAATAAAAAATAAAAAAAGATCAGAAGAGTAGTAAACTTAAAACAACATGTTTAATGAAGAGGAAAAGAGAGACGCACCGAGAGAAGGAATTTCCCATTTCCGTAGCAACCACAAGACCTCACCCTACAAGTCGACAGACATGGTTTCCCATCCAGATCCAGAAATGAAGAAATATCGTTACTTCCAGTCACGAAAGGAAGTAGGGAAGCTACGGATAATTCTAGATTCCCTATTCCAAGGCAGAAGTTCAAAATACCCAAAATGGGTGGAAGGCTTCAAACGATATAGGTAAAGAAACTCATTCAAGGTAATCATGTCTCCATCATAGATAGACACCCAAATCGACATACAATCAATGATCGTCCTCCATGCATTAGGGACGAGCTAACCAGGTGCAACATTCAGATCAGAAATGAGTTGCATAATAAAGGGATGAACTAGAAAACGATGGCCACATGAAAAAGTAGCTTCGTAAAAACTCATCTCGCCATGGGCAAAGGTGCATGCTTTCTCATTAGGACGAGGTAATCTTATAGATACCCCATTAGGGAATTGAAACCTTTTACGGATAGATTTCAAATGTCTCAACTCTAAAAGGCAAGACTCAAAGAGGGCATGAAAGAGGATTGAAAACGAAGGAACTTTAGAAGAAGATGAGGGTTTTGAAGACGATGGAGGTTTTGACACTATGAATTCAAAATCTTTATCAGAGGACTCACCACTTGACGACAAACCAGTTTCTAACTCACTAGACCTAACATCGCTGTCTCTGTACTTTATGGAAGTCATCTCTAGATGATGGGCAATTAGAGAATGACGAAGTAAAGGGTAAAGGCCAATCAAAACAAGCCTAAAAGCCTTACAGTCTCGAGGAACAAATAAACCTATGTGGGGGCGACGTCCACCAGAAGACTCAAGAAACACTCCTAACCTAGCAAAGAAGAACGAAATAGAGGGAGTTTCCATCCTAATGAAATCAAAATCAACCATTAAGGGAGAAAAAGGAGTCTTACAGTACAGAAGGTGCAGGAACTCTCTTTTAGTTTCAGACTCCAAGCTTGGTGTATAATGAAGAAGAAAAAAAGGAATATGAGAAGGCTTTTTGATAAAAAAAGGAAATGAATTCAATGCGTAGGAAACTCAAGGAAAACACACATGTGCGGCTAACACAAACATGGAACGTGGTGATTAGCTGACGAAAATATCGCCCCACAATAAATATGATGGGATGAGGATCTCGGGGCACATACAAAGTGATTCGCCCAAAATGGACTTTCCATATTCCTTAGCTCGTCCAAACGATGGACAACAAAGGAATAAGGAGGGCAACTGACGAGTAGCATATAAATGGTTGTCCATTACTTGCAAACTGTCAGTGACAATGACAAGTAAGGGTATGGACGAGCGTATGTGCATTAACTCTAGGTAGCAATCAATAACTGAGCAATGAATAGCGCAAAACCATTACCATTGTCCAATAATGCAGAATTAAGGATCAGTTACGAACAGAAAACGTTGGAGTTAAATTGCAATTAGGCATTGATTACCCAACTGTAACATAACAGTTTACTGAGTGTTAACTCAGCCTAAGGCTATATAAAGCTAGGAAAAACAGGTAAAAGGACACGAACACACAACTGCTATACAAATTACAATTTTTCCATAGAGAATAAGCTAACTTAAGCATCGAAGGGTCCTTGGCAGGCCCCAAACTAGTGCTCTTATCTATTGAGTGCTTTTTGTGACACAGGTTTTACAGGTCATCTATCATACTGACGAGAAGCATACTGATGAGCTGCAGTTTTCTGCTTCATCACACTCTATAGTTCATGGTCACAACATCCGGTACTATTGTGAATTTGTTAAGGGATATATGTCACAAAATTTGCTAGCCGACTTATTAGTATACATTCAAGACCTCATAGAGCCATCAACAGCTGCTAAGACTAACCAAGTTAGAATTAAGACATGCATCTACAGCTTCACCGACGGTGAGGAAAATCCACCCTCTTCCAAGTTTATCTAAAAAGTTGGCCAACTTCAGCTTGTGAATCACCTGCTGCCTTGGGTTGGCCATAGCTAACTGAAAAAACACAAATATTTTAAAGGTTAGGAACAAAATAAACTGAAATATCACAAATCCTGAAATGCAGGTCAATTCCTTACTTCTATGCCATGAGAAACCAACTCTTTGTGCAGTTCCTGTAGTGCAACAATTCCTGAAGTGTCAATGTTCATCATGTCTGTCATAAAAGGAATTCAATTTGGTTAGTGATATATGATATCATTGAAACAGAATTCTACTTGGTACCAGATATCCAAGTGTATAACACTTACTGGACATGTCAAGGATTACTGCTTGAACGCTTCCCTTTGCATTGTCTTTCATTTCATTTTCATGTTCTGTCACCCACCTTACTATCCTGAAATAAGTACCATACATGGATTAAGTTCAACTTGCACCACTTCTCTGTCTTTTTTCTCATGGTACACAAATAAATGCAAAAAATGCAGTACCTTTCTCTTATGAAATTTGCATTAGCGAAGCATAATAAGGAAGAATTGACACGGATAGTTATGATTGCTGGAGTTTTAATGGCCATCGGATATTGACTGATGTCACAGAAGATATCTGTTCCAGGAAGTCTACCTAGTTCTTCTATGTCAGGGCGAATTGATTTTAGTAATATTTTTGCAAATGAGATTGCTACCTGCACTCCGAAAATCACAACCAGAGTTAGAATAAGTGGCTATCCCATTCCCATACAATGAATATTTTTGTATACTGCCTACAAGAAATAAAATATTTCACATTGAACAAAACTATGATCATACTTCATCCTAACATATAGTCACTTTACTGAGAACATGTTCAGTACAGAGCTCATTGGACTCCCATCCTAGCTCATCCAAATAACTAGGCAGATTTTGAAAGTGGTGCATACCAATCATGAACAGAAGCTACATGCCAAAAGGGATGACCCAAGTCTGCTAATCAATTAGGCCTAAGGATACAATAGTGTGAGCACCCACTAATCAGATGGCAGTTGCATAATCCAACTCAATTACGTAATTGAACTTGATAATCATGAGACTACTGGGTTCTTTTAAATTAAGCATTAGATATTTGGAGTTTATCTATCGCTATTCCACTACCATGAATCAATTATTATTTTAAGTTGTCTGCTACTACAAGTTGGGTCCTATTTTGAGCAGAAATTGTCTCAATAATGTAAACAGGAATTGAGTCAGCACGTTCACAGTGAAACACATCAGTCACAAGACTACTGGATTCATCCAAATCGAGTATAAAAATATTCAGAGTTTATCTAACATTATGACACCATCACGTTCACAGTGAAACACATCAGTCACAAGACTACTGGATTCATCCAAATCGAGTATAAAAATATTCAGAGTTTATCTAACATTATTCTACCATCATGAATCAATTAAAATGAAGTTGCCTGTTACTAAAAGTCGGGTTCTTTTTTAAGGTAGAAATTGTCTCAATCATGTGCACAGCCGAACAGGGAAATGATCCATGCCAAAACTCACAGTGGACTAACAAAGTTAAAGGGTAAAAAAAAAAAAAAAAAAAAAAAAAAAAAAAAAAAAAAAAAAAAAAAGAGTATATACATTACCGCAACCATAAGGCCAATCTCCACTGATGCAAACAGGACCCCAAGAAATGCACCCAGACATGCAAGAAAATCCATTTTGTCAACCTTCCAGATATGGAAAGCTTCATTTATGTCTATAAGTCCAGGAAGAGCAGATAGAATGATTGAAGCTAGGATTGTAATGGGGGTGAAGTACAAGAGCCTAGTTAGCAATTCAAGTGATACAAGCACAGTAATGGCCATCACTATATTTGATACCACTGTTTGACAACCTGCACTGAAATTTACAGCTGTCCGTGAGAATGAACCTGCAGAAATTGACCAAAACCTGTCAAATAATTGATTTATGCATCACTAGGCTTGTTAGCTTGATTGGATATATGGATTATTGCAGTGTCCAAGATAATTTTTTAAGAAAGAAAAGGCAAAAGTCATAAGAAGAGCTCACCAGTTGCCACATAGCATGATGTTAAAGACCCTGCTATGTTCATAAAACCCATGGCTACCATTTCTTTGTTCCCATCAAGATGATAGCCTCTAATGGAAGCAAAAGATCGGCCAACAGCAATGGCTTCCTGAGGTGAATGATTGATAACCATTAATAAACTTAATAGTCAAAATTAAAGTATAACCAATATTGCCAAGAGGAATGAAATCACACCGTGAGAGCAATAATCGCAGTAATTAGTCCAACTTTTGCTGCTTGTCCAACATGTGGACCGTGGAATTGTAACTGATTAACTGAACTTCGATTCACGCCTACTTTGATGTGTTTTATTATCTTAACTCCATGCTTATCAGCTTTGGTCAAAAACACTATCAAAGTGGATAATATAACTGCTATAAGAGGAGCAATAGTAGGCAACCAGAAGAGCTTTTTGTTTCTTCTGCCCTGCAAATATGACATGATTATAATTTGACTAAAGAAGCAGAAAAAAAATGCCTAAAGAAATGGGAATATTGCTAGGATTCAATTACTTACTATAAACCTGGCGACTAGGAGGAGGATCAGGAATGAACAACCAAGGACAAAGTTCAGAGGAAACCACTGTCATTGAAAGAGCAAGGCAAAGATGGAACTATCAAAGTTTGTAACAAATCAGTGAAAGCACATTAAGACACAAAAGAGAGCAAAAATAAGAAGCCCCTATTCCACAAAAGAAAAAGAAAAGAACCATGGTTCTCATAGCAGAACTTACTTCACTGTGAAGTGATTCAGAAACAGACTCTAAGACAGATACTACGTCAGTTTTGTTGGTAAAGTGACTAAACCCAAATAGCCCTTTTAGTTGTTGAAGACCAATGATAATGGCTGCACCCGCCATGAATCCAACAATTGCAGCATGTGAAAGAAAATCAATAAGGAAGCCCAATCTGAGAATATTGAAAGATAAAACAACTTGTTAGGAGAAGCAAATACAATAAGGAGCAAGTGTCATATTAAAAGAAAAAATAAATTTATCTTTAAAACGAATAATTACCTGAACATTCCGAACACAGCTTGGAAAGTTCCGGCAAAGAAGGTAACCGTGAAAACAAGATTTCTGTAGGCAATGGGATCAGCCACAGGATCTTGTATATTTGGAACCATGGAAGACATCAGAATGGAAACTACGGCTACTGGTCCAATAGCTAGCTCTCTTGAACTCCCCATTACAGCATAAATCAGAGGTGGGACAACGCTTGTGTCTAGTGGAATCAACAAACATAAACTTTCAGGCTGAAAGCATTAGAATAATTCTTATTTGACACAATTGTTTCTTTCTCCTGTGGCATATTGCCGGGTCTGAAAGAACAATACATAGAGAAACTTAAAAGCATAGTATACAGCACTAAACTCAGCTCAGCAACTTACACAGGCCATATTCAGGATCAAGTTTTGCTAAACTAGCATATCCAATACTCTGCAAGAAATTCCATACAACATGTATACCAGGAATTAGTCCATGAAAAGACCTCTCATAATGTTCTACTTAACTTAGTAAGCAAACTTGATGGGTTAACTTATGTATATACCTGAGGAATGCTAAGGCTAGCCAGTGTCAAACCTGCCATCAAATCGCTTTTAAACTTTGATGCCTTGTAATTCCTTCCCCACCTGAGGATTGGAAATAGACCCTGCAGGAATGAAGCAGCATAATCCCTTGGAGTTTGCTTCTTGGAAGATGAAGAGTGCTTTTTTCCATGAGGAAACATTGTCTGTTTGATTGAACTTATAAGCTCATGACATAGAGGTGGTGGATCAGGAGAATTGAGAACCCATTCAGCCCTCTGAACTGGACTAGAATCCTCTATGTCCAGCTGCTTCTCCTCTATACTGAAGGTCTCAATTGGAACTGAACCCATGGTTGTTTGAACTTTGAACTTCAAAAAAGTTGAAGTGTTTGGGTGAACTCTACGAGTTACCTTGTTACATACTAATATGTATGCCTCCTTTTTTTTTTCTTTTTTTTTTTTTTGATAACCTGTTGTATGTATACCTCCAGAGTTAGTTATATACCTACCCATTATAGTGTAATAATAAAAATTTAATGTAGATACTGGGTCATCTTAGAAAGTGCTTGACTTCTGTGCAGTTGGGAAATTCTAAGGGTCATTGTATTTTGCTGATGTCAAGAGCTGCAACTTGCTTAATGCTTTTGTTCTTTTAACATGGTTGAAGGGTTTAAGAATCGAATATTTTACTATTTCATGAAAAATGTTCTTCTTTTGCTTCAATCATTAACTGTTAATTGTTACAATTCACCTTTCAGTAACTGTCATACAATTTTACATAACTTTACCTAAATCATTACTAGTATTACTAATGTTACTTCTAGTTTTAGTTATGAAGCATCCTGTCGATTATGTATAGCTCTTATCCATAAATTATTGTGAATTGTTAACAAAAGATGCCACTAGTGTATGGATGAGTTTGACATCAGCTTTTAGTCTTATATACAGATTTTTAAAACTTTACTTTTTCTCCTCCTTCTTCTTCTTCTTCTTTATTTTACTTATTTATTTTTATTCACTGTGAAAAAATAACAAAACATAAAGTTCATCACACCCCCCCCCCCCCCCCCAAAAAAAAACAATAAGTGGGCGGTAGCTTTAATATCATTAAAAGATTTCTCTTTACCAAGCCCGTTTCATTTCGGGGTGGAACAGGGTTGGGGGACCATGTCCCCTCACGCATTTTAGTGTATTAGTAGAGATTTGGATTCCATATATACACACCACATAAGTAGCTTCACATAATCAGAATCATAACAAGAAGTCAACAACCAACATTATAATAATTGAAGCTATTAAAAATATGGATTTTTTTTTTTTTTTTTTTTTTACGATTTTGGTAAATTGTAAATTACACTCCTAAAGTCTGAGAGTGTTTGATTTTATAACATGAAATTTCAGAATTTGGATTTTATTTCTCTAAAGTTTAGGGATGTTTGAAATTTAAATCTTGAAATTCTGAAATTTGAGGGTGTAAATTCCAAGCACCTCCAAACTTTAGGAAGTAAAATTCAAACATCCCTAAAATTAGAGAGTAAAAGCCAAATTTTTAAATGTCAGGGTGTAAAATCCAAATACCCCCAAATTTCAGAGGGTATAATTCAAATTTTGAAACTTTAAGATGTAAAATCCAAATATCTCAAACTTTAGGGGTGTAATTCGTAATTTACCCTTAAAAATTTGAATACAAAACAATATTTAGTGTCCTTTGGGAACAATTTATCTAACTTTTTATTGAAAGTGTGTACCTTAAAAAAAGTGAGAAAATGTGGGGAAAAGATCTTATGAGACAGTCTTAAGGAGCGTTCCTCTCACAAGTGTTAGGTCTAGTCTTGAAAAGTTTCATGATTATGTATCTTGTTTAAGTTGTAATGTCAGTTTTCAAGTACAAGATCAAGTTCCAAGATTTAGCTTAAGAGAAAGCAATTACTAGATTTTCAATGACCTTTGATCAAATCTCGATCAATCAGGACAAGCCTCTCTACACCCTCTATTGAGACTTTCTTGATCAACTAAAAAAGATTTTTTAAGTGCACACTTGGTAAAGTGAATAAGGATTAGGATAGGAAAGGTAATATTTATTATTAGGAATAATGTGTTGTAATGAAATAACTAAATCTATTCGTAAATTTGGTTGTGAGATGTAACATTAGGATAAAACTTAAAATTTATTTTAGGAAATATCTTATTCATATGATTATATTTCCTTAATATATATATATAATTTGAGAGAGCTAGATGAATTATTTATTATGATTTTTTATTTTTATAATTGTTATGTGTATATTGAAAGTTTGTTTATCTGAAAATATATTCATTTTAAAAATTATTACACCTACTAAGAAATAACTATTACTACCCTTTTAGAAAATAATAATAATTCATTATTTTAAAAATAACTATTCATAAGAAATGACTATTATATTTCCCTTAATAAAAACATAGCAAAATTAAAGAATAGTTAAACTGTAGAAAGTTCCTCAAAAAAAAAAAAAAAAAAAAAAGATAAATTATAAAAATAACTATTACATTATAGTGTTTATTACATTTTATCAAATGTGTCCTGAGAGTATTGTCATGCACTATAGAGAAGAAAGTAAGAAGCCCTAAACATTTACTCACCATAACCCTATCAGTTATTGCTCAAGGTGGTGCTTGCTACTAGACAAAGAAGAAAGAGAGAGCGAGAGAAATACAATATTCACTAAGAGATACAAATTACTTAAGGTAGCCAGCCAACCAATATAAATGGTTACAATTCCCTTATAACATCCATGCATGTTTGATGTAATTAAACATGCATTAATGTAGCCAACTTCGCAATTAAAACGTGTCCATTAATGGCCAAACAGTTTTGCCAAGTAAGGCTAAACATCTAACAGATATAAAATCTTCAGACATTCCTTGGAATCATGAACAATGGTTAGTGAAAAATTTTCATATTAGAAGAGTCCAAGTGACTTGGAATAGATAGTGGGCAATAGGTTTTCTATGAGGTAGAAATTAAGATCAAGGGTTTGATTTTGTTGTAAACTTCAATTTTAATAGGAAAAATCTTCTTAGAGTCGGTTAATCCCTCTACTGGTTTTCTTTAGGATGGTTCGTAAGAATTTTCCACTTTTGTCACCAAATAAGTTGTGTTGTTTACTTTAATACTTTGTCCTGAGTTTCTTTTCTTTCTTTTTTTTCTTTTTTATGGGGAATCCTTTGTCCTGAGTTATCTTACACCTTTTTAAAACATCAGCTTTTACTTCATTATTTCAAATTTACATATCATTAAAGCTTAAATCCATTCATGGATTTCCATTAATAGAAAAATAAGGAACTTTTTTAGCATATCCAAATAAACCAATATATATTATCTGATACAGGTACTACCGCAGGCACAAGCACTAAAGCCCGAATAGGGAAAACAAGGTGTTGACGACTAGATCAACCAGAAGGATATGTTGTGATTACATGGATTGAGATTAGGTGCAATTGCACCATGCAATTACATCACTTCCTTTACAAATTTCTTTTACATTTTTTACTTTTTAACTTTAAATTTTTACTTTTTAAAAATATTTTTTTAATTTAATAGTTGAGATTAAAAGTTATTTTTTAGGTATTGCACTTAATCGCAATCCGTGATTAATTGCACATTGTAGTCCCTCTCTAATTCAAAATAGCTGCATATTCCTTCACCCAATATAAATTACAGAAATCCCTACATGTTTCAAGGTACAAATAAAAAACCCATTATACTTATTCTCTATTGTTCAAATCATTTAGAAACTTGGTCCCTAGGGACCAAAAAAGAGGAAAAGGAAGAAGAAGCAAGGAATATGGACTATTTGCTTCTAATTCTCTTTCCCTTTAATAATTTCAGCAATAAAAATATGCTCACAAATAAATATATAAAGTTTTGTACAGATAATGATACTCATGGAAGGTACGTACGCGAGGCTGGTGGGATTTACGATCTTAAAGAAATATTAAATAAAACCTTAAAAAGGTAACTACTTTGAACTCTATTAAGTAATTAATTATTGTTGGGCAAGATCCAGCATCTTATGATATGTAGATATGTACCCTTAAGATAAGAGGATATATCAAAATCCTTTTTATGGAAAGAGATTTTCCACCAATTTTTTCCTTTTGACTGATCCTAATCTTAGTGACCCAACACCTACTATAAACAATATGCTAGAAGCCAAAATGATTGTTTAAAATAATATTATATATCTTTCGCTTTTTTAGTAATCAATCAATACATGCGTGACTTCTTGTCTAATAAATGGGCAACTAATGAGTTGATAATCTACTGTTGGTACTGATCAAGTGAAGGTTCCTTCCCTTTCTCAAAAAAACAAAAAAGTGAAGGTTCCTTCCGCCAACCCAAGCTGACCCCAAAGTAAAAAAAAAAACAAAAAAGGTCAGTCCCATGACTTCTAATCTTCTCATTTACGCGGCATAAAGTGGAGGTGGTGTGGGGTTGATCAATTGATCAATCAACGCTAGTGTGAACACGACTATTTTCACACTCAATTTTGTTTACACTTTGCGTGATTATAAGTGATCGGAAAAAAAATTGTGGGTTACTCAAGTTGATAATGGACAAAAATATCAACCACTCAGCGCACAGATCAATAAATTGTGAATTTAGATAGACGATTGAAGCGTGTCTCAAGATTATTCATAATAAAGTGACACGTCATTTGATCAGCCTGCCACTGTCAATTTAAGTCTCAGTCTCAGTGGGGAGACCCAAGTCAGGGAAAGACTTTGGGAGTTAAGGTTAAGTCAACTGAGCGTGTAAAATGTTCTTTTTATCAAAGTTTAGGATTTGGACCTACAACAAAGGGGTTTGGGGACCCGCGTTCTTCTACCGCAAAGACTACGTAATGTTCTTGTAATATAAAATTATAACCAATGCTGGGCATGTGAGCAAGTGATTGAAACCTTGAACATCCTTAATATAATTAAAATGCAGAAGAAGTCTTTCAAAAACGGCAACTGAGCGTGTGAAATGTTCTTTCACTTAACAACCACCCCCCCCCCCCCCCCCCCAAAAAAAAAAAGAACAGAAAAGGTAAGTTGTAACCATGAATGCTACTTGACATGCAACAACACAAAAGAAAAGAGAATACAAATTCTCTATAACATTTTTTGTATTCTATATATTGAATTCTCCACCAATTGTAGTATGTTATGTGTCTTCTTTTTCTTTTTAATATTACACTTCTGTTATTTTATAATGAAATTAAAAAGAATAAATGATAAATTGTGATTGAAGGAGTATAAAATAGAACACAAAAAAGTAATATAGAAGATTTGTATTCAAGAAGGGACACTCCCCCCCCCCCCCCCCTTTTTTTTTGAGACATGACGCTTGTCCCATAAATAGAAAAATGCTGGTTCAATATAATGCATAGTTTATATTTCACTCAATAATTTAATTCAATATACCAATTTTGATTACCATATCTATCAAACTGTCAACTTTGTTTTGGGGAACGTTTTGATTTGTTTATTGATACGAAGTATTATTTTGATATTGATTTATTTTGATAAAGGATGGACTCAAGTTGGGACCAAGGGAGCCATGACCTCCTTGACCCTAACACCCCCTTCTTTTCTTTCCAATTGAAACATTTTTTTAATAATATATATATATATATATATATATATGTTTACTTCTTAGAAATTTAATTAGTTCGAGTAAAACGAATTTTCAGTTAGCCTATCACTTGTGGCCCCCTCTAAAAAAAAGTTTCAACATTCATCACTAAAAAAAATAAAATAAATAAATAAATTATGACCACGAGAGGCACAGGAGCTCTCAGAATAATATTAGTGCTGAATAAATTTTCTTCCCAAATATAGTGACATATATATTCCCAAATATTATAGTGACATATATATTCCCAAATATTATGACCACGAAGAAAGAGACGCATGTTGTGACTTGTGAGCATAGGCACTATTGTTTGTACTATATATATATCTAGAATAATATGAATAGGTTGGGTGTCATCCTTTTTAACCCAAAAAAAGAAAAAGAAAAAAGAGGGCTGGGTATCATCCTTGGATTAGTGGGCATAGAATATATACCTAGAATAATATCAATGAGTAAATCCCACCATTAATGTGAGATAATACTTTCTCAAAAATAAATGTAAGAAAAATAAGAACTATTTACCGTACCTTAATAGTACTTAAGAATTTTCTAACATCCTTAATATCAAGAGGATTCACCATTTTCGAAGTCTCAAATTGAGAAATGAACTCCTTACCAAATTTATTGGAAAAACATAATAATAAGCACCATGCTTGTAGGAAAATAGTGATCGAAAACCGGTTAACGACGACTGTTAATGCCGATCAATAATCAATGATGGCTGGCATATATGCATTCTGTTAATGTGGCAAAACATGATACTTTGTGAGTCATGTTTTGCCACATTAACAGATGACAAACACTAGCATGTAGAACTAAGGCTAATGTCACTAAGGCTAATGTCACTCAAATTGGTGTTTACACATGACAAACACTAGGACTGATATGTCATAGCAAACTCGAGTGTCTCTGGACGTGTGAGGCATGTGCTGCTCGTGAGGGTGCGTGGCAACTTCTATGGGCAACGTGTGAAAGTGCACGTAGAGGTTTGTTCTCGATGATTTTTGAGAGATCTATAGATCAGTGTGCCCAAAAGTCCAAGAGACGTTTTAAAGATAGAGATCAAAGAGAAACAGCTATACGTATGCAGAATGCAAAGACAGTGGCAGACGATGACTGTTCCAAACAATGGTCAGCAATGTTGTGCCAAACTATGATCAACAACGGCTGAGCTCAGCGGTGGGCCTCTTGAACCCTATTGAGAGAGAGGAGAAACATATTTATAGGCACACTTTATGAGTGTTCTACAAGAAATAAGAGAGGGAGGTCTAGAAGAAGTAGTAGGAGTGATGTACAAGATGATAATGGGACTGAGCCTCCAAGATATGGTCTTATAATTTGTTTTCGCGGAACCTTGAAGAAAGCACACACAATACTCTCTTGATGAAATAGAAATTAAACTATTAGTTTCTGATAGTAAACCTCGAATCTACAAGAGGTTTCCCTGAATTTACAAGGAGATAAACTAGAATCTACTAGAAAAAGAATTCGACAAAAATTTGTGTATATTGATAACAGTCTAAGCTACAAAACATATAAATACTGAAAAAAAAAAACATGTGAAATCCTAATTCGTACTAATTACACAATTAAGTGACAAAATACCAAAATTTACCAAAAAGGGAAAAACTGAGTTAAATGTAAAATCATAAACTACAGACCTGACTAATCGTTCCAAAACAAGCGGGATCTTATTCTGACTTTTGAGCAAAAAGTTATTAAGGAAACAAAAATTACTATAGACAGCAAAATCATAGTTTTTGAGTCCTAAATGAAGGAATAAGGCCATTTTGCTTCGAGCGGTCAAATTTCATGCGATTCCAACTCTAAGACCCATGATTTCTACTAGTGCCTTTTGTTGGTGTGGGTGTGTGTTCCAAATACTTTTATTCTTATTTATTTTTTAGCTGTTGGAAATTTATGAGTAAAATAGTCTTTGGACAATTATGAGAAAAATAGTCGTTAGGCAATAATTAATAATATAACCGTTGGGCTTTTAAGGGTTATTAGTAACTAATAACTATAGACTATTATCTTCATAAGTAGCCTATATAATACTCATCATAACACATTTTCTAAAGAGTTTTTTTACTACTCTATATTTTAAATATACACAAGTCTACTATCTTTCTCTCCCACATATTTTTTCTTCAAGAATATTTGTTCTAAAGAAAGGTAATAGAGGGTTGTTCTTAAACCTTTTGTGAGTGGAAGTGTGTACTTCACAAAGGTCGACGCTATAGTTTAATCCTAGGGGGTTATTTGGCCAAGAGAACCAATCGTACCAAGTTTTACTTTGGGTGGCACAAATAAACATTTAAGGACAACGCTCTTTGCATGATTTTATAGCACTGTGAGATTATTTCTAATTTTACTTAAATTTATATTATTATTGCTTATTTACATTCTTGCTAATTATTATTCATGTATCAAAACTTGTTTACCCACTAAAATATTTCCAACAATCTTAAAGGTTGATATCTTGCTTCAAAATGGATAAACAAGTTATTGATCATGAAATTTTATATTGTGATATGATATTATGTTTATAAAGAAAAAATGCTAGTAATTATATTCTTAGATATAATTACTTATATCTTTTGTGGAGTTTAGTTTTGCTATCTAGTTTATCTAAAGAATTTGGTGGACTAATATTTTTAGAAGAAAAAATAAATGACGTCCATCCAAATGTGATTTTGATTCTCTAATCTTAATTAATATGTGAATAATATTATGTAACGTTGTCTTGATATGTAGATATCAACTTATTGCATTTGTAATTATGTGATACTATATGTGTATTATATTTTGTGAAATTGTTTTATGTCTATTGAAATTTGAGGAACATGAGATTGAAGAAAAACGTATGTGTTTTGAGAAATGTTTTTTGGAATTCAAAAAAAAAAATGTTAACAATAATTTTTATGAGAAATGAGGTAAAATTTTATTTTTTGGTAGAATTCTGAAGAGAGAAAAAAAATGGTGTAGACTTATGGTGAAGGCATTCCTATTGTTAAGTGGAATCAATAGTGTCGTATCAGAGCATCTCCAACAGAGCATGCCTAGCCAAAATATAGAGAGTGAAACCAGAAAAAAGAGGAAAAGAGTGCTCCAACAGTCTCTCTAAAACTGGTTTTTTTTTTTTTTTTGTTCATGAACAGTAGCTCATCAAGTCTGATGAGCTACTGTTCATTCTTCAAATATTTTTTTTCTATTATAATAATAAGGTATTGAATAAAAATTTTTTGGAAGATGTATAGTTGTTAAAAAAAAATAAATAATGAATGAAGAAATAATATTTAAATGAGATAGAGAGTAAGTTAGAGAATTTGTTGGAAAGTGTATTTGAAAAAGTTGGTAGCTAAAGGCAAAAATCATTGTTTATTCTTCAAACAGTACAAAAATTTGCCTAATCTGCTGGAGATGCTCTCAACTTGGTACTCTTTTTTGTATAATGAAGATACAATGATACTATAATTTAATTAAATTTTATTTTCCTTGCTAAAGTATTCAAGTAATCATTTATGGTCATGTGAAAAAGAAATTGTGGATGATTAAAAGTTTGTATTATACAATTGTGGTATAATGATGTCAAATTTTACAAAATATTAAGTGTCTTATTCTTGTAAAATTTTGGATGTTCCTAAGGGTGGTTTCTAGTAGCTAGAGGTTATTGGCTCTATATACAAAAGCTATTATTTTTACATCTCTTGACACAAATATATGAAATGAGAAATTATGGAAAATAATTAAAATTTTCTTTATATATATTAAAAAAATTATTCAACTAGTATTTTGGGCTAGTGGATAAGATTTAGTGGGAATAAATATTCTTTTTATCCACCAAGTGCGAGAGCGATATTAAAAAAAAAAAAAAAATATATATATATATATATATATACACACACACATATACATATACATATTTTTATTGGCTATATGTGTTGTTTTGAGATGGTAGATAGGTTTTTATGAATTTGAAACGAAAAGACCTTGCAAACCCATAACAAGAGGAACCAAACTCCTTAGTTTGGTACATAATAATTTGGATGATTTAAAACACACAATGACTAGAGATGGTAAAAGATTTTATGTAATCTTTGTTAATGACTATTATATATTTATTTAACTTTGTGTATTAGGAACCAAAGATGAGGTATTTAAAATATTTATAAAATATTTAAAAAAAAAAAATGAAGTTGAGAATGGCATAAGCTTAACTTGGTATACCTCGAATTGTGGGAGTGGTTGGCTAAGATATTACCCAAATATAAAAGGAGAATACCTCAAAGTGTCGGGGTATTTGCCTAAGGTCATGCTACATGAACCTAAAAGGAGGAAACTTGATTTTTAAATATCTGATTGTGTGTTTATTGGTTATGTTTGTTATAGTTCATGGTATAGAATTATTTTCAACAATAGTGATGTATTTAGAATTGTTGGAATTATACTTAAAAAGTAATAATTCAAGAGAAACACATATAATACATCTATCAATTAACAATTATATCATATGCATTTGTAATACAATTCAACAATAAGATGTGAGAAATATACATACTAGATTATGTTATTCAAGGACCTCACAGGCAATTAAGATGCTCTCCCTAACTGATTAGGATTAACAAGAGCTTTTATTTTCTCTTATGTTTTTTTTTTTTTTTACACTCCCTTACAAGTATGGTCTTGACAGTATTTATAATATTCAGAAAGGACGTGACCAGCCATAAAATCATTCCTATCATAATAACACTTCATGTAACAGATATGTTACATTTGTTTATAAACAACTTTATTAATTAGATTCATTAATGAAGAAGTTCATTAATGTGTTATTACTTTTGTAACTCCATGCTAATACATGGATTCATCTATTGTTCATATCCAGAACTATTATAATGACAACACCTTTAATAGGAGAGTTCAAGTTACTGATAATGACATGATTGATTTATTAAAGCCAACACTCAACATGCATGAATCTCATTATGGATGGACTTCCGAGATTATTATGCACTAACCATCGAAAGACTAGCCCTTATTGTTTTCCATAGTTTGAGCAATTTTAACTTGCACCTCATTTCCATCATGGTCCAACAATGTACCTATCAGAATAGGCTACATCATGATGGATATGATCAAGTCAAGGACTGCAATGAATGCATTCATAATCTTAGTTTACTAAATCAATAAGACCCATTCCAATATATCAATATCTTACAACATAAAAGTATTGTATACTTTCACAAGAGACTAAATATTTATTTGTTAAAAATAAAGACATCATATGTATTATGTTGGGCCACATTATTCTAACAAGAATTTAATACTATTGTTAAATCTTAAAAATACTTTTAAGTATGAGTTTCCTTTGAAAAATAAGGAAAATATGTTTTATGAACCTAGTGATACTTCTAAGGATCTTATTGTGATGTGCAAGAATTGAGAGGAAGTAAGTGAACTAGGGAGAAAAAGAGTTACTGTAACAATTTTCTTACCTATATTGTTGAAGATGAACGTGTAAGTTATTATGATGCAATTAAATTTGTTGATGCACCATTATTGTTGGAAACTTTTAACAAATCATTAGATTATGTCTAATCACACCTGGAATGGGTTGAGCTTCCACCTAAGGTTAGGCCTATTGGTTGCAAGTGGGTGTTTAAAACAAAATTTGTATAGTTAGTTGCAAGTGGGTTTTTAAAAGAAACTTATAATTGAATGGGATCATAGATAAGTATAAGGCATGCTTGGTAGCTAAAGGCTATAAGCAAAAACATCTTGTTGATTATTTTATACTTATTCTTCGATTATTAAAATTGCATCTATAAGAATGTTGTTTGTCATTGTATCTATTTACAAACCTATTATACATCATATGGATGTTAAAATTGTTTTTCTAATAGGTGAATTAGAAAGGAAAAAAAAAATTATATGAAACAATCCAAGGGTTGTGTTGTCCTTGGATAATAAAAAAAATTATATGAAACAATCCAAGGGTTGTGTTGTCCTTGGATAATAACGTAAAGTTTGTAAATTGTTTAAATCCTTGTATGAATTAAAACAAGCACCTATACAATAACATGAAAATTTTGATATATGATACTTACACATGGATTTGTGACTTATGATCATATAATAAGTTAAATAATAATGAATGTGTCATTATTTGTTTATATGTTGATGACTTACTTATATTTGGTGTTGGGAAATTTAGACCTCGGTTGATAGAATTAACAGGTTTTAAACTCAAGTTGTTAATTAGATTTATTATGAATAAATCTTGTTAAAACAAACTATCATCAATATCATGTTAAAATCACGCAACGGAAAAATAAATAAGACAAGATATGATGACCCAAGAAAACCAATGAAACAAACTAGTTTCACAGTAAAAAACTTGGGGGAAAACCTTCTTGAAAAGCAATCCACAATAGTAAAGAGAAGTTTCAGATCTAGTACAAAAATTTTGGCCCTAGACTCTACAATCCCCGTTAATGAACTTACAGTAGAAAACCTTCTATTGCTTCAGAATCTCTGAACTCTTCAATATATGAAAGCTACCATTTTTGATGCACGGATCTCAGTACGTGACTAACTCCTTTGCACGAATCCTAGTACGTGACTCACTCACCAACTTGAGAAAGATTGTTGGCTGCAAAGTTCTTCACTTCATCAACAATGAAGATCAAGAAGCACTTTGTTATAAAACCCTAAGGCGCAAATGACGCAGTAATTTCTTTCAGAGAGAATAAGGCATCGGTCACCTTTTGCATATGTTCTCTTTATATTTTCTTATGTGACGGCCTCTAAAATAAGTCTTATATATGTCTAGGGTTGTGAGAAAAAAAACCCTACACATACATGTCAGCATGGACTGAAAATCAAATTTGGAAATCTGAATTTCGTAATTCTCGATAAATACCTCGATAGATAGCTATCTGTCAAGCCTGTTGCTTGATCAATTGAGAGGTGTCGAGGAGTTGTTGAGCCTATCTGTTGCGATCTATCGAGGAGCTATCGAGGGGATAGAAAGTTTCTCGATCGATCGACCTAGCTATTGAGAGGTGTCGAGATTGCAATAAAAAGAAGCTGAAAAGCTCAATAGATAGCTTAGCTATCGAGAGGTGTTAAGCAGCTATCGAGCTTTAAAAAATCAGCACTTCTTCACTTGTTTCTTGGACAGATTTGCATGGCTTCAATACTAGACTTGTACTCTTGTTCTTTGAAGTATTAAATACATCCTAGGTCTACCCAATTACAAGTAAAGTGCATTTTGTCAAAGGATTAGTCAATTACATAACATAGTAACATATGTTCCTAACAAGTGAATCATATATGTCTTAACATTTGGAACTAGCCATAATGTTGTGCATGATACTAAATGTTTTCTTGCCTTTAAATTTGATATGAAAATTTTGGTTGAGGCAAATGTTATTTTAGGCATCAAGATCCTTAAGGATAATGATTGCAGTATACTATCACAATCTCATTATATGGAGAAAATTCTTTAAAAAATTGAACATTTTGATATGTCACCTATGTCTACTCAATACAACTCAAAGGTGCGCTTGGTTAAAAATCGTGGTGATAGTGTTTCACAAGATAAATATGCAAAAATTATTGGTAGTTTAATGTTTTTGACAAATTGTACTCATCCTAATATTGTATATGATGTTGGTAGATTGAGTAGATACACTCATAATCCTATTATTGAGTATTGGGATGTAATATCTAAATTATTGAGATATTTAAAGGGGACTTTTGATTTTGGTTTGTCATATTGTGGCTATCCTATTGTTTTAGAAGGATATTGTGATGCTAACTGAATCTCTGATACAAATGAGGTGAAACCCATTAGTGGATATGTGTTTACACTAGTTGGAGGGGCTGTCTCTTGGAAGTCAACCAAGCAGACTTGCATAGCGAGATCCACCATGGAAGTAGAGTTAGTGGCCTTAGAGAAGACTGGGTCTGTAGCCGAATGGCTTAGGATTTTATTAATTGATATACCTCTTTTTACTAACTATATTGCTTCTGTTTGTATTCATTGTGATTGCCAAGCTGGCATAGCATGTGTGAAGAATAAAATTTATAATGGGAAAAGTCGACATATCCGATTAAGGCACAATATTGTGAGGCAACTTATTGGTAATGATATTATGTCCTTGGACTTTGTGAGGTCAAAAAGGAACTTGGCCGATCCTTTGACCAAACCACTAGTAAGAAGGCTGGTGAGTGAGATATCTAGGGGGATTGGATTGATACCCAAGTTGTGACACTATGTAGTTTGGTTAAAAGAGTTTTAACTCCACCATTGTCTTTTAGTTCCAACTTATTTGTCCTATATATGGTTAAAACCTTTTAGTACCATATTGATGCATGCTTTCTTTAGTTGCGTGTCTTTCTTATTTTGTGTTTGTAACATGTGGGGGATTGTTGGTGTGGATGTGCGTTCCAAACACTTTTATTTTTATTTATTTTCTAGCTGTTGGAAATTTATGAGTAAAATAGCCGTTGGACAATTATGAGAAAAATAGCCGTTAGACAATAATTGATAATATAGCCATTGGGCTTTTAAGGGTTATTAGTGACCAATAACTATAGACTATTATCTTTATAAATAGCCTATATAATACTCATCATAACAAATTTTTAAAGGCTATTTTTACTACTCTATATTTTAGATATATACAAGTCTACTATCTTTCTCTCCCACATATTTTTTCTACAAGAATATTTGTTCTAAGAAAAGGCAATTGAGGGTTATTCTTAAACCTTTTGTGAGTGGAAGTGCATACATCACAAAGATCGACACTATAGTCTAATCCTAGGGAGTTGTTTGGCCAAGAAAACCAATCGCACCAAGTTTTACTCTGGGTGACACGAATTAACCTTTAAGGATAACGCTCTTTGCGTGATTTTATAGCACTGTGAGATTGTTCCTAATTTTACTTAAATTTATATTATTATTGCTTATTATTTGGGATATTATTTTTTATCAAAACTTGTTTATTCACTAAAATATTTCCAACACCTTTTTGCCTTGCGTGATGATTTCAAACACGCATGAGAGTCCAAGAAGGTTATGACAGTTTGTTCTACATCATAATTAAAACAACTAATATTGTAAAAAAGAATGTTGGACAGGTACCACAGACGACATAATTGAGTTTAAATGCATTGATCTTAAACTTTTCAGTTAAGAGTTGTCTCAATATTTTTATATTAAAATCTCATCAAAAAATCTCTTTATCCCGTAAATGTAATGTGTTATTACCCAAATAGAATATCATCTTTGGCAGATTCCGGTCAAAAAGAATCTAAACCAAGAATGGGTATTTGAATATTACGAAATATTATATAGAATATATTGGCAGATTCTGGTAAAAAAGCCTAATTAAAGAGGAAATAGGTAGATCCCTAACTGCAATGCCTGCCATCTAATAAAAGTTTATTTAATATATATGTAATCATAATTTCGAATATTATGTAGATGTATTGATGGGGTTTTAAGTTTAGAACCAAGGCATGCACCTAGTGAAGAAGAAGATAGCTTGATAAAGGTGTTCTTGTCAAGGTACATATGTTAAATCTGGTTCGCAAAATAACCATGATATAGCTTGGATAGGGAAGTGGATGGTCATTATCCGAGGAGGACTAATGAAAAGGTATATATGAAGATATTGGGTTTGGTCATGTATGTAAAGAAATTAAGCAGCAGGACCATATATGATGTTTGATATATATGATTTTATGGTGGTGCTCACTTCTTCTTGCTTCTTTTTCTTATTCTTTTTGGTATATACCACTTCCTGTTTGAGAGATATACAAATGTATGGAGGAGGTAGATCAGGCTGACTGTGTGCCATAGTCCCCTTTGTTTCAATCAAAGTCCATAGGGTTTCCTCACCAATGTAATAGTGCCCATCCTTATCAAAAGCATGCACCATCACAATCACATCCCAAACTATTTGAACCGACCCACTAACATTATTCCTAAATGTCGCGGCTCTTTTTTCACATTCCTTTGTTTTTAGCGCTTGTCATTTGAAAGTTGCATCTTCTACTTTAGCGAAGAGAAAGACCTGTATGGGGTTTCATTTTCAACCACATCTAAGTTCAGAATAGGAAAGAATCTTCCATACAATACTTTCGAAAGTTTTTATTCAATTTTGATATATATTTGCCATAAGTTTTTGAACTATGAAAAGACAGGCTCTTCAAATCATGGTGATATTTTAGGAGCTAGCTAGAGGATGATCATATAATTTCTCATTTTGCTATGATAGCCCATTTACGTGTGGGTCTATGCATTCCAAAATTTTCAAAGATGCCTTCCGTTGTAATCGATTATTGCTCAAGTGGAAGTCAGCCTTTCTACATCGATTCCTTTATAATCGTTTCGGTGAAGTGGTTCTTAAACTAAAAACAAAAAAAACAAAAAACAAAAAGTTAGCTTTTGCTCGTGAAATCCATTCCCTTGGCATCACCTACAAATTGATTTTGGACTCAATTAGGAGTAGATTCATAGATGTTAGATGCAAATTAAGTGCTAATGCCTCCTTATTATAATTAGCAAACCTTAGCATGACTGGCTCCACAATACCTTTCTTTAGGATATCTTCTTGTAATTGATAATTCTTGTACGAGACTTTATGGTTAAGGATATTTCTTGAAAGCAGTCAGGAACTATTAATTAATTTATTGCTTGTGAACTTCCTATTCAAATAGTGAAAGTTTTACATTTTTTATCGACCTTTTGACTCAAGTACACGCTCATTGGCTCTCATTGGGGATGACATGATGAGTGAAACTGACAGAAAGGAAAAGGGAGAGCCAAAAAGTGAAAGACAGAACAAAGAATGCAAGGCAGACAAAAAAAAAAAAAAAAGAAAAAAAAAAAGAAGGAAAGGTAGAACGCCCAAGAAAAACTACGTTAGCCTGGCAAGCTAGGGCCCCCAAAAAAAGATAGGTTAAAGCATTTCTCCCAACTCAAATGGTTAGATCTAAAAAATAAAAATAAAGATATCATGTGGGGTGGGTGCTTACCTATGTTTTTGGAAAAAGGTCAATTAGATAGTCTTGAGTGGAGTTCGGGAGTGTCCCAAAACACAGTGAATATAAAGGATATAATAGATGGTACAAAAACAGGCAAATGCAAATGGAAAGCAGAAACTTATAACTTGCATTATTCATTAAAAATGGGCAAAAGTTGTGTACGTGGAGGCTAAAAAGAAGAAGACCAAGTCCACCATTTTCACTAAAAATTAGGACCAATAAGTCTAGTGACATAAACAAATTTAGGACAGCAAAGATGGCAAATTAGTATTAGTAGGTAAAAGAGTTATTAACAGTGAATCTACGTGAAAATTAATAAAAATTTGTTGACTCAATTAAGATATTGTAAAATTTGTTATATGTGTAGCATTACTAAATTAGGACTGTACACTAGCCCCTCTTCTACCACTCCAACATCATCTTTTTTTTTTTTTTTTTTTTTTTTTAATGAAGACTGTATAAGCTTTGCCAATTCGCTCAATCGCTCTTATAAACCGTGGCCAAAACTCAAAGAAATTGCGCCTTTTCACCTTTCCACAACCTGTCAAGTTGTCATCTCAAACTTTTTTTCTTTTTGGTTAAATCATCTCAAACTTTTAACTCATTGTTATATTTCCTTCTCAAAAAATAAATTTTTGTTATTTTTGGGCTTTATTTTTTTGAAGTTCTAAAAATGCACCAATCTATTTTCTTTAGATTGGTGTCAAGTCTTGAGTTAGACTCCCAATAATAACCCAAGCATCAATATACTTTATCCCATCTATCCCTATCCCTTACTTTCCACTAGGTATAAATTAAAGTTATTTTTTATTTTTCCTATTAAAAAAAAAGTTTATTTGTTATTTTTGGGATTTATGTTTTGTTATTTTTCTTTCCCAAAAAAAGTTATTTGTTATTTTTGGGCTTTATTTTTTTGAAGTTCTAAAAATGCACCAATCTATTTTCTTTAGATTGGTGTCAAGTCTTGAGTTAGACTCCCAATAATAACCCGAGCATCTATATACTTTATCCTATCTATTCTTATCCCTTACTTTCCACTAGGTATAAATTAAAGTTATTTTTTATTTTTGGGATTTATGTTTTGTTATTTTTCCTTCCCAAAAAAAGTTATTTGTTATTTTTGGGCTTTATATTTTTGAAGTTCTAAAAAATGCACCAATAGTCATCTATTTTCTTTAGAATAGTGTCAAGTTTTGGGTCTGACTCCTAATAATAGCCTGAGCATATAACAAGACTAATTTATACAGCATATTGTAATTATCTTTAAAAATAATAATAAAAATAAAATAATAATAATAATAAAATAATAAAAAAAATAATTTAAAAAAAAAAACATGTGTTCTATCTTCATTTTACCATTGCATCTATATCTTATCCTATCCCTTACTTTCCACTAGATATAAATTAAAGTTATTTGTTATTTTTCCTTCTCAAAAAAAGTTATTTGTTATTTTTAGGCTTATTTTTTTGAAGTTCTAAAAAAATGCACCAATAGCCATCTATTTTATTTAGACTAGTGTCGAGTTTTGGGTTTGACTCCCAATAATAACCCGAGCATATAACAAGACAAATCTATAAATAAATAGATGAAATTCCTTTTCGTTTCTTTTTTTGATGAAATTCCTCCAGAAACCGGACTTTTTCTGGTTCCCAATTCTGTTAGACTAGGCCTGTAATTAAAACTTAGTAGTAAAATAAGCCAATTCTGGCCCGTCATCTAAGTTGGGCCAGCTTTCTTAACGGAGCCCAACTCTACTCTTTGCTGAGCTTGCTGTTAGATGCTGACATAACTCATAAAGTTCTTTTGCTCAAAACATAACTCATAAATTTGTGTAAACAAAAATATCATGTTATTTGTTTGTTACTTTGTTCTCAGTTCCCATCAATGAAAAATTTTGTGGTAGTTTGCATTTCTTTTTCTTCCTCTTTATTCTTTTCATAGTTGCTGATAAGATTCTGAATTGAAGGAGGTGCTACTCTATTAACTCTACCTATCAAAAATGGGAAAACTACTATCGTGTAAGAGAAGGAAGAATCAGTCATTAATCTCTTAGAAAACACAAAAATTACTCCCAAAAATGATTGTGAAACATAAATTCTGTTGATACTTCTTGTAGAAAATATCTTTTATTCCTATGAAAAGAATAAAAGTTTTGGAAAAAAAACTTCAAGTGGTAAGAAAATAGGGTGTTGTTGCACTCGTTTGTAATTTTGTTTATAGGGATTCCGGATTCAAAGCGACTGTTTGGTAATTAAGATGGCTTAATTAACCAAAGAGGAGATCAATTGTGACAACTTTATCGCGATGACCATAGTACCGATAGTAGTCCTTATTTGCTTAAAAATCAATACAGTTTAGACAAGTCCTATAGAAAAATTGCTCTCTCAACTCTCAAGTAGGTTGAGTAATAAATCATAATTAATCATTTCAAATTTGAGAAGGGATTTTTAGCTTGGGATATAACCATTTAAGGGCTTAAAATTCCAGTTAAAATTTATGCCCAATATGGCTTTATACCAATATCCTTTCAACAAAACCACTAGCGAAAATAATAAACCATTCTTCACTCACACTAATGGTACATATCCTACTTACTCAAATTGATAGGTACATATCCTATAAAGAAACATTAAGCTACAAAAGAGACTTTCCTACTTTGATGAGCAAGTGGAGGTTAAATGTATAAAGAAATGGTCCTCTATTTATCTATACAAGAGACATTCAGATCTCCCATCAAATATACTAAAGTAAATCTTAACAATATAAAGAAATTTTTACATTGAACTCTAACTAATTCAATCCTATTTATTCCACTTGAAACTAACTAACTAATTAAAAAGATGGTCCAAACAATGTAATCATTCCCTTGTCGCTTTTTTTTTGTAGTTTTTCAAATACCCAACGCTTATTTTGAGACTCAATACTCATCTCTCATAGTAGAGAGATAACACACTAGACTGAATTGTAATTCCATGATCTACAACATAGGGATACCGATGGACATAAAATGTCATGCATTACTACACTGAGAGAGATACTTAGTTGATTTACTGTGATGATAGTATGACACGTTCTGCAGATATGAGAAGGATACCAATTGATCCAATTGTGATGCCACGCTTTACAACTATGAGAGAGATACCATTTGATTTTATTATGATGTCATGCTCTACAACTAGAGAGATTACCAACTTGATTCCACATAGATTAGGGACAATAACCTAAACCAATGACTAAATTTTTGGTTTCCTCCACTATTTCAAGTTATAAAGTAATAATCAGAGGAAGAAAATTGGTATGTCTCATATTGTTGATCAAGAAAGGCGTGAATAAATCTTGTATACAATACCAAAAACTTGTTTATATAATATATTTTTCATCTAACTACACAAATCAGGTGAAGTGACACAAAATTGTCATTCATACATGACATGATAATTTTGCTTGTAACGTAAATTGTATTTCTTAATACAAGTTTTCCAACGATAGGTGGCTCATGTGATTCGGAGATTTGGCTAGATTCTGATCAAACCCTGTTTCAGCTTGGTTTCACCATTTTTTGAATGTTATGCATTTGATTGGGAAACTAATTATTAGATCTAAAGGGAATATTCAGAGATGTTCATATGGGTGAAGCATTGTGGAAATCCAACAATCAGATATTGCGGTCAAGATAGTCAAAGTTTTCCATGGTTTGGATATAATTGCCATGTGTTCATGACATGCCAAATTCGTGTAGTACTGTCTCGTTCAAAATCCAACTATTAGATTGGAAGAGTACAGTGAAATAATGATGTTGGTGAAGGATGGTTGAAATTAGACAACTGAATTTCAAGAATGGATCAAATCTTGTAATATTAAGAGAATACCAAAAGTTAAGTATCACTTTTTTGTGCTCCTAAAATAGCCCTAATATTTAGTTAAGATTATTCTATTAAAGAGAGAACACAAGGGTATAAAAGTAATACTATTTTAGAATTATATTAAAATAAAAATAAAAAAGATACATAAACAAACTTTCACTTTAAAAAATCTGACATATATATCAAAAGTTTAGAAACACAATATTTTACATAATTATTGACATGGTTGGTGTTCTGATTAGCATATAATAACACCGGTATTAGTGGTGAACTCAAGAAAAAGTAATGTTACTTTAATAACAAATTATCAACTTATTAAATCATAAAAATAAGTTAGAGTAAATTACAATTTACCCATTGTGGTTTGGTCTATCACAAATTAGTCTACTTCAATTTTTACATTTAATGAAATTAATAGGATTTCATCAAAATGAACAGAAATGACATTTTTGGACAAGCGAATTACCCCATTGTAATTTGGCTAAATCACAATTTAAAAATAAAAAAATAAAAAAAAAATTCAATTGTTATATTTTGACTTCCTAAAATTTGGATTAAAATGAAATTATTAGGAGTATTTAGTTCATTTATTTGCTTAAAAATAAATAGTTAGTCTAGACAAGTCTATGGAGAAAGGACTCAAGTGAGTATCCGCAAGTGCTCTCTCAAGTGGTTGAGTAATAAATCATAACCCAACCTCAAACCAATTAATGAACTACAGAGGAAATTTCAAATTTGAAGAGGGATTCTTAGCCTGTTAAAGGTTCAAAATTCCAACTAAAATTTCTGCCTAGTTTGGCCTTATACCAATGTCGTTCCAATAAAACCTCTACCAAAACTAACAAACCCACACTTGCCCCTTTACTCCGCGCAGCCTATCTCAGCAAGAAAGAAAGTTATAAAGTCCAACTATATTTCAGGTGTTTTGATGATGATGTTTTATACATAATTTCAACTATAAGAGAATAGATGAATGTTACACAATTGAGCTTTAATTTAGAACTTATTAATTAGTATGTCTTTTTCATTGGAAATACCATTATGAATAAGCTTATCAATTTTTCCGGTTAAGTTGATTCTGCTAGAAACCATCTCAGTGTATGTAACATGCATTTTCGAGTTTTGCTATAGAAGTACACTAATTACCTTTGCCTTTGAACATGAAATTTTTGAAGCTCGAGAAGATGCCTTGCTTGATTTTTTTTTTTTTTTTAAATTACCAATTTTTTGTTGATGCAAATGCTGAAAAATCATCAACAGAAAATATCATATTTTGTTAATTTCTTTATGTTGCACAATCATAATAATTACATATTTATAACTAGCATAATTATCAAATTGTATAATTACAGAAATGGCAAATTACACCTTACCCATATGTGGCTTAACCAAAATTTAAGTTGCCTACCTGTAGTTTAAAAATTAGCACTTTGTCCACCTCTGTAATTTCACCGTTAAAAACACAAAAATAATAAAAAAAACATAAAAACCAAGATCTAAAAGCATATTTCTTAAGACGATGAAGCTTTGACTTAAGAACAACATTCTTAAGTCCATCAATCCAAGCAAAACTGTCAAAGAGATAGAAAATATTGAGAAAGAAATTTGTGGTATGTTTGATTTGGTTTTATAAATGAAAGCGAATGCTCATGATTCCAGATTAAAATTTTAAAAATTCATGCACTTCATAACTACTAAACTACTATAATAATTTTGTAGTTTATATACTAGTATTTTATAAACATATAGGTGAAAATGGAAATTCCTAACTTGTTCTTGCTGCCAACTCCAGAAGTCAAAGTTGCGTTTAAAGAAATCAAGAAGACCACGGAACCCCTTCACATCTAAACCTCACAAACTCATCTTTTGTTGTTGGTTAGCTCTCAAAGAAAATCATGGGTTTCAGTTTCGGAAAGCAGGACCTTGATTTGGTATTGGTCCCTACTGTACGTGTTGCTGATCATTTTGTTTACCACCTGGTCCTCCTTTTCAGATACAGTCATAGACCTCACAACACATTCATGGGGTTTGACAAGGGAGCTTGGGTTGAAAGTATTATGAAGGCAAGTATTACTTCCTTTTCTTTCATCCTTTTTGGTTACACAGAATTTGTTTAGGCAGATTTGCTTAATTACCTTTGTAATTGCAGGATAAGGAATAGAATGTTAGCACCAAGATTGTCAAAATCGGGATCCTATGTAGGATTGTGGATCGTAAGGTCGGATTTTGGTCCCTACTGTACATGTTGCTGATCATTTTGTTTACCACCTGGTCCTCCTTTTCAGATACAGTCATAGACCTCACAACACATTCTTGGGGTTTCACAAGGGAGCTTGGGTTGAAAGTATTATGAAGGCAAGTATTACTTCCTTTTCTTTCATCCTTTTTGGTTACACAGAATTTGTTTAGGCAGATTTGCTTAATTACCTTTGGAATTGCAGTATAAGGAAAAGAATGTTAGCACCAAGATTGTCAAAATCAGGATCCTATGTAGGATTGTGGATCGTAAGATCGGATTTTGGGTTGTAAGATCCTACATATTTTCAAATTTAAAGCAAAAAACACATTGATAATGACTTTGTGTATTGAATAATCACGTAAATTGTGATTTTATCCATAAAAAAAAAACAAATATTTGCATCATATGATGCAATTTGCATATTATATATCACTATGTCTATACTAACGAAATAAATATATTTAAGTTTTGATCCAATGTATCTAAATTTTTTTTTTATACTTTTAACACACACATGGGGAGAGGAGAGAAAGTTTTAAAGAAACTGACAATAGTGTGTATCCAAAAGTGCCTAAAAAATTCAATAAATGTTTAATTAGCAACCGAATACCAAAATATTTATCAACACATATGGAAATATTTTTCAAGTTCGAAGTTTAAAATCCAAAATAAGTTATCAAATGGAAATTAGCTAACTAAAATATGATATCTAAAAGCAAGATGAATATTAAGGTGAAGTGAACATTTAATTATTCTAATTCTAGGTTTCTTATAACCACCGTCCTAATCATCACCATCCGGTTCATCATCTATGTAAACATTGTATATTTGTATACTAGAGTTGCAAAAGAGATCAAGATACAACTTCACATTCAACTATTTAAGTTATACCACTCAGCAACAATTATAGAGCATGCTCAAAAAAATCAATCAATCAATATACATATACAAGAAAAACATTTTGGTAATATTAGAACATAAATTAGTATATTAATCAAAAAAATTTAACAACATTATAGCTTAAAAGGTAGCAAAGCCAATATAAATTCTTCATTAAGAAATGATGAAACATTCCTTCATTTTGATTACAAGTGAACTAGAAACTAGAAAACATTTTCTTAGATTAACATAATTATATAAAATAAAATTAAAATAAAAAGTCATACCATCATAACATAGAAAAATAAAAACCCTTAAAACTTCATCAAAACCAAAAATTTATCCCATAAAAAAAACAAAACAAAACAAAACAAAACAAAAACTGATATTTTGGTAGGATTGGTAGAATCGATAGGATCCCATACGATCCTACGATCTTATATGATCCTACATGATCCTACCATTTTTACGATTTTAGTGCGATCCTAAACGTTTTGGTGAGATAAGATCATAAAATCGTGCAATCCTATGATCCAAATCGCAATTTTGACAACCTTGGTTAGCATTACTCTAATTACCTTTAGAAATTGTAGAATTTGTTTGGATTGATAGGTTTGAGAATGTTCTTAAGCCAAAACTTCACAATTTTAAGAAATATGCTTTTAGATCTGTTATATTTTTTATGTTTTTAATGATGAAAATATAGAGGTGGGTTACGGAAACTTAACGGAATGAACCTCAAGGTGGGCAAAATGTCAACTTTTAAACCACAGGTAAACAACTTAAATTTCAACTAAACCACATATAGATAAGTTGTAATTTGCCCTTTAAGAAAAGATAAGGGTCTCATTGGTAGGAGAATTTATGTTTTTGTTTTCAAAACAGTACAAAAACAATTTTCAAAAAATTGAACTTGAAATTAGTTTTTATATAATAATTTTTATATTTTAAATCTATTTGGTTCCCACTTTTAAGAACAATTTTCGAAATACTAATGTGGGAACACAATCTATTTGTCCGCTTTGGGGGATTTTCACCCCAGGCCAAGGGCTAGACCTTGTAACCTGTAAGGCTTGACACCCCGCACGGTTTTGTCCTCTTTGCGAGTGTGGGCATGCTCATAATGGTACCCTTATGCCTTGAGCTCAAGCTTATAAGACATAAGGGGGGCGCTTCTCCAAGCGATGTGGGACTTTGCAAAATGAGCATGCCCACACTCGCAAAGAGGACAAAGCCGTGCGGGGTGTCAAGCCTTACAGGTTACAAGGTCTAGCCCTTGGCCTGGGGTGAAAATCCCCCAAAGCGGACAAATAGATTGTGTTCCCACAACTAAAAATAAAAAAAATAATTGTTTGGGAGAACATTTCTATTTTTGAGATTTAAAAAAAAAAATATATATATATATATATATATACAAAAAGTAACGTGTAAAATTTATAAATTAATATATATTTTTTTTTTTTTTGTAGATAATGATAAGGAAATAGAGCTTATCATGTTTTTTTTTTTTTTTAATGATAAGTTTCAAATTTGAAGTGTGAGAATTCTTTTTGTGATAAAGATAAGCTCCTTAATTTAAGAGATAAAAAAGTTTTGACAAATATGTGGGATCTACTGTTTTCAATTTATTTACAACTATATCATTAAAAACATTTTCTATATCCTAAAAACGCCTCCTTAAACATTTTCAAAATTATCCTATTCTAAATCATGAAAATAAGATACAGTTTTTTGAAAACTGTATTTAGAAAATATTAGTCAAACAATAAATTCAAGTATGAGACCCACCATTTTATGGGTTGCATAACAAAAAACTATATTTAAATACTCTTACCAAACATGCCCTTAATATAGAAGATATTATATTTTGTTAAATTTTTTTAGTGCATTTCATGAGTTGCCCACTAATCCATCCGAGTTTAATATCATCTTCCCTTCCAAGAATTCATTTGGAAAGCAATTAAAACAAATTTAGGCTTAAAAGTCCTTTGGTTAGGATTTTTGTTAAGGGATAAATCATGAGTTCGAACTTTAGAAAGTGATGGTATGATGTTAGTTCAACTTTTAAAAACAATTGTGTCCACCGTCTGAAACCATTGAATATTGATGCTATGAGAACTGAGAAGGACCTCTTAAAATTTTTTGTTTTTAAAAATAGAAAAGGATCGATTTCATTTTGAGCAAGAATTGCATCTAGCTAGCCAGCTATATTTGAAATGGCTGCTGTGGAATAAAATGTGCTTCTAGGGGTGCAATTTGCAATTTGGTCACTTCCACTGAATTATGAAAGAAATACCCACCCTTGAATTCTTACAAAATTTCATATCAACCAAGCAAAGAAGTGGCGTGGACATGTAAAGTACTAGAGAAGTACCACGTCTAGTTATTTACAATATTTTCATAACAAATCCTAAGTGATAAGTTGTTTCTGATTCTAATTTGAATTTAACGTTGAAATTATTATTTTTACCCATTAGTAACAGCTAATAACAACCTATCACTTAAAAGTTGTTGTGAAAATATTGTGAATATAGCATGTCATAATTCTCTACGGGCAATTAGGGGTCATGGGGAACAAGTGCACATACCGTAAGAAAATAGAAGTCTGCATGGATTAGATTGGATTGAGTTTGGAAAAAATTTCAACCATACTCATAATAGATCTAAAAACCAACTCAAACCACCTATAAAAATTGGATAAGTTGCTAGGTTCTATCAAAAGAATCAAAAATTATCTTTTAGATTCATTATTTAATAGTAAATGATTGCAATTTGCACAATGGATCATAAATTCAAATTTTATTAAAGCCAAATCGTAAAAAATTAAAAATAAAAAGTCAGAAAATACCAAAAATAAAATCTCTAAAATTCCAAAATTGTGGAATGAGTCTAGTTATATATTAATATAATGGATTGTGTCAGGTTATTTCGGTTAAAAATATTTGTCAATTCAAACCTAATCCACTCCAAACTTTAAGAGACCGTTTGGTAACGTTGTTCTAATAATGTTATTTGTATTTTTTGAAAATATGTGTGGGTGAAAAAGTGTGTAAAAATACGTGTAATGTTATTTAAAAATTGAAAACATGTGGATTCTAGTCAGCTCAACTGGTAAAGTCTCTAATGATTGTATAAGAGATCTAAGGTTCAATTCATGCTTAAACTAAAAACATGTGGGTTCAATTCATCAGAAGTGAACGCCATAAGTTAAAACTCTCTCTTTCTCTCTCTCTCTAAAAAAAACTAAAAATATGTATTTAAACACAAGTACCAAACAACCCCTAAAATGTTACAACTGAACCCAACTCATCATCCAATGAAAAACCAATTCAAAACTTTGGATTAGGTTAGATTGTATAGATTTATCGAATTGGTGAGTTAAATTCACATCCTTACGATAGTGGAAGGGGGTGGCAGGTGGAGGGGATTTGTCCCCTCTAGTCTAGAGTTTCGGCAGCAACCGGGTCAATTAAAAATATTATTCCAATGCACTTTAATTGGAATAATTTGACAAAATATCATAATATCGTAGTCAAATTTCAGTGCCAATATTGACTGGATATAAGTGGAATGCGTGTGACATGCTTAGAATTGTGAATGTCACGATTGGAAACAAATTCAACTCGAACAAAAGTCACAAGAATCGTCTACTAAATTTCAATATTAAAAGAAAAATTAATTTTATATATAAATAATTAAATATACCATATATTATATTTTAACAAGAGTAATAATTTTATTAATTAAACTTCAAAATTAAAGTACATCTGTTGACGTTAAATCTGAAAAACGAGATGGAGTTTCTTCTTGTAACCACTATTTGACACTACTGCAATTTTTTGAGAATATTTCATTTATTCTATTAATCACCACTATTCTGTAAAAAAATCATGTGTATAATTGTGTGACTACTAAAAATTACGTGGCAAAATATTAAAGATCAACAAATTATCAAAGTTTTTTAATATATATATATATATATATAATCCTAATAGGAAAGAGGCCGAATTTAACTGAAATTGTATTTAAGTTAAACCAAAGTCAATTTGTTAATTTTCTCCCAAAAAAAAAAAAAGGTCAATTCATTAATACCAAAGTCAATTCAAACAAATAGAAATTATAAAATATAAGTTTATAGATTATATAATAAATAATATTCAATTAACACAAAATTTGATGTGTATTCAGAACATAAAAAACATGCAATTTAACAATTAAAAATTTCAAAATATATAATAATGTGAATGAAAAAATTGGTCCACTCTATTCTTTTCTTATAGACCGAAAAAATTTAGGTTCTTCCATTGTTCAAGCATCAAATAAATTTGTGTGACTCAAAGCAAAAGTCCCTGTCGCTTTTTGCAGCAGTTCTATCGGTTTTCTGTGACACGCACTTGGAAGCAGCGGAGAAAACAGTGGTAATATTCTCTATTATATATCATGTTTTTCTTCTGAGTGTGCTCTTGATACTTTTGTATGGTTAAAAGATTTGTTGCTTGGTTTATGTGCGTACTGTGATTTACGTAATTTCTATTAGAAGAATCGCGGAAAAGAAAAAAAAATCATTGCATTACTTGGAGATATCATATCATCTCATAAATAAATTTCATACAATCGTTATTCTACAAATGGTTTTTTGTCATATTACGTGGAGATTCCTATAGTACTTTCATGATATATAAAATATTCACACGCATAGCCTTATCTTTGCAAGCTGAAATCGTTTTGTGAATATATATATATATATATATATATATATATATATATATTATTTGATCTATATATATATATATATACATACACATATATCAATTCTCTGTATATAGAGCAATTAATATTGTGCTGAACGGTGACCTTTGTAAGCAAAGTCACACCAATGCCTAATAACCACAGTAAGTTATCATGTTAATGCAGTAGGTTTATAACAGGTGCCCATTTGATGCCCAAAACTAAAATCTTAAAATATTATCTCTGCGTGTCATTAACTATATAAATATATATACACACACACATATCAATTCTCTGTATATAGAGCAATTAATATTGTGCTGAACGGTGACCTTTGTAAGCAAAGTCACACCAATGCCTAATAACCACAGTAAGTTATCATGTTAATGCAGTAGGTTTATAACAGGTGCCCATTTGATGCCCAAAACTAAAATCTTAGAATATTATCTCTGCGTGTCATTGACTATAGCTTTAATAAAGGGGCAATTTTCATGGTTGTCCAGTATTACCTTAGGGAATATCACTGCCAAATAGCCTTTCGAAAGTGGGAATCAATTCCAATACCATTACTACCACTCCCAATGAAACATTCACTTAGAAACGATGGAATTAGACCTCTATTCCCACTAATAATCAGGAATAATCATAACACCTTCACTTATCTCAATCTATAAATAAGAGAATAGAAGGAGAAGTGGGGGTTGCAAAACTGGGAGGTGAACGCGAGGAAAAAGAGTGACAACTTCAGGAAAGGGGAAGGGGGATTTTGGAGAGAAAAAGAGAGAGCAGAAGGGAGCCACATCAAGAGTGAAGAGAACAACCTTGTAAGGGTAAGAGAGAAATTCATAAAGATGAGTCTCTGGGCAAAGGACTACCTATAGTAAGAAACTCAAAACCCACCATACAAATAAGTTGTGAGCTCAAGTACAGGTCCAGCCTATTGGCCATATTTTGGGTGCACACATGTATCTTTTATAAAAAATAAATAAAATAAAATCTCACCTCTTCTAGGTAAAATTATGTTCTTACAAATCTCTAAAATAATGATAAATTTTTAACACTATATATATATATATATATTATAAATAATTGACATGACACAAAAGTTACATTTTACCTCCCTAAATTATATCCCCAAGTACATTTTACACTATAAACCTTTTGAATGCACATTTTACAACATAAACTATGATAGTTGTTACACTTTGCATGTCAACATTAAGTTTTTTGTTAATTTGGATGAAAAAAATATGTCATTACATGGAAAAACCTAATTGTTCATCTTTTCAATCCCTTAAAAACAAATGAAAAATTACACTTTATTATCTTAAACTATATTCCCTAATGTACGTCTTGGAGTAGTAAAATTTAATTTACCCAACATTTATTACGATAGTGTTTTAAAAAAAAAAATTATGATAAGATTAACAATAACTTAGGCAATTTTCTAGTAAAATACAGTTCACACATTATAAAAAGTTTATCGTTATCACTCCCCTAATCTAAGCTCCCCCGGCATATCGAACCTGGTTCTCATCACGACCTGATTCAACCAGTGGGGTCCACATCCATCGACGAGTGTGTAAGCATTGACCCAACGGTTCATCATCATCATCGTTATCAAACAAAAAAGAAAAACCAGAAGCTACGAACCAAAGTCAGTCACTCTTTATGACTTTTCCCAATATTATATATTATACACAAGTGAGTCGCTCGACCACGTCGTTGACTCCGAACTAGACTAATGTTGCTCTCTACAATTTACAAGTAAACACTATAATTAGAACTATTCAATCATAAATAAAAAATGGTCAATTTAAGCCAACAAAACAAGTCGTGAAAGTTAGAAAACTTTTATCCTTTTATTTCTCCCCTATTTTTTTGGGTTGCTATTTTTTTTTTTTTTTTTTAAAACCATGGGTTGTTATTTACCAGGGTCTACGAAAATTGCGATGACTTTTTCTTTTTTTGAGTGTGATTGTACCTGTTAAAGCAATAATAAGAATGTAGATGCAAATAATGGATTTGCAATTGCACCTAGACGTAATATGGGTTCTCTTCTTTGGTTCTGTTCCTAAAATAGCATTATTATTATTTGTTTATTTAAAGTTCTTAATTGCACTTTTTAGCAATAATCATACCCCTTTTTTTTTTTCTCCAGAAACTTGAGGACCATCAAGTGTGGAGATTGTAAAGGGTAGGAGGTGGCAGATTTCAGGTATCACTTTATTTTAGTATTACATTCAATTATGATAGTTTAATTCTTTTTTGCAATTTCTTATTAGCTCTTGTTGTTTGATATTCTTTTTTCTTTGTCTTTTTTTTATGTTGTTGGTTCTTGACCACAGATGATATGAACTAGAAAGTGGATGTTTGAAAGGTCGGCCTCTTTGTCTAGGTGTAATCGAATCCCGCACTATCAATGGCTTGCATGACAAGCACGAATGAGGTTTAGGTAATACTCTATGTTTATCAGTCTTTATTCTTTTCACAAAACATGCAATTTGCAAGGTACCCAATTGCAAAAAAAGAAAATATTTATGTTTATATCTGACTTTTGATTCATTTCGTAAGCTGTTTATGATTCCACTATTTCCTCTTAGAATTGATATTTGGGTAATACTAATATTTATCAATTTTAGCTGATTAAGATGGTTTTGTTGGTTCAGCCTTTAGGGTATTCCAAAGGGGCATGATTGATTCTTGGACGTTTAGGAAATTTTAAAGTTTTAATATTTTAAATCCATTTTGGGAATAGCATATTTTCTATGATGCTAAATTAAAGTTAAAAAATGCTTGGATGCTGTTTTTTGGGTGTCAGTGTCAATCAAAAATGATACTAGTAGTTCTGAAATATTGTGGAACGAAAATGTTTATTTGATTAATAGTGTAGAACAAGGCGTTGTATTGGTATACATTGACAACTTGCACCTCTTCTCTCTACAAATTGGATACCCTTTTAGCTATGTGAAAGTGTTCTCTGATTGTTTCTTTTGTTTGTAATTCTGGTCCATACAAATTCTTAGAAGATTTTCTGTAAAGCAAATTAGCCAATAGATTGCAGTAAGATTTGAATAGAGGTTTATGTCAAAATGGGGCCATGTTGAAGATTTTAGGCCTGATCAGCTACATTTCAATTAGGAGACCGCATAGTAAGACTAAAACTACTCCTTTTGGTCACTGGTTGTGATAGACAGGCGTCGCATTTTGCATACCCTTTATTGACTTAAAAATTTAGGCATCTGCACCACTTAAAGGGGGTCCTCTCAGTTGAAGAACCAACCCTCCCTCTCCCTTCTCTTTTCCATTGGCAGCAAAAGGGAGGGAAAAACAAAAAAAAAAACAAAAAAAAAAAAAAAAAAGAAAAGGTTGGACTGTGAGGTCATGTGCTTCTAGTTTCCTAGCTGCTGCCATATGTGCTTGTAAGTCAATACCTTCCTAAGCAACATATTTTAATCCATAAACACTACAATTATGGAAGAGATGATTACTTTTTTACATCAATCACAAGGTAATAAAAAAATTCTATGCGTCGGCTGCCTGAGATTGAAAATTTTTGTTTCACTATGATGTTTATTATGTATATGACATGTAAGATATCCAGATTCATACCTAATTGCTTTTTTATGCTTCTTTCTTTCAGCTTGATAAGTTTGACTAGAAATCCTTTAAGAACTTATATAAGCAAGAGCTTCCCAAATACAATTACCTTCCACATCAAGAAGGCTCTACACATTGATTGTCTGCACCTTCTGCTTGCATCTATTTACTTCATTGAGGTTAAATATCCTCAACTATTACCTTTTACTTATAAGTCTGTCTTGATGTCAAAGTAGTTTTAAGGTTCTTTGATTTTAAATCCAATTATATGAACTTAATGTAAGTTTACTTGGATCAATATTATGGAACCATTAGCCACATAGGATGGTCAATTCTTTAGCGTGCTTTGAAGATTGAAGGTGTTATAATCACATTTTGGATTTAAAATGAACTATCTTGCTTGTGGTTTAGATGTTTTGGTGCAGTGTTTTAAAGCCTTTGCTCCATTCTTCTTCTCATTTATGATTGGCATTCTGATGCTTCTGGTAATGATTTTTCTAATGCTTTTCCTGCACTCCAGGTGAACTAGTTGTCTATGCCTTCAATGGGCCACTCAACTGAAGATGATCTTCACACAAAAGAGATGGACGTCAGAAGTCTGTCATCCTCGCGCCATCATGCACAGAACATGCATCACATTCACAAGGTGGGAGTTCCCCCAAAGCAAAACCTCTTCAAGGAATTCAAAGATAATGTTAAAGAAACATTCTTTTCAGATGAGCCTTTACGTCCCTTCAAGGATCAAACTAAGTCTCGGAAGTTACTCCTAGGCATCGAGACCTTTTTCCCTATAGTTGGGTGGGTGAGACGCTACAACCTTAGCAAACTTAGAGGGGATATTATTGCAGGACTCACTATTGCAAGTCTCTGCATTCCTCAGGTAAATTTTCTGCCTAAAAGATAGAGAAATGTAAACCAGAAGGAAGAAAAAGAAACAGAAACTCAAAAAGATTTGACCCATTTACACTGCTCTAACAATTTATTTGAATCCTAAAATAGGACATTGGCTATGCAAAGCTTGCAAATTTGGATCCACAATATGGACTATGTAAGTTTCTGTACTGCCTACGAACACCATGTGTTGCCATAACTGCCTTTCAGGATTTGTAACAAAGCTTCTCTGTTTTCTGTTATTCTAAATCTTTACAGATTCCAGCTTTGTTCCACCACTGATTTATGCCTTTATGGGTAGTTCAAGAGATATAGCCATTGGACCAGTTGCTGTCGTGTCTCTATTGCTGGGGACCTTACTTCAGAATGAGATTGACTCCACTACAAATCCAATAGAGTATCGACGGCTTGCATTCACAGCTACTTTCTTTGCAGGAATCACTCAAGCAACACTAGGGTTTTTAAGGTAATTAAGTACCATAATTCATAATTTGCAAAAGCAATTTTCACTGAAATGTTTGTTACTCTTGGTTTTGCATTGCTTCTATCCTTTTTTCTTTTCCAGCCTTTCTGAAAACTTCTAGCCTACACTACGACTATATTATGGTGGTTTGGGTTTTGTTATCAGGTTGGGTTTTTTGATTGACTTCCTATCCCATGCTGCCATTGTTGGTTTTATGGGTGGAGCTGCCATCACAATTGCCCTCCAACAGCTTAAGGGTTTTCTTGGCATAAAAGATTTCACAAAGAATTCTGATATTATCTCTGTTTTGCGCTCAGTGTTTAGCTCAGTCAATCATGGAGTAAGATCTCTCTTTTCTCTATCTCATATGTCAGTTATTTTTGTTCACTTTATCCTCCTTTATTCTTTTCTTCTAAAAAATCTGCAACATTAAGAGTCTCAAAGCAAAAACAACTTCAAGCCAAGTTACTGAAACTTATTTTACAACATCTTGCAGTGGAACTGGCAGACTATACTGATTGGAGTGATCTTTTTATGTTTTCTTCTATTTGCTAAATTCCTAGTAAGAGCTCCTAATTCTACACTATTTACATAAAATATTTAATTTTGTGAATTTTTTTTTCTGATTCTCACATATTTCACGAGCAGGGTAAAAGGAATAAGAAGTACTTCTGGGTGCCTGCAATTGCCCCATTGATATCCGTTATTCTGGCCACATTTTTTGTGTTTATTACCCATGCAGAAAAGAAAGGTGTTGCAATTGTAAGCATTTCTCATCATTCTTCTTTTCCTGTTTTTTTTTTTTTTAATGAGAAATAGTTGTAGTAACAATCTTAATCATTGTAAAGAATGGAAATAGTAGAAATGGCAACAGCAACAACACTAACAGTTTTGTTGATATGTAAAGGTGAGACATATAGATAAAGGAATCAATCCTTCATCAGTGAATGAAATATATTTCCATGGAGAATATCTCGGCAAAGGTTTTAGGATTGGTGTTGTGGCTGGTATGGTTGCATTGACGGTGAGCCATTGTGTAACCCATATATTCATATCAAAAGAATATAATCTTCAGTTTGTATCTAAGCCAATTTCTTATCTATCTCTTCATGGGGCAATTTTATCAGGAAGCCATAGCAATTGGAAGAACATTTGCAGCTATGAAGGACTATCAAATTGATGGAAACAAAGAAATGGTGGCACTAGGAGCAATGAATGTTGTTGGTTCGATGACTTCCTGCTATGTGGCAACAGGTGAGATGGAAGCACAAATTAAGTCAAATGATGATACTGGTTAAATGGTGGGATGCGAATAAGATTCATGTCTGACAAGATTTAAATCCTACAGTCCTTTGTTTTTGTAACAACAAACTATTTTAAAGCTATTGCTCTTATCATGACACTTAAGGTGGGTAATATATATACATAAAACTGGGCCAAAGAATCTGAACTTTAATTACCAGATCATTATATATGTTGCTCCCTGAGACATGGAAGTATGGAGTCCTAAATGACCTAATATGTAGAAGTATATGCGACTAAGTATCCTGGAGATGATTGCTATTCTCTTATGATGACTATAACTGCTCATTACTTGCAGGTTCATTCTCTCGGTCAGCTGTGAATTACATGGCGGGCTGCCAAACTGCAGTCTCTAACATTGTGATGTCCATTGTTGTATTACTAACGTTGCTATTCATCACACCTCTTTTTAAATATACACCGAATGCCATTCTTGCTGCCATCATCATAAATGCTGTGATCAGCCTAATTGACATTCAGGCAGCAATTCTGATATGGAAGATTGATAAATTTGATTTTATTGCTTGTATGGGAGCTTTCTTTGGTGTAATTTTTGTATCTGTCGAGATAGGCCTCTTAATTGCTGTAAGTATTGAGATATCTACCATCTTCAATTCCTAAATGTCAAATAAATGTGATTTGTCTTAATTGATTTAATTTTTTTTCTTACTGTGTTGTTGCAGGTCAGTATATCCTTTGCTAAAATCCTCTTACAAGTTACCAGGCCAAGGACAGCAATTCTGGGAAAGCTCCCTGGGACCTCTGTGTACAGAAATATCCTACAATATCCAGAAGCAACTAAAATTCCAGGCATTCTGATTGTGAGAGTTGATTCTGCAATTTACTTTTCCAACTCCAATTACATTAAGGAGAGGTAAAGATGGTCTTTCTCTTGTACTAAGTTCATGTTATTCTCTAAATCTGGAACTCAATGCAATTAATCTTATAACTAATTGTATCAAGGCAATTTCCTACAATTTCTAAATTTCTAGTGAACAAATCCGAGGACTGATCATAGCCCAGAAAGTCATCTAATTTACATAGGAATACAAAGAATTTTAGATGAGAGAAAATTGCAACATGGAGAACGTTAACTGATAGGGAAAAAGGATGAGAAATAATTTAGGTCTTGAATAGTTCATCTCTGTTTGTTCTGCAATGACCAAGTTAAAAGAATGAAAATTTTCAACGGTTGGAAGTATTCTAATTGAGCTGTTTCTTTGACTTATTAAAGTTTTGTACTTAATTTTGACATGGTGCATTTTAGGACTAATCTCTGTAATATATGATATACAGAGTCTCCATATTAAGAACTTAAAATTAGGATAACATTTATGGTTTTGAGAATGAGTAAATTGGTTAGACTTTTAGTAGCTTCCAGATGCTTAAGTTCAACTTCATTGCAGGATATTAAGGTGGTTGACAGATGAGGAAGAAAAAATAAAAGCAGACGACCCACAAACAATCCAGTTTTTGATAGTTGAGATGTCACGTAAGCAATTATCTATAGCAAACTCTCTAAACTCAATATGATGCCAACACGTCACTCTTGTTTACATCCAAACTTCGTTTTCTTGTGTTGTTTTCTTTTTATTGCAGCCGTTACTGACATTGACACTAGTGGCATTAATGCCTTAGAAGAACTACATAACACTCTCCAGAAGAGAGGCTTGCAGGTAAATTCACATCCATGCTAAAAATCAACTAACTTGTCATGTACTCTTCTTTGTAAATTTTGAATGTGACAACATCATATACTCGAAAACTCTAGAATTAGTTAATTTCCTTACCAGAAGTTTTGCATGTCATTCCACAGCTCATCCTGGCAAATCCTGGGCCGGCAGTGATTGACAAGCTTCATGCCTCCAAAGTTGCCAACTTGATTGGTCAGGACAAAATCTTCCTCACAGTTGCAGACGCGGTTTTATCCTGCAATCCTAAGTTTGCTGAAGAACCTTGATAAAGAGTCATGGAATGTGTGTTGTTGCGTGAGAGAAATGAGAAGTAAGTGTACTACAGTACGTGTTCATGTACAAAGAAAGGGAGATTATAATGGTGGATGGTGACGAGGTCATTATAAAAGTGGGCGCTGAGTGGTCCTAATGAGTAGAAAAGAAATGAAAAGGGTGCACAAATTGAGCACTCAAAAAGTGATATGGTTGTCTACTTTACAGAAATGCCCTTAGAACTAGTCTTTACCTCAGAATCGTCCTTTGTTCTCTGTTTACTACCTAGTAGACTATTACATTTGTCACACCCTTGGGGAATTTTATTTTCTTCCTTTTGATGAGAAAAAGAAAAAAGAAAAAAAAAAGTGTCTAAGAATATGTAATAGATTTTGTTGTTGGTCTTCCTGTTTAAACATCCAAACGGGCATTTGGATTTGTGTCTGAATAATACTGCCTTTACATCCTGTTGTAGGCCAATTTTCAAGATGACAATTCTCATGATTGATCTAACTTGAAGTCTTGAACATATGGATCCATGTAAATAATGTATGTTGTTATTTATGAAAAACAATGAGCTTGCATTAATTGCGGTACTTATAATTAACCCTTGTTTGGATGAAGGGAGAGGGGAGGAGAGTCAAGGGAGAAGGTGACTGGATGGAGGGTAAATATGTGTTCCCTGACAAATATATTTAGCATAAATGGGTAATGACATCTCATTCTTCATTGATAGAAGAATGGAGGGTAAGGTCATGGGTTCAAAATTCATGGAATTTAAGTCCAAGTCTAATTTAGCAATGCATGTATGTAAATGACACGCATGTGGTAAATGACATGTAATTTTTTAAGGATTCTATCACAAATGTTATAAAATGAATGAGTTATGATAAAGTAAAAGCTCACATGTAAGAAAGTTTTAACCCCAACCTGAATAGTGGACAAGGTCAATCAAATGAAGCCATACTGTCATAGAAGCAACCACTCAATTCTTCTTCTAATAAAACGGTAAACTACAAGACATGAATCAATGAAAGGTAAACTGTCATTATAATTTGATATGTAAGTTTCCTTACATTAGTGGTGGCGTCCATGGCCCCTGTTTGCTCCCAGATTATTTAAGCTGCTTCAAGATGAGGGTTTTTTTTAAAAAAAAAATTCTTTAAGTCCATGCACACAGTTATAAAAGAAGGCAGATTCATATCAGTTTCCAGTTTCCACTCAAATTACACATCCGACCATAGAATATTAGGCAGAAAAAAAGTTTTAAAAAATAGAATTAGAGACTTGTTTTGCATGCATTATTTTATGATAGTGTTGGATATACACGTGAGTCAAAGTCATAGTAGATAGAATCTAACTCAATTTGATACTTGAGTTCAACCTTTCTCCTATACCACATATCAAGAATTCGACTTGGAACATGATGTATTGCTTATTCGCTTTCCACCAACTTTGATGACCAAGTCATAGTGGATAGACACCTAACCCAACTAAACAAAACTTTAGCATTTAAATATTTTAAAGACATTTATCATATGCAATTTCATTAATTATTATTTTCAATATTTTCTAGATGATCTTTCTCCTTTGATTATTAGGGATTGTGGATTGCTAGAATAATCTGATAGAGCTGACCCTTTTGGTTTCTTAGAGCTAGAGGTTTTATACCTGAAATCTGTGGAATGGTGTGTTATAAGTCATTATTTATGATGTCTTATATAACCACTGCCTTTGGGCGATTTACAAGCTAAAATTGTTCAGAACTCATCAGGATTTTGTCATGATCAAAACCAATTTTCTTGCAGGATATTGCATAATTGATTGATAAGGAAAAAAAATTGAAATTCAGACATCAATCAAGAAAGCAATTTTAGTAGTTGAGATGTCACATAGACAATTTTGGAGACTCCAAAGTCCAAACTCATATCTTCTGAGGTTTTGTGTTTTTTCCAGCCGTTATTGACAGTCTGATATTGACAATATTGGCATCCATGTCTTTGAAGAGTAACAAAAAGACTCTCTAGAAGAGACAGTAGGTCATTTATTCAAATGGCTTTATATTTGTATAATCACAGGCACCACCTCCCCTTGACCTTTTGGTTAAGTTTGTGTGTAACAGAATTCATATGGAGTGAAGGATTCAAGACTTGGTGTCAGAAAAAGGACTAAGAATAAGAATAAAGTCATATAATCTACTATATGACAGCATCCTCAGAAAAAAATCACACTATGTTCTTGTTAATAATTGTGCATATGCTATGATATTAGTCAAATTACCTTACCAAAAGTTCCTATGTTCTTATTATCAAGTGTGTATGTACTATGCATTTGTTACTAATTATCTTTGTGCTATGACAGTAGTCAAATTACCTTGACAGAAGTGCCTTGTTGAACAGCTTGCTCTGACTAATCCTGGACTGGGGATGATTGAAAAGCTTCACAAGTCCAATACCAATTTAGCAAATTTGACTGGTGAGGACAAATTCTTCTACACAGTAAGAGACACAGTCTGAGAGAACTTGAATAAGGTTGTTGTATGAGAGAAAAAGGATACATAATTATAAAGTGTTGAAATGGGAAGGGAGGATGAAGAAAAAGGTGAGTAGGCAGTGTTGAAATGGAAACGGTGGGAGAATAGGTCTGGTTGATTACGGTATGGTGGGAGGGACATTATAAGATTTTTAAGTGGAGTATCTGGGATCCTAATCTGATACTATAATTAAATAAATAAATAATGTAGATAAGGTTATTATAGTTCACATTATAATATTATTCATTGAATCTAACGTTGATTTTGTTTATCAATTTGAATGTAACCGGCCATGTGCCTTGTAGCTTAATTGGCAGGGAATAAAATGTTTGAGGGTCTAGAGAGAAAAAAGGGTTCGAATTGCGGAGTTAGCATCATATTGTAATTATCTCAAAAAAAACTAAATGTAACTGCAAGAATGTTCTATATTCTTTGTATTTGTAGATTTTACATGTTACATATGAACCTTTTAAATCCTTCATATTTTTTCCTCCCATTTTATGAACGTATGTTACCATTTTACTGAAAAAAAAGTGCCCATTGAACCATTTTTTTGTGTTTTCTTTCTTTTAAGCATCAAAAGCTGCAAGCCTGCAAATTATGGATCTGCCTTTGCATCTTTTTACTTATAGGCCAGTCTCATATTTACAGTTCCTGATATATTAACCAAGAAACAAGAAATTAAACATATAGCACGTTGGTTCATAGTTCATACATGACACATCGATATTCTCTAATGTTTGTGAAGCTTCATAAAACGTAAATTTCAGAATGTGGCATTAGTAACGGTATAATTTCAAGTTTCAGCCAACTGGATGATATAAGCAACCAAGGACAAGCGGATTCATTGTCCTTTTCGTTTCCTGAATGTAGTTGCAAAGGAAGCCAGATTCATTCATACTTTCATTATGGAAAAGTTTGCCATTATAAAATTCTTAACATAAAGTAATACTGGATTGATAGCATACTATATTATTCTTAAATATCCAGCTTTTGAAGATGATATGATTTTATATCCGGTGCAAAAGGGATTCTGTCTACTTTGTCCATAATTTGGGATTAGGATCCTTTCTATTATACAATTATTACTACACTCTATGTTCTTGAAAACATTGTGTTTATATTATCTTGTAGATTTTGGAATCCCGTTTTCAGAAATTTATTCTTGAAAAAAAAAGGACTTCTTATTAAACATTAATGTCTTGTGTGTTAATCTATTGGGTTTGAGATCTTCCTAATGTGATTTGTGTGCCAATCTTTTTCCATAACATTATCCTAGTTTTTTTATTTCATACTTATCCGTGCTGAAAACTCCATAAACAAGAGATAAAGGTTTGGTATGAGTTCGAATCAGCATCATTAATTAGTCAATAGCAATTGTTGTGTTATTCCTATTTGTGAGCTTATATGAATTATTTTTTTTTGCTGAGCTTGTATGAAATTATGTCACCGGGAGGAATAATAACTAACATGGAATATTTATTGGTTATAGGGAAAAATTAATGGATGGTCAGAGGACATTGGTTTTTTTTTTTTAATTTAATTTTTTTATAAGAAAAGAAAAAAATAACTGATTTTTTGACAGTTTTTACATTTTTTTATAAAAGTGATATCAAAATTTTGATAAAATTGTTAATTAACAAATATCTTAAGGGTAACCGTTAACAAGACCATTTGTTATAAAGTTGTCTTGTTAATTTCTAATGTTGCCTCCTTCCTCTGAATCTTTATATGTATCTCGTCTCCCTAACATAGAAAAAGAAAAACGGAGCTACTGACCTACTGTATATGTATTGCTAACAAGAAACAAGTGATCATGGCAAATTGTTGTTTTACACTCCATTAATGATGTACATTAGTTTACACAATGTCAACATTTTGCAAAGCTAGATGCCTAGATATACACATTTTTTTTTGTTAGGTGTCCATATTCTACATTGTATGTGTACGCTAAATGTGAATTAGGTAATGTACAATAATTCATGCTCTCAAAATCATATCTAGTGTTTGGCTGCTGGCACAGTAGCTAGGATCTAAGCCTTGATTTTAAGCATGTTTGGAACACGGAGGAAGATAAAGAAAAAGAAGAGAAGGGATAGAGTATATTAAAATTTAGTACATTCTAGTCATCTTTCAATTTTCTCTTCTCTACTTCTCCTTCATCTCCCTTCCATCAAAATATAAGAAGGTGACACTATTGTGTTGGTATAGTTCAAAGATTATTATCTTTTATAACCTAAAACCACTAATCTTCTAATCAAATTAAGGTCCCCCTCATCAATCCACCAAAGAGAACACTTTATTATAGTCCCACACCAACATGTTGGTTAGCCTAATGGTAAGAGTTTGGGCCAACATGCCTTAAGACTCACTGCACGCTGTTCATCTAACTCATACTACGGCACGAGTTAGGTCTTAGCTTGAGAGCGGTTATGTTGCAACTATGTCTCGGTTCCCCCTCACAAACCATTTTTTAATTACCAAAAGGATATATCCGTATCCGACAATGACCCGACCCATTGGGGGAGACAATCATCCTATTTCATAGTATATCGGACCAGGTTTGGGTGGCTAGACCCTAGACCCAACAGTGGCAATGGCTATTCTGCCTTCACTACGCAATCTGATAACCAGCCACTCCTTATGGTTGAGACCAACTCCACCACCGCTACCAGCCATAGCTTTACTGTTATCCCACCTCTCTCCCAAATCCCTCTCTCTCTCTACTCTCTCTCCCAAAACCCCAACTAAACCCCACGCTTCACACAACACGCTGGTTCTGACCAAAGACTACCGCTTCAGTGAGCCTGAACAACCGGTCCATAGCCAGAACCAGAACCAGAACAGTACCATTGCGGCCATTGTTACTTCATTGGGCGGTCCCCCTGGTGCTGTTGGAATCGTACGGCTATCGGGTCCCTCTGCGGTTTCTATTGTATCCCGTGTGTTCCGACCCGTCAAAAACAAGAAGAAGAAGAAGAAGAAGAGCTTCGGTTCCTCTTCGTGGCGACCCATTAGCCATGTCGTCCAGTACGGTGTCGTTTTGGACCCTCATGCCAATGTCCTCGACGAGGTTCTCTTCTTCTTCTTCTTCTTCTTTTTTGTCAGTAACACATACTATACTAGTGTTGTCCATTGTTTTTGTTTGTTTGTACCAGCAAATTTATTAGAAACTCAGCTAAAGAATTAAACTTGTTAACTTTTTTCGCTAATTATGAGTGCTTCAACCTGTGCCTTGTTCCAACTTATTACTTATGGAAATGAAAATGTCAGATAGCTAAATGGGTATGTTTGAATTTTCTGTGGCCTTTTAAAACTTGCTGCTTTTGTTTGTTCTGGTATGATTTTTTTTTTTTGATAATTAGATAGTTGGAAACACTAGGGTGTTGCCAATTGAGATGCAAGGCTCTTGACTTGTTCTGGTATGATTTTAATGTGTCTTGGGTTGTGTATTTAAGTACTTATTTGTGACTTCCTGCCTTTTTTTTAAGGTTATAGCAATACCCATGTTGGCTCCAAGATCTTATACTCGTGAAGACGTGGTTGAACTTCAATGTCATGGGAGCGAAGTCTGTCTGCGTCGGGTGTTGAGAGCTTGTCTAGAAGCTGGAGCTAGGCTTGCAGACCCAGGTCAGCTTTCTGCATTCCTTTTTTTTTTTTTTTTTTTGGGTTATGTTTTTACTCTTTAAAAGTAGATTGGCAAATTGGTATACAAGGAAAGTAGATTGGCAAAGTAGGTGGACACGTGTAAATGTTGCTTAATATTGAGACTGCCATGAGATATCTTATTTTTCGAAGGAGACTTGGATATAGTTTTGAATCTTTTGATGAACGGACCAAGTACTGACCTTTGTGCATAGTCTCTTGACTGCAGCGAAGCTTATAAGCATTGGACCTTGGAACTTGTTTAAGTTTTTCTTAGGTTATCAATCTGTGCTTCATAGTGGGCTTTAATATGTAATTACTTTAAGCTAAATCAAGATTTCAAATCATTTCTATAATTATGAACTATTGTCTTTCATGTATTATGTCCATCAGATTGTGAATATTTGATACATTTTTCAATAGACAAAACTTATGTACAGTACCTTAGGTGCAGTTCCTTAGGTTCTCCTTTTAAGATTTAGCCATGTGACTACTTAATTAAAAAATACACTTCTATCTCATGAGAAAAAATTCACATGGCAGAATATTAAAAGAGGAACCTAAGGAACAACATCTAAGTACTATACCTAAATCTTACTCTTTTTCAATTACAGTTGGGAATTTGTATAAGAGCTGCTATTCATGATTGTTCATAGGTGACAGGCTTCCTTCTTACTTCAGTTTGCTTCTTTCTGGTTTCACTCTTGATGAGATTTTCACTTGTTGTTAGACATTTGTTTAGTAGAAGAAAAATTGGATCTTGAACTGATTGAATATGATGTGACTTCAACTGAAGACTTAGTAGTTTTGGAGTGGTGGCTGTGGTGGGGATTCTTTTGTTGATATGTCAGTTAATCAGTAGGTGGCAAAAACTTCATCTGAAATATGCATTAGGAAAATGATCTCAGAATTGAAAAGCAAAAAAAAAAAAAAAATCTTCTTTTACTCCTAAAATAAGTTCATATAATTGACCTTCACAAATGATATTGGAACCTATTTTATACTTCCATAGCATATGGCTCCAATTTAGAGCTCAAGCATTTAATGAATATATATCCAAATGATTGAACGTATATATTTGAACGTCAGACATTGACATAGAATAGGATAGATTTAGCGAAATCTGGCTACATGTGCATGTAGTGGGTTTAGAGTTAGGAGAGCTTGTGGATCTAAGGTTTAGCATTGTAGAAGGCAAATTAATGGGTGGTTTGATGAGTTTTTTATGGCAATTTTAGGGTTTTAGTAAGAAGAATGGCTTGATATAGGAGTTTAACGGTGTAAAGAAGAGTTAAAAAGAGAGAAATTTATGGTGTTCAGGAGCTGTATGTATAGTACCCATGAATAGTACCCCGAGAAAGACAAGAAGAAATAGATAGGAGAAAGCGAGAAAAGAACACATGAAGGTCAATGTTCCTCAATACTCAAAACACTCAATAATTTTTATTAATTAACTCCACTTGTTTGAGTACTAAAACACACTTATATAGAGCCTAAATTCAATTTTTACTAATAGAACTAGGACTCTTACTTTGAGTAGTAAACCAAATCTTAGTTGAATTGAAACAAAGTTTACGCATAAAGACCCATAAATTAAAATAAAACTTGCTTATTGATCAAATGAAACCCGAAGCCCACAACTACAACCTACAATCAACAATTCCAGAATTATGAAAATACCCTTGACTCTAGAAAGACCAAATAAAACATAAAATAAATTACTAAAAACCTAAATAACTACCTTGGGCTCTTATTCTTAGACTTTTCCTTAATCTGAAGCTTCCAAAGATGATGCTTTCTCTCTTTTTCTCTAATCACACTATGGTTGCATCATCATGCGTTTTTGAATGTTGAATTTGAGTTGTACCCCAGCACAGTGGGTACAGGCTGAAGAGCCATCTGAATGTCTTGCTAGGAGTGGTGGGCCTTAACTTGAACTTACACGCACACAAACTAAAGTTGACATAGAAACACTTAAATGTAATCATGTTAATGCTCTCACCCATCCACACACAGATACACACGTACCTTTCCTTTGCACTTGGTAACCTCTTCGCTGTAGCCAAGCTTACTGCTAGCCTATTGGCTAGAGTCAAGTTTCCTAGTCCCCACCCCTGATGTAACAATTAAGTAGGTGTTTTTCTCTTCCAGGAGAATTTACTCTTCGTGCCTTCCTAAATGGCCGCTTAGACCTCTCCCAAGCAGAAAATGTTGGAAAGCTGATTTCAGCAAAGTCTGTGGCTGCTGCAGATGCTGCACTGGCAGGAATTCAGGTATGTCCTCTTTTCAGGACTCAGTTTTCATTGGCCTTTTTTTCTCATGAGTATCTGTAGCATTTTGTTATAAGTTGCCAGCAAATGCTGATAAGCAGACTGAAATACCATGTTTCCTTTGACAGGGAGGCTTTTCTTCTCTGGTTAAATCACTAAGAACACAGTGCATCGAGTTGCTTACTGAAATTGAAGCTCGCTTAGATTTCGATGATGAGATGCCACCAATAGATCTGAACCTAATCATGACTAAAATACATGCCATGTCACAGGATGTTGAGAATGCATTGGAGACAGCCAATTATGACAAGCTTCTGCAATCTGGATTACAGGTATAATCTGGATTGATATATCTACATGCAGACACAATTGTCAAACAACTTTACAATATTAGCCATATATTTGTTATTATGCTGCTAAACAACTGTATAATATTTCTAATTCTTGTGATTCTACTATGCCTATGCATCTATATTCCTAATCACTGATATTGCAACCTATATTATGTGCACAAAATCATGATCAATAAGTTGTTTTATCTAACCATGCTACATCATAACAGTTGCCTCTTCATCCAAATGAGTGTTTTGATAGGCTTAATTTGCTTATTAGGCTAAACCATTTTTCCCTTCAATTTTAGAAAATAAGCTACAGCAAATAGCTTATCCAAACCAACATTTGATATTTAGATGGTTGTATAAAAGGGGCTATGCATTTGGGATTTGTCTTTCTTGCAAGCTTTTGATAGTGATGTTCTGATTTAAATTCTTGCAGATAGCAATTGTTGGCCGTCCAAATGTTGGGAAATCAAGCCTTCTTAATGCTTGGAGCAAAGTATGTTGCAACCATTTGTATTTAGCATCAAATTTCACCTGAATGTTTATTTGCTTTGTCAATGTGTGAGGGAGTTATTCAACATCCATATCTAGAGTCAATTTATTGCTGCTATGTCTATTTTTGCTTATTATATTTTTTTCAGATCCTCTAGTTCAGTTAATTTGCAAATAGTAGTGTTCTGGAGAGGTACGTTGGCTGCTCTATAGTCTTAATAGACATGCCCTGTATATTGGCATCAAAGGACTCCCTCTCTCTCTCTCTCTCTCTCTCTCTCTCTCTCTCTTGGTCTGAGCATTGGACTACACAGTTATATAATGATGTGGTAATATCATTCCCTTGAGTTGCTTATAATATGGCTACCCAGGAAAATTGTAGAAATGCATCCCTATACTCATGAAATTAATTTCGGGGAGATTATCCTTTGGGTCGCTTATAAAATGGCTAATACCCAGCAAATCATAGACATGGATCCTTGTGAAATTAATTTGGGGGTGACTATCACTTACCAGTATTTTGATAGTAGAAACAGGATATGAATTGTGAAAAACAAGCCAAAAAAAATTGATATGTCCAATATATATGAAGATTTTGTTTAACTTTTATGTGTCTTCAATTTGTTTTTTTTTTATCTTTGCATTGGAGCAAAAGCATGCGAACTTATTGAGTACCATGTTTTAATTTTAGCGTGCAGAGTGAGAGAGCAATAGTTACAGAAATTGCTGGAACCACTCGGGATGTGGTTGAAGCAAGTGTCACAGTTCGTGGTATTCCTGTGACCCTTCTTGATACAGCAGGCATTAGGGAGACTGATGACATCGTGGAGAAGATCGGTAAGGCTTCCTGCCTTGTGTAACTTCAGATGAAATTTAATTCTCCTTAAGTTCACTTTTAAGATAAGAGTAGTTGGTCTGGAGAGACCATATATTCAAGTGTTTCAACTACATTTTGACAATTTGAATATTTTTCTGGTTCTGGTGTTATTTACTTAATAATGGAGCTTTGGACAATCCATGGAAAGTGAAGTAATTGATTATGTTTTACAATAGATTTTTGATGAGTTCATTTTATATTTTTATTAAACAGGTGTGGAGAGATCTGAAGCAGTTGCTATGGGGGCTGATGTAATTATCCTGACAGTAAGTGCTATTGATGGGTGGACTTCAGAAGACACAAAACTTCTTGATAGGATTCATTCTAATAAGGTATTACCACCTTCTGTCTCTTGCAATTTTACAAGTCAAGTTAGTCACTTGTCCATTGTGGTTAATACTTAATAGTTCAAATTTATGCTGGTCTTTCCATTTTGTTGTCAGGCCTAATTGTTCAACTTGTGTCAGATTTACAATGTCAGTTATTTCTTTTTGAACCGCAGAAAACAATTGGATCCTCCTCCCCAGTAATTCTTGTAGTTAACAAAATAGATTGTGCTCCATCTGCTCAAACCGAATGGGTTGATAGGGATGGCGATTCTTTCAGCAAGCATGTTTTTACATGTGCTGTTACTGGTGAAGGAATTCAGGATTTGGAGACAGCAATACTAGAAATTGTGGGTCTCAACAGGATTCCGTCAGGGGGGCGCAGGTGGACTGTGAACCAGGTTGGCTACCTATTTATGAGAACTCGAACCCTAACCCTGCACGCAATGATAGCCTATTGAGTTTGATTCAATACGTGGTTTTGTGTTAATTCTGATTCATTTATGTGATCCTATTGTAACTTGTCAGAGGCAATGCGAGCAGCTTGTTCGAACCAAGGAAGCTCTTTCAAGGTTGAAATCATCAATAGAGGAGGAACTGCCTCTCGACTTTTGGACGATTGATTTGAGAGATGCTGCTTTGGCCCTTGGGCAGATAAGTGGAGAAGATATCTCTGAAGAGGTTTTGTCAAACATATTTGGCAAGTTCTGTATTGGTAAATAATAGATTGTTCCCAATATCTGAAACATGATGTAAAGTGCAAAATTTTGCTTTTTTGTTTTGGTTTGTTTTTCTTTTTCTATTCTTATTCTAAAATACTTGTGGCTGATACCAGCAATATGAGCATCATGCTATTGCTACAGGAGGCTCAAGTATAAGAGATGATTTAATGAAATATACGTTTCTGCATTTTTTAAAGGTAAAGTTCTCAGTATTTAAAATTTTTAACCAAAGAAGACTTTTCATATAAGATTCACTGACAATTATTATTCGAATAGCATCAGCATCCATTCACACAAATTGATTTGGGGCTGATTATCACTTACCAGTAAAAATAGCACTTTTACTTGAGAAAGACTGAAAGAGGGACCCCCTGAACAGCGTGCACACAAACTCTGCTAGTTTATTCTTGTTATCTGTCTTCTAGTTTAAAATAAGCCTCAATTGTAGCGGGTTTCATTTCATCACATTAATGCAAGTAAGTTTATTGCCAGTACTTTCAGTTTTCTTCTAATACATAGTATTCTATTTAACTAAGCTTTGATTGGTTCAATATAAGCTTCAATTTACCATGTTATTATCGATTTTGTTATTTTAGTTACACATTTAGTTACTAAAATAATTTCATTACTTTCAAATTATGTCCAAATTACGATTACATCATCACACCTTGGCTTAAGTCCTCTTCATTGAAATGATACCAAATCCTCAAACCTTAAACGCCCCATCGAGGAAACTTTACAGTCAAACTTATTACAAACACTAACCTCAAGTTAAAATTTCCCCATCGACCAAACATTAATGGTTCGTTTGGATTGAGAGGGAAGGAAAGGGAAGTAGAGTAGAGTTGGTTGAAAGTAGACTAATTTTGGGCCAATTCTTCACTACTCTACTCTACTCCCCCTCTATCCAAACAGATCATAAAAGGATTATTTGATGAAGTCTTTTGGTAATATAATATATTGGAGGCTTGCAATTGAATTAAGTCTTTACTAAGTTTAAAATCTATATTTTTTTTAATAAATTTGGATTTAGAATAGGTACTCTTAAACCAAATCTGTCTTTTATTAAGTTAGTAGACTGATGGACCAAAATGGAGTGACGTGACAGAATGGACCGAACTAGACTAAATGGGCCAAAATGGACCGAGCTAGACCTAATACTAAATTGGACCGAAAGACAAAAAAAAAAACAATATATGCTACGCTTCAAGTAATAACAATAAATACTACGTTTCAGCTTATAGAGATTATATAGATTAATAGAGGTTTGAGAAGAAATAGATGTAACATTCCGTGCATGAACTAAATTAATAAATATAAATATATATATATATATATTATCTTTTTTTCTTTCTATATGTAGATTGCATCTCAACAAATTGTAAATATCAAGAAAAAAAAAATGAAGATAATACTTTTTATATATATATATATATATATATATATATATATATATGACCAAGAAATGACTAAATAGAAATGGTTCATTATACCTTAACATGGTTCAAATCCCCCCACTCTCAATTATCAAATTATCAAAAAATGAATTACACCTAATAATATAATATGCCTCTTGTTTTTTCTTTTCTAGTTATCATAAACTTAATTCTCCAATTAATAGGATTTTGGCCCAATCATTAATTTTTATTTTTATTTTTGATAACAAGGCCCAATCATTAATTACAAGAGAATGGACCAAACTCCATTATGAAAGAGTAAGACCATCATAGTGATATTGCAAATAAATAACAGTGAGTGCCAACACCACTGGCCAGAGTTCGTACAGCTATTAGTAATGACAAAAGAAAATTTGGATGTTCGAGACTAACAATGAAACGACTTTACCGCTAGCTAAAATCCAACTCATAACATACAAAGAGAAACACTTCAAATTTGATTCATCTTTAAGAAAGAGTTGTAGATTGCTCAAAGCAAAATGTGTGTTTCAAGAGCAGGAGAGAACTAACCAGGGAAGAATTGAAGGAGAAAGAGAAGAGAGAGAAAGAAAAGCAAAAGGAAAAAGAGAGGAAGGAAGGCCAAAAAGGAGAAAAGAAAAATAGAAGGAAGTGAGAGGAAGGAATAGGAAGAGAGAAAGAGGAAAGAAGAGAAAGAAAATGAAAAGAAGAAACAAGCACAAGAGGAGATGAAGAGTAAAAAAGACAAGGAAAAGAAGAAACTTGAAGAACTTAAGAGAAAGGAAAGAGAGAAGAAAGAAATTTTGAAGCGCAAGGTGAAGAAGTAATGAACAAAGGTCTAAAAGAAAAAGTTTCAATAGTTCTTTTGAAGTTTTTTTATTTATTATTTTTAATATATAAAAAATTTATAAAGATGGATTTTTGTTTGGCATAGCATATTCATGTGTTGAAAGAGGTTATATATCCATTTAGACTAAAGAGAGTGTCATGTATTGAAAGAGGTTATGTATCCATTTAGAATAAAGAGAGTGTTATGGTTCATAGATGTTTATTTGGCATGACCAATATTGTGGCTAGAATTTGTGAAACCATTTTTGTTTTTTTCATTTTCAATTTTGAACACTTATTCGAGTCATGTCAAGTTCAATGCCAATATTGGATCCAAATCAAACACTACGTTAAATTATCTAGCTATAAGTAGCATATGTTAAGTTCTTCAACCAACCCCCCCCCCCCCCCCCCCTCTCTTTTTCTAAGAAAATAAAATGATAGATAAAAAAGTGATATTAGTAGTAATCGCAAATAAATAATAATAATAACTTACCAACTCAACTATTGTGAAAAATGTGATAAATTTTTTTTCCTGTAACATTACTTTTCAACAAATATAACAAGATGAGCGAGGCAAATAAAATATCTTATTAGTTATTAGTGTCATTATGAATTTTCTTTTATTATTATTTTCCAATAGATAAAGAGTCCTCATGAATTCGCATTCACATACAGAATTAGCAATTTCAGAGATAATTACATAATTATTTAAATATAAGCTAAGGTAGATCAGTCATGAAGGGCACCAATGATACTGAACCTAAAAAAGCTGGTCCTCCTTTAACTGTTGAAATATATTGGCTGACATTCTACTACAAAAGAATAGCAAAATTTACACTATGTGCAGACCAATGAAACTGGTACCTATAGTTCCTCCTCCACCTTCAATTTATGGTGAAGTTCCATATAACCAACAAAATCGTTAACCTATAGGGTAGGATAGTAGCAGTTGGATTTTAACAATTAGTAAAGGCTGATAATCAGCATGCATCAAGCTATCAAGATGTAACTGGGATTCAAGAAGCAATGGCACCAGCAATTGCAAGACCACAATCACTTGTAAAGCACTTTTTTTCTTTTTTCTTTTTTCTTTTAACCAAGCACCTTGCGAAGTTCTTCGATCAAATGTGCACGACTTGTTGGCTCCACCTGCAATGATTTCAAATAATCACCCTCAGGTCACAAATTCTTTGATGATATAAACAAAAATGCTTTGGGAACAAGAAATGTTTATTTGATGGCTTACCTTGCTTAGAAGGGCAGCAAGTCCTTGAGGTAGGGCTTGCAAATCTGAAATTGAGTCACCAATATTTGTTAATTGAAGCAATACCTTCTGGACCCGTAACTGCTTAAGTTTATCCTCATAATTGCCTGTATCATCCTTCCATCTAAAGAAAGCTTCATCATCTACCCAAGCATCTTCTCTGCCTTTTGCAATAGTAGAGTCCAAAAACCAGTTCTTGATCAAGTCCAATGAGGATTTATGAGACAGTTGGTCACCAGCAGCATTAGTTACAGTCTTGACCAGTGACTCTTCAGCAATTCTCCTACGCAATCTCCTGTAGAAGAAAGAACGAGAGTTTGCCCAGTCCACAACTTCTCTAATAACCTGTTTTGCAGCCATTCTCAGTGAAGTATCATGTAGTTCAGCAAATTTGGTGGCTATCTGGGTGTACACAGGCAAAAGCTGCTTCTCACGGGCTTGTATTTGTTGCTGCAGAGATTCAACCATCCCATGGGCCCTAGTGCTGATCCTGGCTTCCTGAAGTTTTGCCTTCAGATTAATCAGTTGTTGATCAAGCCTACCCATGCACTCCAGCAGCTCCTTTGTTCTAAATTTTATCTCAATCATTCCTTCTGGCTCAAGGACATTACCTTTAGCTGTTCGATCAGCATACATTTCAATGTGGTCTGAATTGATCCGACTGTCTACAACCACCCATGCCCCACCACGAAGCTCACCCATCATTGGAATGTATACAAAAACGGGCTGCTTGTATGTTCTAAGATTCTCAACAATGGTTGATCCAGCCTGAAGGATTCCTTCAAAAAGATCCCTCTGCCCACCTGAAAAGCCTCTCCAGTTGGCAAGAATAAAAAGTGGGATCTCTTCTCTGTTGAAATCCAACAATGCTTGGGCCGTCTTACTTGCAGAATCAGGAAACCATACCTGTCCAGCCTGAGGGACAACCCTCTCATGTGAATCAAGCTGGCCTGGGTCAGCAGGTATAACTTGCATGACTGTCTGTGTCTCAACAGCAACTATCCCTACAGGGATCCCTCCAAGCTTAGCCCTTCCTGTAACTACTGTTCTTGCCCAGCCTTCTAAAGTCTCAACAAAGCTGTCCTTGTCAAAGATACCTCCCATCCACTTTCCACTACCATCCAAAGCACCAGAAATAGCAGCACGTGGATCACAAGAGTTTTCAGGGAGGTACTCAACAGACCTTTCTGGAGGATCTGATGGACTCAGAATGGGAAGTGCACCACCTACATGGGGAGGAATATAGCTTAGCCACTTCAAGATAGCTGATATACCTTCAAGATCATCTGAAACTGTTAGATGAACAACCCCATTAGTTGCCATAATTTTGGGTCCTCCGAGTTGCATGTGCGAGCTGTATACTTCCCGGCCCAGAAGCTTGTTTAGTGCAGAGAAACCAGTTAGAATTATGGGCTGATCAAGCCTCTGTATGCACCGCATCCCAAGCCGAGCTAGATAAGCACCTATTCCAACAGTTCTGCCAGTCACATATGTTAAGGTAAATGTTTCCTTGTATGCCCTTGAATATGCGCCAGCAATGGCCCCACTTCCAGTTAAGTTCTCAACCCCCAAGCCATCCTCCTTCCCCACAATGGTATCTACAACCCATCTGATTTCCCCACTAGCCAGCTTTATTTCATGTGCTATTACAGATGATCCAATCCGAGCATAATCCTTGGGGGTTAAATATACATACTGAAAACCACGCTCAGGGCTTGATTCATCAGACCAACCAACTTTAAAGCAGGTTTTGACTTCATCAGCTACCCCAATACGGGCGCCAGAGTTTGCTGCCAAATAAATTAACGGTAGTTTCTTAGTGCAAGCAAGATCAGTTACTGCAAGGAAGAATGCATCCTCTCTTGGGCCAAAAGAACCAGCTTTGAATGTCACATCATTTGCTACAACCAGTATCGTCCTTCCAGAAGGGAATTCAGGGGTAGACATCTCCATGGACCAGGCTACCATGCCAACATCATTGAGGGCAGGTAGACGCGCCACAGGAACAAGAGGAGTACCCCAGGCACCTCTTTGGTCAGCAAATTTGAGTTCTGTGACTCTGAGAACTTTATCCTTGGCTTTCTTAGAACCTGGAAATTGGGATGCCCATGACTGTTCCAAGGCTGTCTCAAATGCCTGCAAGCAACATTTTTCAGGTAAACATTTGATCTGCTTCCTATATCTTTGCAAAATGGGGACGAGAGAGTTATATTCATAGCATGGTGCTCACCAGTGGAAAATCATAGCAGTAAGTGGTGCTGCTTTTCCTGGCCGAAAGACGTTTTCGATCAAGAGTTCCCAAAGGCTGATACTGTGCATTCACTGCTACACCATGCAGAGGACCCAAATCAGAGACTGAATGGTAGACCTCTCTGTGTGCGCTGGTATCCTCTAGTTCTCGATATATCTGAATATTGTATCAAACAACAATATAATAACAATTTATGGAAAATCTCACTAAATCTAGATATTTAATTAACACAGGAACATTTCTATTACCATTGAATTTACTAAATCTGTAAATATAATATCCCAAATATATGAATGTTACTACATGATATACTATTTTCAGGACTATTAACACTGATGAAGCCAAACTACCCTTGACTACCTTTGTATACACATTAATGTTGTCCTTCCTAATGTAGATCATGCTTTTCATACAGTTCTCAAATTCATCCATAGAATATAAGCAAAATACATTACTGGAACAGATAAGTACTGTCCAATCAGTGTTCAGGAGATTTGGTTTTCATAGAAAGGTATGCTTCTAGCAAATTTTTTGATTACCAAAGCCTTTTGGCCAAAGGATTTTCACCAGGTCTAACATGAAAAACATAACCATTCAGTTGGTCAGGCATCCCCAATATGTTACATTAATCAGATCATACAAATCAACACATGGGATTTTAAAATTCTTACTGCTGATGCCAACCATGGTTCTATTTGTCAATTACATCTTTATAACTAGTAGATGATGAAATGATCCATAAGAGAAACTTAAGGTCTATGATCAATCTGAGTTTGACCAGTGATGGTAATCATTGATACCTATATGGACCAATATCCAGTATGCTTTTGCAATCCAACCTTTACATACTTGGCATTGGAAAAGCATTTCTGGGTGGAAACCTTTTCTTAGAAAACCGTAAATAATATACACACTTACATGTACAGTGCAGGTGTGACCAGTCACATTTGTCACCACAACCCTCCAAGCACCATTTGCTGGTCCAGGAGATGCCATCCAAAGCTTCACTTCCCACTCACAAACTCCTAACCTATGCATTCTTACGCCTACAGATGCATGAATTTCATGTGCCAGCTCCTTCAAGATCACCTCCACAGCACTTTCTTCTTGCGCAGCATCTATGTCAACTCCCCTGGCAACAATATCTTAATTGTAAGGCCCTAGAAAGGAATTTCACCATCTTATTCTGGAAGAAAAGAAAATGAATAGGAAGATAGATATAATTACTTGGGGTAAGGCACAAGATCACTTATTTGCTGCTCGCGTACAATATAAAGGTACATATGGGCATGGTCAGATTTGAGTGTAGCATTGTGTGCATTAAGTTCTAACTCCTCCATTGCAGCCATTAAGGACCTCAAAATACTCCTTGAAGTAAAAGACATAGCCCATTGGCTAAGTGTTGTTTGTGTATCCAACCGTTGATATGATGTAAGCCCTTCATTTGATGTAGACTGTCTTACAAATGTTCTGAGGAACATTCTTTGGATTGGTAGTGGCTTGTCCACAACAGAGTACAAATGCCATTGACGGTCCCGGGATGGGGTATACTGTATATTTTCATAGCCTTTAAGCTTGTCCTGGATCAAATCAGATGTTGATAATTTATCAGACAAAAGTCCATGGGGAATTTATGTGTTTTCTTTTTCAATTTTTAACTATATACAGAGGGCTGAAACAGATATTTACTAACCAATTCAAGGTAAATGGATAGAGGTGGCTCCAGGTGACGCAATAGAGGTTCTTCCTCATAATATAACTTTTCTGCTGACCAGTGGAAGGAGTGCCTCATAGGGGTTCGCCCTTCATCCCTCTGTATGATACAGCTTATTACCCCAACACCTGCAGTTCGTTGGCTAGAGCCTACTTCTTTCTCTTTAAGTATTTTGGCTAACTTGTTAATTCTCTCTTGAGCCTGATCTTCATCACCACTGTAAAGCATCAAGAAATAATTCTAGTTCAGAAGGGACACTTTTATATCAAAAGGTTCTAATCACCAGACTGAAAGTCTGAAACTTTGTCTATCTGGCACATGTTTGACATGAAGAAAGAATAAAGGGGCATGAAGAAGGGAAAAAAAAAAAAAAAATTAGAAGAGAGGGCAAAAAACCTCTCAGACATTGCTTGTTATTCAGGGTAGGGCAGTCAAGTGGTCTAAATTATATATGAATTCAATTCAAAGTCAATAAGGTATTATCAGATGTTGAACAAATATGCAGCAATGCTATTGCTAGCCCATTAATCCTAAATGAACTTTCAGTACCTACATGATACATAAATATATTACTATTTACATTTTAAGGTAACAGATTTTAGTGCAAGTACAAAGGGCGTTACACTACCTATCCTGAAGTAAACTCATCTGATTGTTGATGCCCACCAATGCAATATGCATCATATTACCAAAGCTAGCAGGTTCTACTGATCCATTTGGAGCTGCTTCATTAAGGTTATGGGTTGTTTCCTTCAGTGCAGCATTAATAATTGATGGAAGAAATTGGAGTGATTTGATAATAACCATGGCCCCCCATTTTCGCTCACTATGTTTCTCAACCAGCGGTTGCTCAGACATTAGATCTTCAGTCCCATTCTTTCTCGCAATGTGCTCCTCCAAAAACTCCCACGAAGCAATAAGACCAGATCTGTGCCACTGCATCCTTACACTCCCCTTTACAAGATAGGGCTGATAACAGATAGACAAAGAGTTAATCAAGAAAATCATTGAAAAAAAATGAAAATAAGTTCACAGTTACAAGAGCTTAAATCATACCTGGTATAGCCTACGAACATAAGTCTCCACAACCCGCCTTTGAAGGGTGTGATCACTGTGATCAAATAGACCTACAAGGGCATCTTCAACTGCCAAAGGAGCACTCACAAGATCCTCCATTCTTTCATTAATGGCACTTTTCCTTTTGGGAGTATCCATATTTTCACCATCCTCGGTAAACATCTCTAATTCAGAAAGACTTCTAGCTATGCTGGAACGAAGTTCACTCAGTTTGGTTTGTTCCAGCAGTTGACTTGCCTTTAGTGCCAACTGCATAAACAAGGGTACAAGGACTCTGCTTAAATGTTAAATAATAAACTACTCAAGTAAATGGAAAAAAACAATTATCACTGCAAAATGTTGTAAGGGAAGATCAACCAACAAGAGAGAACAAAAATCCTCTCCCCATGGGAGAGTAAAAAGTGATTCTTTACATTCTAAAATGGTTGAGCATAGACAAATACATCTTAAAGTTAATTGTTTATGCTTGAGTAACTCTATGTAAAGCCCAACCTCAGAATAATTTGTATGGTTTAGCACAGAGAACCGGATTAGGATATCCCTGTATGCAGCAGGATTAGGGTAAACAAGTTGTTCCATTAGTCGTAGTATCAGCTTATTTTTAATCCTGACACCCTGCAAGCAAACAAAAACATGTGGTACAATTACAAATAATGTTATGGAAAATCAAAATACAAGGGCAAGACAGCTGAGCATGTTATAATTAGTACCTGATGAGAAAGCACAATGTCCACAACCTTCAAAAGATCTTTCTTATATTGAAGTCGAAGACGTTCAATTACATCAGCCTGGACAAGAAATTGTAAATGAAAATTCTAAGTAGCAAATAATGAATAAAAAAAATTCAAATTTGTGGAATCACACCCTAAGTTCCTGACACTTTTGGCTTTGCAAGAATTTTTTTTTTTGATAAGTGCTGGCTTTGCAAGAATTAATAATTGGTTTGAGGGCTAAAGAACAAGCTTGAAGGTATATGGACTAGACTTCAAGATGAATTTCACTAGCGAGCATCAATCCAACTTCAAAAGGTTTCAAGATAACCAAAAATTTGTTGTGAATTCAAACAAACGTTCAAATTATAAGAGCACAGTGAAAATATACTTATTGATGGAGTTATGAAAGTAGCAAAAAAAGAAGAAGAAGAAGAAGAAGAAGAATAAAGAGTGTACTATATAAGAAAAATGAAATTTGTTGTAGCCATTTCTTATTTTTGGGACAAAGTCTTTGTTGTTAAAAGAGAGTATTATAAATGGTCAATGAGCATATTTTGCTTAATCTAGGAGATATGAAAAGATAGGGAGACAACAATCAAGGAATTTATTTAATATAAGGAAAACCAGAATCCAGTCAGACAATTCAAGTTGGGACATCACAATACTTAAAAGAACAACAAAGGCTCTGGGAGAGCAGACAAATAATATAACTAGAAGCTTTGAAATTAAAATTCTAATGCTTCAACCTAAGCCAGGAATATTTATAGCAAGCCATATAATATTGGTGTTGGCACTATTAATATGCAGCAAAACATAAGGCATTATCATTTTTAACATTGAAGAACAATTTGTGTTCCATACTGACAAATTTACCTGGATATTGTCACTGAACAATTCTTCAACTGACAAATACTCTTCAAAAAGCGACTGAACAATAACACGGGCATGACTCTCTCTTCCACCCTCATAAGACTTCACGAGACTCATCAAAGGTTCAACAAGCCTTTCTTGGGCTCCCTTTTCTTTATCAGGACAGGAAGATAGATGGGCCTGCCACAAAAGGCACATAACTTTAGTGTATTACAATTTAAGGAAAAGAACATGAACGTTAATATAAGGAATTTGAAATAGTAAAACTCACTTCCAAAACAGCTCGTAATAATTTGGCAGGGAAATCAACATTCTGGGAGCTTGAAATCCCCTCGAATGCCTTAAATTTTGATTCCAACTGAAAATTTTACATGGGTGAGGGAAAACTATAGTACAGTCACTATGTGAGCATAAAGCTGTATAGGAGACCTAAAAGATAGTTATTACCTCAGTCTTGAGATCTTTTGGGAGGCGGGTTGCCAGAACAGCCAAGCATTCTTGCCATTGAAGGAAAGGGAGTTCAGGACTATCGAGGCAATTGAGCAAGTTTTGCACAACCTGAGATAGTCAAACCGTTTGATAAGACTGGTCTTGAGACAAGTTTAGTATAGATAAGCAGTAGTAACACAGTCTAATAAATGAGATAATAGAATATTCTCACGTGCACGACGCCAAAGTTCAGAACTCAAAACATAAAGGAATGAATTATGGATTCAGAATATTGTTCAAAGCTCTAAATCATGATGGAAATAGGGAAAAATAGTACTTACTTCATCTATGTTGTGCTCATAACCTGCAAGAATCATCCGGGCTGCATTTATACTTGCGGCACATCTTTGATGAACTTTACCAGAAATTGCAGTTGGAGGCCCCAGGACTGGGAAGCTCCCATGGAAAGGCTCTGCTTTTCTTACAGCTGAAGGATCATCTAGATCAAGCCTAGCTATAAGTTCACCAGCCTACAAAAAAGTGACTTCTTAACTTCGTCAAAATTGAATATTTCATACTTCTTCTGTTGAACATGATTTACCTGCATAGCTTGACCTTCTGACATTTTGAAGTGGACAAGTCCAGAAGCAGGTGAAAGAAGAGGCATACACATCTTCATAACCTCAACCTCTGCATAAGGTGTGTCAGCATCGATATGACTACCATCCACAACCAGATACCTCAGCAGTTTGCATGGTGTTTCTGCTATTAACTTAGATGGATCATGATCATTCTGGATATAACAAAGAATAATAATTAATCTCACCATGCTTGTAGAAGAGGAAAGAAAAGATAGGACATGAAGGAAGAAAATATTGGGGGTACCTGAAGTAAGCAAGTCCTTCCATCAATGAGAAGGCGAGTTCCAGCTGCTTCTTCCTCTGCATATATAACATGACTGTTTCCATCCAACTGTAAAAAAGATGGAGCTACCAGTCACACTTCTGAAATGTTGGAAATATGAAATATAATAAAAGACCACTTTAACTGCAAGGCCCACCACAGTAGACCTACCTCCAAACCCATTTATTAGCCTGTAATGAAATAATCTTCCTTCACCACACAAATAATAGAATAAGAGAATAGGTTTTGGCTTAGTAGATTAAGAAAGAAAATTTTTTCTTCTTGTCAAGATATGGATGGGTTTAACCCATGAATTGGATGCATAGCATCACTGCAATCTAGACAAGTCCTATCAAGTAAACATAGTACTGTCACATATTGACACAAGAATTGTGGGTTTTTTAATATGGTGCTGCTTCTATCAAGAGGAACCTAGTTAATCATATATAGTAGTCAATCATTTTTAACACATAGAAAGCTGTCTTGCCTAATACTTCTGATGTGATGCACTGATTCATTTTAGAGGTAAGTTCATGTGGTTCATAAAATAGCACCTTCCCAAGTCCAAAAGACATATCCATTTGCAGAAACTGATAAATAAGGGGAACATACTTTGTGCAAAAGCAACTATAAATGTACATTACAAAGCCAGGTTAAAAGGATCCACACACACATAAAAAACAGATCTATTTGACATAAGACAGACATACACACAAATTTACAGACATATATTTGTCAACTTTGAAACAAGTTTATGATGTGTGATTACATTCACAAAATGTCAAAATACTAAGAGTTTGCATATCTTATTGGCTTCCTTTGAGCATACTCATACATACACAATCTAAATATAAACAGCTACAAGCAAGAGCACAAAGACCCATGTAGCTAGTAGCAATAAATACAAACATGTTCTAAAGAAAAAACTTGCCTGCATCAATAAACCTCCATCACGTAAAGTATGAATCTCTGCTTCAATCTCCGAATCATTCATCCTCAATCTATAGCTTCCTGGTCCCCCCCTAACCATGTCAATCTAGAAACAGATGTCCACCGTGTTGGTAAAATATATTAATCATCCCTATGAAACAAAAGTCTACAAAATTATTGACATGATAAAGGATTCCTTTACAATGGCGCACATACCGTATATTTGCTTCCTTCAATGTTCAAGGACACTTGAGAGTGGACAAGTGACATATGCTGCAACAAGGATCGGCAAAGATAAATACAAATCAGAATTAGTTAACATGACACCAGAATTAGGACCCTTAATAGAGTACTATTTATTGCAATACCTTGGGTGGGATTTGCCCCTTCTCAAGATAACCAATGTAATCTGAAACCACAGCTGCACTGCTTGAAGATGCTTTCTGAGTTGGACATAGTAGAAAACATAAGCCATCTTATTCTATGGCATGAGACCTCTAGAAACCAGGAAATAAAACAAAATAGTTGTGCTTACAAACAGAGCTCCTCCAACAACGGACAGATACCAAGGAGGCCTTTCTGCTCTAACTCGCATAGCAATTCTACTGTCCAACCAGCCGGTGTGGATTTTATTTTCTCTGTAATCTGAAGCCTGCACAACATTTTTACTACTGTTAGAATGTTTCCTTTATTTTTCTTTTAGGATGGATAGGATGGGTAGTCAATAAGTGAGAAGTTTACATGTAAAAGATCAATTGTATAATCAACATTGGTTCGAATCTCTCCCCGAATTTGAATCTCCTTCAGACCAAGCACCATGTTTGCAATAGCTAGAGCTCTGGACTCCCCAAATGCAAAAACATGTCCTGAGATATGACTCAAGGATTTTAGCAATAGACACTCTTATGACAAATAAAGATACATGCATTGGAATACTTATGCACACAATATATGCTATCCTAGAAAGATAGCCATTGTTTAGAATTACAAGTTACAAATAAGTAACACAATTGAATATCTTCATTGAGGATAAAGTTGGTCCATATCTAAATTACAACATTAATGAGTCAATGAACAGCATTAAAAGTTACTGTGGAAACACTCAATCTGCAGGCCTTTTATTAGTCATTAAACAGACTTCAAAGATCTTCTGAAGCAACTCAAGGTATGAGGATTTTAAATATTTCCCCAACATAGCGGCCTTAAAAGAGAAAAAAATTGCTCAAGCAGGGTGGAGGATCAGACACAGAATAATTTAAATTCAACATGAGCCATTTTTTGTTTGTTATATCTTGATTTTAGACAATCAAAGTTATCAATACTCACACCATTCATTAGTTAATACTTACCAAATTGAGAATCTGAGAATTCATGAATTCCTCCTCCAGACTGTAAATCACAATGTCAATCACAATTCAGTCTGAAACTTCGAAGATAAATCCACACGCAATTAGACAATAAAATTTACCTTAACAGAGAAGTATGCCCACACATTTGGTTTGCTTTTAAAACTCAGCTCCTGTGCAAAGTGTAAAACTCAATACAGGTTTTTAATATGAGGAAATAAATACTCAAACTGGGACTACCATGAACCTTGGAGGCTAACCTGTACTTTCCCACTTGTAGGCTTAAAACCATCATCCGGGTCCTCACTTGTTACACGCACAGCTACGCAATGACCTTTTGGCCTTGTAGACTCTGCCTTGTCAAAATCAAATGGGGTGGCAAGAGCTGACGTTTTCCTCCAAGCATCATATCCTCCACCATATTCCTTTCCATAAAATCTCCTTATCTCTAATCAAATAAGTTACATGAACACAGAAGGTGAAAAACTTTAAGTTGATGGTGGAGAAATAAAACTTGAAGAAATTCTGAAATACAGTAAGATCATACCAGGAATCTGCCAGAGAGGGATGCCCATTCCAACTGCAACTTGGGCTGCTGGTAGATTGACTTCAGCAATCCACTCAGTCACAGGGTGCTCCACCTATATCAGGATAAATTTACAGGACGTTAAGCTGTGCTTATTAAGTAAGACATAATAGCATCATCAATGTAGGTTCCCGTGCTTTAAACATCCAGATGAACCTCTTATAAGGATAGCAGGGTCTGTTTAGCATTGCATTAAGAGGGGAGAAAAGGAGCGTTAAGGGGGGCTTAAAGCTCTTTAGCAAAAAAATTTACCCATTTGGCAATTTTGCTAAAGAGCTTTTCTCCCCCCTTAAAGCTGGGGAAAAGAAATCTGGGAATTACAAGCTTTAGCATTAGAACTCTTTTGTACATTGTTCCAACTTTTAATAAAACTAAAGAATGGAAGAAATGCTTATGCATATTTATCAAAATAACACCCGATGCCCACCCATTTTGAGAGAGAGAGAGAGAGAGAGAGAGAGAGAGAGAGAGAGAGAGAGAGAGAGAGAGAGAGAGCGTAATAATAACAATTAAATATAGGCAAGTAATATTGAATAATATTAATCGAGTTCAATTATGAGAATAAAAAAACACTTTTATTATGTCTTCTTTTGTCATTTCTCACATCTAAAATTCTTTATCAATTTGGTTACCAAACTGGTGTAACAAATTCAAAGCACTTTATCATTGTAATTTTCCAATTGCTCCAAATGCAAAAGAGCTTTTCAGTTTAAGCTCTTTATCGGAAAAAGCTCTACAGCTTAAGGCTTTACTTTCTACAGCAATCCCAAACGGGCACTTAAACCGCTTGCAAGAGGTTATATGGCCTAAATTGTGTTAGCACACAAAATAATTTTAGTAGATTCTCTTAACTGCCAGAAGGCTCACAATGGTTTTATATCTATTTTGGGTCTATGCATCAAATATCTGTTGCAAAATAGCACTCAATTAAACAAATTCAAAAGGAGAATATAAAGAATTCATAAGAATGACAGCTAATACACCTGAATTAAGGTTAGAACAAATATCACATACCTGCAGGCGAGGGTTGAGCTCTAAGAAATAGTACTCGCCAGATTCCATACTGTAGAGATACTCAACAGTAGCTGCTCCAACATAGTTTACACATTTAGCTAACCTTCTAGCAGCCTGCTCAAGCTTTTTTACTGTTTGTAGAGGTGCTACAGTAATTGGACCCTCCTCAATAATCTGTTTAACATAGAAGACCAAATTAGATCAATAAGAGAATATACCTGAGATGACACCATGCATTAAAAATTCTTGGAGATAAAAAATACAAAAAAAAGAGAGACAAAGTAACATATATTCATGAATTTGTAATAATAAACACAAGAAAGCCATTTGCTTCCCAAAAAGCAATAAATTAAATTTTCCATATAAGAGATGAGCTTACCTTCTGATGCCGCCTTTGAACACTGCAATCACGGCTATGCAAAGCCGCAACATTTCCATACTGATCACATAGTAACTGTACTTCTAAATGCCGGCTCTAATTACAAATCACCGAATGAATGATCAGAATATGATCTAGACTTTAGCAGCTCTGGTCATTTAGATAGAAATTCAGTAGATAATCTAACCTGGGAAGCAAGCTTCATTATGAATATGGGCGAGCCCGGAACTTCACCCTGAACTTGCTTGAATAGTGCCCTAACTTCATCATCATTATGAACCTAGAAAATTCATGCAATGCAAATTACTTCAGTTACATTGTTAAGTAAGGCTTGTAGAGTTAGTACCTTGACATGACAAGTAACTAATTAGTTTTACTTATACCCAACAACTTACATACACTTTGTCAATATAAGGGATAAAATACTGTGAAATATTAGTTATGGAAGATTATATAAGTCGTCTAATTATTATCGGGCATGAAGCAAACCTTTCTTATGCCTTTGCCGCCGCCGCCCCAAGATGCCTTGATCATTGCAGGGTAACCTACAACTTGACAACTCGCTATTGCTTCCTCTGTGGTAGAGACACATGCTTCCCTATATATTTCTTCTGAAACTAATTCCAAGCAACTTGCTGCTGAAGCTTTAACCTGGAAGACAGAAATTAGATGTGTAATGACCTTGCAAATAAATAATAGAGCGCAATTTTAAAGAGTACAAAGGTTTACATGAGAGCCACTCCATGGAAGGGTGGGGACTTCTGCTGCTTGAGCAATCAATGATGAACCAATCTTATCTCCCAATGCTGCCATAGATGTAGCTGGAGGCCCAAGAAATATGATTCCCTTTGCAATCAACGCATCTGGCAGCTCAGGGTTCTCAGATGCATGGCCCCAACCAGGCCAAACTGCATCAACACGGGTTATCTCTGCCATCTGGGTATTGAATTACAATTTATCAGGAAAACATAAAACGTCAATATTGATTCATGAATAACTTAATTAACTATAATTATCAAACTGCTGGCCAGGACAATTAAACTATTTCTAAGAAGAAGAAAAAAGCTAACCAAAAAAAATCCATTACAACTTCCCAACTACTTGATACAGACCTCATATTTTTTTGTTCAACTAATTAGCCTTCTCCAGTTCTATTATATTCTTTTTATCTACATGAAACATCATTAGTTCGTGTAAATTAATATTAAAATAAATGAGAGTGATCATATTTCTTCAGCTAGAAAGTGCCTATATTGTTTGTATTTCGGCTTTTTTGTTACAACTATGGTAGTCATCAACAAAGGGAAAACTCAAAAATGCCCAACACAGGGTTTATGATACATACCTCTACAATAAGTTGGACATTGGCATAGTTATTATTATTGGTCCCACCAGGAACTTCCACAAACTGATCAGCAATTCTAATATGTTCTGCATTGATTCTCATGTCCTCTGGAGTAGCCATGGCTACCAACAGGATTGCTTTCTCTGTGCCAAATGTTTCATAAGCCCATGTTCTAACACTACGTATAAACTTGACAGCCGCCATTCCATTGTTTGCAATTAAAATACTGTGGATTGGTTTCTTTCCTCCAAGAGCATGGCAGAATTCATCAACTACAGATATTGTAGCAGGGTTCCTGATAGAAACCAACCCATTTGCATACCCATTCACACGCCCAACACCAGCCATTGTGGATCTCCTTTGAGATTCAGACATGCTGCCCTGCCTGAGAATATGTAAGCAACAGTCCAGGGGACTGGAAGTGTAAGAATCAAATTGAATTTCTATGAATCACTTCATTCTTCAACAAGGAAAATGCTAAGGCTACTACTAATTTTACTACAAACTGACATGGCAATGAATGTGAATGGTGCCACTTCAACAATATAATAAACAAATGTTTGAATTACTTCTTTGTGATCAGTGTGAGTTTGTAAGACTTATGTAGTAAAATTTTTAGAATCCCTAGCATAAGTCCATCAACAAACTTATGCAGACAAATTTGGAAGAAAAGCTACTCTAATAATCACTAGGCCTTCCATAATTGACTCGTTTCGTCCAGGGAATCAAATTCAAGTGAACAACAAAGTCTACCAAAATTTTCTAAATTAAGTCTAATTTAACAGAAAATATTAACAAAAACAAATACACTAAGTGAGCTAAGGATGCGTTTGGTTGCAAATAACTGGACTAATATTGAATTTAGATTTTGTGGCATCAGGAACTCTTCCTTTCACCGTTAAACTTTTTCAGTAAACTCAGAATATACATGATTACACTCAATCCCAAATCCATTGTTCCATTACTTATATTATCCAATTCTACTTCGGAGCAAACAAACACACCCTAAGGCAAAAGTTCCTCAGATGCAGTATCAAATAAACATCGATTGCAACGAAAAGGGCACCAACTAAATGATTAAGAAAAACGCATTTCTAACAACATAGGACCTCAAAAAGGTAGTAAATATAGATTCCCAAATCCACACCAACCGACAAAAATTCCATAACCAACTCCAAACTATAATTAACCGGTTATCTTTCTCTTCCTGAAACACCAATAACATAGCCAAAAAGAGATAGACCCAACACCCAAATCAGACTTAAAAGATACAAATACAACTAACCAGGAGAGAATTCTTTAAAAAGACAATAAAGAAATGGGTCACAGACCTTGGAAAAATAGGTAACAGCAGCTGGAATTTTTGATAGCTGTGATCAATTAGCTTCAAATTGCTTTCTGGGTATAAAGCATTGCAAATGAAGAAACGGAATTATGAAAAAACATTGACTCGGAATTATTGGGTTTGTGCATATGAATGTGATCATGCACTAGCAACACAAAGAATTGCAGAGAGAGAGAGAGAGGTTGGTTTGGTTTCTGGACAGAACGGAGTTGGGACCTTAAAGGTGTAAATTAGCTTTAATGAGAGCTGCACGTGGTATCTGCCACTGCCTCACCACTCTCGTTTATAGTTGTAGTAGTTCCCAGCTACCCCCTCTTCTCTCAAATCATGCGGGTCCAAAACCATAAACGACTCAAACTGGTCATTTTCCCTCTCTCTCTCTCTCTCTTAAAAGTTAAAACTAATTTCTTTTTGGGTTAACCAATACATGAAAGAAACCAAATTCTTTTTACATCGACAAAAAAAAACCCACACATTACATCACATGAGTGAATCAATTTTCTAAGGAGTTGGTCTTGACTGTGAGTTGGGTGGTGTAGTCGACCAACCCTTCCTCCTATTATTAGATGCGTCACATTTCAAGCCCCTACTCCTCGTACTCTTCGTCTCTTCCCACCCTTTTTTTTTTTTTCCTTTTTTTTCTTTTTTTTTATATTTAAGTTATAACTAGAATCTTCTTTGACTTATCCATAATTTTTATGCCACAATTTTAATATAGCAGATAATAAAATTATCGGTCATTTCTTCTCAATTAACTTAAGATTGTGATATTTTCTCTTTCACCGTGGTATCTATTGGTATCTATTGCGTGATACATTTTTGTTTTTATTTTATTAGAAAGTGGGGTCAATAAATAACATATTGATTGGGATGAGATGTTGTAGGTGGAATTTTGTTTAATAAAATAAGGACTTGGGGATGGGGGTATTAATTTTGCATGAGGTTGGCTTGTAGTTGGGGGTTAGGTTCATCTATGCCACGCCATGCCATGCCATGCCAACCTCACCTTACATTTGTTATGTTCTACTCGTCTCGTCGACATTCTTTTGAGCTTAATAATTTAATGACAAAGAAAGGATTATGGCAGACCCAACTACTACCGGTAAAATTAAATGGTTCACACCAAATCATACATCAAATTAAAAATCATGGTTTGGATTGGATGATACAAGGAAATGGGGTTCCTTTGATGTTATGTATTACACTAGTCATTACCAATGTTAATAACTATGTGAATTTTTAATTGAACTAATAGTAATAGAGATGACCAAACCTATTGGAAAATGGGTAACTGGCCTGACCCGGCCTAGTTTATGTGCGTTTTACCTAATCCGGTAGGAAATCTAGGTATTTGGTGCAGGTTTTCATGCATGTCCAAACTTTTCAAATTGAGTACAAGTATTCTGTATTTTTTTTTTTTAAAAAAATTGTTTTTCTTTTTTCTAAAACAACTAAGTTGGGCCACAAGTGCAAAGCACATTGCACATGCTTGCCATGGTAAAAAAGATGAGTGATTCAAGTTAAATTTAGAGTTTATTTCTAACACATACTAAAAATATAAATTATTTAATTTTTAAATTACTTTAAAAAAATCAAAAAATAAAATTAAAAGAGACATTAATCTAACTACACAGGTTTTTTTTTTTTTTTTTAAAAACACTAAAATAAACTATATTATAAACATATTATCGAAACTTTAGTGAGCCACTAAACTTTAATGGAGTTTCATGTAGATTAAATTATCAAAATGCAAACATATATTGAGCTACTTGGCATAAGGAAGAAATGTAAAGTATAAATTTTATTATATTAAAATATAAAATTATGATAGATGGTCAAAATAGTTAAAATATATTTTGAATTTGTTTTGAATTTCTTAAAACAAAATGAAATAAAATTTTAGTTGGAGTAAAATTTTAAATCTTTGAGACTTAGCTAACAAACTTTTATCTAAAGTAGACTAACCTAATTAATGAAAAATTAACCATTTATCACAAAGAAAAAAAATGGATACCTAGCACAACCACAGATCTTAAACACAAATTTTATTATATAGCATATGATAGTAATAAAATCTTGAATGTCCCACTTCTTTTTTCTTTTTTTTTTGAAACCTAGAATGTCCCACTTTAAATCAATATAATTCATTTGCACTTTAAATTCAAACTGTTACATAATAGTCATGCCCCATTTGTTGTACTTAAAAAAATGTAGGTCAAAATACAAAGAAGACCATAAGGGAATTGGGTCAATCACAAATAAATCCCATGTACTTTAAATTTTGTGTTTTTGACTTTTGAGTTCTAAGAAAGGACAAATTTAACTCCTCTATCTTACTTCCATCAATTATTACTAATAGAAAGAGCAATGTTACATACACAACAAATTTTATAATAGTTGATTTGACAAGTTTTTATTGGTTCTTATTATAGCCCACTATTAACGTTACTCTTTTTTACTTACAACTAACAATTTGCCTCATGAATAGTTGTGAAAATTTTTATGTCTATAAACTTTCTCCCAATAGAAATGTGTGCGTGTGTGTGTGTGTTAGTTGCTTAGGCTTTAGAAAAGTGATGCCACACCAGCCAAACAAAAATTGCAATTAAAAATTGCAAGTATGCCACATGTCACATCTTATCATATATTATATAATAAAAATTGGACTTAGAAGTAATGGGTTATGCCAAGTGACTTTACCAAATTACAATAATATTTTGAATAAAAAGAATTTTTAAATAGAGACAACAACTTATTTGTTCTTATCAATAAACTTTAAATAAAATAGCAATAAGTATTTTAACAAAATATAAAATATGCATCTAAATTTCAGTTGATAGAGACAACAACTTATTTGTTCTTATTAATTTCTTTAGATAAAGTAACAATTAGTGGAGAAATTATACCTTCCTTATGATAGACCACATTACTTGTCCACCATTCTACGTCATTTTAAACATAAATTGACTACTGACTCAACAATTTTAAATAGGTAGGAGTCTTTTAGTGGAATGGTGGACAAGTAACGTGGTCTACCTTGAGGACCTTATAATTATCCAATAAGTGTTTTAACAAAACATGCAACATGCATCTAAGTTTCAAAATTTTAAATCCTACTCCAACTAAAAATCTATTATCAAAATTTCAAAACGTGTATATATATTCACCAATGGTCTTTCCATAGAATCTCTCTTGCACCCACTTTTTGTTTTTTGCTTTTTTTCGAGCTGCAACTTATGCATATTGTAAGGACCAGATTTCGACCTGAATCTTGAACAGGAATCGATCCAGGCCCACGTAGCCCAAACAATGAATTTGTAGAGTGCGGGAGAGAAAGCTAGTCTGACCCTTGGGCCAAGATGTTGAGTTTTAGCGTAAAGGGGCTAGAGCTACAAGTGTAGTTTATGCAAAGAGTTTCCTCGGACATGTCCCAGTGCTATGATTTTTAGAGTAGTTATTTTTCTGCCCTCCATCCTTTTCCCTTTCTTCTTCTTATATACTATGGCTTTTTCACCTTTTTTCTCATCCACGTGTGGACTTGGCGTTGAAAGTCCCTTTTCCTCATCTTTCTTGCCCTTTCTTGAATCTTCCATTCTTAGCTGGAAGGCTGCCCGTTTACTGTTCAGGCATCACCTCCACATTAATGCGGCCAGAAGGTTAGCTGGGCGGCAATTAATGCGGAGGTGACAGTACCTTTAGATATTTGTTCCTGTTTACTATTATCTTTTATTAGATATTTTTCCCTTTCACTTTGCTGTAAGGTTTGTCCGAGGTGTCACTTTAAATGACTGGTAAGTTCACCAGACACCTCGGATAGAAGTACCGAGGTGACTATAGTCCTCGGACACGGTCAACTCCCCGTCGAGTATTCTTTGCCTCTCCTCGGAGGATAGTTTTATCTTCTTCTTTTGTTGATTGTCCTCGGATATTCTCCCTCCCTCAGATTGGACATTGGGTCTGGCCCTTCCCTACACAGCTCATACATATGAGATCAGCTATTGGGCCTGGCCTCTTCCAGCGTAGCCTGAATACCGGATACAATTGGTCCCCACAATAGCCCCTCAAAATCTTGCTTTTCGGATCCTCGGCAGAAAAGGAGGATTTTGATTCTCTCGCCGGATCTACCTTGTAATCTAGTCATATTGGGTCAAATCACCACGACACATGTTTGTCCTCTCACGACTCGCTCCTGACTCTTCAGTGTCCGGGAAGCGCCTTCATTTAATTTTGGCAACTCCTTTGTCTCCCACGTTCAACGGTGAGATGACAATCCAACGGCGGTTGAGCCTTTTGGGAATTTGGGCGGGCGAACTCCTGCTCCTAATTTTTGCGCAACTATAAGTAGACTTTCAAATCAATTTCTTGTCACTTTTGAACGATTGCGCTATTCTAGAACCTGATACTCTCTTTCTTTCTCTCGCTCCTTTGCGTGTCTACAAATACAAAAATCATGTCCGAGGACCATTTCTCACACCTGTAAGTCTTCCTAAACTATCTCCAGCTCTTATTCCTTTTATTGTAAAATTTCCCCTATAGGACCTCTTAGAAAATGGGTAGATTTAAGGAATTAGTTGATACCGAGGAGGGAATGAGAAATTTTAGGACTAAGTATAGCATCCCTCCTCATGTGGGCGTTAGGTACGCGGCACAGGGCGAGCGGTATGATGAAAGAAAAACAAACGAGGTTGTCATTCCAATGATCGCCTTTATAGAAGGGGGGATGACCATTCCCATGGGCACCCTTACTAGGAACTACCTTAGGTATTTTAGGTTATCCCCTACACAATGCGCGCCGAATATGTTCAGGGTCTTAGGATGTATAGAGGTCCTGAACGAAAGAATGAACCTGAACCTGACCCACCATGACATAAACTGGATTTATAATCTCCAACACCTAAAAAATCAGGGGTACTACTTAAAATCCAGACAGGCAGAGGTCAGGCTGATTCAGTGTCTCCCTCAATCTAATAAGGGGCTGAAAGAAGATTTCTTAATCTTCTCTGGGCAGTGGCATGATGGCTTACCATGCCCAGTTAAAGAGGGTGAGCCAGGTGGGGATCTAATTTACTTAATCTTCACGTTTAACTTCTCATATTCTAGTATTCTCATTATCGTCGGATGATACTGAAGTGATTCTTTAATCTCTCTACTGACACTGCAGATCGTCGCGCCACTACGCCATCGTTGCGCTTAGTCAACAAAGCTAGCCTGGACAGAGTTCTTCGAGCCGAAATCTACGTCAACCCATCCGACGGTCAGTTAAGAGCAGCTCATCTCATCCTCGGCTACAATCCTATATCACGTGCATTCCAAGCTCCTTCGTGCGTGATAAAGGGTAAGGATCCTCGACTTCGTAGAATTAGCGTTGCTTACGAAGGGTTCCTAGTCCCCCAAGGCATTCCTCTTCCAGAGTATACCCAACATACCGAGGCACTGCCCGTTGCAAGCCTCGCAGAAGTTGCTTCATCTTCCCCCCACGTTTCTCAAGTAAATGAGGAAGAAGAAGTTGAACGAGAGGAAGAAGGTTTCGTAGATTTATCCTCGGCCACAGAAGACTTCGAAGTTTTTGACTTACTCACTCCATCACCTGACACTCTCGAGGACATGGGCATTCAGAGGAAACTCCAACGTAGTCTACAGGAACTCTTGGAGAGCCAACCTGGAAGGGGGGAGGCTGGGAGGCCAACCCAACAAAAACTTCCTCCTCCCCTTCCTAAATCTCCTCCACGTGCCCCTCAGCCAGCTCCTCCTTCTAGGACCGAATAGCCTGACCCTAAGAGGAGAAGTGAGCCCAAGGGCAAGGAGGTAGTGGAGACTGGGAGGACTCATTCTTCCAATGAAGAGGATGCCCACAGGCCAACGAAGCAGTTGAAAATCGGCCCTGCCCCCAGCCGAGGACCAGAGATGGGAGAGGTTCAACAGTCTGAACCCCGAGCATGGCTTCCAGCTCCCATGCTTGGGGGTGAGCCTCTGACCGACGACGCGTCAATCAGAGACTACAACGGGGGCATTGGCTGCCAGGTGGCTTCGGCGTTGGAAGAGACCCTCCTGCTCCCCAAAGACATGGTGGAACTACGAGGATTGAGGAGGAACGAGGTCTTCCTCAAAGCCAAGCGATGTTTAGGGATGGTATGTATTGTTATTTTATTATCATATATATATATATTTTATTATTTTTTATTTATTTATTTATTATTATTTTTTTTTTCAAACCACTTTTTTTTTTTTTTTCTTAAACAGGCTGTTCAGAGCATGTTTAGGATGGAAGAAATTTACCACTCCATTGCACAGCAGCTGGATGAGGAGAGAAGAAGAAGGATTACTGCGGTGCAAACGATGTCCATTGCTGAGAAAAGCAATACTGACCTCAAGGAGAAATTCAAGGCTGAGGAGCAGCTAAGGAAAAGCGCCGAGGCCGCATTGAAGGGTGCTGAAACTCAAGCTGAGAGTCAAAGGAAGCTGGCCAACGATGTTAAAGGGCAGTTGGTCACAGCCAAGGAGCAGATCGCTGCCCTAAAGCAGCAATTGGAGGAGGCGAACAAGTTCAAGGCCCTGGCTGAGAAAGCCAAAGCGCAGGCTGAGGAGGACAAGTTGAAGGCCGAGAAGGAGAGGGACGAAGCTGAACAGCATGGCTACGACGTTGGCGTAGCAGAGACCGAGGACGTTCTTCGGGCTGAGGTCCCTGCTGTCTGTCGTGCATACTGTGCCCAGACTTGGGAAGAGGCTCTCAACCAGGCTGGGGTTGAAGCTTCATCAGGGCTAAGGAAACCAGAGAGCATTATCTTTCCCTTAGCCCTGCAAACTCCTAAGCAGGCTGAGTCAACCCCTCCTCCGCCACCAATGACTAATGAAGCCCCTCCTCAACACCCTCCTTCTGTTGCTCAGCCAGAACAGGGCGTTGCGCGAGAGACCTTGAAGGGCACTTCATCGGACAAAGTGACTGAGGCCCCTCAATCTGAGGCAGCTTCTCAGGACTTTGAGAAGCAACTAGCCTTAATTACTGTACCTGTTGATGGGTCTCTTCAAGAGAAAGAGAAGAAAAGCCCCCCAGAGGCAGCTGACCAGGCTTCTAAACCTAAGCTGCAGATTAAGTTGAAGCCTTAGATTTTATACTTGTTTTAGGATAATAATAATTGGACTTTCATCTTTTGTACTTAGAGATCAATTTTGGTAATGTATGAAACGTTTTTCTCTATTTGAAGTAATACTTTGTCGGAATTATTATTTTACTTAGTTGTATGATTCCTGCTTTTCTTAGTTGTATGATTCCTGCTTTACTTAGTTGTACTTAGTTGTATCAAGGAACCAAACTGTATTTTTAAGGAATATGGTACATTAATATGTCCTTATGTCAATTTTCAAAAATGGATTTCCCTTTTGTTAAGTTCACTAATAAGTTCCGCAATTTGCAAACAATATCACAACACATAACCAATAAGCAGGGATGTGAGTATTTTTGAAACAAACTTATATTCATTTAACATTCATGAACTCAATCAAGACCTAGGAAACAGGCCAAGACTTAATCCAGCAAGGAACAACCTGTATATTTTCAATCATGTTCTAAAGACTCTGGCACAACATATATTCCATAGAATATGCTCCTCAGCATTGTAAGGACAACGATTTTTACAAGGTTCATAATCCGAGGACAAAACAAAGATGATTTACTATTTATTATTTTAAGAGATGTTCTGAAATATTAATTTCCACTAAGTATGTGGTCCGAGGACCTGACTTAACTTAGTTTCTGTTTAATATTTCAGTAGATGTCATAGGATATTAATTTCCACTAAGTTTGTGGTCCGAGAACCTGACTTAACTTAGTTTCTGTTTAATATTTCAGTAGATGTCATAGGATATTAATTTCCACTAAGTTTGTGGTCCGAGGACCTGAATTCACTTAGTTTCTGTTTAATACTTCAGTAGATGTCATAGGATATTAATTTCCACTAAGTTTGTGGTCCGAGGACCTGACTTCACTTAGTTTCTGTTTAATATTTCAGTAGATGTCATAGGATATTAATTTCCACTAAGTTTGTGGTCCGAGGACCTGACTTAACTTAGTTTCTGTTTAATATTTCAGTAGATGTCATAGGATATTAATTTCCACTAAGTTTGTGGTCCGAGGACCTGACTTAACTTAGTTTCTGTTTAATATTTCAGTAGATGTCATAGGATATTAATTTCCACTAAGTTTGTGGTCCGAGGACCTAACTTCACTTAGTTTCTGTTTAATATTCCAGTAGATGTCATAGGATATTAATTTCCACTAAGTTTGTGGTCCGAGGACCTGACTTAACTTAGTTTCTGTTTAATATTTCAGTAGATGTCATAGGATAAATAGAAACAAAAAGAAACCAGGATAACTTTTATTATCAATAGTAATACCTTTTCAGATTATTTACATTCCAAGGATGAAGTACAACCCTTTCATCCAAGTCCTCTAAGTAATAAGCTCCTATTCCTGCCACCGTCGTAATGCGATATGGTCCTTCCCAATTGAGCCCCAATTTTCCCCAGGCAGGATTTTTAGTGTTTCCCAAGACTTTCCTCAAAACCAAGTCCCCTGGGGCCAATGGTCTCAACTTCACGCTCATGTCATAGCCTTGCTTTAGCTTGTATTGATAGTAGGTTAACTGCACCCTAGCGTTTTCTCGTCGTTCTTCAATTAGATCCAGGTTCTTCTTTAGCAAGTCGTCATTCCCATCCGAGGTAAACGCGCTAGACCTCATTGTTGGGAAACCGTTTTCCAATGGAATTACAGCTTCTGCCCCATACGTCATTGAGAAGGGGGTCTCTCCAGTAGACTTCCGAGGTGTTGTCCTGTAAGTCCAAAGAACGTGTGGTAGCTCTTCAACCCACCTTCCCTTGGCGTCATCCAACCTCTTTTTAAGTCCGTTCACAATGACCTTATTAACAGCCTCAGCTTGCCCATTTCCTTGCGGATAAGCCGGAGTGGAATACCTGTTCTTTATTCCCAGGTCAGAGCAGTACTTTCTAAAAGCTTTGCTGTCAAATTGAAGACCATTATCCGAGATGAGGACGTTGGGAACTCCAAATCGCGTGACTATGCTCTTCCAGATGAATTTTTTGACATCCACATCTCTAATATTGGCTAAAGGCTCAGCTTCGACCCACTTAGTGAAATAATCTGTGCATACCAGGAGGTATTTCTTGTTCCCTACAGCCTTTGGGAAAGGGCCCAGAATGTCTATGCCCCACTGAGCAAAAGGCCACGAACTAGACAAAGGGTTAAGGACCCCTCCAGGCTGATGAATGTTTGGTGCAAACCTCTGGCATTGATCGCATTTCCTGACATATTCCTGCGCCTCCTTTTGCATGTTTGGCCACCAATATCCCTGGGTAAGAGCCCTGTGAGACAGTGACCTTCCCCCTGTATGACTTCCACAAACCCCTTCGTGCAGTTCCTCTAGGAGTAGCTCCGATGCCTCTGGGTGGACACATAGCAAATAAGGTCCAGAGAACGAGCGCTTGTACAGTTTTCTGTCCTCGGATAACCAGAACCAAGGAGTTTTCCTCCGTACTTTATCGGCCTCGGACTTTTCTTCAAGCAACACATCTTTTTCCAAAAACAATGATATAGCATCCATCCAGCTCTGACCCAACTTAACTTGATGTATCCGTGGGGCACTATGATGCGTCAGAGCTTGCGTATATAGGTCTTCCACCAACACCACCTGAGGTAAATCCTGGGCCGAGGACGTTGCAAGGGTGGCCAAAGAATCTGCGTGGGTGTTCCCACTTCTAGGAATATGGGACAAGTCAAAAACTTCAAACTTTTCTTGTATACTCTTGACCTGGCATAAATATTCTAGCATCCTTGAATCTCGCGCTTCTAGATCTCCTCTTACCTGTCCAACAACCAGTTTCGAGTCCGAAAAAGCTCTTACTGCCTTTCCCCCCATTTTCTGCACCATCTCCATTCCCTTCAGCAAAGCCTCATATTCTGCTTCGTTATTAGTAGTGGAGAAATTTAGTCTTAAGGACTTTTCTATGGTAATCTTATCGGCCTCGGACTTTTCTTCAGGCAACACATCTTTTTCCAAAAACAATGATATAGCATCCATCCAGCTCTGACCCAGCTTAACTTGATGTATCCGTGGGGCACTATGATGCGTTAGAGCTTGCGTATATAGGTCTTCCACCAACACCACCTGAGGTAAATCCTGGGCCGAGGACGTTGCAAGGGTGGCCAAAGAATCTGCGTGGGTGTTCCCACTTCTAGGAATATGGGACAAGTCAAAAACTTCAAACTTTTCTTGTATACTCTTGACCTGGCATAAATATTCTAGCATCCTTGAATCTCGCGCTTCTAGATCTCCTCTTACCTGTCCAACAACCAGTTTCGAGTCCGAAAAAGCTCTTACTGCATTTCCCCCCATTTTCTGCACCATCTCCATTCCCTTCAGCAAAGCCTCATATTCTGCTTCGTTATTAGTAGCGGAGAAATTTAGTCTTAAGGACTTTTCTATGGTAATATTTTCAGGGGATACCAGTACTAGCCCCACTCCTGATCCCCGTTGATTAGCAGCTCCATCAACATATAATTCCCAAGGCTGTAGGCCTTGAATAGAGGCTACTCCTACCGATCTTTCATCCACCGATCCATTTCCCATTTCCACCTCCTCCGGAGACTCAGCAAACTCGGCCACCAGGTCAGCGAGCACCTGTCCCTTAATAGAGGTACGGGGCATGTACTTTATATCAAAAGCCCCTAGAATCGTCCCCCATTTGGCTATCCTCCCTGTATAGTCGGCACTTCTGAGCACTGACTTAAGGGGGAGTTGAGTTAGAACGACCACAGTATGCGCCTAAAAGTAATGGGGAAGTTTCCTCGTGGCGTGTACTACAACCAGTATCGCTTTTTCTAGTGGCAGGTAGCGCACCTCAGCCTCGTTGAGTGACTTGCTCACATAATAAACTGGTCGTTGCACACCATCGTCCACCTGTATGAGCACAAGGCTTATGGCGTGTGAGGCAACGGCCAGGTAAGAAAAAAGGACCTTGTCCACCACTGGGCTAGACATTATGGGCGGATGTGACAGATAACGTTTGAGCTCTTGGAATGCCCTGACACACTCCTCGGACCACTGAAACTCTTTCCATTTATGCAACAAAAGGAAAAAGGGTCTACACCTTTCTGCCGATCTGGATATGAACCGATTTAATGCTGCCATCATCCCAGTAAGCTTCTGGACCTCCTTTGGATTCCGAGGTGGTTGCAAGCTATTGATTGCTTTAATCTGATCCGGGTTTACCTCAATCCCCCGATGAGTCACCATGTACCCTAGGAACTTTCCTAATCCTACTCCAAATGAGCATTTTGAGGCATTCAGACGCAGCTTGTGCCACCTCAGGATTTCGAAAACATTTGCAAGGTCTACCAAGTGTTCAGATACCAGCTTGCTCTTCACCACCATATCATCAATATAAACCTCAATAGTTTTTCCCAACCGTGACTCAAACATCTTTGTCATCATTCGTTGATAAGTCGATCCTGCATTTTTCAGGCCAAAAGGCATTACTTTGTAGTGGTAGTTCCCCACAGGAGTGACAAAAGCCGTTTTTTCCTGATCCTCCGCTGCCAATGGTATTTGGTGATAACCTTGGAAGGCGTCCAGGAAACTCATCCGAGGATGTCCTACTATTGCATCTACCAATTAATCTATCCTCGGCATAGGGAAAGGATCTTTGGGGCAAGCCTTGTTAAGGTCTGTAAAATCTACGCAGATGCGCCATTTTCCTGTTTTCTTCTTCACCACTACGGTGTTAGCCAACCACTGGGGGTAGAAAATCTCTTTAATAGCCCCAGCCTGTTTGAGTTTAACCACCTCAGTCTTTATTGCCTCCACGTGTTCACTCGAGGGGCGCCGATGAGGTTGCTTTTTCGGTGTAGCTAAGGGATCTACATTCAAATGATGACAGATGAATTCTGGATTCAGACCAGGGGCTTCATAGGCGTCTCATGCGAAAACGTCTATGTTTCTCCTCAGAAGCTCAACCAACTCCTCCTTCTCCTGTAGGGGCAACCGAGCCCCAACCTGAAAGAATCTCTCAGGGTCATCCCCTATAATCACCCTTTCCAAGCCCTCACAATTCATCTCGTCGTCTGGCCTCCCGAGCAGTGACGACGAGGCCCCTAACTGCTATAAGTCATTTTCCCTACTGGCTGACACGCCAGCCTCCGGTTTGTGCTGAATTGCTGCAATTAAGCATTGCCTAGCCATAGACTAGCTTCCCACTATCTCCAACACTTGACCCTCAGAAGGATATTTTACTTTCTGATGAAGGGTGGAAGAGACGGCGCCCAAGGAATGCAGCCATGGCCTGCCCATAATGGCCGTGTACGGGGAGAAGGCGTCCACCACGATAAAATCTACCTCAACCACATCCGAACCAGTTTGCACAGGCAGTCTGATCTGGCCCTTAGGGACCACCATCTTACCCTCAAAACTCACCAAAGGCGAACTGTATGCAGATAAATCCTCAGGCTTCAAACCCAATCCCTTAAAGAGGTCAGGATACATGATTTCCGCTGCATTTCCCTGGTCAATCATGACCCTCCTCACATCATATCCGCCAATTCGAAGGGTAACCACCAGAGCATCATCATGCGGCTGTATAGTTCCCTGTTTATCCTCCTCTGAAAAACCCAGCACTAGAGGAACATTTGTCTTGGCTCTCTTCGACACTGAATTAGGCTCATCGTCGGCGTAATGTGATACCGACATTATCCTAGTTGGGCAGGATCCAGTCCTCCCTAGGGCGGCGAATATAACATTGATGGTTCCCAGAGGAGGCTTGGATGCAGGATTTCCCTGAAATGCTGCGCCGGTCTAGCCTCCTCTGCCACTGGAATGATGCAATAAATGCTTTAACTTCCCTTCTTGGACCAGTTGCTCTAAATGATCCCATAAGTTCCGACAATCTTCAGTAGCGTGACCATGATCTTGATGATATTGGCAATACAGGTTTTGGTTACGATTGTTTGGATCTCCTGCCATCTTATTCGGCCACTTAAAAAATGGTTCATTCCTTACTTTCTCCAAGAATTTCTGCATTGGTTCTCGAAACACCACATTGACCGCTTGAGCATTGGTAGATGCAGGTTGCCCTAAAAAGTCTCTCCGAGGACGATTGTTCTACAGCCGATCCGAACTGGAATCCCTCCTCTCCTGGGGGATCACCTTCGCTTTCCCTTTACCCTGCAATTGATCTTCCTCAATTCTCTTGTACTTATCAATCCTATCCATCAGCAAGCGTACACTGGTGACAGGTTTACCAGTGAGTGACTTTCTCAAATCGTGCTCCGCTGGCAGCCCTGCCTTAAATGTGCTAATAGCCACATCATCATAGTCCCCATCTATCTCGTTAAACATCTCCCAATACCTATCCGAGTAAGCCTTCAAGGTCTCTCCCTCACGCATGGACATTGAAAGCAAAGATCCCAAAGGCAGAGGTACCCTACTGCATGTGATGAAGCGGGCGCCTAAGGACTGGGTAAGCTTCTTAAAAGAATCAATAGAATTTGCCCTAAGGCCATTAAACCATCTCATTGCCATTGGACCCAAGCTGGACGGAAAGATCTTACACATTAAGGCCTCATCCTTTGAATGGACGGCCATTTTTTGATTAAAATGGCTTACATGCTCCACTGGATCGGTCCGGCCATTATAAAGAGAGAAAATTGGTTGGTTAAATCGCCGAGGAAGGCTGGCACCCTCAATCCGTCGTGTGAAAGGCGATTTGGCCACTTGACTCAAGGCCTCGTTCATAGCTCTGTTTCCCAGGCCCTTATGCAAGGTACTTTTGCTCTTCCTTCTATAATTACTGTATTCTTCCTCACCGGAGAAGGTTTCACTAGGTGGAGTTTTAGATCTTTGCCTGTATGTATCATCTTCTGTATCCCCAGAAGAAGACTCAGACTCAAATGATGCCCGCTTACGCCGCGCGCGGCGTAACTTCTTTTTCAACTCATCTATCTCATGTTGCATGTCTTTCTCATTCTCTGCATGGGATACGTGACTTCTCCCACGCGATTGGCTCCTATTAGTGTGCATTGTTTGCCCACTTTGCTCACGACCTCCCCTCTGTTGAGTATGGACTCCCGAGTAATTATGCTGCGGACCTCCTGATGCCGCCTGGTGCGGATTGTCATTATCCTGATGCGGCCCTGCCGTCGGTTAATGCGAACCTGATTCTTCCATTTTATGCGCTAAACCCAAATCTCTTTCTGATCAGATCAAGCAATTTCCCACAGACGACGCCAATTGTAAGGACCAGATTTCGACCTGAATCCTGAACAGGAATCGATCCAGGCCCACGTAGCCCAAACAATGAATTTGTAGAGTGCGGGAGAGAAAGCTAGTCTGACCCTTGGGCCAAGATGTTGAGTTTTAGCGTAAAGGGGCTAGAGCTACAAGTGTAGTTTATGCAAAGAGTTTCCTCGGACATGTCTCAGTGCTATGATTTTTAGAGTAGTTATTTTTCTGCCCTCCATCCTTTTCCCTTTCTTCTTCTTATATACTATGGCTTTTTCACCTTTTTTCTCATCCACGTGTGGACTTGGCGTTGAAAGTCCCTTTTCCTCATCTTTCTTGCCCTTTCTTGAATCTTCCATTCTTAGCTGGAAGGTTGCCCGTTTACTGTTCAGGCATCACCTCCACATTAATGCGGCCAGAAGGTTAGCTGGGCGGCATTTAATGCGGAGGTGACAGTACATTTAGATATTTGTTCCTGTTTACTATTATCTTTTATTGGATATTTTTCCCTTTCACTTTGCTGTAAGGTTTGTCCGAGGTGTCACTTTAAATGACTGGTAAGTTCACCAGACACCTCGGATAGAAGTACCGAGGTTACTATAGTCCTCGGACACGGTCAACTCCCCGTCGAGTATTCTTTGCCTCTCCTCGGAGGATAGTTTTATCTTCTTCTTTTGTTGATCGTCCTCGGATATTCTCCCTCCCTCAGATTGGACATTGGGCCTGGCCCTTCCCTACACAGCTCGTACATATGAGATCAGCTATTGGGCCTGGCCTCTTCCAGCGTAGCCTGAATACCGGAACAACTGGTCCCCACACATATATATATTTGTATTGGAAGGATATACATGTTGTATAGATTCATAAGAATTGATAAATTTATATGATACTCTCTCTCTCTCTCTCTAACAATTTTTTTTTTCCTAATAAACAACTACTCTCATTAATTATTAAATTAATTGTTAGGATATATTTTCTCAAATTAAGGGATAAAATTAACAATAGTTTAATTTACATAAAACTTTATCATTTAAAGTTTAACAAATTTAAATTTTATTCAAGCTAAAAGTCTATTATAGATTTTTTTAACTTCCTTCCCTAGAAAAAAAAATTTCTAAATTGAAACCTGGAATCTCATACGACACCCCACGTTTTTTTCCCCTTAAGTTGCATCTTACATTTTATTAATTATTTTTAAAAAAATTATTTTATTAATTATTAGGATATATTTCCTCGAATCGAGGGATAAGATTTAATTATAATTTAATTTAACTAAAACTTTATCATCTAAGTTTCAAAAATTTAAATTCTACTCCAAAATTTGTTATCAAAATTTCAAAACTTTATATATATTCACCAATGGACTTTCCATAGAATCCTTCTTGCACCCCACGTTTTTGTTTTGTTTTGTTTTTTTTTTTTTTTTCAAGTTGCAACTTACACATATGTTTTTGTATATGATAGTTTTGATTACATAAATTCATCTTACTTATTATTATTTATTTCTAAATTTTCATATATGAATATTATGTCAAAGAAAGTATACTATAAAGAAGTAAAATAAAGTTCACCCATTTAAGTGCTTGGTTTATCTTAAGTAAGTTATTTATTATTTATTTTTTAAATTCTCAACTTTTGAACTATTTTGTGTGTTTTAGGTTTTGGTTATTCTATGTATTTAGTTTGTAAGTGTTTTGATCTTTTCAATTCACTATCACTACGAAAATCATATTCAAAACATGTCTTTCATGTGCTGTAGCCTGTAGTGCGAATTTGATTCCAAGTTATTTTTACTTATTGATTGTTAAGACTTTATCAATGTTTATTTATTCTTATATTTTAAAATTCTGTTTATGCTTTGTGTTAATTTCTTCATATGCAGTTGTCCTCCATATCCTTTTAGATCATATAATTTAAGGTTCCAATGAACTTTTTCATGACTGTATTTCTTTGAAAGTCTAACTAAATTCAATTTAGAATTCATCATATATCCTTTTAGATCATAGATAACATTTGACTAAATTAGATCCATCGGTCCAAACTCCTATATATGTCTATTTTTACTTAACTTCTTTTCATTTTTTTTTTTTAAAGTTTGGAAATTTGGATTGTTTTTCATAAATGACTTGGGATTTTAGCTTAATTTTGTTTTCAAAATGTTTTAATTATTAAATTATTTTTTTTCATGTGTAATATTAATATATGTGTTCTTAAAGACTAAAACACAACAATATAATTAGAGACATTACTCAAGTTGTATAAGTTAGTGTGTTAACCATTTGATTAAATTCAACACTAAAACAGATGATTTAAATATCAAAATAAGATTTAAAAATGAAATTTCTTTTAGGTGTACAAATACAATTGATTTTTTAATCTTTAAGTTTGGAATTAATTATTGTAGGATAACCTTATTTATACAAGTATAAGAAAAGATTTAACTACTTGAGTTCAAATCACTCTCTTCATTAATAAATAAGGAATTATAAAAAAATTAGAAAAGTTTTTATTGATCATTTTAATTAGAGATATTATATATAAGGACAAATATACAAAATTATGCATTTTATATAATAATAATAATCATTCATTTAGTTAGAAACGAGTTATAAAGTTATGTAATAATAACTCATTTAGTTATTATTTTTCAAAAAAAAAAAAAAAAAATTCATGACTAAAGTCGTGCAACACACAAGACTTTCACTAGTACATATATAAAGCTCAATAGCTATAAGTAGTTAGAAATGGAGCATTCAAACCCTAATTTTCTTCATAAAGAAAAATAAGAGAATACCACTAAACTATAAGACTCTTTACCTCTGAAGATATTTTCTATATGGCATCAAGTCTAAAAATTAATTTGCCTCATTTCCCATGAATATAGGGCTTTCTTGAAATGATGGCATCGTAAGCGTGTGAAAGTTCTCTTGCGTGTATGATTTGGTCATACAAAAGGTAGTTTGACAATAACATTTGTGGTTATACATTAGGCATAACTATATCCATGATTAATTTGAGAAGAAAAAAAGAAAAGAAAAACTATATCCATTGTTAATTTTCCAATTTGATTGCCACATTAATTACACCTCATATAGGCGTTTAAAGTGTTTTGTCTTCTCCTCTCAAAACCAAAAAAAAAAATTTTTTTTTTTTTTTCTGCATTTCTTATTAACTAATGCTCTGTTGTTGTTTTTCTTCTTCTCCAAAAAAAAAAAAAAAACTTATGCTTTGTTCTTTTCACATAGTATATTATATTTTTGTGTGGATTAAATGATAGTTTCACAATTTTGGATTAGAATCTTGTATGTGGTCGTTGGTGTTATTAGCATGAATATAAAACATTCCGAGTTGCTAAATTGCTAAGGATAATATATTACATTTACAAGATGCACAACAGAGAAACTACACTTGTAAAGTCATCCAAACAAGTTTCATTCAATGACAGTTATTGATTCATGTAAACAGTAAAAGTGCACTAGACAAGGTCCAGTGGCATCGAAGCAGTTTTAATAAGAAGTGATAAGTAGCTTTATACTAGCACTTTTGGCAGCGGATGTAAAATTCAGACTGGGTCTTTTTCATACCTAATAATGTTGATTGTAAATGAAGGTTTATTGAAAAGTCAAAAGAGCATGGTGTTTTAAAATTTTGGTCTATGGCTAATGGTTTTGCCAATCTTTTTGTATTGACGCCACTTGTTGAGAGAGAGTTGTGGTTGGGCATAATGATTTCTTATTACGTAGTTTTCTGGTGATTTGCCCCCTGAACTTAAGTTGCAGTTTATGGTTGAACTTCAACCACCTTAAGAACACTTTTTTCCTTTTCTTCTTGCAACTACAATCCTCTTATTACCAACATATAGGCATATATCATCTCACTTTTTTTCTTTTCCTAGCTGGAAATGGAAATTCATCGAAGAAAACACTCCAAATGTCTGCCAGTAATTAGATTACTTGCAATACAAGGAGGGTTAAAATTCAATACAATACAAAAGGTTCCGTAGAACCATTTCCTTTCTTTGCTAAAAGATCTGCACAAAAGTTTCCTTTGTAATGCAAATTGCGAAGTTGAACGTCCAATCATGGATCAATGCACAATAAGGGTGAGACATGTAATTAAGCTTTCCCGTACTATGGGAACATCGTACTTCCAAAGGATTTGGGAGTAGAAATTTGTTGATATGACTTCAACATTACTTACACTTTGAGCTTATTTTCTGTCAGCTTAAAATTGTAGTGTGAATACCTCTTTGTCTCACTCTCATGTACGACAGTACAAGTAACGATCAACTCACTTTATAGTTCCAAGTCTTAAAAATTTAAAATTCTCGATTACAACTGTCCCACTAATTCTTCAGGCCAAGTTCTAACAGAGCATTTTAACCAGGCCCGAATATTGCAAGGCATATTTTTAATGGATTTGTAAAATTTTGGGCCTGCATGCTGTATCAATTGTGAGTGGACTAAATGTCAACTTAGAGCATTCTCATCAAGTTCAACAAAATTATAGTTAAAACCCACCCAAACTCCATTAGGTTAGGCTCAACAATTTGTCCCAAACATGTACAAATGAACAATGTCTTAATGCACTTAGGCTGTGTTTGTTTTGGCTTCAAATCATTTCTGGAAATGCTTTTTCGTAAATGCAGGTGTTTGGTTGCGCATGGAAAATAAATTTTCCGGAAAATATTTTCAGTTGACCGTGTGTTTTAATGGCTTTGACCCGGAAATTAGTTTCAGTCAAAATTTTCACTTCAAACAATTTCCGGACTCACGCGCAAAGAGAGAGAGAGAGAGGGAGAAGAGAGAGCCCAAATCACGCCTTCGACTTCGCCGATCTACGAACCCACGAATCGATCTTTGACCTAGATCCTTCGACCCACCGATCTACGAACCCATGAACCAATCTTCGACCCAGAGCCTTCGACCCATGAGCCTTCGACTTCGCCGACAACCTGGATCCTTCGCGCCACGAACCCACGAACCGATCTCTCTCTGTGTGATTTTGATTTTTTGTGTGATTTTGATTTTTTGTGTGATTTTGATCGACCCACGAACCGATCTACGTTTCTATGTGATTTTGATTTTTTACCTTCTCTCTTTGATCTTTGATTTTTTTGTTGTTGTTGTGGTGGTGTGGGTGGTAGTGTTTTGGTGGTTTTCCTGTTGGGTGGTGGTGGGTTTTGTGTGGGTGGTGGTGGAAAATAGCATTTTTAGAATGTTACCAAACACATGAAAATATTTTCCAGAACAATTTTCATAATGCAACCAAACACTTGAAAATATTTTCCTTTCTCGAAAATAGCATTTCCGGAAAATATTTATTTTTCGGAAAATATTTTACATTGAACCAAACACGGCCTTATTAAGACACTGTTCATGTTCACCAACACATCAAATAAAAACCATTTTTTATTTCTTTTCTCACATGACTCTCTCTCTCTCTCTCTCAACGATCTTGATTTGGTGGTTTTTGAAATAGTGCCAAGAAATTATGGCCATGAAAGAGAAGGGAGAGGAAAAAAAAATAAAGTAGAAGAATAAACATTAAGTCTAATGTAAATTTGCAAAACTAACAAAAGTCCCCCCCCCCCCCCCCCCACACACACACAAAACAAAAAAAAAAACAAAAAAACAAAAACAAAAGTGAGATCTTTAGACCAAATTTAATTAAAACTAGATTGAGGTAAACGTGAAATACTCTTAAGTGTCCATTTGAGAATTACTTATTTTCGATAACCTATTTGCATAGCATTTATCAAAAGATATAATTTTTAGTAACTTTTATGTTAAATATGTAATAAAAAATTAAAAACTAAGTTTATTTAGAAAGGGCTAAAAGCCAGATTATTAAAAAAAAAAAAAATCAAAAAGCAAAACTTTTTAAAATAATTCCTAAACGCTGCGTACGTTACAATTTTCGCCCCTCAATCCCTCAATTATGTGGTGTGTCCGATTTTAATCCCTCAATTTAAAAAGTTATAATTTCTTCTTCTTTTTATTAAAAAGTAAATTGTCATAATAAAAAGGAAGAGTTGCATGATGTGACTGTCCTGAAATTCAAATAATACAAGATTGTTTTATATCTATGCATATAAGAGTTGCATCTAGCTGACTTAACCAAAAACTTCCAGTATAAATATTATTTTCAGCAGTCATACCCAAATCTGTCAGCTAACTAACTGCAATATTTAGGAAAAAATATATAGATGGTATGAGGAGAATTTCAGTGTAGATGGTTTTCTCTACGAGAATTTCTAAAGCAAAATAGACAAAGTTATTCATTTTTTTCCTCCACTACGCAGGGTAATATTATATATATATATATATATATATTTTTTTTTTTTTGGTAAGTAAGAAAAATATTAATTAAAAAGATTACTTCATGCGAAAACGTCACAAAGCAGTTAAATAGTACAGGAAAAAGAAAACAAAGAGTAATATAATTCAAATTAGGACCAGACAGTCCAACTTCTACCCAGTATTTATAAAAAAAAATTTAAGTGTAGCCATGTCTTACACTCTTACTCATTGCTAGGAAGAGAAGACAGAATTCAAAGGTTCTTTTGATTGGTAAGTTATACAAGCACCAGTGGATTTTGAACTCATGATCCCGTACTGCACCTCTAGGACATGCAATGGGAGGAGGTGCCAATTAAGTTAAAGCTCATTGGCAACCCGTAACTAATTTATGTATGTCAAAAGTAGACTACCTTGTTCTTGTACAAACTTGGTCTTAGACGCCCTTTTCTCCATCTTTTCCTCTTCTTGCGAGTCTTTTCATCCTCTGTGTCTCCATATTTCAGAAACAAGGATAGAATAAAATCATACCGAGTACATAATGCTATCTACTGCTTTTAAAATAAAAAACAAAATCTAGGGAAGAAATGGTACCTCTGAACCTTGTGACAAGAATCCTCTAATGAAACCAAAAGATTTATATCCTCCAAATGCTGGTATCTGGAAAACAACAAGAAAGATTAACTGTGTTCTTGCAAAACCTACCTTGTTTAACTAATCAAGATATTCAAAAGGTATTCCAGTATACCACTAAATAATTTTCTCCCTCCATAAAAGTAAATATTAGTGTAACTTCAATCTATAAATGCTTAAATATGTATTTCAAGTCTTGTGAACATCAGAAATACAGTTGTGTCCTTTTGGTTGGAAGATCCTCAATGCAGTTAGTGCTGTATATTTGATCAAGATATCATATCAAATATAAAAACCAGGTCAAACAATTCATAATGAAAGCCTCCACCTAGAGGTTTGTGCTGTGTATATGATCTGATGATCGCATAATGTAGACAGTCCCAGAATGATCGATAACTGGGGACAAACAAATTCCCAAGCCAGCAAACACTACATCGACTTAATCAAAATGAGTTGATCAGAGATGATTGAGCTTTGTATCTTCTATAAACAGCATGAACACAGATTGATCATCAGAGATGTACATACAAATGAATATCAAGTGGTCCAGCATAAGGTAGTAGTGAATATGCTAATGATATACATAGTGTCCCAGGTCGTGCCTGATCAGGCTGTACTCTGGCTCTGTAAATTGAGGTTATTTCAACATCAAACAACAGCAACATTTGATGGGCCTCATAAGACAGTTAACCTCACAAAACAGTTGCTGGTATATGACAGTTACCCATTCATCAACATCTGCTCAGACATGTTTATATTAAGTTTTACCTCAAGGACACACAGATCATGTCAAATGGGAAAGACAGACCAATTGCACAAATGTATATTGTTTTTATAGTCAATAAAGATAAAATGGCAATAGTCCTTTTATTCTAATCGTTTTTTTTATTTTTTGCTTTTATGTCAGAAAATTCTGAGTCAAATCGAGAATGTATGTGTAAGGTGGCCCTTCCCCATTCTGAAAGCATAATACAAGCATGTGTATGTGAATTCATGTTCACTCACCCAGAAGAAAAATTGTCTAAATACATGTCTACCAAAAAATATAAGTAAAGAGATCTTACCACCAAGTATATATACCAAAATTTTGCAGAGATGGACATGACTTGTACGAAGCTCGTAGTGTAAATTATATCATGTAAATAGCTGCAAGACATAACCAAATACGAGTCAAATATATATTTCCTAACTGAAATTTAGAATAAAGGCAGCATGGATGGGGGGAAGTTAGACGAAGAAGAAGAAACATTGCAGGCCATACTGAGCATAATTACAATTTATAATGTTGATAGAACTAAAATACAAAGTAGAGTGCAAGCTTTGAACGGATGCAAATAATGAAAGGAGAATTGCATCTGATGCAATTCCTATGAATGATTGAGATTGATAGTTGCAAAAGGCAACATTAGCAATATCAAGTTTCAAGAATAAAGACATTATGCTAGATACTTTGGAAATAGGGGTGTTTTGCTACATACTTTAAAAAAAAGGATATTTAGTCATTTTGCCCCAAACTTGCTTTTACACAGTTCTTATCATTTTCTTGTAATATTAGTTCTTTAGGAGCATCTGTTTCTCAAAAAAAAAGAAGAAGTTCATCAGGAGCATCTCTTATAATTCATAGTACTTTAGATAGTGTTCATGCTTGTAAATTGTAAGTGCTTCGTTGTAGTTTTGTTACTTAGTACTTACTGTAATCTTGTTTGTATAAGTTTAATTCAGTATGATTCAAGTTCTTAGTTGTTAATTGTGCTTCATCCATTATACATTATCTTTGATCTAATTTGATATTTAGAATGTTTACTTAGGCTATGAGATGTGTTCACTACTTTGCATAGTTTACCTTCGAACTGCTCTGTTTACAATCAGATTCAGTTGCTTGGAATCCAATGGCATTTAATCTTACCTAGAAGTTTAGTTCTAGTACTCGATAAAATTTTTTTTTAAAGGAATTAGTACTTGATAACTTAGAATCCAATTTACTTGAAAATCCTCTTAATTGAAACAATAATGAGACAAGTTCCATTAAACAAATTAGATAATCCATCCAAGCTCGAAATCATTTAATTCAAAACTTGAAACAAAAAATTGAATCGCTTGTAATCATTTTGAACCCGTTAAAATTAAAAGTCCTCTCAAACAAAAATAAATAAACCTTCATTTTTCCTCATTCTAACATGTTCATATATTTTCAAAGAAGACCATAAGTCAAAGCCACTAGAAACCAAAGTGTGTTTACTTAGAAATTAGAACGAGCTGCAATCAAATTAAGGCTTAATATACTGTGCCTTGAAAAAAAAAAGTATTTTGAAATCACATTATCGCAAAGCCCTCAATTTCCTGGAATAAGATAATCTTACAGTTTTATATCCCAGTAATATTAGCGATTGTACAGACTCATTTAGTTATTTGATTTTTTTTTTTTTTTACTATAATTTTTATTAAGTATATAGCATATACTTATGTGCAGGCATAGTTGTAGACATTATGTATGCATTTGGATAGTGTCTACAGAGTCATGTCTTGCGTCTGGCGTTTGTATATTCGTGGGACTCACTGCTACAGTAGCTTCCTATAAAACGCAAAGACTAAACTGAAACACGTAGCGTTTTTTTCTTTCAACGCACCGTTCTTCATGTTCTTCATGTTCTTCCCAGAACATGACTATTCATGTTCTTGAAACCCAACAAACCCATCAAAACAGAAGATCAAAATAGTGAAACCAAAACCAAGACGGAAGCCACCAATCTGAGATTAAACCGATCAAACTCATGTGAAAAAAAAATCAAAACTGATCAACCCATCAAACCCATATGAATCAAACCCATCAAATCCATATGAAACCAAAACCAAATCAAACGGATCTACCTAGCAAACACAAATCAAACCCATCACCAATCTCAACCTCACCCAGCACCATCGACTTCCCATATCAAACCCATCAAACCCACTGCCAATCAACCCATCCACCACCACCAAGCTTAGGCTACTTCAGCTTCTCTTTCATGTGTGTCCCAGTTCCCAACTGCCATTCATTTCAGTTTCAAAGAGTACTGTCATGGGTGGGAGAGGAGTGAAATTGGGAAAGAGGGTGAAATGGGTTTATGGAAGGAAGAGTACACCAGGTGGAACCCGATCTTTGCCGGTGTCGGATTGGGTTGTCTTCCTCGGCTCTTCACCGGCGTCGGACCGATGTAGGTCTTCCTTGTGGATTTCTCTGGTGGGCATGGACCTCTCTTCTCGAAGACACAGGCGTTAGGGTGGGTGAGGAGTGAATAGAAGAAGAAAAAAAAAAAGAAGAAGAAGTAAAAACGCAACCCTTAAATAGTTTCAACTGAGCTACAGTATTCAGACCCAAAAATAATCAGCTAGCATTTTTCACTTATTTGCTGCAGTGTTTTCAGTTTCCAATTTTCAGTAAAATCAGTGGTATCCAAATAGACCCTATATGTCAAGAGAGAGAAAAAAAAAAGTAAAAAAATTCATAAAAGCACTAAAGAGGTCATTTTTATAAGATTCTAAAGGAAAAAGGTCATTTTTATAAGAGAAAAGAAGGCAAAATTAATTTACTAGTATAAAAGGGAAAAAAGACTAAATTTTTATATTTATTATTTTTATGGTTTTTAAAAGAATGGTCCGAGCTCAATCTTGACTTTAATATTTACTCTTACTTTCACTTACTATAAAAATTAATGATCACAAATGTATAAACTGTCACTTTTAATCTCTCTGATCTCTTATTAATGAATAATAAATATATTGCACATAAAACTCACTCAATTGTTAAAAAAAATTTCATAAAAATACCTGAAATTCTACACACACAAAAATGGGGACAATATTAATATTGAAATTCTTGATACAATCAATAAAGCAAGGATAAAATTAGAGTGAAAAATATTGTTAAATGACCAACATTTGAATTTATCTAAAAAATAGTACATATATGTAAATTTTTTTTTTAAAAAAGTGTATAAAAAATGCACAACAAATATGGCCCTATTTGGTACGCGAGTTCAAACACATGTTTTTAGTTTTTAAACAACATTACACATATTTCCAAAAAAACTGAAAACTGTTGTTTAAACACATGTACCAAACAGACCCTATGTGCTTGGAAACACAGTGGCTAAACCATGTATTTTCCTTCATATTATTGCACCGTCTATATCTTTTGTTTTCTTAGAGGGAGATTCTTATTCGACTTCAATGGATTCAACCGATTTATGAACAAGTACTAAATTAATTCATTCCAAAAGTGCCAAAAATTATAACAAATTGAAGAAACTAGTTCCAATTACACAACCTAAAAAAGCATGGAACAAAATAAAAATGATGATCATATCCTACACCATGATACAGGAAAATGTAGCAATAAGCATACTAAAAAGAATAACAAATGAAACTGATGTAGAATAGGTTCCAGCATGTACTACTGGGGATGAGACTGGAGGAGCTCGAGCAAACATTCCTCCTTTAGTGTTGTTGTTTGAGCATGCTGGAACTGGAGTATTTGAATTTGGTGGCACTTGAGTTGGTGGTTTTGGCAACTTTGGAGGTGGAGCATTCTTTGGTGGTGATGGGATTGGAAATGTAGTCTTTGGTGAGCTTGGACTTGGACTAGCATAATCTAGTGGTGATGGGCTTGGAGGAGTTTTCTTTAGTGGGTTTGGGCTTGGAAGAGTAGGGTTTGATGGTGATGAGCTTGGAGGAGTAAACTCTGGTGGGCCAGGGATTGGAGGAGTAGATTTTGGTGGTGATGGGCTTGGAGTAGTTGGTGAGCTTGGAGGAGTTGGTGAGCTTGGAGGAGTATACTCTGGAGGTGATGGGCTTGGAGCCGTCGGCGATGATGGGCTTGGAGTGTACTCTGGTGGTGATGGGCTTGGAGCCGCTGGTGATGATGGGCTTGGAGTGTACTCTGGTGGTGATGGGCTTGGAGCCGCTGGTGATGATGGGCTTGGAGTGTACTCTGGTGGTGATGGGCTTGGAGCCGTTGGTGATGAACTTGGAGGGTTAACTGCATAACATCATCAACAAAAATGAGAATAACAACATTGATGAAATATATATATATATATATATATATATATATATATATATATTTGCCCCTAAAAAACTGTGAAGAATTGTTTAGTTTATACTTAAGATCTTGATAGGCTCAATGTGCATTAATAAAGTTGTACATTTTATTATTAAGTAAAACTATCAAAACAGTAAATTAGACACTGAATTGAGACTTGGCCTTGACACCTTAAGAGTGCATTCTATTTATTTTTGTTTTTTTTCAAAAAAAAAAAAATCATTAAGCTCATTAATGTTGCTCAAATTAGAAGCTAATTTTGAAATAACAATAGTGAAATTACATGGAAGACAAATAGAACATACCAGGGGGCGTCATGGGAGACCCGAGAACTGCATGCAAAAATAAAACCCAAACAATCCATTAAACCTCAAATAAGAAAAAAAAACTAACAAATGTTAAAATGCAAAACATGAGAGATCTCACTTACTGTCACAATCAGTAAAGGAAAGAACAGATGAGCCACAAGCAGAAGGCAAAGCAATCGCTCTTGCAATATTCAAGGTAAGACCAAGTTCACGACTATCCTTTAGGGCTACACAAATGCATTCCCGGCTTATTTCCAGAACTGCTTCAAATGAGGAACAACATAAAGCATCTACCTTTGTTTGCTCACTCTCAGCACTCAAATATGGAATGCAATCAAGCACATCATATACTATGGCAGAGCAATCCGAATCTGGTGTGGTTGATGGTGAATAATCATTGTCACCGTTTGAGAGAAGAAGTAATGTATAGAAAATGGAAGCAAAGATAAAAATTCTCTTCATATTTTTTTTTTGAAGGGAGGAAGAGTCACAAGTCTAGTCACTTTTTTTTTTTTTACAAGAATAAGGTTTAGTCACTTCATCCTCTTTTGTTTTTGGCTTTAAATAATAAATTTCATAAAGTTTGATTTTAAATCAACATATCAACAATATATAGTTACGAGTAATTTGATTATTTTTAAATTTTTTCTATTTACCTTATCTAATTTAAATTTAAACTCTTCATCTTAATTGAATATTCTTGTGGTTTCAAAATTTTTTTTTTTTTTGGGAATATTCTTGTAACTGTCAGAGTGTCAGTAGCCCAAGATATTGGAGTATCTTGATTTATCAATCCATCGGTTTTGCACAACGTTGAACGTTCACATTTTTGGATAGGTTTAAATTCGGTAACTAACAGCTAGGATTTGAATGATGTTGGTATCTAGTAAGGCTAGGTCTATTATTTCACTAGTAATTTTAATATTTTCAACAAGAATAGGTTTATTTCACTAGTATTTTTTCCCATATCCATATTTTAGTACCGTGACATTTCAGGCCAACCTAAAAATAATTGTCATTGTGAATAATGATTCTCTTGTACCCATTTGCTGGTGATGTAGGAGAACTTGGTTTTATTAGAACAAGAAACTTCATGAATATTACCAAAAAAAAAACTTCATGAAAGTTCATGTTGTTTTGAATCCGCTAGTTCATTAGGAAATTCCACTCATAATTTGTTATTGCTTTTATGGTGTTGTCCAAGAATAGATGTACTTCCTCCTTTAGTGGATCCTGGAAAGCGTTTAGCTCAAGCTTTGGCTTTGGAAAGCAATGCTACCATTAACACCAATTTGAAATCAATGAGAGGTGATGAAGAAAAAACAAGGGAGATACTATCATTTGTAAGAATAAATTGTCCCATTTGATAACGCATCCATTTGATAACTTAACATATATTATGGTTTAATAAGATGTTACATGCCCTTAAAACATTAGTTAATAGAGAAGTAAGTTTTCTAAGTAACTCCAATTTTGATGGACAAGTGGAGGTTTTAGGTACAAGAAATTTGGTCCTCTCTTTACGTGTAAAAGAGACATTCAGCTATCCTATCACATACACTGAATAGTTCAACAACAAAAAAAAAGTCAAAAGAAAAAAACCAATTCTATAAGAATTAAGTGCCTTTTATAGTTTATATTAAGACCTGATCTCAAGAAAATTTCAGCCATGGATCAAGGTAAGTTTTATAATTAATTTATGTAGTTATGAAATCATGATAATTCAAGATCCTAATTTTATATTATGTTTGTTTATGGTCTAACAACATAAAGAAAACATTTACATCATTAAGCAATCACTTGTGGAGCCCGAAGCAGAGGTTGACTAAACTAATCTGTTGGAGCCATATATGGATGGATTCATTGGGAGACAACCAAGCAATAGATCAAGAAGCACAGGCCTCCAAATTGGTTACTTAAAACCTTGGCAGGGAGGCTGAGAAAGCTCAACCCAAAAAACAATGGTGAAGTCCTCAACTTATCATGGATGAAATTATAATGGAGTCACTTTGTGAGAATGTGCTCCTTGTGTGAATGTTCTACACAAATTGATATTGGAACTTGGAAGCTGTTTTGAAACGTTTCATGTAATTGTTCGGTGGTGTTAGAATGTGGATGTTGTCCTGTATTTTGTGTTTCAGAAGTGTGCTGTATTTTGTTTTTGGTGGGTAGTTTGTTGTTGTTTAGGTGCATTGATATGGCTAGACCTGTACTATAATATTAATTGTTGGGTTTATTGTTCTTTTTTTTGATGGGTTGGGTTTATTGTTCTTGCAGTATTACTTGTCTGTAGTAAAATTTGTTGTAATTAATAAAATTTTCCTTGGAAATGGTTTGTCTCCTTCTTTTTTATTTTTTTACTCTTCCAATCTTTATTTATTTATTTTTATCATAGAAAGTTTTGCTCTTCTAATCTAAAGAGCACATCACACGATTGAATATACTTTTGCTTATTCATAACAAATTTAAAAAGGAACAAAAATCCTCTTCTCTAAATTTAAATTAAAAAAAAAAGATAAAAAAAAGAAAAGAAAAAAAAAAAACCTATGAGGAATAAAGGAGAAAGTAAAGGTTACACCTAACTCAAACATATTTCCCGATGGGCTATAATAAAAGCAGAAAACAATAGCAATTAAGTTATTAATTGGGTGTTTTTTTTTTTCTTCTAAATATTCGGTTTTTCAAAATTATTTTGTTAAAAAGTCTTTATCGCAACTTATTTTGTCATGTAACCGTTTTTGGAATTTGACTTTCTCAAAATTGAGTTCAAAGTAGAACTCGATTTTGTCAAAGTCATATTCTATGTAATTCAGTGATATGCGACCAATGTTGAACTCAATTTTTCTAAATTCTTGAGTTTAACGTTCCACTTAATTGCATAAAACTTGATTTAAGTGAAATTGAGTTCCAAACCATGCTTTTGTCTTGTCCTACATGTTGCACCTATTTCACTATTTTTTTTTTATATCATTATTTACACCATTTTCATTATTTATGATATTTTTCATAGCATTTTATTCTTGAATGATGCTAAAGATACTACAAATTTTACTACTTATGTCTTACAAATTGGCATGTCACCAATCACAAAAAATAATTTCAAACGCTTATTCATTATATTTTGTAAGTAACACTAATCACATTTTTACTCCATCAGTTTGTAAATTTTTTAATAGTTATGAATTTGTTATTTTTATTTATTTATTTTAATAATATGAAATATATTCATATTTGCTTACAATTGCTTATTTATTTTGCTATTATTGTTGATTAATATTTTTTAGATTAATTTCACTTTTAATATCGTCTTTTAATTTTGCCCCTCTAGACTAAAATTTTAGCTTCACCACTATATATATATATATATATAAAATCCATCACCAACACAACAAAACACCATGGAAGCGCGGATGTCCAGGTGGTATACATTACAGCCTCTCCCTCATTCATGGCATGTGATGCCTAAAAGTGTGTGGGACTTATATACTGTGAGGCAGTGGCTGCATATAATTCGTTCTACAACATAATTTAATCTAACTGGGGCCTAAGGTTTAATAAAAAATAATAAAAGCAAAAGGAAAACAACAGAAAATGACTCCATTTCTATGTCCCTCAAAAACACCAAAGGAGGCATTCTAGCCCCATGCCTTTATAAGAGACAGCCTAATGAGGCTAAATTACAAGCAAATTAATTTGCTGCCCTAGGCACATGGACAAAAAGACCAAAGAGCAAAAAGATTCAATCAGTACTTGATGTCCAAAATAATGTTACTGATTTCCCAATAGACCTCAGCCAAGGGATAAGAGAGTTTATATCAAAGATCATTTTAGTATAAAATGGTATTCCTCTTTAAAATTCGTACTACATAATAGAAGAATTATGTTAATAGGTACTAGAAAAGATAGGTAATAGTTAATTTTATTCAAATTTTTGAAAAGTTTGATTGTCGGACTTGAACCTATGACATATTGTTTAGATATATTAATGACATTAACCATCACATTAAGTTCCAAGCCTCCAACCAATAGTACTCTCTCGTTTGAAGCACCTAACCATTTATTTTTTCGGGTGTATATACTATATAGTCCTTCCATCCCACTCAAATCAAATAATTATAATAAAAAATCCATAAGTATAGTTCCAAGATGTCAGCAGTTAGATAAAGGTTTTAAACTCAAAAACTTATGAATATTATGAAATCTTAAAAATCACTAGCCCAACCCGTGGAGTTAATTATTGTATTTTGTATTTTGTGTTTGTTTCAAGTATAATATTCATTAAGATAAATGTAAATTATTCTTATAAATAGCTTTAAGACAACTAAATCCTTAAATTATGGACTATTAATATGAAAATGAAGGAAGAAGTAATAAAACACTATTTAAAACTACTACCATTGTCATTGTTGATGTCTTTATTGTTTTACCTCATTGTTGATGTCCTTGTTGATGTACATTGATAACAAATGTGTACTTAATTAATAATTTAATAGTAGCCTCAGTATTTAAATTTAAAGGGGGCAGGAATTGAACCCTCCCCAAACAGCAAACTCAAATATATATATTTATAACATAGGGTTGAGTTGCTGACACTATGACAGTATATCATAAAAAATTAAAAATAAAATAAAAAAATCAGGTGGGAAATCAAGTTCACGGATTGGTTGGCGCTGACCCCATGTTTCAATAAAAATTGAGAATCTCATCTTGAGTCTTGAGTCAGCTTACCAGATATTTTTCTAAATTGAAAGCTACGATTGATCGAACACACAATAATTTGAGTGCATATTAACGTTTGTGTATTAGCACTTGATGCAACAGACACACGCCCCACTTGTGCAATTTGCCTTTACATTAAACAATTTTCAAGATACGAGATTGGTACACTTTTTTATTTATTGTATTATTTTTAAAATGTAATAAAGAAATTGAATAAAGTAACTTTCCGGCTCTTCTGGGAGTGGGAAGTAGTTTATGAATTTATGAGAACAGGTTTTAACCCATTATTATTTGTGCCTTTGGTTTCCTGATCCTCGGCAGAATGTGCAATTTGTTGGCACCCAAGCCACTCCACTTTTCCTAGCCTGTCCGGAATTTAGAGATTATCTCGTGGCTTACATTACATATATAAATAAAATAAAATAACAAGAATCGTGAATTTTTTATTAAAAAAGAAAGAAAGAAAAAATTTATACCGTTTTACAACAAAATACCATATGACAAGTTGTTACTAATTTTTATTTAGGCAAACTACTTATATGCCTTTTTAACTATCATAAACAACTTATTCATTATAATTTGTTGTAGAATTATTGTAAAAACATTATGTTTGTACCGGTGGTGGCACCACATGGTGTTCAGGGGGTTCAAATGAACCCCTGGCTTGTGATTTTTTTTTTTTTTTTTTACATATAACATTTTAAAATATTTTTGTTTTGAATACCTTAAAATAAAATTTTGAACCCCCTAAAATAAGTCCAAATAACAAATAAATTCAATACTAAAATTTATCTTGGCCTTAAACAAAAATAAAAAAAACCCAACATCAAATCAATTTGATCTAAAATCTGAGGAAAAAAAAAAAAAAAGCAAGTCCAACAACAATAATTAGTAATTTGTTGATCTTAAATCTCAGAAAAAGACAAATAAATGAGCTGTAAAGTGTAAACACTAAAAGAAAATTAAGTGTGAGATAGTGGAGAATGAAGACATTTTTTTTTAATGATTGTATTGTTGCGTTAAATTTTTAATAGAGTAATGTAAAAAACACAACAAAATTCTTCTTAATGAATTACAAAGACCTGTAAGTTGTCACAATTGAGTTGAATTATTAAATAAAAGAATTGAAAAGAGTAAAAACAAAAACTAATAAATAATGAATTAGAGTATTCAAAGTAATAATAATTAAAATTCACTTAACAACACTAATTAATAACTTTATTATAGTAATAGAGAATAGATAATTTACAAGATTTAATCTTAGTAATAATAATTAATTTCTTCATTATACTAAGAAAACATATGCCCAATGAACTTATAATTTATCTTTAATTCTCTTGCTGATACTATGAATAAATTTTTGATAAGGAAGTCACATATACCGCAAGATTTATCTCCTACCTAAGATTTATTATCTAAAAGAACTCATGTTAAATTTAAAAAAAAAAAAACTTCTTTTGGATCATAGGTTACGAAAGATCTCTTCAATATTATCATAATTATCAAGATGAAAAAAAAACTATTTACAAAGACGTCCTTGTCAACCTCTTCAACACGAATTTGAATTACTCCCCTAAAAAATATTCTTAGAGCCGCCACTAGTTCGTACTCTGTAGTATTATTCTTTTAGAATAGTGATATATTTGTAGAAAAATGCTGCATAGGTGTAGTGTCACTTGAAAAATATAATTTTTTATATTTATTTATTTATTGACGTAAACAACTAAACACGCATGGACACATATATTAATACTCAAATTGAAAGGTAAATAAAAAATAATAATAACACCAACAACTATAACAACAGTTAATGTATGTACTTAATCTCAAAGGTTTAGTCTAATGGTTTCCAAAATCTCAGGAAATCTATGAGGTCTGAATTCAAAATTTTCAACCAACATTTTAGGATCATCTCTGATGAGACTTTCCTTTTAATTTATATATATTTTTATATATTATATGAGTGTGTGGGTGGGTGGGGGGTTGTAACCTGGTATGTCTGGGGTTCAAAATCATATATCTATTGAATTATATTTATACACCCTCTTTTTTTGCAGTGATACCTCTATAGTTGTAACCATTTTCACCAAAATCCATACATTGAGAATTATTATGGTTTGCATATCTGTCTTTAATCATCAGTTCATCGCTAGTGACGTCTATCTCTCATTTTCTCTCTCTAATATAGTAAAATATATCTTAATTTTAAATATATATATATATATATATATATATATTAATAACAGTCACAAACACACAAAAGGATAAGATTATAAGAAAGAATAAATAGCACCACAGGATAATGAAGAAAATGGATATTGGAATTTTATCATTACCGTTGTACATCAAGGTTATTTGAAATACCATCGTGTATCATTGACATAATGATCACTTATATTTTATTAAGTATAAGTGTTTGTGGGATGTGACCGTGTCGGAGGGCAATGACCAGAATTCAAGTCTCCAATAGAAAATTTCACACATACAAACCTAGATTAGATTAAAGGAAAATTTTATATAAAATAATATATATATATATATATTTGGTTTGAAATATTATATTGTGACGTGAAATTATTCATTCTTAGCTTTTCTCTATGTGAAATTTTTATCTCTTTATCCCCAATTATATAATTGGGAAATAAACTTGAAGAGTTGGCACATTTATTTTGCACTTACAGCTTACAAGTGATCATTAATTGAGAGTTTCGTCTCACCAAATCTTTGTGGTATAGATTTCATCATTATATGTAATCCATTTGATTCAATTCATTATTAATGAGAGATTCCTCATGAGAAGTAAATCACTAAATTAAGTTTGACCTACGCTGTGATTCTTCACGTGCACTCTTTTTTAATAAAACACAAAATGGTGGAATTTCGATTTCAATCCTTTCAAAATTTGGTTTAACTTTGAAATGATGCTGATCATTATATGAATTTTACGTTTTTATCCATTGATTACACCGGTGACCAGGTCATGTGAGGGACATTATTAGTTGTGCTATTAATTTTGTTGTTCATCGATAACAATATGAAATCATTGAAATGTTGAATACTGAAAAAGGAATAACAAAGTTTTGAGATCTTAGTAGTAGTTATTATTTATGGTGACAAATACTTTTTTTGGGATGAAAGATAACAATTTCTTATGTTTCTTTTGTTGCGGTGTAAATGTTTTTAATAATTTCTAGTATTTGGAATAATAATAATAAGGCTACGATCAATTGAAAATAATGAATTCTATATGTGGAAAACGTTTTACCTCATAAAATTGAAATTGTTATTTGTTATTGTCCAATTCCTCTAATCCCACTTTAAAACTTTTTATTTGTCTAATTAATTTAACGATCTAATTTTTAAAGCATTTTTTCATATCATCATATAAAACTAGGTATTAAAAAGAAGTCATTTTAATGGAACATTTGTTTTTTCAATCAAATATTCTAATGGAACATGATAATGCGAATATTTATTGTTTCTATTGATAAAAATTAAGAAGTAAAAGGGGAGAGGAATATGAGAAAAAAAAAAGTATAGAAATATAGATCTCGAATTGTCTTTTTTTTTTTTTTTTAAGAAAAAAGTTTAGGTAAGGAAAGGCTACCTCATACCAGGGATATGGTAAGTCACAGGCCTCAGAGAGGACTTATATTGGACTTATAGATCGTCCACCAAAGAAGACTGTTAACAACGAGAGTCGAACTTAGATCTTTGAAATGAAGCGTTTAAACCTTATTAACTGAACTAACTTCCGTTAACTAAATCTCAAACGGTGGATAACCAAAAATGGAAATTTTGGTAGTAATAAATAATACAGTATAATACATATGGGGGTGTAAAGCTGTCTCTAGTCTCTATTGAGAATTGAATGAAGGCATACCGGTCCTCTTGCTCCTCAAGAAACCAGCTGTCCGCCGGTCCCCATGGGCTATTTACATTTCTACAAATTTAGCTTCAACATCATTGTCACCCACTCATTTCCATTCCATATAGTCCCAAAATAGTGACACACCCAAAAAAAAACACAGATTGATCTCTCGCATGGCGCGGAGTCATATCAGAAAAGACATCATAAGCATGTGGATCCCATCTTGAGAAAACGAGTGGGGACGTTGATATTCAATATATTCAATTATTTTTAATTAATTAAGTGGTCCCCATCACTCTCGCAAGCGGCCAGTCCCAACTCCCTCCCAACTCAACATCTCAAGCAGCCAATTGCAAGCCTAAAATGAAAAGAACAAATGAATCACTGAAAAATGGCTCTCCCTCCCTCCCTCCACTCCAAAATGAATATCTTTCTCCAATATTTCTTTTTCTTGTATTGTGCGAAATGGGACCCATTCCATGCAAGGCTGAGCTGAGTCCACAGATTCCTTCCCCCACACCCTCCACCATTTCTTCCTCACAGACATAGCCACTATATACTACAACCTTTTTAACTCCACCACTTTTTTTTTTTTTTATAGGTTTCCCACTTCTCACAACTTTTAACAAGAAACTAATCATTGTTGGGTCTATAATGGAGTAAATCGTTAGTTTAAGGAGTTTTTTCAAAATGTTGGTGCTTGAACTTGAACTAAAGAGTTCCTAATCAAACCCAAGACGATCACTTTTTACCCTATCAATTAAACTTTTTTTTTTCTTCCCAATTCTATAATGAAAAATTCTTACTTTACTTATATTGATGAGGAAAATTCTTAATATTTTTGGAATACAGAAAAATAGTACCATTTCCTCTCACATTTATGATATATTCTACTATAAATTTAATGAATAGATTTCACTATAAATGTGAGAGGAAATGGTACCATTTTTCGTGCTCCTTCCCGAGAGAAGGTATTTAATATCAAATGATATTATGTCAGTGGTATCAAAATCCAATAAATGTGAAACATGTCTACAAAAAATATGTAAATGTGTACAACATTACAAACTTTTTTTTTCTTCTATTGTACTTAGTCTACAATTTTTTTTTGAGATATAATTTCAATATACTGTTAATCCCACAGTTCGAACCCTTTCACTCCAAAATTTTCAAACACTTTGTGCATAGAGAGGTAGGACAATATAAATATATAATTATCATTCTATAATTTCACTTCAACAAAGTCCACTGCTTTTGTTTCTTTCTGTTGAACTTTCTTTTAATGATAAATTTTGCATTCATGTGGGTGTGATAAATAATGTAATCCTTCATCAGAAAAATAATTCATAAACCAAACAGAATTTGTTGTATGGGTTGGCCAATTTAGGTACTTTTTTGATGGAAGGCCAATTTAGGTACTGAATTAATATGATTGGAACATGTTTAATCTGTCTTTTATTTTTTGATGTAACAGGTTCATCAATTAAACAATTGGAATAAAAAAGAAGGTAAGTTCTTTGAATTCCTATTTATTTCCTCCACCTCCTTCTTTTCTCTCTCTACCTCTTCTCTTTTTTGTTTTGTTTTTTTAATGCCCAATTGGCATCTCATGAATACAAACAAAAGTCATGGGGTTACATTAAAAAGAGGACCTCTTCAAAACCAGTACCATCCCACCAAAACTTCGATGGCCCATCAATTTTCTCACTGAAAAATTAAGCACCATTCACAAAACTTGTAAAATATGCAGATTTCTTCCATTACTACCAAAAGCAAAAACAAGAGGGAAGAAACTAACAGAAATTACAGGCTTGTTGTTACTTGTATACGTTCTAGATGATCCACATAAAATTACAGCTTCCATTCAAAACTTGACCCCCCACAACAGCATTAAAAAAAGAAAAGAAAAAAAGAGAGGATATCTCCACCCTATATAGCACCGCACGCAACATATATTATAACTGTAAGTTGTAGATATTACATGTAAGATGTTGTGTGTAAGCATGGAAAGTGTCCGATTGGGGCTACAAGGCCACAATAGTTTCACCTTTAGTGGAGACTTGGGGTCCGGTTGTGGTGGACGAAACACTAGTCACATCTTTCTTTGAAACCAATGAGCACTTTTCCATTCGCTCATCTAGGTTCATCTGTTGCTGCCGACACTCTAGACTGCAAAAAGCACTATCACCCCTGCAAAAAAAAAAAAAACAATTTTATTAGCATGATCCCATCAGTATATCATGCTAATACATATAGCAAATCAGCAAAGTTTGAGACTTTCAAGCTTCAATATTAGCCTGAACCCCATCAAGCATATATGTATAGTATCATTATAAAATTATAGTAATACCTTTGAATTACTAGATTGGCATATGTTTGATAATCAAACTATAACCTTATTGATATCATTCAAGACAGGATTTTTCTATCTGTCTCGTATATAGGAAATTACCCCAGAAAAATTCTGAGGACACAAACCCAAAAGAAAACAAAAGGAAGGAACTTTATAAAAACGAAGGACTCAGAGGGGAAAAAAAATTCCTTAATAATTATACCTGTACATGTAGATGTCACGGCCAGGGAACAAGCGGCGCTTGCAGAGAGAGCAAGCCCTTAAGAAGTGAGCGGTGTCAACAAAATCAACAGAATTGCGCCTTTGGTTTCTAGGTGAGACCATGGTTGTGGGTTGCAATAACTGCTGGTTTAGTCCATCAAGGCCACCACCACCTCCACGTCTCTGTGACTGTGACTGTGACTGTGAGGCACCACCACCACAAGAAGTATTAGTAGGGTGTCTCTGGGTGGTGTTGGTGGGGTTGTTCTGATGAGTAGTAGAATCGGAGTTCATCAGCGGCGGCGGTGGAGCACCATCGGAGTTGGTGTTTAGATCAAGAGTGATCTCACTCATGCTCGTTGTTCTTTTCATTGGTGGACGTGGCCTCTTTCCCAGCAACATCTTCTCCTCTCTTCTCTGCTATAAATATATTCCTCTCCTTCTTCTTCTGCTAATAGCTTAATACACACTCTCTCTCTCTCCCTCTCTCTCTGTTGGCCTTTTGTATCTTTTCTCTGTGAAATCTGTGTGAGCTTAGAAATGGAGGAGTTTGAGCGAGCGAGAATAAGAAGTGGGGTTTGGGAAGATAAAAGAAGAGCCAGGAACCGTGGAGTGAATCTGGGCCGTTAATTCGCATATGTGTGAACTGATTGATTTCCCCATATAATTACAAACAAAACCCACGTCACCCTCTCATTCTTTATTTTATTTTTTAACCCTTTTTTTATTATTATTTTTTCTTGGTAAATGGGGGACTTTGGATACTCTTCTGAGTCTCCATTCACAGTGGGATCACTTTTGGGTTTTTTTGGGCCCACATACGTCATAGGTTTTTTTTTATTTTATTTTTTTAATTTTTGCCTTCTGTTTGCTCAGCATGCGGATGAGCATTCACATTAGCAATTTAGCTTACTTTTTGCATTTTTAATTAATCACTTTTCAAATAAAAAAAAAAATATTTAATTTATTTAATTATTTCTCTCTCTTCACATATATTTAATTAGATTATTACCAAATATCTCCATACTCAATTTTACTTTCTTATTATTTTTCACGCTTGCCTACGCCAAAAATAAATTATTTTACGTAAGTTAAACTTGTCTCCTAAATTTGAACCGTCAATATAGCAAATCTTATTTTGTAAATAAATACATAAGGTGTTTTTTGGGGGGGTTCATTAGCCAAATTTAAGAGCTTATGCTATATTAGTCAACCTGATGTGAATGCATAAAAATTGGATACATTTATTGTTTTTGTTATTTATATTAGTTAGTAAAAATCATTGGAGTAAATAATAGCGGACACGATTTAGTTTAGCCAATTAAGTTAGAGTTCTTCTCCCACTCTCTCATTCCTCATTTTTTATGTCTTCTGTCTATATTATATATATATATATATATATATATATATAAAAGTTCGAGTTGTTCCTACTTCCATTTCCATATTTGACTTAGAGGATATTTAGGATTAATGATTACTCTATTACTTAATGTAGTAATTGTGTTTATAATATATATATATATATATATATATATATATATATATATATATATATATATATATATAGTAATTATGTAAAATGTTTCCATATCAATTTATTTTAGAATAAAAATTGGCTATAAACTAAGTTGTAACCATTAGTATTTTGTTTATTGGATATGAATTTTTTTTTTTTAAATCCATCACTGAATAACATTTTTTTTCTTATACCCTCTATACTTGTAAAATTTCTAAAAAATCAAAGATTAATAGTTATATTATCAATCAAATTTTTGTAGTCTAAAATTATGTATAAAAAATAAGTTTATGGATTGTATAGTTAATAACATTCAATTGGTGCGAAATTTAACATGCATGTTAAGAACATAAAGAGCATGCAATCCAACTATTATGATTTTCAAAATATGTAGTCATATTTTTTTTTTTATAGGAGTTATAACCATTAACTACAACCAAGTTTATAGCCAAACTTTTCATTTATCCTACTGTTGTATTTTATGATTTGGAAGGATTTGGAAGCTCGTTTGGAGCCTCTCAGTTCCAAATAAGGTGAAGAATTTCTTATGGCGAGTTTGCAAAGAAGCACTGCCAGTGAAGAGAAACTTGAGACAAAGAAAAATCATTGAGGAAGACACTTGTGACCACTGTAAATCAAGTGCAGAAAGTGAATTCCATGCCCTTTGGGAATGCTCGACACTCACATCAGTTTGGAACTCAGTCCCAGAGCTACAGCTTCACCATAATCAGAATGTACATACTGTTTCCAAACTCATCAAACTCATTCATGATGAAAGAAAAGACGTCAATCTGCTTGCCATGATCCTTTGGATAGTGTGGTATCGTCGAAATAAGCTCAAAACCACTAATGAAGATTATCCAGTCAGCCAAGTCTCCACGAATGCAAAGCAAGCACTCACCGAGTATCACCAAGCAAACAAAGTCGTAACACTCCAATCCCCAATTCGCACTTGCCCTCAGGTCAAATGGAGCCCACCCTCTACAAAAAACTTCAAGGTGAACTTTGACGAAGCCACATTCAATGGGATACGTAAGGCTGGCCTTGGCGTCATGATCCGGAACTCCCTAGGACAACCAATTGCTTCCTTATTTGAATTGGTGAATCTGCCATACTCTTCCGATATTGTTGAAGCAATGACTGCAACTAGAGCCATTTACTTTGCTCAGGAAATTGGCTTAAATTCCTTTATCCTTGAAGGCGATTCTAAAGCTGTGATCAAGTGCCTTAGAAATGACGACGACTCATTTTCTCCTTTTGGTCATATCCTTGCAGTAGCCAAAGCAACCACAAAGACCAGTTGTTGTATTTCCTTTTCCCATATTCGTAGACTTGGTAACTCTATTGCTCACAACCTAGGTAAACATGCAAAACAATTTAGAGGTTTTTCGGTGTGAATGGAGGATGTTCCTCCACACCTTCAAGCTATACTTTTAGCTGATAATGGCTAGTTTTTTTCTTAATAAAAGTTACTGATGGTCTTTGTCAAAAAAAAAAAAAAAAAAAAACCAAAAGAAATTACTGTTTTCTAATATTTTTCATATATAAATATACCTATTGATTATATATATATATATATATATATATATAGCAATGTTTGAAATCTCACCATTGGATTACATCTCATATATGTTCTTAACATACATGCCAATTTTGATGATAATTGAATGTCATTTACCATTCAATCTATAAACTCATATTTTATGCATTATTTTAAATTACAAAAACTTGAATTTTTTTTAAAATAAATTGGTGATGTGGTTATTGATTTTTTATCATATTAAAATTTTGCAAATATGAAGAATATATGAAGATAATGTAATTTAATGGTGAATTTGTTAAAATTCGTATCAAATTAAAAATTTAGAATGTTGTAACATTGTTTAATGTAAGAAGGCGCACATTTATGATGTGCGTTGAACAGGTAATCAACAATATTTTTGATGAAAGATAATCGATATGACCCCTATACATGATGGAGTTTTGGATAAGAAGTCCTATGCAGGTCCTCTGGTGGAGCACAGAATCAACAAAATGTATGCTGCTGGTTCATTGGAAAATTTTTATTTTGATTTTGAGTTTGTGATTACAACATTATCGTTGACTATCAATCTTTTTTTTTTTTTTGGGAGAAAAATCTTGAATTTTAATACAAGTGTCATTTTATATTTTAAATTTGAAAAATTAAACCTATGATTTTAAAATTTGTAACAAATCAAACATTTTTCTGAGAAACCTAACTAATTTAGGCTGTGTTTGGCAACATGTAAATTATTTTTTGAGTGTAAAATATTTTCAGGTGAAAAAATTTTTGGGAAAGGAAAATATTTTCTAGTGTTTTGTTGCATTTTGAAAATTATATTAGAAAATATTTTTAAGTGTTTGATTACATTTTGAAAATGCAAATTTTCTACTATTTTCTTACATTTTCTCAACTTCCAAACAAATTTTATAATAGAAAATTGCAATATATAAACTTTTTAAAGAAACAAAAATCAAAAATAAAACCATTAACTCTCAAACTCGGTCAAACTAGAGAGACAGAGGAAGAAAGAGAGAGAGATTGAGGGAAAGAGAGAGGTAGATTGAGAAACTTGGTTGAAATCGGGTCAAGGGGAGGTTGATCTAGAGGCAGTGACGACAATCTTTGGAGGTGACGACGAGATCGGTCATGGGTGAGTCGATCTAGAGGGCGGTGGCAACGAGATCAAGAGAGGTGGAGGAGACAAGTTACAGGGCGGTAGCAATGAGAACGAGATGACAAGGCTCCAATCTTTGTTTGGAATTGACGACGAGCTTCAGGCAATGATGAGAACGAGATGACAAGGTTTCGACTTGTGTTTGGTGGTGACGACGAGCTTCAGGTAGCGACAAAATTGTCCCAGGTTCAAGCTCTCTCTCTCTCTCTCTCTCTCTCTCTCTCTCTCTCTCTCTCTCTCTCTCTCTCTCTCTCTCTCTCTCTCTCTCTCTCTGGTTTTCAATCCGTAAAACTTAGTTTGAAAGTAAATGGAATGTGTAAATGATTTTACAGTTGAAGAGGCAAAATTTTACGGTCAAAGGAAATGATTTTCAATTTGACCGAATTTTACATGTGCTTCCAAACATACATCAAGGTGTAAAATATTTTCCAAATTTCATTCTCACCCGAAAAAAAACACAGCCTTAGGGTGAGTTTGAATTAATTTTTTTCTTTTTTTTTTATAAATTTTTTTCTTATTTTCTTATATAGTAGTAATGTTTTAAATAACTTTTCATAGGTATAATTGTATCATTATTAACTTTAAGCAAATAAACTTTTAACAAAAATCTCTTCTAAAAAAAATAATAATTTAACAAAAAACTAATTCAAAAGCACCTTTAATCACTTAATTTGCACATAAATTTTATTACATTATGAATAATTTTGAATGTAGTTATTAACATATAGCATAATTTTATTTAGTCAATTAGGTTCTAATAAAAAATAATAATAATATTTGACTCTCAAAACAAAAATCTATAGGATTGATTATTCAAATCGAAAATTCAATGACCAAATTGCAACTCATTTCAAAGTTAGGGAAATATTTGTAAACATCTCGAATTTTTATAACTCACAAGTCAAAACCTAACATCACTTCGTATATAATCTTCATCAAATTTATGATATATGATTAGGACTTATCATATGGCTGTTGACAAACTAATCTTCTCTACGAGACCAAATCCATGCATACTCCAAGTTGTAACAAAGTTGATTTTTTTTTTTTTGGATGAATTGTAACCAATTTGATTGATGTATACTTTTATAGTTGTTTTCATTTTGCTAGCTTGATGTCAAAAAAGCTTTGATTGTCTGCTTCTGAGTTATGAGTTCTTAAAGTGTGCAACCTTAACAGTTGTCCCCTCCCCCCCCCCCCCCCCCCCCTTTTTTAAGGACTTATCATTTGGTTAAGAACTTAAGACATTTATGTGGTGTTTGATATGGGAGAATTTACATTATTCCTAGCATCCAGATTCCTAGGAATGTAATTCCTTGCAATCTAGATGCCTAGGAATGTAGTTACTCCTATGATTGGTTTCATTGGGAATCTCTTAAGATTCCTAAGAATGTGAGATGATAAAGTTTGGTTTATTCCGAAGAATCTTAAATGAAATATTTATTTTTTCCATTCTATCTTTAAATTTGAATGTGAACTACCAAGCCCTTAAAAAAAAAAAAAAATCTTCCTCTAAATAAATAATGAAAAACAAAATATAAACTATTAATTATAACAAATTCATTAAAACTATAGTCTAACATTTTAAAATGACAAGTACAATACAAAAATAACTATTTAAATTCTCAAATGCTTTATTCTTAATAATAATTTTTAATAGAGCTTAATCTATAACAAAACAATCTAATAACGTTTAGGTCTATAAAACAATAGAAAAAATATTGATGATTTGTTTTATATTTTAATTATTTTAATTGCTTAAATGATAAGGAAAGAGGTTAAAATTGTCAATTTATAAAAAATACAACTTCCTTTAAGCTCGGGAATCTGGATACTTATTTGTTTTAAAGGAAATCTACATTCATACTGAGAGGGGTTTAAAGGAGGAATCCAAATTCTCTTGGCATCTGATTCCCTAGTGTGATTTGCAACCAAACATGGGAATCTTTAAACATTTCTGGGAATCCTAAAATATTACCCCATACCAAATGCCACATTATGGTAACTTCTTGATATCTTGTTGTTGTACAACTCATAGACTCATGGATAAAACTTAGGTACAGTATCTTAGGCGTAGTTTCTTAGGATTCCATCTTAAGATTTAGCCATGTGATTACTTAATTAAAAGATACACTTCTATAACATGAGAAAAAAATCCATATGACAGAATCTTAAAAGGGGAACCTAAGGAACAACATCTAAGTGCTGTACCTAAGTCTTGCTCTAGACTCATAATTAGTAAAATATGGCTATTATATCACATGAAAAAAAAAAGTTTAACATAAAATGAACTTTTTAATCAAAATATGAAATTAATAATTATGATAGTTATTAATGGACATTTATTATTCCATAAAAAATAGATATTTATTATGATTGAATTTTTATATGAAATTATATGTGTTAACATTTGAAGAAAATAAAATGTACCAAGATTTTAATGGAATTGGATGGTTTATATATAGAATATAGTTTAAATTCAATGACATGTAAAATTTTGAGACTTTAAAAGTTTATGTGACCCAATATTATGAGGTCAATAAAAAAATCAAACCCCTTTAGTTTTATATATATTATTATAGATTATAAGTTATTGATATGAAAAGAACATATTTAAAAGTAAACACACGAATTAAAGGCTTTCCATATTACATTGATATCAAAATTTTCAAAATCTATATTTTATAATTTCATTTTTTGGTTGTATTTGTTTTTGTCATCAATATTTTTATATTTGTATTTGTACTCTTGAATTTTTTATACCTTGATCTATTAATATGTTTATAATTTGAATGATTAGATTCTAATTAATATCAAATCTTCTTTAAAAAAATCTTATATCAAATATATATTAGTAAAAGAAATAACTTAACTTGTATATTATTTTTTTAGCCCCAAATTTCTAATTCACTTCAACAATGCACTTCTTCATAATTTGAATGTCGAATTTTCAATGCGTGTTTTAAAACTTTGAATGGAAAGAAGTATATACGTATTTTAGATCATATATATTTTATCATGTACATTAGCAACTATCATACAACTCCATCATATCCATACCATTATATTCTTAACTTATGTGGTGTGCATGACAATAACACGTCAAAATGTTAAAATCCTCCATGTGAATTCATGAATGATGTTATGATGATATTCTGAACTTCAATGAAATAATTTTATAAAAAAAATAAAAAAATAAAAGCAAAAATGTTCTTATTAGAAAATCAAACAGTCCCTATGGTAAATGAATTAATAACATGTGAAAATGTAACATTAGTAACAATAATAAACAAATGTCATGAAGTTCTCAGCTTTAATGCTTTACAGGTTAATCTTGTTTTTTTATATGAAAATGTCACATTAGTAACTGTGGGAGCAAAGGCTTGAACTTTTATATTGGGCCTTAAGTTCCATTTACTAATAAAAATGTGTCCGAGGAAGAGCAAATGTTTGGAAAGGCCCTATAGTGGATGGTCGTGCAGGGAAATGTTCGTAAGCAGTAGTTTGAGAGGGTTATCCTCCTCGGACATGACGAATGTCAGTCAGGTAAGCTTTTGCTTGACTTGGGTAATCTTTCAGGAGATTCCAGCAATGAAGATAGACTTCAGGGGCGTAAGAAAGTGATAAGACCACAGAAATATCTTGGGGAAAAGCTGCTACCATTGCATTAAATGCACTGCAGCAGCTTTCCTGGCCGCATTAATGTGGAGAAAACCTCTGAACAGTGTTTTCAACCACTACCGCTCACAGAAAACCAGAAAAGCTGCTCAACAGGACAGATACTTGAGTGCAGGGTTGGATGATAAACAAGTAGACGATAGAAATAGCTTGGAGGGGACTATATAATGGAGGAAACCCTCCATAAGAGGGGGATCGAAAAACACTAGAAAAGAGATATTGGAAGAAAATTACTGTAGCCTAGTGAAGAGCTAATCTCCAAAAATAACAATTTCAACTTAAAACTAGCTCCTCGAACATATTTTCCATCCCGAATTATGTATCATTTCCTGCTCGGACACATTTGTAACCTCGATTAACCGTTAGACAACCCATTAAAAGCCTAGTTCTTTCACCCACTCTCTTACAAATTTATTGTATTAGGCTTATTGGACTTATAACCCAATTCTTTTGAGTTTGGGCTGCAATTTGTTATCCTACAATTGGCGCCGTCTGTGGGAAGAACTAGTGCTTGAGTGGATTATAACAGTTATAACGGGATCAGGACCACACAAGACTAGTCCGCACCATGCAGAATCAGCTAATGTCCATCAACAGGGCGAGCTCCACGACCTCGAGCATGGAAATGACATGGACAACGAACAAGAAGGTAGCTTGCAAACGTTCCACACAGGTGGAAGTGGTTATCGAAGAAGAGGTCACGTAATACACGAGCAAGCTGATGAAAAAGCAATGTAACGAGAAATTGATGATCTAAAAAAGCGACCCCGTCGAGCACAACGAAAACAAACCCCCTCCAGTTCTGACGTTTCTTCTAATGACGAGGAAGACGCAAACTACAGACAACGATCAGGAACTCCACCTAGTGAATCTTTTTCCTGTGAGGAAGAACATCCTTACAAGAGGAGGCGCAGGAGTCCATCTGGGAGGGGAGTAGGAACTAACGTTATAAAGAAAGCTCTGAGCTAGATTTCTAGATCACCCTTCACCCGGGGAATAGAAAAGGCAAAGCTTCCCAAGCGTTTCCATCAGCCCATATTCACCATGTATAACAGATGCACGGATCCTGTAGAACACGTGAGCCAGTTCAAGCAAAAGATGGCTGTCCATTCTCAGGATGAAGCCCTGTTGTGTAAAGTATTTCCATCCAGTTTGGGACTGATGCCGATGAGATGGTTTGATGGGCTAAGGACGAACTCCATCAGTTCTTTCAAGAAGCTTACCCAGTCATTCTGTTCCTAATTCATTACATGCAACAGGGTTCCTCAACCTCTTGATTCTCTGCTGTCCATGTCGATGAGGGAAGAGGAGTCTGTGAAGGCATATGTTGAAAGATATTGGGAGATGTTCAACGAAATCGATGGCGATTTTGATGAAGTTGCTATTAGAACTTTTAAGGTCGGTTGATGTGCATGAAATATATACAATAAAGTACTCATATATCTACATATTTAGCCTTACTTTTATGTTATTTTGTGATTGATTATATAATATCTTTGTATCGCAGGTAACAAGGGCTTTACATGCAAAGTAGGGCTAGGCCAATTGAATCAAGCCAACTTACATCCAGCCAAGCATGAATTCAAGAGAAGATCAACCCAATCAAATTTAAGTCCAATTGGAGCAAGGAATCAAAGGAAATTTGCACCAAATCCAAGTTCAATTCGGATTAGGATTTCAGCCTGCACATCAGTTAGTATTTTTGACATAACTTTCAGCTCAGAAGTCCAATTGTGATGATTCAAGCTAGGCTGAAAATTTAACTTACAGGGCTACAACTTTGTAATTTACCAAAAGTCCGAATTCAGACATTAAATGGGCCAAAATCATCGGTTAAGTGAAGCCTAAAAATCTGGGATTTTCTTTAAACGGGAATTCAACTTGTAATAGGATTTCTTTACCTATTTAAAGGCTCTTTAGGGAAAAATTCAAGGAGGCTAGTGCTAGGGCTGAGGGCTGAACATAGAGAGCTGCGGCTACTTCTTTGGTTTTCTTCCATGACAGTTAGTTTTAATTATTTTTCTAGTTTAATGTTTAGTATTTTATTTTTGTGTTTTCTTTCAATTACCATGAGTAGCTAAATTTATAATTAGGGTTGAGGATGAAACTTATTAAGAATTATCAGTAATATTTATGTGATTTGATTTTTCCCACAATAGTTGTTCTATAATGATTTAAATTGTTCTTGCTTCATATCAATTGACTAAGATGAGATTCTAGATATGAGTTCAATCATGTTTTTCTCATGATTTAGGATTTATCTTAATTAATTGAATGCTTGGTTTATTAATTCTTGATTATAAAATTGGATATCGCTTGTGATTTGTCTGTCAATGGATACAATTTATGATTTGATTTTTAGAATTGGATATATCTTGTGATTTGTTTGGCTATGAATATAATTGATGATTTGGTTTTATACTTAAGAAGCGAAGAAGAACATGCTCTAGATTTTTAAACATAAGTTTTAATGATGATATTTTCCATGATAGCAAGATTGATTTCTAAATTATCATGAAGTGAGTTGGGAAAAATTAATGATCATAAATATATGTTGATATGACTTACAAGGCGGATTCCATAATCTTAATTCTTTTCTCTTGATTGTTTACATCTTTTTTATGACTTTATATCTTTTGCTTAGTATAACTGTATAACCATTTGTTTAATTTTATTATTTGCTTAGTTTATTTAATCTAAGAAAAACCAATTTTTAAATTAGATTAGGATTAATTTGGTTAAGGTTTAATTAATTTTCCTACGTTCATACAAGTCCCTGTGGGTTCGACCTCGTTCTTGTCCAACTATACTTCGGTACGGCTCGTACACTTGCGAGTATTTCAAAATCGATGGCAATTTTGAAGAAGTTGTTATTAGAACTTTCAAGGTCAGTCTCCCACCTGAGCATGGTTTGAGGAAGTCCCTAACAGGTAAGCCCGTCACAAGTTTGCGCCAATTAATGGATCGAGTTGATAAGTACAAGAGGATAGAAGACGATCAACAGTAGGGAAAGGGGAAAGCTAAGGTTATCCCCCAAGAAAGAAGAAATTTTAGGTCGGACCGATACAACAACAACTGGCCGAGAAGCGATTACGTGGAGCAATCAGGGTCAAATAGCACCCAAGTTGTCAGAGCTGTCTTCCGAGAGCCAATGCATCAAGTATTAGAAAAAGTCAAGAACGAATCCTTCTTCAAATGACCCAACAAGATGGTGGGAAATCCCGAAAAGGGAAACCGTAACCTCTATTGCCAATATCATCGAGATCATGGCCATACCACAGAGGATTGTAGGAGTATGTGGGATCACTTGGACCAATTTGTCCAAAAGGGCAAATTGAAGCAGCTGCTACATCATTCCAACGGTCTGAGTGGACAAACCACTTCTCGGCCTGAGAGAGAGACTCCTTCAAGACCCCCTCTGGGAACTATCAATGTTATCTTTGCTGCACCAGGCAGAATAGGGTCGAGCCCGTCCAAGGTAATGTCTGTAGCTAGCCTGTCTGTAGCTAGCCTGTCTTCCGAGGGCATTAATCAGGAGCCAAAAAGAGCTAGAGTGGAACGGCCGCTGATCATGGGGTTCTCGGATGAGGACAAGATTGGAACCATTCAGCCCCACGATGACGCCTTAGTGATTACCCTCCGAATTGGGGGCTACGACGTGAAACGGGTAATGGTGGATCAAGGCAGCGCAGCTGAGATAATGTATCATAACCTTTACAAGTGGCTGAGCTTAAGAGCTGAGGATCTGACGCCCTATAGTTCTCCCCTAGTGAGTTTTAAGGGAAATGTTATTATCCCAAAAGGTCAGATCAGATTGCCTGTGCAGACTGGCTCGAAGACGGTGGAGGTAGATTTCATCGTTGTGGATGCATACTCTCCCTATACAGCAATTGTTGCCAGACCTTGGCTTCATACTTTGGGAGCAGTTTCTTCCACTCTACACCAAAAGGTTAAATACCCGTCTGAGGGTCAGATTGAAGAAATATTGGGAGATTAAGCCATGGCGTGACAGTGCATGATCGCTGCCATCCAGCATAAGCCCGAAGCTGAACTTTTGGCTCAAGGAGAAAAAGATTTATAGCAGTTAAAACCATCGGTGTTATCCATTGAGAAGCCAGCCGATGAGGTAAAATATGAAGATCTTGTGAAGGTTACTATAGGGGATGATCCGGAGAAATTTTTTCAAATCGAATTTCAGCTACCTCAACAAGAGAAAAAGGAGCTGACAGAGTTCCTTAAACAGAGCATTGACGTCTTTGCCTGGAATACTTATGAAGCCCCAGGAGTAAATCCAGAATTCATTTGTCATCACTTAAATGTTAATCCATTAATCGTTCCCAAGAAGCAGCCCCCATGGCGCCCATCCAAAGAGCATGTTGAAGCAGTCCGAGCGGAAGTAATTAGACTTAAGCAAGCTGAAGCTATCGAGGAAGTTTTCTATCCCGAATGGTTAGCAAATACTGTGGTGGTGAAGAAAAAGAGTGGGAAGTGGCGAGTATGCGTTGATTTCACGGATTTAAATAAGGCTTGCCCCAATGATCCATTTCCTATGCCCAAGATAGACTAGCTGGTAGATGCTACTGTCGGCCATCCTCGAATGTGTTTCTTGGATGCTTTCTAGGGTTATCATCAGATACCTTTGGCCTTGGACGATCAAGAGAAGACGACTTTTGTTACTCCTATTGGGAACTACCACTACAAAGTAATGCCATTCGGGTTAAAGAACGCAGGATCCACTTATCAGAGAATGATGACAAGAATGTTCGAGTCGCTATTGGGGAAAAACATCGAGATTTATATAGATGATATGGTGGTGAAAAGCAAAATGGTTTCGAAGCACCTGAGAGACCTTCGAATTATCTTTGAAACTCTTAGAAACTACAAATTGCGTCTAAATGCTTCCAAGTGTTCATTCGGCGTAGGGTCAGACAAATTCTTAGGTTACACGGCCACTCACAGAGGAATTGAAGTTAACCCTGACTAGATTAAAGCTATTAACAACTTACGAGCTCCTCGGAATCCTAAGGAAGTGCAGAAACTAACTGGAATGGCCGCTGCTTTGAACAGATTCATATCTCAGTCAACAGATAGATGCAGACCTTTCTTCCTATTAATCAACAAATGGAAGATTTTTGAGTGGACAGAAGAGTGTGCCACAGCATTCCAGCAACTCAAAGATTATCTAGCTCGACCACCGATCATGTCTAGTCTTGAGCCAGATGAAGTTCTTTTTGCCTACATCGCTGTAGCCCCATATGCTGTAAGTTTGGTACTGATACGAGTTGATAATGGCGTACAACGACCAGTCTACTATGTGAGTAAGTCATTGCATAAAGCCGAAGTGCGTTATCTACCATTGGAGAAAGCTATCCTGGCAATAGTGCTTGACACACGTAAGCTACCCCATTACTTTCAGGCACATACAGTTGTTATTCTTACACAACTTCCGCTTAAAACTATACTCCAAAGTGCCGATTACACAGGAAGAATAGCCAAGTGGGGTACAATTCTGGGGCTTTCGATATCAAATACATGCCCTGTACCTCCATAAAAGGACAAGTCCTCGCATATTTGGTGGCTGAATTCACTGAACCCAAGATAGAAGAATTACCATCGGTTGGAAACATGGATGAAAAATTGGTTGGTACGATTTCCCAATATCGCCTTCCGACTTGGGAAGTATATGTAGACGGAGTATCGAATCAGAAAGGCTCAGGGGTTGGACTAGTATTGATGTCCCCTGAGAAGGTTGTCATTGAAAAATCTTTGACGCTGGATTTTTCAGCCACAAATAATGAGGCCAAGTACGAAACTCTGTTGGAAGGAATGGCTATGATTCAAAGAATGGGGGGAAAATCCATAAAGCTCTTCTCAGACTCAAGCCTTGTCGTCGGCCAAGTAAGAGGGAAATTCGAGGCAAAAGATGAAAGAATGCAGGGATATTTGAGTCAAGTTAAATTTCTATAGTTGAAGTTTGATTCCTTCGACTTGTTACATGTCCCCAGAAGTGGCAATGCGCACGCTGACTCTTTAGCTATGCTTGCAACGTCCTGGACACAACATTTGCCTCGAGTAATTCTCGTTGAGGACTTGTATAAACCCACAGAGACAAAAGAGACGGCTCAAATCCATCAGATTAGGGTGGGGCCAAGTTGGATGGACTCCATTATACGATTCTTAAGAGAGGACATTCTGCCTGAGGAAAGAATGGAGGCTGACAAGATACGGAGGAAGGCCATTAGTTATTGGTTATCTGAAGACCATAAACTATATAAACGTTCCTTTTTAGGCCTTTATTTATTATGTGTCCATCCTGAGCTAACCGAATCACTTCTAGAAGAGTTGCATGAAGGAATCTGTGGAAGCCATATTGGAGGCAGGTCCTTAGCACATAGGGCTATTACCCAAGGTTATTGGTGGCCAAATATGCAGAGAGAGGCTCTGAAATACGTCAAAAAATGTGATCAGTGCCAACGGTTTACGCTGAGCATACACCAACCAGGGGGAATCCTTAATCCGCTATCTAGCCCATGGCCGTTTGCTCAGTGGGGCTTAGACATTGTGGGACCATTTCCCAAGGCAGTGGGAAACAAAAAATATCTCCTGGTCGGCACAGACTATTTTACGAAGTGGGTTGAAGCGGAACCTCTAGCCAACATCAGGGATGTGGATGCAAAAAGATTCGTTTGGAAGAACATCGTTACTTGATTTGGAGTTCCTCACGTGCTCATCTCAGACAACGGCCTTCAGTTCGACAGCAAGATGTTCAGAAAATACTGTGGCGAGTTGGGGATTACTAATAGGTATTCTACTCCTGCTTATCCCCAAGGGAATGGACAGACGGAAGCTGTAAATAAAGTCATAGTAAGTGGGTTGAAGAAAAAGTTAGATGATGCGAAAGGTAAATGGGTAGAGGAACTACCACATATACTCTGGACGTACAGAACCACACCTCACAGATTTACTGGAGAAACCCCTTTTTCAATGACTTATGGAGCTGAGGCTGTCATCCCTTTGGAAACTGGTTTCCCAACATCAAGAACTAGTTCATTCAACCCGAGGGATAATGATGAGCAATTAACAAAAAGTTTGGACTTGATTGAAGAGAAGAGAGAAAATGCGATGGTCCAGTTGGCTTATTATCAGCAGAAACTGAAGCAAGGTTATAATGCCAACGTAAAGCTAAGACTTTTAACTCCTGGTGACTTGGTGTTACGTAACGTTGTGGGCGTTGCAAAGAATCCAGCTTGGGGAAAGTTAGGCCAAATTGGGAAGGACCTTATCGTATCACCTCCAAAGCTGGCATTGGAGCATATTTTTTAGAGGATCTGGACGAACATGTAATACCACGTCCTTGAAATGTAAACAACCTAAAGAGGTATTACTATTAATAAGTATTTTCTTGATCAATTTATGTGTTCTTTAAATAAAGTGTTTATACTATTCATCTTTTGGTTCTTTTAAGTGTTTAAACTTAAATCCAATCATGCATGGAGTCCTTGGACCAGATGATTTGGATTGGTTAACACGTTCTCAGTTCTTATAAGTGTTTAAACTTAAATTCAATCATGCCTAGAGTCCTCAAACCAGATGATTTGGTTTGGTTAACACTCGTTCTCAGTCCTTTTAAGTGTTTAAACTTAAATTCAATCATGCCTGGAGCCCTCAGACTAGATGATTTGGGTTGGTTAACACTCGTTCTCAGTGCTTTTAAGTGTTTAAACTTAAATTTAATCATGACTGAAGTCCTCGGACCAGATGATTTGGGTGGGTTAGCATTCATTCTAAGTTCACTTTAGTGTTTAAACTTAAATCCAATCATGACTGGAGTCCTCGGACCAGATGATTTGGGTGGGTTAGCATTCATTCTAAGTTCACTTTAGTGTTTAAACTTAAATCCAATCATGACTGGAGTCCTCAGACCAGATGATTTGGGTTAGTTAACACTCACTCTAAGTTCCCTAAGTGTTTAAACTTAAACCTAGGCATAACTGAAGTCCTCGGACCAGACGATTTGGGTTAATTAACTTGAGATTCAATTATACTTAAAATCCTTAGATCAAATGATTTGAATGAATTATTGTTACCATGTTACTTTTGAAGATGCTTATGTAACTTTTGCGTTGTGACTTAAAGTCCTGAGCCTTTTAATTGAACCTAACTTATAGTATGTTCTGTTTGCATGATATAACAATATACTCTATTCAAATTAAGTGAAAATGGCAGCAGATCAATCTTGCATTACTTATCATGATGTATGAAGCAAAAGAAAGACATCTTCATTGATAACAAAAATGTGATACATTTCCTTAGCAAAAAGGTGATAAAAAAACAGTAAACATAATGAAAAAATAAATATACTACAAAAGATAAAATCCTAAGCCTAAGTCAACAGCTTGCTCGGGCTGAGAGATAGCAGTGTCTGAGGCATTCTCAGCGGGTTTGGAAGAATCCTTTTTGTCTTTACCCTTATCCTTGCCCTGGAGAGTTTCAGCCTTTTTTCCTTTGCCAATATCTTGGTGGGAGTCTATTGAAACTTCCAGAGGAGCAGGATGGACTTGGTCCACTTTTGGCAGTTCAGACACTGGGGCGGTTTGTTCAGGGAGAGAGGAATTAGGATCTGAGAGCTCGCTAATCTCTGGGTCGTAGTAAATGCTCTCAGGTCGCCTCAAGTCAGAGTCAGCAGTGACCCTAGCGACATCAAGTGCCTTACCCCAAGAGATATCGCAGTAATCCCTAACTACAGCGGAGAACTCCTCTGTGAGTCTACCTTGAGTCTCTTGCACCCCAAGAGTGTATGCAGCTTGCTTCTCGGCCTCGGCCGCCTCTTTAAATAGTTGGGCAGCCTCCCTGGCCTTGCGAAGTTCTTCGCGAAGCTCTGTCACCAACTGTTTCTCTGTTGCCATGTTTATTTCAGTGTAGTGCAGTTGCTTTCGCATATCTTCAAATTGCTTCTCCATTGTCTTTAAGCCCGCCTCAGCACTATCTCTCGCCCTAACAGCTTCTTTTAGCTGCTCAGCCATCTTAGCGTGGTTTTCTTTTAAGGCGCCTAGCTCCACCTCCACCTCGGATTGAGCAACCAAGGCAGCCCTGGCCTCGCCACGAGCGTTCTTCACCCATTTCTCGGCCACGAAAACCTGCTGTGTGACCTAAAAAAAAACAAAAGGTGTTTTACCTTTACTATAAATTGTAAGAAAATGGAGAACTATGTAAGTAGAACAATGAATCAAATAACTTACCATAGCCAGATCCCTTTTAAGGGATAGAAAGAGCTCTGGATGGTTGAAGTTTCTATAAGCCTCCATATCCTTTGGGAGGAGGAGGGGCTGCTCCAGAGCCTCGGTTACATGACCGGCGTGCCCCCCACGGTAATGCCTGAGGGAAGCATCCCACGTAATGGGCACACCGTCCACCTCCAACTTAGGCAACCAAATGCGGGTTGGACGGCGCACTTGAGCCATAGGAAGCTCCTCTCAGCTATCAACAGAGCCGGATCTCCTGCTTCGTTGGTCCTGTGATTGCCTTGGCTGTTTGCTCCCTTTGGAAGTGCCCATCTCACCTTCCTCAAGAGCCTCAGTGTGTCTCTTCCTCCTCAGATCGGGGTTGGGTTTTAGCCCAAGATCAGCAGGAAGCTGAAGAGAAGGAGGAGAAGGATTCACAGGAGGCTTGGACTTGTTTTTTTCTTGAGGAGAAGGCGCCTTGTTCCTTCCCTTCATGAGTTCCCTCAAGCTTGGGCCAGTCTTAGGGGCCATATCTTTTTCCTCGTTGTCTGAGGAGTCACCCACATAAGTGGCACTTGTTGAAATGACTGAGCAGCAAAAGGAATTCCTTGCGGAATGGGGTGATCGACTGATGGAAGGTCATGTGGAGCTAAAAAGCCTAGTCGAGAGACGTCTATACGAGCCAAACGATAGTCGTTTGCTTTGATAGAGTTACCGATGTCTAAGAAAGTTCTTGAGATTGGTTCGTAGTCTAGAATTAAGTGAGTGGCACGGAGCTGTCCGTCGTCGTTCATGAAAATTTGAGACCTTAGCAAGTAATTAAGCGCAGGTACATTGATTAAGCTAAGTCGAGGGTTGGTATATGTTTTATCGGTTAAGTAAAAGAATCAAATAGTTAGAAACCCAAATTTTAATGTAAAAAGAAAAAATGATGATAAACGGAAAAAAACGAGACTTTGGTACAACAAAGCAAGGCCGAGGACAAATGCCTTAAATCTAATGTTAGAAAACCTAGATCTAAGGTACTCCACCTGGCTCTCCCAACTAGGTTGGGCAAGGAAGACCGTCATGCCAAGGGCCTGATACGATGAGGAAGTCATCTTTCATCCCTTTGTTAGACTTAGGGAGACACGAGATGAGCTTGACAGCATTGGATCAGGATTTAAGGTAAAACCCTGCCCGTACTTCTTGGTGGCCTTCGTATAGATGAGCTACATCATACCAAGTTAACCCCAATCCTAAATGTCGGTCCAACGTGTCAATTGCTCCTAGAACTCTAAAGAAGTTAGGTGCACATTGTTGGGGGCAAAGCCTATGGGTACGTAAGTAGTCCCTCATAATCCTACCCATGGGGATAGTCATGCCTCCTTCTATGAAGACAATCATTGGGATTGTGACTTCTCCCACCTATCGGTCAAATACTAACTCTTCTGGGGAACAGTATCGTATTGATACCTCCTAGGGTATGTGATACTTTTCTTTGAACAGTTCTACCAAGGCAGGGTTCTTCACTAAACGCTGAAATCTACCCATTCCAAGTTTGTAGAAGAGAAAATGACGAGCCGAGGAGGTTATCCAAGGAGATAAAAAGAGATGTGAAATTAAAACTTACGTAGACTGAAACGGGAACTAATCTTCGAAGTTCTTAAGGATCTTTGAAGTCTTTTTGAAAGTATGACGAACGATCTGATGGTTAGTGAGTTTGGAGGTTTGAATGCTCTGAAGATTATGAATTGCGATGAAGAAAGAAGGAAATGATATTCATGGGCCTTTATATAGGAAACTGAAAATGAGGAGGATTTTATCCTGCCCAAATCTTGAAGAGAAATCCGGACTGTTGGATCAGAACCCCACCGTTGGATGCTAGGAACATAACGCCGCCCAAATTACTTAATGACGTTTTGCAAGTTCCGAAGCATTAGAAACAACAATGAAATGACTAAAATGACCCATCCACATGCGTAAGTTTGAATGTCTTTGCAATTTTAACTGCGATCAAATTTGCAAGTCAAAATTATATTTTTTCTCCTCAGGCAAAAGAGAAAAATTAAAATTTTGAGGGGTTATTGTGGGGGCAAAGGGTTGAACTTTTATATTGGGCCTTAAGCCCCATTTACTAACAAAAATGCGTCCGAGGAGGAGCAAATGTTTGGAAAGGCCCCATAGTGGATAGTCGTGCAGGGAAATGTTCGTACGTAGTGGTCTGAGAGGGTTATCCTCCTCAGACATTACGAATGTCAGTCAGGTAAGCTTTTGCTTGACTTGGGTAATCTTCTAGGAGATTCCAGCAACGAAAATAGACTTCAGGGGCATAAGGAAGTGATAAGACCACGGAAATATCTTGGGGAAAAGCTGCTACCACCGCATTAAATGCACTGCAACAGCTTTCCTGACCGCATTAATATGGAGAAGACCTCTGAACAGTGTTTTCAACCACTATCGCTCACAGAAAACTAGAAAAGTTGCTTAACATGATAGATACTTGAGTGCAGGGTTGGATGATAAACAAGTGGACAATGAAAATGGCTTGGAGGGGACTATATAATGGGGGAAACCCTCCATAAGAGGGGGATCGAAAAACACTGGAAAAGAGATATTGGAAGAAAATTACTATAGCCCAGTGAAGAGCTAATCTCCAGAAATAACAATTTCGACTTAAAACTAGCTCCTCGGACATATATTCCATCCCGAATTATGTATCATTTCCTGCTCGGACACATTTGTAACCTCGATTAACCATTAGACAACCAATTAAAAGCCATTTTCTTTCACCCACTCTCTTACAAATTTATTGTATTGGGCTTATTGGACTTATAACCCAGTTCTTTTGGATTTGGGTTGCAATTTGTTACCCTACAGTAACAAAAAAAAAAAAGTGTAATGAGGAACAAATGACAACTTAGTAAATGCCTCAATCACAAAAAATGAGTAATTAACGAGCATTTACATTATTGAAGTCTTTCCTTGTAATAACAATATAAAAAGAATAAAACTTCAAATAGGAAGCACATGTTTTTTATGTTTTTTTTTTTTTTTGAGAAAGTTTTAACTTATTGTGTCCGTTTTGATAGCGCTTAATTATTAGACCAAGTTACCAGTTGTACTAATTAGAATCTACATGTTATTTTAGCTAATAAACTTTTTTTTATCAAAGAGAAGATCTACGATTTTCTTCATAATGCGGTTCATCTATACCGTAATCTGAAACAAAGAATCAAAATTAGAAGAATATATGCAATTTTGTGAGATTCTGTTGGATTTTGTTCGCATCTTTTACTAGCTACGATGGAGAAAAAAAAAATTCATATCCTAGAGATTTACTTTTTCATTATATATGGTCGTAGTCCAACCTCGACTAAATTGCCTTTCACCTGAGAGTCTGAATGAATTCTAGCCCTACAAATTAGCTTATAGCATTATTCTTCTATAAAGTATAACGACTTTGTTTCTATGTTGGCCTAAAAGGGGCAAAAGGGACACCGAAAGTGGATGAAAAAAAACTAAAGAATCGCCTTGAAAGTAGGCTAAGTAGCACGATGCAAAATAGGTGTGCTCACCCAAATTAAGCTAATTGCATGCCCTATATTCTTTTTATTTCTTTCTTTCCTAATCTTTCAATCTAATAATCTTTTGAGTGATTTATTCTTATTAACCCAGGAATATTTTTTTATATAATATACCGACATCAGAATTGTCCTCTAAACAAATTAACAGGCAAGTCAAATAAGCATCTATCTACAACTTTTAGTCTGCATGACCTACTTTAATATTTAATAGTTAGGCGATTTATTTAAATTATGGCCTACTGTTTGTTAAGAGGATTAAAATACAATTTTTTGTTTTGGAAACTAGAAAATGGTGGGCCTTCATAAATCTATTGTTTGACTAATGTTCTTTAAATTCTGTTTTCATAAAATTATTCCCTATTTTCATAGTTCAAAACAAGATTTTGAAAACAACTACAAGGATGTTTTCAAGAAAAAAATAATAATGGTATAGTTGTAATAAATTGGAAATAGTGAATCCCACATATTTGCTCAAACTTTTCTATCTCTTTAATTAAGGAGTTTATCTTTTTTTTTTTTTTTTTTGAGAAACAAATTAAGAAGTTTATCTTTATAACCAAAAAAAAAAAAAAAATCACATTTCAAATTTGAAAATGATCATTATCCCAAAAAAAAGGGTACATGAGCTCTATTTCCGGACTTCAATTTTGAAGTTTATCATTATCCAACAAAAAAGGTTATCTACACTTTACTTTTTAAAATGAAAAATAAATAAAAAGGTTACAAATTTGTAAAAAAATGAAAAATAAATAAAAATCTCAAAAGTAAAAATGGTCTCATAAACATCATTTATTTTTTCTTTTCTTTAAAAATTGTTATTAAAAGTGGGAGCCAAAACACATAATGTAAAACTTATTATCTCAAAACTAGTTTCAAATTTAATTTATTTTTTAAAAAAATTGTTTTCATATAGTTTTGAAATTTTTTTTAAAAAAAAATTTACTGGCTCTTAATGAATACTAATATAATTTCTATTTTTTTCTCTTAAAAAAAAATTAAATACTAATATAATTTTTCTTTGTGGAACTCCTATTTAAACGTCATGTAATGGGTTGGATAGGAATCTTCCAACCCGCGTTAGAAAAAGAGTTTGTCCAATCATGCATGCTAAACAATACATTGGTTAGAAATTCATAAAGGCCAATGCTTCAATCCTATTTGCTAGAAATTAATTTAAAACGATTTATTAGCCTCCTTATCCTACAATATTGCTCAATGGCATTTTATTATTATTTCAATGAGAGATCTCTACACTCAACTCATAAAAAAGAGTTACTTTTGGAATCTGATATTTATTTGGGTAAGATATTTACAGAGACTTTGTTAACCTGTGATAACGACTGCCACATATATAGTAACAAGTCCGAACTTACTTAGGAGGCCCCCCGGAGTGACTGAGTAGGACCCATCATTCAGATATGAGTCCATTTTGGACATGGGAACCAACACATGAGAACAGCTCAACTAGAAGATGATATGTCTTCTTCAATAATTAGCCCAGAAATCGTTAAGCAAAGTTGGTTTGCTTAGATGCTACGGCCTTACGAATATCTACAAGTGGGCATTCTCAAAGGGATAAAGTCGTTTCTACTACAATGACCAGTGAGACTTACCAGCAAAAATATATATAGATATAGAACAGTAACCAATGAGAACTGGCGGTGAAGACTAATAAGGAACCCACCGTCATAACCAAAAATGAAAAATATCCCTCAATTTGGTAATAGTTGGGCACCAACTTCATTGGACCAAATACTAATACAGTAGTACTCCTATCTTTTTCCCCAGATATTATTTATTACTTAAATTATTGAGAATGACCTATACATGTAAATGCTCATGAAAACTTTGTTTGTGAAAGGTTTCTGCCGTGAGTTTTGAGTTTCTGTGATAAGAGTTTATCACACAACAACTTGTATATATGTGTGAGTGGATGTCCCACATGTAATAAGGGAAAAAAATGACTTGAGAAATTAGAGTAGTGCCTCTATTAAAACATTAAAAATTAGTCCTTGTTATATACATGGTTGGTTCTAGGCCTAGGCCAAAGTCCCCCAATTATAATAAGGTTCCATATTGTAAAATAATAATTGGTTTCACATTTTTTTTTTTTTTTAAAGTTGTGTACATTCTTTCTAATATTTAAACAGTCCCCCAAAAATAGAACTAATAAAAATCAAACTAAATTGAAACCATAAACTATTTCTCCAAAAATATAATATAAAATTTATATGAAAATTTGAGGCCTAACTCTTGATAAATTTTTCCTTCAAAAAAAATAAACTTTTGATAGATTTGTTACGAGTAGTATAACACAAAATTTAGAAGAAAATCTCACAAATGAATAAAAGAATTCATAAAAAGTTGCAAATAAATATAGCAATAAAAATTATCATAATGATGTTTAAACATGTGATATAACAAATTTGTTATATCACAGGTTTAAATCTTGATTGTATAAAAAGTCTAGAATATTTTTCAAATGTATGTATCATTTACAAAATTTTACTAACAATACTTGTTGTAGCTATTTATGAAGAAATAAGTTTTTTGGGAATTAAAAGTGATAAAATCTTACCTAATATCAATTATGTCACAACAAGATTAAATGGATTAGCTATTATTAGTTAAAAAAAAATGATTTTTAGCAAAACATAAATACGAGAACTTAATTAGTAATTATGCATCTAAAAAATTAATAAGAATTTTAAAAATATATATATTAAAAAGTTATATATAAATATTATTTAATTATAAAAATTCTTACTTAAATTTGCCGCCTTAGCCTCAAACTGTATTGAACCAATCCTAAATTATATACATTAATTAGACTCAATCCCATAGGTTTAATATTTTGGGTTAATTTGTGTTATATTAAAGTTTCAATTGTAGTGCCTCAAAGTATTATCCCTGACAATGGGTAATTGGGTATCAAAGCCGATGGTGATGTGCAATAAGGTCACCAAGGTCCTTTTGTAATTAGAGTAATGATGGGTTCATGCACTTAAGAGCCCACATAAACATGCCACAAAGCAAGCTCACAAAGTCCCTTAAAATTGATTTTGGAAAAAGGCCTAACAAAGTAGCACTGTGAATGGTGCTATATTAGATCTAAATATACGAGATTTCAATGAATGATAAGATAAGTATGTGGGGTTGACATGTAGTTCCTATGAATAATGGTATATAGTATATTAGATGGATGACACATGGTGAAGTAAAAAGCCAATAGACAAGGGGGCTTGAGGGTCTTGTTCATTTGCCAAAAAGTCCAATGAGAGGTAATAATTCACATAAGAGAAAGAATTGTTGGATATACATGAGTAAGTTGAAGCCCAACAAGTAAAAAAGATATGGAACTTAAGAAATTAAATATACACAATTTTGGGTTGAAGGATTTCTATTTTTCAGATTTTAGGAAAGTCTTCAATTGTTTGGCTTTGAAAATCCAAAAGGAAAAGTAAGTTGAATAAAAACAACAAAAATCTTTGAATTTATTATTTGTATTAATGGGGTGTTTCCCACTAACATGATCATGTCCAAAACTTCCTTTTCTGAGGACATTATTGAGTTTGTCGCTTAAGGGTGATCTGTGGGGCAAATGGTAGGTGCAGTTAACAAGTGCATCATTGGAAACTGCTTAAAAAAAAGTTAAATCTCATCGGTCATCAGAGTGTGATTCACTAATCACCATCATTAAACGTCAAAGTCTTGCCTAGCTACCCCACTGTTTCCAGCTTGTTTATAGTTTATACTAAAATACACCCCAACTGAATCTCCAATGTATTTTGTTCTTTTTGTAGAAATTAAGATTAAAATTTTCGAGTTTAAGTTGATTAATTATCAACCAATCCATTTAATCTTTTCTTTTTCCAGAATTAGTAAGTGGTGATGATTTTAGCAATACCGACTAATTTATGCTAAAATTACATCAGCATCAATTAGTGCTAGCCAGGAAGATCCATTGTTAATTTACTCCGCCCCACTTAAAATCATGTGTATTATAATCAAACTTTTTAACAATTGGGTTGTAAATATCTTTGAACATTCTTAATTAAGAAAATGCATTTATTTGTGAAGTTAAGAGAAAGGTGTCTGATATCACACTTGCTAATGGGAATTTAAAATATATTGTAGCTTGGCGTAGGAATTTAATTAAAAAAACATAAATGACAATTTACCCCCCCATGTTTGGACCTTTTCATTATTTTGTTTACATAGTTTCAATTTTTATTAAAAATGAAATGGTCGGATTCTGTACATGGTACGCATTTTTTTAGTACATGTGTGATATGTGAACCATTCCTGTGGGACTCACATTTTTGTGAGAGGTGTACTCCATAAAATGGGTGCACAAGATATTCAATGGCACTAACTTAATGAAAATAATATGCCATTCTCAAAAAGCTTTTCAAACATCCCTCCCTCTTGCCTTACTAATGCCTAGTATAGGATTGTCTGCCATTTCAAAAAAGTTTGAAAAAATAAATCTGCTAATTAAAGAAAAAAATTCTCACTCTATAGAATTCTCACAAATTCAAAAATATCATTTTCTTCAATTTTTACTTGAGAAAGAGTGAGAAAACAGTAACAAAAGTAAATTGAAAATAGTAAAAATTATTTAAAAATAAATAAAATATAACTCTAATAACATATTAGCATCAAAGCTAATACATAGCTTTGATATAATGATAAAACGTATGAGAGAATATGAAAAAATAAAATAAAGTAGGAAAATTAAGAGGGAAAGAAATAGAACATTGGGAATTAACATGCTACATCCCTATAGACCTAAATCTATCTCAAAAGGTTCTTGATTGCTACATCTTTGTTATTAAGTTCTGTATTTTATCATGAATCCATTGAAAGATATTTTTAATAGGCTAAATCTTAGACTAACCATAGACTAATTCATTGTTAAGAATTAATGCTACGAATTCTATACTTCACTTGGAATTGTAAAACTACTCATGAATATAATGTAACAATCAAAGAAGTGGCCAGATATCAAGTATGGTGTGTTACGCAAAGATTTTTTTTTTTTTTTTGGCATAAGGGTGAATTAGTTTTAATACAAGCGCAAATGACAATATGCAAAAATGCTTGTGATGATTGAATCTTGGATGTCGAGCATAGTGCATATATATTATACTTGTGGAGGGCTCAGGGCTGGAGCATACTAATCAAAGACGTCTGAAAAAACTTTCTAAGAAAATGATAGACGACATGTGATCAGAAAGAAAGCCAATAAAAGTTATTGATCAAGCAGGTATGGCTAAAACCACCTAAAAATGATAAAGATGCATCCCAAAAAGAAGTCTAATAGAGGAGGTTAATTACCGATTAATGTTGAATGTGATACTCAGCCAAGATAATTGAGATCGCATGCATGCTCAGAAAGAAACCAATAAAGGCTACTAATCAAAAGAGTATCTGAGTAACGTGACTTAAAGAGCATAAGACGCATGATATATTTTTGTGCATAAGCAGGAGTTACAACCTAGCTAGTATCGTCTTAAATAAAACAATCAATTCATGCCTTTAAGCCTATTTCTTCCTTTGTTCATTCATTAATTTTCCCTAAAATCCGCAACAGTTATAAATGCGAAGAACTCAACTTTCACCACCGAGCATAGTTTAAATCTATCCATGCCAAAAATAAAAAATAAAAAAATCCACTTAGTATATATAAAAATAAAAAAATAAAAAAATCCTTTAATCATTTATTTACAGTTGGGTGGTTCACTTACAACAGGGCCAACAAGTGACTAAAATAGTTCTATAATTTTTATCATACATAAATTTTATTCTAATGCAAATTTTAGAATTTAAAATTTAAATATAAGAGCAATTAGCCAATTACAACTGCATATACTAAATTGCGAATGATTTAGCCCAAAAAAGAAAAGAAAAGAAAAGAAAAAAAGGAACTTAGCAATCAATTGATCTCAAGGCGAAACGGGAAAACCTTTCGATTCCACTCATAAATCAAATCCGCAAGGAAAATAGCAGATTATTTGAATTTCTATTATTTAAAAAAAAAAAATTTTTTGATTCGGTTCGAAGAATAATAAATTTTCAAGCGGAAACCCTCCCAGTCCCATGTCATCAATGCCTTTTGCCACCATTATTTTGTGGCTTTTAAATTTAAAAAATAATAATAATTCTTTTGTTGAGAAAACATTATTTTGTAACTTACTTTTTTTTTTTTTTTTTTTGAGAAACTTGTAGCTTATTTAGAGTGTGTTTGGAAAGTGATGAAAATTGAAGTTTATTAGAGTTTTTAGTTTATTTTTGTTACTATTTATGAGTCTCATTGTACTTTTTGGTACTATTTATATTTTTCATTGTATTATTCAACTAGCTTTTAGTTTTTTTTACAGTACTTTCAGTAAAAAATTTCTATTTCAGTTAAATAAGTTGTTCCCAATAGATACTAAAGTTCTTTTAATTAAATACGGTAAGCAATTGGACCCCAGAGCCAGAGAATCTGCCCTTCACACGAGGAATAAATCAACAAATAATTGAAGAAGACGTGGCCTAGTAAAATTAGGAAGTCTATAAAAAATCGGGTGATTTAAGAAGCTAACATATTCATAAAGGGGTAACCCATATTAATAAAAAGATGATGGAAAGTAAGTTAATATGGGCTGGTTATGTTTAGATGAGAGCAATTAATGCACGGGTATAAAAGAGGAAAGAGTGAGCTAATCCAAATTGAGGAAATGGAAAATGGTAGAGGATTCAAACTCCAAAGTCGACCAAAAAATTTTGAAACTAAGGCTTTGTTGTTGTCGTATGAAAAATCAATTAATGTCTTAGTCCAATAATAAAAGTGCACTAAAAACAATTAAGCCAGATTATAAAGAGCCAATTCTTATGGAACCACTTCTCAAAAAAAAAACAAAAAAACAAAACAAAAAAAAAATATAAAGAACCAAATTATAAATTCAATTACTACGTTTTTTTTTTTAAAATGGAAGTCTTTTCATTTGGTTAAGACCTTTTCCCCTCTCCCCGTGTGTGCGTTAAAATACTTAGTATTAAAAAAAAAAAAAAAGTGGGTTAATCCCATATTGGAAAATGAGTGTGAGTTAAAGAGGTTTAAAGTATGTGCTATGTATCCAAGAGTTAAGCCATTTTGGATATAAACCGCTGTCAGTTTTTTTAAAACCTTCTTTCCTCTCCCCGAGTGTATGTGTTAAAATACTTAGTATTTGTTAAAAAATGAAGTATTTATTTATTTGATCAAAGGGTAAGTGTTTGTTAAAAAAACCTCGTTTACTAATACTTATCAATTTAAAGAAGTTAATACCTAATAATAAATCAAAAGAGGTCTGTAATTTTACAAAACCTAAAAAGAAATAAATTTTGACTCTTGTTCTGTTATTTTGGTTAATTTTCAAAAAAAAAAAGGGTATCTCTCTACATTCTCGCACATCCTTAAAAGATAAAAATGTTTATGATATGATGAAAACATTATTTTGTGGCTTATATAATTACATTGGCAAGCAAAATGTTATATATAAATGCAAAAGTCTAGTAAGTAAAAACGTGTACTGTACCGCTTTGTTTGTTTAGCTGGAAAATTTTCTGTAAATATAGTTTTCTACATTTTCTATTGTTTGGTAGCACAAAAAAAAAAAAAACTGGTCAATGGAAAACTATCTTTAGTTAACGGAAAACACTAATAAAAATAAAGCTTATTTTATATAGGCTGTTTTCCAAAAAAATATTTTGGAAAACAATCTATCTCTCATGTGTTGCATCTCCTATAAATATTATATTCATCTATAACTGCAGGAAACATAATTTTTTGGCACCTTCTCTCTCTTATGGTAAGTTCTCTCACTTTTTCTCTCCTTAGTCCTCAAACCCTCACTGTCACTAATTCTGATCTCTCATCTTCCCATAGATCTCTCTCTCTCTCTCTCTCTCTCTCTCTCTCTCTCTCTCCATGTTTCTCTTCTCCTCTATAATACAGTTCTTTGATTATACATTTTTTTCCCTCACTGATCGGTCAATAGCTCTGACTTTCAAAGGAGAATAGATTTGTAGCAGTTATTATTTCATTCCTCTTTGCCAAAATCCCAATTCTTTTCTTTGAATTTCAGGCTTGATTTTATTTTTTCTCTAAGAAATTTTCGGTTTGATGGATTCTAGGTAGAAGTTACTTCTTTTTTGCACATAAAAGTGCAAAAAAAAAAAAAAAAAAAAAGAGAAGAAGAAGAAGAAGAAGGAATGAATGAATGAATGAATGAAGTAAAAGACGAAAATTTTAAATATAGTGCCTCTATGGCTTTAAATTGCTTTTACATAGGACAATATTTACAATAAATTAATAATATTGTTATATAATAAATGATAATTGTTTATGGCAATTGCATTTGTTCGCAAATACATTATGCAATAATGATATATTATACAGATACATTACATAAATACATAATTTAGAATAATATTGAAAACTTGTAGTTAACCATAGTAAACAATTAGTGTACTAGTAAAAATAGTAGACAATTAAAAGTTATTGTTATTTGTACTTATTGAAGATGTATTCCCCTGTCAATTTATATATGTGTGTGTATGTGTGTACATGTTTTAAATTATACAAGAAATATAAATTAAAAAAATTGCATACCAAACACCAGAAAACATTATCAAGCTCATTTTCAAGGTTGTTATCAAACACTGGAAAATGAGATAGTTTTCTAGAAAATACTTTTTGGAAAATGAACCATTTTCTAGAAAACAACAATGTTGAAACAAACAGAGCGTACACGTGTACGTCCAAAAATTTTAAGAAAAACTTATGTCTCCCATTTTGATTCCAACAGTACGGAACTAAACACGTATTTTCAAATCTGAAAGTGTAACAACTGTTGGTCATGGAAGAACTAAAATACGCTTCTTAAATACGTTGGTTTCCAAAACAAAAAACATTTGGTCAAGTGAATTAAGTTAAGAGAATATTCATGGAAAGAAAAATCCCCGACTATCTCAACCAAACCCATATTGCCCTTATTCTGAAACTTCAAGGGCCTAAGTCTCTTAGAAACTACCGCTCGATCAGTTTATGTAATACAATTTATAAGGTGCTGAAAAAATTATAGTAGCCAGACTTAGGCCTCATCTGGAAAAACTTATATCTCCTCTTCAAACAGCGTTTTTGCTGGGGCAGAAAGGAATCGAGAACGCCATAATCGTGAAGGAACTTATCCATTCTATCAGCAAAAAGAAGGGCAAGGTGGGCTACATGGCAATTAAAATCGATTTGGAGAAAGCATACGATAAACTGGAGTGGAGTTTCATTAGGGATATGCTTTTGAGAATAAACCTCCCAGTGGACCTTATAAATCTTATTATGAGTTGTGTTTCATTGGTTTCCCCCTCAATTCTGTTTAATGGTGTGCCCTTAGAGCCAATTTTCCCGTTAAGGGGAGTTAGACAAGGACATCCCCTATCCCCCTACCTTTTGATTCTCTACATCAATTTCATTGGCCAACTCGTAGAAGAAAAATGCAATAATAAGCAATGGAATCCAGTTAAAGCTTTGCAAAGTGGACCGGCCTTCTCCCATTTGATGTTTGTTGATAATCTTGTTCTTTTTGCAAGGGCTGACCACTTTAATTGCTCCACCATTAGGGATTTTCTTGATGAGTTTGCTCAGGCCAAACGATAAGCGATGCAAAATCAAGAGTTTATTTTTCCTTAAATGTGGATAGAGACACAAGGGAGTCCCTATGTGATATTCTTGGGTTTGCTTCCACTTCAGGGTTAGGAAGATATCTTGGCATCCCCATCAAACAACCTAGCACCTCTTCATGAGACTTTAACTTTATTTTGGATAGAGTAAAGCAAAAACTTGCAGGATGGAAAGCTAATCTGCTGTCTCTAGCAGGAAAGGCAGTCCTTATTCAAGCCTCGTCATCAACCATTCCTTCGTATGTTATGCAATACTACTATCTCCCTGGAAGAATTCTTGAAGGAATGGATCGAGTCAATAGAAATTTCCTTGGGACACTACGGAGTCAGTGAAGAAGACTCATTGGGTTGGTTGGCATAAGGTAGTCAAACCCAAAAAAAAAGGAGGTTTGAGATTACAAGCTGCAAGAGGCAAAAACATTTCCCTTCTCTCGAAGTTGAATTGGAGATTTCATGTAGAAAAGGAATCCCTTTAGGTGCATGTTTTAAGGGCGAAGTAATGTTCTAACCGTAGGATGTGCTCGAGCAATGCAAACAAGCTCCCTTGCTATCAAGCATGGTTTGCGATGAAGAAAGGCATGGAAACTTTTAACAGAGACATTACAATCTTAACTTTTGGTTTAACCCCTAGATAAATCGTGGATTGATGTGGCATATGATCCATGGTCCTCTCTCTCGAGAAGTATCTCAGTTGAAGGTCTTGGACGTCCTACAGGATAATGGTTGGGATTGGAATTGGCTAGGTTTTGACCTTCCCCAAAACATTAAATTCATGATCCAAGCTACCCTAATTGCTTTGGTTTTGAGAGGAGAGGACAAGTTAGCTTGGTCAGGATCTCCTCAAGGAAACTTTGATCTTAAGAGTGCCTACAAGATGGCCATGGGGGTCAATTCAGAGACAACTGTATTAGCCAACTGGATTTGGAATTCAAATATTTTGCCAAGAATCCAAACTTTCACCTAGATGTGCGCACACAATAGCATTGGAGTTCAGGAATGCCTTGGGAGAAGGGGAGTTCTAGAAGATATAAACTACCCCTTATGCAATAGGGAGACAAAATCAATTCTACATGCCCTCCGTGATTGTGAAAAAATTAAACCTGTTTGGATATAGCTGGGGATTGAATGGATCCTCCCTCAAAATCCTCCTTTATAAACTTGTCTTCCTTTTTGCTATTTTGCTTATATGGAAAAATAGGAACCATGTGGTCTTTAAAGGGAAAAGCCAAAACCCAGTTCTGGCAATAGAAATTAAGAACCAAGCTATGGAGTATCATCTTTGTGCATCCTCATCTATTGACAACCCAGGGTTAGCTTGTTGTGATGGTATTTTTAGAGACGAGCATGGTCATTGGATTAAAGGGTTTGCTAGAAAAATTAGGATCACCAATAGCTTTATTATTGGGCTCTGGGGCCTCAGAGATGGACTTCTCATTTGCAGCAACTGTAACTTTGATTGTGTTGAGATTGAAATGTATGCTAAAACTATTATAAATGTCTTGGTCAATCCTAATTATGTAAATAACATTGTGTCTTCTATCTTGGATGATTGCAGGCAGCTAATCTCAAATCTTCCCCAAGTTTGGTTTAGTCATTGCTACTGTGAAGCAAATCGCTGTGCTAACTAGCTTTGCTAGTATGGGTTCGAGCCATAATTTAAATTTTTTATTTTTTTATTTTTGATAGTCCGCCTATAGACTTGCTTTTTGTTTTTGAGGATGATCTCAATGGGATGTACCTAAACAAGCTTTGCCCTAAGATTCTATTATGGTTTAGTTTTAATCTATTATTCTTTGCACCAAAAAGAATTATGAATCCTTATTGTGTCAAACTCAAACACCGAAAATTGAAATGAGAACCCAATATGTTCCACCTTGGATAGAATTTCGGCCTATTCCGATGGGTTCTGGGTCATTTCGATTAATTTTGGCTGGCATGAAGCTTGGGATTTTTTTTTTCCTTCTTTCTTTCAGTGATGGAAAAGAGAGAGCGAGCAAAGGGAGAGAAAATGAAAGAAATTTTACAAATTGAAGACTATAGACTCACCTGTCTCTACTCTCTAGAAATGCTATTGCGTAAGCTAGTAAACTGAATGAATGAAAAATAAGAGATCTTGTGGTGTGAATTGGGAGGAAAGGAAATAAAGAATTGAAGAAGAAAAAAAAGAAAGAAAAAGGAAAGAAGAAGGAAAGAAGAAGAAGCATATTATATTATTATTGAGTGAAAATATTTTTGAGACTTGTAGTGCAAATTAAACACGGGAATGTGAAGCATTGGGTAAATAATTATATTTTAAAAAAAGTTGATGAGATTATCAATGTAACGGTTGGCAGGTGAGTAAAGAGAAAAAGAAAAGAAAAGAAAAAAAGAAAAAAATTAAAATTTGTATTGAGTCAAAGAATTTATATAATACCTTATATCTACAACATTTTTATAATAATTTCACAATATGTTTAGGTGTTAAATTATTAATGTTGGGTAATAAAGTGATATCAGTGAAAGGTTCAAACAAGAGCTAGTAACATTTTGTTATCTGAGATTTATTATAAAAATATTGTAAATAACATATATTGCTCTAAACATATGGTATATATTTCCATTTTTTTTACGTAATTTTTTTTTAATAATGTATTATACTTTTACTATACGTGTACTGTTTTTTTCATCGTTTCCGTATTTTTATGCCAAATTTTTAAAACATATTTTTTTAAAAATATCGAATAATACTGCCGTATACTTATTGTATCAAACACATTCTATATTTTACTAACTATCAATAAATACTAAAGTTTTTAAATCAAATATGGTAAGCAAATTGGACCTCAGATAGAGGGCCTGCTCTTTACACGAGGAATAAGTCAACAAATTATTGAAGAAAACGTGGCCTAAAAAAATTATGAAGTCTATAAAAAAAAATTAGGAAAAATTACACTTTATCACCTTAAATTATGCACTAGACTACACTTTACACTCTAAACTATCACACTTTGCACTTAGGCATTATTTTGCTATTATATTTAACAAAATCTTTACTGCATGTGACAAGCACATGCTTCTTACTTAGGTTGAACAAAGTTAAAAGACTGAAACACCCTTCTTTAAAATCAATTAAAACAAAACTCAAAATTTTCCATATCTCCCTCTGTCTCGTGTGCTGCCATCCTCTTCCCCATCCACCTTCCTAGTAAAAAGAAATGTCACCTCCCTAGAAGCTTAAGAATCCATTGATGTAATTCTTTGACTGATTTTTTTTCTTCTTTTTATCGTTCTCTCTTTTGAACGGATTCACAGGTGAATGTAGACTTAAAATAAGACTGCACAACTATTAAAACCAAAAGTAACCAAACAAGCCCATTAATTTATATGATCCATAACAAAACAAAACAAAAACAAAAAAAAAAAATCAAACAAAGATGTAAGAACTAACAGAAACACTAAAACCATTTAATTATGGATTTAACATAGTAAGCATTTTTAAGCACAAATCAATTAGAGAAAAATAGAAAAGATTAAAAAAAAAAACCTTAAAATAGATCTCCTAGTGGACAAATTGCTTCCACCAAGAACAGGAACAGTAACAACAACAGCAACCTGAAAACAAACCCACATACCAAAAACATTAGCAAAAACAAAAGTCAAAAGTTTAAACTAAAAAGTACCCAAAAGACAGACCCATGTTTTTGTTTTGGGTAATGAAAAAAAGAGATAGATGGAATGAAAGAAATGGGTAGTGAACTTAAGATGCGGCCAATTGAGTCATTGATGAGATCAATTAGAGAGGTTTCAGAGAAACCTGAGAAGACTTTGAGAAGAGAAGTGTTGACAATAGACAATAGTATTATAAGTTGACAACACTTTGAGGTGTGACTCTCTAAATGATCCTTTCAATAATGCTATTCTACTATGGAATTAGAGTGGTAAATTTAAATAGTTTGAAACTGAATTTGGGGAAGAGGATGGCACCGTGCGAGACAGAGGGAGATGTGGAAAATTTTGGGTTTTGTTTTAATTGATTTTGAAGAAGGGTGTTTGAGTCTTTTAACATTGTTTCACCTAAGCAAGAAGTACGTGTTTGTTACATGCAGTAAGATTTTGTAAAATATAACATCAAAAATAACATCAAGGTACAAAGTGTGATAATTTATGGTGCAAAGTGTGCAGTCAGATTGTTTATGGTGCAAACTATAATTTAGTATATAGCTTAGGGTGGTAAAGTGTAATTTCTCCAAAAAATTAAGATGATTTAAGAAGCCAACATATTTAATAAAAGGATAGCCCTATTAATGAAAAGATGAAAAAAGTCAGTTAATATGATTTGGTTACATTTAATGAAGAGAAAGTAAGGCACATGAATTAAAGAGGAAATCTAAGTTGAGAGAACAAAAAAAAAGGTAAAGGATCTAAAGTCGACTATAAAATTTTGAAACTAAACCTTTGTTGTTGATGTATACAAAATCAGTTAAGTTAACGTCTTAGTCCAATGTTAATGCAGTAAAAAAGTTAAATAAGATGATAAAGAGCCATGAAACCATATTACAGGTTCAAAAACTATGATTTTAAAAAAATTGGAAGTCTTTTCATTTGGTTAAAAGGAAAGTATTTATTTATTTATTTTATCAAAGTGTTTATTGAAAAAAAAAATAAAGCAAATTGGAAGTACAATAACAACCATAATTCTAAACTAAAGATCTTCGTAACATATGTTGCTCTTAGACAATGTGACTTCTATAACTAAGTTCACGTGGGAAGCTATGAGAGAACATAGAGAGAGAACATTTGAAGAGGAGGATACGCTAATGAGGAGCACCAAAAAATTCAAGGATGACAGATATGTACCACCTGAAACGCCTGTGCTGGGAGCTGGGTTGACGAAACAGAGTGCTGGAAGCTATAAGGACAGATTACTAGGATCCATTCCTGGGGCGTATGAGCAAGCTTTTGGCTTAGGTTCAGCCATGCATGAAGACTATGCATCTGATGTAGAAGAGACAAGCCTAGAGGAGGGAGTGGCAGCGATCGGGGTGTCCAAAGAAGATAAAGCAAGGATGAGAGCCCCATGGAACTTGACACTCATTGTGAAAACGTTTGGCAGAAATTTTGTATTCTTATACCTATCAACCAAAATTCGAACACTGTGGAATAAGATGGACTGTATTGACGTAGGGCATGATTATTTTTTAATCAAATTTGAACTCCAAGCTGATCTGGAATCAGTTCTCAGGGGTGGGCCTTGGTTTGTGGGGTCACAATTCCTTGCAATCAGGCAATGGGAACCAGACTTTATTGCATCTAGTGCAACCTTTCCCTCTGTGGCAGTATGGGTTAGGCTTCTAGAGCTTCCCATAGAATATTACGAGCCTATTATGGTAAGAAAGATTGGCCAATCTATAGGACCTATGTTAAGGATTGTTGCCCATAAAGTCAGTAGTTTAAGGGGTAGATTCGCCAGACTTTGTATTCAATTGAACCTAGAAAAGCCACTTATTAGAAAAGTTATGGTGGGAAAGTTGGCCATAAAAGTACAATACGAAGGGATTAACTCCTCATGCTTTGCATGTGGGCGCATTGGGCATCAAAAAGAGGCTTGTCCTACGCTAATCATGCACGTTGATATACAAGTCCCACAGGAGATGACAAGTCTGCCAAGCTAGAAAAGGAAGTGGAACCACCACCGGCGAAGGTTTATGGGGGAGTGGATGATAGTAACAAGGAGGAAGAAGCATCATTTGAATGTCAGAGGGTCTACTGAGAGGTCAAATCAAAATAGGGCTAGGGTAAGCTTATGTCACGTAGACTACCTCGAGACGCTAACCTAGAGCACAATGATGGTAAAAGAAAGGCCCTTGCCAATTCAAGTAGTTGGAAAAGAAAAGAAAGTGGGGAGGTGGGGCCAAGTAACCAAGAAACAGTGAGAACTGTCCAAAATGGTAAAGGGAAAGGGAAAATCTCAAGTCAGATAGTTAAATCCCAACGAGAACCAAACTACTTCAAAACCAAGGATGTGGAGGATAGCGCAACTTTTAACTTTAGTGCAGGTTGCAACAGTCCACCATATAAAACTTTCAGCGGGTATCCATATAGCTCCAAAAATAATACTTCAAGCTCTTAGAAAGCTTCGGTATCTGGAAATGGCAACTCCCTCAGATCGGTGGGCAATCAACATGAAAGGCAAGATCATCACGCTAGGGGACTCGACAATAAACGAAATTCACAGAGATCTAACAATGATCATGGGGTGGTACGAGACAGAATCAATGGAAGCATGGATGAACATCTTCCCACTAAATTAGCTAATCGGCAGTTGGCAGACCTATCGATGGCAGAAGAAGCATGGATGACAACCCCGAACCCATGGTGGAACTTCATCATGGACCGCCCATGCCTTCAACCTCTGGGGAAACACACCTCAGCTCACTCAAAAAAGCACTGGTTTCAGCCCCTCTTAGAACGATTACTCAGCTCCTTAAAGGAAAGGCACCTGGAGCTAGAGATCAGACAGAGGAAGATTCTGCAAGAAACTCCCATAGAGTTTGTAATGATGGGGAACCTATTCATGGTGAAGCTTCTACAGTTCTCTATGAAGAACATTGCATGCACACTAGTCACCAGGACCAACCAAACTCCGTTGGGCATTCTCAAGCACTCGATCAACCTCTTTCCAAGAATTAGTTTTTAGACCATTTAATACACAATTGGATTAACTTAGGAATTTAGCAAAGTTGTTACTTAGTCAAATTAATTAAATTTAAGTTAACACAATCAAATAATTATATCAAGTAAAGCAGCGGAAAGATAAATAACACAAAGATATGATCACTCAGGAAACCAAACCGGTAAAAACCTGGGAAAGATTTAACCTAACTATCCTCAAGGTAAACTTGAATCCACTCTCTTGAAAGAATCAAAGTTCATACAATAAGACTTACAAGCCCCCACGCTCGACTTCTTATTGTTACCCACCAGTAGAACTTACTGACACGACCACGTGCAAGCTCCAAATTCACGGACTCTTTCTTTCTTGGATTCTCCACCAAATACAAACACACCCGCTTGTGTTTTCTTTAAGTTTTAATGGCAGTAACTAGAATGATCATTAAGGTGTAGAAAATTCTTCTCCTTGAAAACCCTAAGTTTATGTGAAGGAAAGCTCCTCAAAGATCTCACAAGAAATTCACATAAACCACAATATGAGCCACACAACAACGTGGCTAGGGTTTCCCTTATATACCTAGGGTAAATTAGAAATCCAAAACCAAATAAAACACTTAGGGCTGAGTTGGAAATTTTAATTAAAAAATGTCAGACACGATTTTTGATTGATCAAGCCTAAGTTTCGATCGATCGAAATGTACTGAAACAGTTTTTTAATTTGCACAGTAGTTTAATCCAACTTTACAACAAAGAACCAACTTTAAGCAATTCTAAAACAACTTAAATATATTGTTTTGATCATAGTTTACCAACAATACAAATTAGAATTCTAAATACATAAAATCTAAGTTTTTAGAACCTAACAAACTCCCCCTTTGGCAATCCGTGACAAAACACAACTTAAATAGCTCAAAGTTTACAAGTAAAAGCCCTTTACAAAATAATGCTCATAAACACAAATTCAATCCTAACTACTATCCATCAGTTGCGAGAGTAGACAGCAGCTTAATTGAATCAACCTGTATATTTCCTGAAACACTTAAACAAAATACATAACCGCATATGTGGAAAAAAATACAAGTAAAGAAAATAAAATCTTGATTTCAAACAACACACAATAAAGACATATATCAATGAAGAACTTATAAACATAAATCAATAAGCAGTTTGAAACAAGAAACAATAAAAATATACTTCCCCCTAATATGAATAACCCAACAAGGTAAAAATAATATGGCAAGAGCTAAAAATGTAAAGTATAAAGTGAAGCACCTAGATACAATCTAAACAATTCCACAAGCTCCAACCAATAAAAATAAACTCTTCCCCTAAAAACAAAAACAGGTACAAGTATGCCCAAAAACATCTCATATGTACTCCCTATTTTTGTGACGGAATGCCAAAGGGCAATCAAAATCCATCATCAAAAGGAGGTGGCGATGAAGAACTCCGAAACCGTGCCAAATCTGCTCGCAAACCTCTAATCTCATCCAGAATGTCCACCAAAATCTGTCATTGAGCCGCCTGAATGGTCAAGATATGATCCAACGTACGTCGAATGTCTGAATCATCCGAAGTAGTCAGTGGAGGAACATCAGTAGCAGCAGCAACACCAGAAGTCTCAGCAGCACCTATAGAAGAGGGAGGAGGGGGAACACTACTAGATGATGCACCTCGAGAGACCGAAAGATCAGCTTTCAGATGAGCAGCCCTCTATCGAAGGAAGGTAGCACCTAGGGGACCAACAACATGGACAGACTCACTAGCAGGAAAATCAGCTAGACTAAGGAATAAAAGAATCCTATGAATGAAAATAGGATATATAAGTGCATGACCTATGGCAGAACTCCTATAAACTTCGTTCAAAGAACGAAGGAACAAGTAAGGAAAACTGATAGACGCACCAAATATGAAAGCGTAGAGAAACACACATCGCTCCAGAGGGATGGTGTGGAGATGTGAAATAGGCCACAAGGAATGACACGCAACTCTAAGAAACAAATATGCAGTCTCAGAAAGCGCAGAAAACGTGATCCGAGGATCAGAAACCCACTGGATAGATGATCCAGTGATGTGTGACATGACCTCATCAATAGGAGGTGACTCATCATAGGGATAGACAGGATCAGTGACAACCGGAACCCCAAGAGCCTCAGCCACTACCCTAGGGATAATGGTGAACTCAACACTTCATATCCAACTCCGAACAACGGTGTTGGAATCATAGATGTGACATGAGAGGTTAGAGAAGAACTCTCTAATCAAAGCGATCGGGGGTGGATGATTTATCTCTAAGAAGGACAACTAACATCTAGACTCAAGATTAGCCCTAATGGCTGGATCTACCTCATCGAAAATCACAGAACGCTCAGCCCAAATCTTACACTTACTATTAAGTTTCTCAAAAGCCTCACGAGAACGCTCATTCCTAAACAGCTGAACCCTAGAAGGAGACATAGAAGGGGTAGAGGGAACCTTATTAGCTCTAATCTTCCTAGGCATAGTGCTAGAATTAAGGACCAAGAGCACACAGCAAAATAGGAAAAAGAAACAAAAACAAAACCAATGGCAGATTGCAAGTTAGCATAAAAAATATAGAACAAGAAGAACTATATGATGCATGAACAGATTAAATGACATGATGCATGAGCTAAGACAGTAAATTAAGTTCAAAATAAGTTCAAACTCACAAAATTGGCTTGAGTATAAAGTTTCTAACTAAAACCCTAAAAAAATTTAAAACCACTTGTTAATTTTTTAAAATATATTAACTAATTGATCATTACACAAGTTAGAAAACAGTTTAGAATGATCAATTACATCAAATCAACAAGCCAATTTTATCAATTTCAACCCAATTGAACAAAATCCCCAAATCGGATTCAACATAAACCCTAGAATTTTCAATTCTTCATAAAACCTCAAATTGATCAAATTAACCAACAACAATCATGTATATAACAATATACCAACAAAACCCAATGATCAATTTCAGAAAAATAGCATTAAATCAACAAAAATCCCAAGTTTAAGGAGGTCCGAAAATACCCTTTAAATGCATGAAAAAATGCATGAAACATGAAAATAAGAACAAAATGAGGGATAAAATGGTCTTACCAGCCTTGAGGGAGAAAAACCTTGCAAAAATTTAGGTAGAAAACGACAAAAAATCTTTGTGCTGCCTTGCCAAGTCGGAGAGAAAGAGAAAAGTTTGAAAAAACTTTTGAAAAAGTGTTTGAATCAATCAAAGAACTATTTAAAAAAAAAAATCTGAAACACAATGTTCGATTGATCGAAAAACAGGTTCGATCAATCGAACCAGGCAGAGGCTCACTGAATTTTTTAAACAAGATTTCGATTGATCGAAAATTAGATTGGATCAATCGAAATTCTGGAAAAACAGCTTTTTAGAAAAATTAACCTGATTTTTGAAAGCTTACCTCAAAACATGAAATATAAGATATAACAATGCATGAGTATGAGATGAAATGCTCTTTCAAAACACAAGTTTTAAACCCAATTTTTCACAAATTTAGATTTTAAACAATCTCCCCCTTTTTAAAGCAACAAAACGGTTTTGCATAAAAACTCAAAGTATTTTTCAAACGTGGTTGGTCAGACCATAAACACACACAATTATATGTACAGAGTTTAGCAAAGAGTAACTTGTGTTGTGTGTACAACTAGCAAAAGCTTGAGATACATGTGAGGTGATATGTGAACAGAAATCAACTACAAAGTCTATAAAATTCATCACATAGAATTTAAAAGAGACTATCACCTAAAGAGTTATATCATATAACTCTCACATCTCCTAGAACATAAGCTTGCAATCATGTAAGTTTCTTGAATTTTTACCTCATAATATACACACAAATTTTTAATTTAAGTGATTTAACATTCAGCCTAATAGTACACACCAATTTTTAATTTAAGTGATATATCATTTAAACCAAGGCTTCACCTTATGTTCTTTTTGTGCATGTGCTACACTTTCTCGAGCACAAAATCTTATGATATGCACTGAGGTGTTCATGATTGGCTAGTGCACAATGGTGAGATGGTTATTTATACCTTTCTCAAAAGATTCAAGTCCGACAGTCAAATAACATATGATTTCAAGATAAAGACAAAGGGTAAACACCATAAACATCTTTTCCACACAACATGTTCTACAAAGTTTCCACTAGTGAAGTGCAATAAATAAGCTCATCAAAGCTAAACAAAGTACCATAGACATGTCATGTGACAATAAATTGACCAACCTTGTTTTCAAAAACAAAGAGAATAGTGCAAGAACAACAATGTGCTTCCTTTTTCCTTCCTTTCTTTCCCCCCCTTTTTTTTTTTATATATATATATTAAATAAAAAAACACCTAGAATGTAATGCAATGCAACTCCTAGAGACAAAAGAGAAAAACACAAAAAATCAAGGAACAAAGAACAATAGTCACAAAGGAAAAGCAATGAAACACAAGAACCATGTTAGAAAGACTCAGTTAGTTTGAGTCTTTTGCATCAAAAACTTTTTAGATGCACCACGAGCATTGGAGTTTGTATTCAAATTAGAGTGATTTCCAACTCCAAGATTGGAATAAAGGTTGAGCGCCTTTACCAATTCACCAATAAGTGCTATAGGATCTTGTGCTTGAGGCACTGGCACTTTTGGCTTTTTTGCTCTCTTAGCAGCTTGTAGCTTGTAACAGTTTGGACGAATGTGTCTAGACTTCCCACAAAAATGACACACCCAAGCAGGCTTACCATGCATCTTGTCCTTAGAAAGGGTAGACTCCTTAGGTTTAGACTCTTTCAGATCAACCCTAATCTTCCTACATGATGAAACTTCTATAGGTTTGATAACCTCACTCACAGGGGGTTTGACAGTTTCACTCACAACCTCACTCACAGAAGGTTCAGAAGAAGATGAAGGAACAAAGTGTGTGGAATGGGGAGCAGACACAGAGATGCTTTCAACAAAACCTATTCCAGATTTGTCAGAAGGAGACTTTTGAACACTCAGCAGTTGATCAAGTTTAGAACTAACAGATCTAGCAACAGATAAATCAAGTTCCAAAAATTTAACTTTATCGAGCAATAACATATTCTCAGTTTTCACATTGTTCAAAAGTTCATTAGCATCAAATAATTTAACAAGCAGATTCTTCTTATCAAGCTCAAGAGATTCAATTTTCTTCAGGCCAAGTTCAACATTCATAGCATCCTTTGCAGCAACTTTGCAAAGTTTATTGTAGGTCTCTTGAAGATCTGCGTCTTCAGAGAGTTCCCCATCAGAAGGGTTTTCTTCAGCAGATATGCTTTCATTCACTACAGCAGTAACTGTGAAAGCAATGAAGTTTCCATCCTCGTCACATTCTGACTCATCATCAAAAACTTTACCATCACTAAGGGTTACAGCCATAGCCTTACCCTTAGACTTCAAGTAAGTAAGACATTCAGATTTCATGTGACCATACCCTTGATATCCAAAACACTGAGGACCCATAGAATTATTAGAAGATTGACCTACTTTTTCTCTAGGTTTGTCATTATTGTTAACCTTAGTGGGATCATTCATCCTAAAATTTCTAGGTTCAGCAGTGTTCGCACCTCTTGCCTTTCTATTGTTATTTCTAAGAAAGTTTCTAAAGTTCTTGGCAAGGTAAGCAATCTCTGTAGCAGAGAGCTCATCATTAAATCCACCAACCTCAACATCATCAACTAACTTAAGAGCCATTGATTTGGATTTGCTAATTTTGAGTAGGTCCAACTCATAAGATTGAAGAGATCCTACAAGTTCATCAATAGAGATGAAGTCCACATCCTTACTCTCAGTTATGGCAGTCACCTTGGATCTAAAATTCTCAGGCAAAGATCTAAGTATCTTCCTAACAATTTTAGGTTGATCATAGATTTCACCCAAGTTATAAGCAGAATTAACAATATCATTCAGTTTAGCATAGAATTCATCAAAAGATTCATCATCAGACATCCTAATGCTTTCAAATTTAGAAGTTAATTGCTGCAATTTATTGATTTTGACAGCCTTTGTGCCTTCATGCACAGTCTGAAGGATATTTCAAGCTGTATGAGCAACCTCAACATTTGAGATTCTCTTAAATTCCTCCATAGAAACAGCGTTAAAGATAGCATTCATAGCCTTGCTATTGAATGCAACTGCTTCTTTTTGAGAAGTTTGCCACTCACTAACAGGAGTAGTGGGCTTCTCCCATCTGTATTCAACGGAGTTCCAGACTCTCTCATCAATGGATTTCAGGAATGTTTTCATCCTTACTTTCTAATAAGCATAATTATTCCCATCAAAGTGAGGAGGAATAACCAGAGAGTGTCCGTGTTCCATGACAACAAGGGTCAAGGATCAGCTCAAAGATCAAAGGATCAACAACAAGAGAGCTACCTGCTCTGATACCACTTGTTAGTTTTTAGACCCCTTAAAACACAATTGGATTAACCTAGGAATTTAGCCAAATTGTTACTTAGTCAAATTAATTAAATCTAGGTTAACACAATCAAATAATCATATTAAGTAAAGCAGCGGAAAGATAAATAATACAAAGATATGATCACCCAGGAAACCAAACCAATAAAAACTTGGGGAGGATTTAACATAGCTATCCTTAAGGTAAACTTGAATCCACTATCTTGAAAGAATCGAAGTTCATACAATAAGACTTACAAGCCCCCACGCTCGACTTCTTATTGCTACCCACCAGTAGAACTTACTGACACGACCACGTGCAAGCTCCGAATCTACAGACTCCTTCTTTCTTGGATTCTCCACCAAATACAAGCACACCAGCTTGTGTTTTCTTTAAGCTTCAATGGCAGCAACTGGAATGATCATCAAGGTGTAGAAAATTCTTCTCCTTGAAAACCCTAAGTTTATGTGAAGAAAAACTCCTCAAAGATCTCACAAGAGATTCACATAAACTGCAATATGAGCCACACAAAAACGTGGCTAGGGTTTCCCTTATATACCTAGAGTAAATTAGAAACCCAAAACCAAATAAAACACTTAGGGCTAAGTTGGAAATTCTAATTAAAAAACGTCAGACACGATTTTCGATTGATAGAGCCTAAGCTTCGATCGATCGAAATGTACTGAAACAGTTTTTTAATTTGCACAGTAGTTTAATCCAATTTTACAACAAAGAACTAACTTTGGGCAATTCTAAAACAACTTAAATATATTGTTTTGATCATAGTTTGCCAACAATACAAATTAGGATTCTAAATGCATAAAACCTAAGTCTTTAGAACCTAACACCAGGGATCCTAGACAAGAAGACAAATTTGACTCAAGTATGGATGTTGAGGGAGGTAGGGGAGGAGCCATCTCCAACTTGGTCTGATTCCAGGACCAATCCTTTTCCAATAATGAATATCATTACCTGGAACTGTCGGGGTGTGATGAAACCCAACTTTAAGAAAACTCTGCTTGATCTTGCGGCTTGGCATAGGCCTATTATTATGGCGATTACTGAAACTCATATGGGTGGAAACCAAGCTGATGCAATTATTCGAACCCTGCCTTTTAATGGAGCCTACTCGACAGAGACCATTGGTTACGTGGGTGGGATATGGCTTTTATGGAATTCTGATTTTGTGGATGTTGAAATCCTCTCAACAACGGAACAAGAGATTCATGCTCTAATCCGGGTAAATTCCTCTTCCTTAACCTGGTTAATTAGTGCTATATATGCTAGTCCTATATTTGTTGAAAGATGTATTCTATGGAATAACCTTAGAATTATAGCTAGTAGACACAACTTGCCTTGGCTTGCATTAGGAGACTTTAATGATGTATTATCAGAAGATGAGAAATTTGGCGGTAATGGGATTTATGGTAGAAGGGTCAGAGCTAATCAAGAATATATGAATGAATGCAAGCATCTGGATTTGGGTTTTTCTGGGCCAAAATATACTTGGACCAATAAGAGGGATGTGTCCAACCTGATTCAGCAAAGGCTTGACAGAGGGGGGGCCAACACAGAGCGGAAACTAAACTTTCCTAAAGCTGCTATTTCTCACCTTCCTAGAATTAATTCGAATCATTTCCCTATCCTATTAAATTTGGAAGGTCCTAATATGGGAAGGGGGGAAAGACCATTTAGATTCCAACCTTTTTGGTTAAACTATCTTGAATTTCCAGCAGTTGTTAGACAAGCTTGGGAAGGAAATGAGCATCAATTGCCTTCTGCTATTGTTGAATTTGCGGTTTTGGCTAGAATATGGAACAAAGAAGTGTTTGGGAATATTTTTTGGAAAAAGAAGAATCTTATGGCTAGGCTGTTGGGGGTTCAAAGGGTTTTAGCTAGTCAACCATCACAGAGAATGATCAATCTACAAAATTTGTTAACTGATGAGCTCAATGGTATTCTTGCTATGGAAGAAGAATTATGGACTATGAAGTCTAGGACTAACTGACGTAGTAGGAACCATATTGTGAGCATAAAAAAATCCATGGGAGATTGGATTACTAGATTGAGGAGGTCAAAGATGTTTTCCAAAAAGGCTTTGTAAATCTGTATCAAACTGAACAATGTTGCTGCAAATGGGAATGCCTCACCCTTGATGTTCTGGTTAGTAGACTGTCAAAGGAGGATGCTGTGAGAATTGCATCTCCTCCATCAGATATGGAAATTTTGAAGGCACTAAACACTATGAAGCCATTTAAAGCTCCTAAAGTAGATGGGCTGCATGCAGGTTTTTTTCAACGCTTCTGGATGAGTATGGGGGAATCTGTCAAGGAAGAGGTGAAGGGTATTTTTTCTAGTTGCTGTATGCCCCCATACCTAAACCAAACCTTAGTGGCGCTAATCCCTAAAAGAAATGGACCTGAATCCATTGGCCATTACAGACCTATCAACCTATGCAATACAGTCTACAAAATTGTCACAAAAATTCTGGTTCTTCGGCTTAAAATAGTCATAGTTTCACTTGTTTCTCCTATACAAATAGCTTGTATTGGGGGTAGAAGAGGCACAAACAACGTCATCATTACGCAAGAACTTGTTTACTCTCTAAATCAGAAGAAAGGGAAGTAGGGATACATGATTATTAAGATTGATTTAGAAAAAGCTTATGACCGCTTGGAATGGAGCTTCGTGAGAATTTTGCTAAATAATATCGGGTTTTGTCAAGAGACCATCAAGCTAATTATGAGTTATGTATCATCTACTTCCACATCTATTTTGTTTAATGGTAGTAAAATGGAAGACTTTAAACCTTCGAGAGGCATTCGTCAAGGCGACCACATCTCACCCTATAGATTCATTCTTTGCATGGAATTCCTTGGGGCTCTTATTAATAGGAAATGCGCAGACAAATAGTGGGACAAAGTTAAAGCTTTGAAGAATGGTCTTGGATTCTCCCACATGTTCTTTGCAGATGATTTGCTTCTTTTTGCCAAAGCAAATACTTAAAATTGCAATGCAATTAAGGAGGTACTTAAAGAATTTTGCAGACTATTTGGTCAAAAGGTTAGTCAAGAAAAATCAAAAAATTTCTTCTCCCCTAATGTTCCTGAAGATACCAGAGAGGCAATATGCAACCAACTCCAAATTAAGGCTACTTGTGATCTTGGAAGATACCTGGGATTCCCTATACTTCACAAAGGTAGAAATAGTTGTGCCTTCCATTTTGTGATTGAGAGAGTTCAAAGTAAGCTTGAGGGTTGGAAATCCAAGCTTCTATCACCTGCAGACAGATTGGTACTTATTAAATCTGTTGCTACTCCGATCCCAGAGTACTTTATGCAGTGTATATCTTTCCCTTCCAATGTTTGCAACTCAATTGACAAGATCATCAGGGACTTTTTATGGGGCTCTTCGCCAGAACATAGGAAAATGCATCTTGTGAATTGGAAGAAAGTTACTCTCCCCAAGGAGCTTAGTCGGTTGGGGATTGTACAAATGAAAGCTAGAAACTTGGCCTTGCTATCTAAACTTTGCTGGAGATTAGCCTCAAATCCAAAAGCACCTTGGGCTTTGATGTTAGCAAAGAACTACCTCACTCCTACTAGGATTAATAGCCCAGAAGTCTATAGACCTTGTTCTTAGGTTTGGATAGCTTGTAAAGAGGGGGGGGGGGGGGGGGGAATCTTCATTCAAGGGTTAAAATGGAATGTGAAGAATGGGAGATCAATCCTGTTTTGAAGGGATTTTTGGCTGCCATCCGGGGCTTTGAGACATCAAATGGTAGGTCCCCTCATAGTTAATGATGAGAAGCTCACAATGAGAGATGTTCTCAACTCTAGGAGAGACCTTGAAAGTTGTATTTCCTTTACTATTCTTGAGAATATTCTGCTCCAAATTAAAGCCACACCTATGGCTAGTGATCCTAGTATGCAAGACACCCTAGTTTGGGCTTTCTCTAAGGATGGCTCATTTGATCTCAAATCGGCATACCTTTTGGCAAAAGATTTAAATCTTTTGAACCTTAATACTTCCAATGGAAAACAGGTTTGGAAAGCAACTACCACACCCATAATTAAATTCTTTCTTTGGCAGTGTTACCATAAAAGTATTCCAACTTGTGAAGTTTTAGGTTCAAGGGGCATAAATCTTGACACGGCATGTGAACTGTGTGGCCAAGCCACGGAATCCATATCCCATGTCCTAAAGGATTGTATTGTCGTGCAAAATTTTTGGAAGTTGCTTGGCATCCCTAGTAAACACCATGATTTCTTCCTACTCGATCTTGAGGAATGGATGAAAGTGAATTGCTCCGCTAAGAGTACATCGAGGCACCATCAGCTGCCTTGGAAGATAGTTTTTTCGTTTGGTATTTGGCAATTATGGAATCAAAGGAATTCTTTTCTATTCTCTTTTGGTATGGTGACTAGAAACATCCAGGACCTTTGTATTAAAAAGAGTGCTAAATTCTTTGCAATTGTCAGTGACAAACCCAACAAGAATCCAAGAACTAATATTCAGGTGAAGTGGACCAAACCTCCTATGGGGTGGTTGAAATTGAATACGGATGGATCTAATGTTGGTAATCTTGGGATAGCAAGTGGTGGGGGGCTGATTCGTAATGAGAATGGTGATTGGGTTATGGGATTTGCTAGATCACTAGGAATAACTTCTGGGGTCATGGCAGAGTTATGGGCTTTAAAGGATGGTCTCACGCTAGCTTCTCAACTTAGAATTGCTAACATTTGTATAGAGCTTGATGCTGAACTTATTGTTTTACTTCTCAATAATTACTCGATAAATAATCTCATGCTAGAGCCTTTGCTTGGTGATTGCAGGACCCTATTGAAGAAATTCCATAGTACAATTGTCCAACACATTTTCAGGGAAGCAAACCAATGTGCCGATGCATTGGCTAAGTTTGGAGCCATCCTTTCGTTGGATTTTGTTGATTTTGTTAACCCATTGCCTATGGTGGAGGATTTATTGGCTTTTGACAAAATTGAACTTTTTTGTAACAGACTTATTAATACTTAATCTATTTCAGCGTTGGTTTACCACCAAAAAAGAAAAGAAAAAGTTTGATATAGCCATTCTTATCATCCACTCCAAACTCCAATGGTTATTGACATTTTTAAGAGTCCAATAAGCCCATCCAAATGTTGCATGCCCATAAATATGTAGTTAGGCCCGACAAATTTTTGGTATTCTTCTTTTGTTGCTCCACACTCAGCTACCCATTCGCCTGCAAACAACGACTAGTTCATATTAATCCATTGACAAGTAGTTTAGATTTTTTTTTTTTTTTTTAATGGCGTTAAATATTTTAGAATTCCTTGGTTTTGATTTGGGGTTGTAGAAAATAGAAAAGATGGCATTTTATTAATGGAATTGTTATTATTTAGACATACCAATAAAAATACGGGGTCCATTTAATGTTGTGACATGATTCAACTTCGAGGTCCTGTTGCGGTGAACGAAATCAATGTTCTGCTGAACAGTCATGCTGTCAAATTCGCTGGAGAAGAGGCTGTAATAATGGACATCTATGACTGATCTCATGAAGCCACTAGCAAGAGACAAGAACTCCCACGGGTCGGCCGGTCCTAACCGGTTAGACAACACCACAAAGCATTAGAGTGCTTGCGCACGGCTTCATAACCAGCCTTGTAGTACTTGTTTAGAATCTCTAGTGATACTCTTGGTGCTACAGGTTCATTGATGAGTTCAACTGCATAAAGGCTTGGGTTCTTTGCATACCTATATGTGTCATAAATATTGAATCCATTATAGACTTCTAGTGCCATAAACTTCGCTATATATTTTGTTATATGTTAGAACACATGGGTCATGGGTGACATATAATATGGTATAAATGGTTTCATATATTATGTACCTTGCAGTTAGGAATTCTATTACAGAAGCTGTTTGTTGAATATTTTCATCTGTTTTGCCCCATTCTTGAGAGCCGTCTCTAGAAGAGCCGTGTCCCCAACTATTTTGAGAGCTGGGCGCTGCATGAAGGTCAATTATAATCTTCACCCGATATTTCCTACAAACACAACAGTTTTTTTTTTTTTTTGATACAAGATAGAAATTCTTCTCTAACCTAATCTATATGTATATGTGTGTGAAGCTTCCTCCTGAAGACTTGAACCCCGATTCTTGCCCCCCCACACCCCACAAGCACAACAATATTGAACACAAGTTTAGTGGTTTAGAGTTTAATTGTCATGAATCTTGAGGGAGAGAGAGAGGGATAAGTTAATTGAGGTTGGTATGTGGTGGTAGAACTTTAGGAGTCTTTGTCTAGTGTTAAGTTAGAAAAATTTATAGGAAAATGCAAATATATATACAACAAATCTTACTTCATAAACTTTACAAATTAATATGGTAATATTTCAACGATAGAATAAATAAAAATTTGAATTACCTTTTTTGTGATCAATAATATATCAATTTGTAAATATCATGTGGTAAAATTTGTAGTATCACCAATATTACTCTAACTCAATTAGAATATGAGAGAGTGAATCTTCAATCTTTGTGAACTTTGTCCCAAATTATTAAGGATGTTGGTATATAGTAGCGGAGAGTAAGAGTATTCCTTTGAGGTGAGTTTGAGAGTTAAGATCATATTAAATGGTTATTATGGGGGCAAAAACTTGAATTTTTATATTGGGCCTTAAGCCCTATTTGCTAATGGGGATGCGTTCGAGGAAGAGCAAATGACTTGGGGAGGCCCCAGAATAGATAGTTGCGTAAGGAAAGAGTGGAGGGCTGAGGTCCGAGGAGGTTATCCTCTTCAGACCGGACGAATATCAATTGAGCAAGCATCTGGGTGACTTAGGTGATCTTCCAAGAGACTCCAACAATGAGGATAGACTTCAGGCATGTACGGAGAAGATAAGGATACATAAATATCTTAGGGAAAAGCTGTCACTACCGCATTAAATACACTGCAGCAACTTTCCTAGCCGCATTAATGTGGAGAAGACCTCTGAACAATGGTCTCAACCACTACCGTTCACAGAGAGTCAAAGAAGATGCCTGATAAGACACATACTTGAGTGCAGGGTTGGATGATGAACAACTATACGATGGAGATGGCTTGGAAAACTCTATATAATGTAAAAGACCCTCCATAAGATAGGGATCGGAAAAACAGGGAAGAAAAATAGAAAGAGAACTATTGTAGCACAGTATTGAACTATCTTTCAGAAATAACAATTTGATTATTAAACTAGTGCTTCAGTGGGGAGAGCTAGTGCTTCAGTGGAGTATAACGGTTATGGCGGGATCAGGACCACACCAAACTAGTCTGCACCATGCAGAATTAGCCAACGTTCATCAACAAGATGAACTCCACGATCTTGAGCGTAAAAAGGATCTAGATAACTACTAGGAAGGCAGCTTGCAAACACTCCGCACAGGTGGAAGCAGTTTTCGGAGAAAATTCCGTGCAATGCATGAGCAAGGTGATGAAAAAGCTATGCAACGGGAGATTGATGAGTTAAAGAGGCAACTTCGTCGAGCATAACGGAAGCAATCTCTTCCCAGCTCTGATGTTTCTTCTAATGACAAAGAAGATACTATCTACAGACAACGATCGAGAAATCCACCTAGTGAGTCTTTTTCCTGTGAGGAGGAGCATCTTCAGAAAAGGAAACGCAAGAGTCCATCTCGCAGGGGACTAGGAACTGATGTTATGAAGAAAGCTTTGAGCCAAATTTCTAAATCACCCTTCACACGGGGAATAGAAAAGGCAAAACTTCCCAGGCGTTTCCATCAGCCAACGTTCCCTATGTATAATGGTCGAATGGACCCTGTAGAGCATGTAAGCTAGTTCAAACAGAAGATGGTTGTCCATTCTCAGGATGAGGTTTTGATGTGTAGAGTATTTCCATCTAGTTTGGGACTGATGCCGATGAGATGGTTTGATGGGCTAAGGACCAATTCTATCAGTTCCTTCAAAAAATTCACCCAATCATTCTGTTCCCGATTCATTACATGCAGTAGGGTTCCTCAACCTTTAGACTCTTTATTGTCCATGTCAATGAGAGAAGGAGAGTTTGTGAAGGCATTTCCTGAAAGTTACTGGGAGATGTTTAACGAGATTGATGGCGATTTTGATGAAGTTACTATTATAACTTTCAAGGTCGGTCCCCTATCTGAGCATGGTTTGAGGAAATCTCTGACAAGTAAGCCTGTCACTAGTTTACGCCAGCTAATGGACCGAGTTGATAAATACAAGATTGAAGACGATCAACAACAAGGGAAAGGGAAAGCTAAGGTTATCTCTCAGGAAATGAGAGATTTTAGGTTAGACCGATACAGCAACAATCGGCTAAGAAGGGATTACATAGATCAATTAGGGTCAAACAACACTCAGGTCGTCGGTGCAGTCTTTCGAGAGCCGGTGCATCAAGTATTAGAAAAAATCAAGAATGAACCCTTCTTCAAACGACCCAATAAGATGGTAGGAAATCCCGAAAAGCGAAACCGTAACCTCTATTGCTAATACCATCAGGATCATGGGCATACCACAGAAGATTGTACGAGTTTGTGGGATCATTTAGACCAACTCGTCCGAGAGGGAAAATTAAAACAATTGTTGCATCATTCTAGTGGTTTAGGGGGCCAAGCCAATTCTGGATCTCAAAGAGATATTCCTTCAAGACCCCCCATTGGGAATTATCAATGTCATCTTCGCTGCACCGGGCAGAACATGATCATGCCCGTCTAGGATAATGTTTGTAGCTCGTCTATCTTCAGGAGACACTAATCAGGATCCGAAGAAGGCTATAGTGGAACTGCCGTTGGTTATGGGCTTCTCGGATGAAGATAAGATTGGAACCATTCACCCCATGATGATGCCTTAGTGATCACCCTCCGAATTGAGGGCTACGACGTGAAGAGAGTAATGGTGGATCAAGGTAGCGCTGCTGAGATAATGTATCCCGACCTTTATAAGGGGCTGAACTTAAAAGCTGAGGATCTAACGCCCTATGGTTCTCCCTTAGTGAGTTTTGAGTGGAAGATTATTATCTCAAAGGGTCAAGTCAAATTACCTGTGCAGACTGGTTCAGAGGTGGTGGAGGTAGATTTTATCGTCGTGGATGCATATTCCTCCTATACGGCAATTGTTGCCAGACCTTAGCTTCATACTTTGGGAGCAGTTTCCTCCACCCTGCACCAGAAAGTTAAATATCCGTCCGGGGGTCAAATTGAAGAGATACTAAGAGATCAGGCTTTGCCAAGGCAGTGTATGGTGGCTACCATCCAGCATAAAACTAAAACTGAGTCCTTGACTCATGAAGAAAAGAGCTTGTAGCAGTTAAAATCCCCGGCGTTATCCATTGATAAGCCAGCCGAAGAGGCGAAGTGCGAAGATTTAGTAAAGGTTGTTACAGGGGACGACTCGGAAAAGTTTTTTCAAATTGGATCCCAGCTGCCTCATCAAGAGAGAGAAGAGCTGATAGAGTTCCCTAAACAGAACATTGATGTCTTTGCCTGGAATGCCTACGAAGCCCCAGGAGTAGATCCAGAATTCATCTGTCATCATTTGAAGATTAATCCGTGAATCGCACCCAAGAAGCAATCCCCTCGGCGCCCATCCAAAGAACACGTCGAAGCAGTCCGAGAGGAAGTGACTAGACTTAAGCAAGCTAGAGCTATCAAGGAAGTTTTCTATCCTGAATGGTTAGCAAATACTGTAATGGTAAAGAAGAAGAGTGGGAAGTGGCGAGTGTGCGTAGATTTCACGAACTTAAATAAAGCTTGCCCCAAAGATCTATTTCCTATGCCCAAGATAGACCAACTGGTAGATGCCACTGTCGGCCATCCTCGGATGAGCTTCTTGGATGCCTTCCAAGGTTATCATCAGATACCTTTGGCCTTGGACAATCAGGAGAAGATTGCTTTTGTTACCCCTATCGGGAACTACCATTACAAAGTAATGCCATTCGGTTTGAAAAATGCAGGATCCACATATCAGAGAATGATGACAAGAATGTTTAAGTTGCAATTGGGGAAGAACATCGAAATCTACATAGATGATATGGTGGTGAAAAGTAAGATGGTTTCGGAGCATGTGGAGGACCTTCGAGCTATCTTTGAAATCCTTAAAAAGTACAAGTTGCGCTTAAATGCTTCAAAGTGCTCATTTGGTGTGGGGTCAAGCAAATTCTTAGGTTATATGGTCACTCACAGAGGGATTGAAGTCAACCCTGATCAGATTAAAGCTATTAACAACTTGCGATCTCCTCGGGATCCCAAGGAAGTGCAAAAACTAACCGGAATGACCGCCGCTTTAAACAGATTCATATCTCGATCAGCAGACAGATGCAGATCCTTCTTCCTGTTGATTAACAAATGGAAAGGTTTTAAGTGGACCGAAGAATGTGCTACAGCTTTCCAGCAACTCAAAGATTATCTAGCTTGGCTACCGATCATGTCTAGTCCTGAGCCAGATGAAGTCCTTTTTGCCTACATTGCTATGGCCCCTTATGCTGTAAGCTTGGTACTGATACGAGTTGATTGTGGCGTACAACGGCCAGTTTATTATGTGAGTAAGTCATTACATGAAGCCGAAGTGCGTTATCTACCACTGGAGAAAGCTATCCTGGCAGTAGTGCTTGACACACGTAAGCTGCCCCATTACTTCCAGGCACATACAGTTGTCGTTCTTACCTAGCTTCCGCTTAAAACCATACTCCGAAGTGCCGATTACACAGGAAAGGTAGCCAAGTGAGGTATAATTCTAAGGGTTTTTGACATCAAATACATGCCTCGTACCTCCATAAAAGGACAAGTTCTCGTAGATTTAGTGGCCGAATTCACCGAACCCCTAATAGAAGAGTTAGAATCGGTAGGAAACATGGATAAAAAATTGGTTGGCACGATCTCCCAACATCGTCTTCCGGCTTGGGAAGTATATGTAGATGGGGCATCGAATCAGAAAGGCTCAGGGATTGGGCTAGTACTAATATCCCCTGAAAAGGTTATCATTGAAAAAATTTTGAGATTAGATTTTTCGGCTACGAACAATGAGGCCGAGTATGAAGTTTTGGTGATAGGAATGGCCATGGATCAAAGAATGGGTGGAAAATCAGTAAAAGTCTTCTCGGACTCAAGGCTCGTCGTCGGCCAAGTAAAAAGGGAATTCGAGGCAAAAGATGAAAGGATGCAGGGGTACCTGAGTCAAGTTAAATGTCTACAGTCAAAGTTTGATTCTTTTGACTTGCTACATATCCCCAGAAATGGTAATGCACATGCTGACTCTCTAGCTATGCTTGCAACTTCCTCAGCACAAGATTTGCCTCGAGTTATCCTTGTTGAGGACTTGTACAAACCCACAGAGACAAGAAGAGAGACAGCTCAAATCCATCAGATTAGAGCAGGGTCGAGTTGGATGGACTCCATAATACAATTATTGAAAGATGATATTCTGCCTGAAGAAAGAATAGAAGCTGACAAAGTACGAAGGAAGGCCACTAGGTACTGGTTATCCAAGAACCAGAAGCTATACAAACGTTTTTTTTCAGGACCTTATTTGTTATGTGTTCATCCTGAGTTGACCGAATCGCTTCTAGAAGAGTTGCATGAAGGAATCTGTGGAAGCCATACTGGTGGTAGGTTCCTAGCACATAGAGCTATTACTTAAGGCTATTGGTGGCCGAATATGCAGAGAGAGGCTCTGGAATACGTTAGAAAGTGTGATCAATGCCAACGGTTCGCACCAAGCATACACCAACCAGAGGGAATTCTTAATCCGCTATCTAGCTCATGGCTATTTGCTTAATAGGGCTTGGACATTGTGGGACCATTCCCCAAAGCAGTGAGAAACAAGAAATATCTCCTAGTCGGCACAAATTATTTTACGAAGTGGGTTGAAGCAGAACCTCTAGCTAACATTAGGGACGTGGATGCGAAAAGATTCGTTTGGAAAAACATTATCACTCGGTTTGGAGTCCCTCATGTGCTCATCTCGGACAACGGCATTCAGTTCAACAGCAAAATGTTTAAAAGATATTGTGGCGAGTTGAGGATTACAAATAGGTATTCTACTCCTGCATATCCCCAAGGGAACGGACAAGCAGAAGCCGTAAATAAAGTCATAGTAAATGGGCTGAAGAAAAGGCTAGATGATGCAAAAGGCAAATGGGTGGAGGAGTTACCACATGTGCTCTGGACGTATAGAACCACACCTCGTAGGTCTACTGGAGAGACCCCCTTTTTGATGACTTATGGAGCTGAGGCTGTCATCCCTTTGGAAACTGGTTTCCCAACATCGAGAACCAGCTCATTCAATCCGAGTGACAATGACGAGCAGCTGACAAAGAGTTTGGACCTAATTGAAGAGAAGAGGGAAAATGCGATGATTCAATTAGCCTACTACCAGCAAAAACTGAAGCAAGGTTATGATGCTAATGTAAAATTGAGACCTTTAACTCCTGGTGATCTGGTGTTACGTAAAGTTGTGGGCGCTACAAAGAATCCAGCTTGGGGAAAGTTATGACCAAATTGGGAAGGACCCTACCGTATAACCTCAGAAGCTGGCATTGGAGTATATTTTCTAGAAGATCTAAACGAACATGTAATACCACGTCCTTGGAATGTAAACAACCTAAAGAGGTATTACTATTAATAAATATTTTCATGGTCAATTTATTCGTTCTTTATATGAAGTGTTTATACTCTTTATCTTTTAGTTCTCTTAAGTGTTCAAACTTAAATCCAATCATGCCTGAAGTCCTCGGACCAGATGATTTGGGTTAGTTAACACTCGTTCGCAATTCTCTTAAGTGTTTAAACTTAAATCCAATCATGCCTGAAGTCCTCAAACCAGATGATTTGGGTTAGTTAACACTCGTTCGCAGTTCTCTTAAGTGTTTAAACTTAAATCCAATCATGCCTGAAGTCCTCGGACCAGATGATTTGGGTTAGTTAACACTCATTCGAAGTTCTCTTAAGTGTTTAAACTTAAATCCAATCATGCCTGAAGTCCTCGGACCAGATGATTTGGGTTAGTTAACACTCATTCAAAGTTCTCTTAAGTGTTTAAACTTGAGATTCAAGCATACTTGAAAACCTTAGACTGAATGATTTGAATGGGTTAGCATCACAATGTCACGCTTATAGATGTTTATATAACTTTTAAGTTGCACTTGAATGCCTGGGGCTATTGATTGAATTTAAGTTAATTTGTAGTATGGCATGTTTATAAGATATGATAGTATATTTTATTCAAGTTAAAATGTCAAAAGGTCGCCGTACTTTGACAATGAATCTTATAGCACATATCATGACGTATGAAACAAAAGAAAGATGTCTTCATTGATACTAAAAAAGGTGTGATACATTTCTTTAACAAGAAACAACAAACAACAACAACAACAACAACAAAAAGAAAAAAAAAAACATACAAAAATAGTAAAAACCCCTTAGCCTAAGCTTTCGTCTTGGGGACCCCTAGGTCAGCAACTTGGTCGGGCTGAGAGACAACAGTATCTGAAGCTTTCTCTGTGGGATTAGAAGAATTTTTCTTCTTATCCTGACCTTTATCCTTTCCCTTGAGAGTTTCAATCTCCTTTCCTTTGCCAGCATCTTGGTTGGAGTCTTCTGGAACTTCCAAGGGGGCAGGAGGGACTTGGTCCGCCTTTGGTTGCACAGATACTTGACTACCTTGTCCAGGGTGAGAGGAGTCAGGACCTGAGAGCTTGCGAATTTCTAGATCGTAGTAAATGCTCTCAGGTTGCGTCAAATCAGAGTCCACAGAGACCCCAGCAACATCAAGGGCTTGACCCTAAGAGATGTCACAGTAATCCCTGCATATAACAGAAAATTCCTCCGTAAGTCTGGCTTAAGTCTCCTCTACCCCAAGCATGTAAGCAGCCTATTTCTCGGTCTCGGCTACCTCCTTAACGAGTTGGACAGCTTCCCTGGCTTTCCGAAGCTCTTCGCGAAGCTCTGTCACCAGTTGATTCTTTGTTGCCAGATTTATTTCATTGTAGTGCAACTGTTTATGGATATCTTCAAATTGCTTCTCAGTAGTCTTCAGGCCTGCTTCAGCGCTATCTCTCGCTCTAACTGTCTCTTTTAGTTGCTCGGCCAGTTTAGAGTGATTTTCTTTTAGGGCGCCTAGCTCTACCTCGACCTCGGATCGAGCATCGAAGGCCGCCCTGGCCTCGCTACGGGCACTCTTAACCCAGTCCTCGGCCACGTAAACCTGTTGGGTAATCTACGTGACAAAATAAATTTTTTTTACCTTTAGTATAAAACACAGCAAAAATTCATGAAAATAACCAAGTATCTAGACAGGGCAACAAATCAAACCGCTTACCATGGCCAGATCCCTCTTAAGGTATAGAAAGAGCTCCTGTTGACTGAAGTTCTTGTAGGCCTCCATGTCTTTTGGAAGGAGGAGGGGCTGCTCCAAGGCCTCGGTAACGTCGCCTGCATGCCCCCCATGGTAATGCCTGATGGAGGAATCCCAGGCAATGGGGACACCGTCCACCTCCAATTTAGAAGACCATATGCGTGATGGACGGCACACTTGAGCCACAGGAAGCTCTTCTTGGCTGTCAACGGAGTTGGACCTCCTACTTCTTTGGTCCTGGGACTACCTCTGTTGTTTATTTTCTTTTGGAGGGCCTATCTCGCCCTCTTCAAGAATCTCTTGGTGTCTCTTTCTCCTTAGCTCAGGATTGGGCTTTAGCCTGAGATCAGCAAGAAGCTGAGGAGGGGGAGGAGAAGGGTTCATTGGGGGCTTAAACTTGTTGGCCTCTTGGGGGGAAGGCGCCTTGTTCCTCCCCTTCATGAGCTCCCTCAAACTTGGGGTAGGTTTTGGAGCCATCTCTTCTTCTTCATTATCTGAAGAGTCCTCCACGTAAGTTACTATAGGGGCAGGAGTTTGAATACACGAGTACTCGTCTGTTTCTTCCTCAGTTTCTGATATAACGATGGCTTCTACTTTTGTTTCTTCCTCTTCAAATTGAAACTTATCAATTTCTTCCTCAAGTGAAGAGGAAGATGCAGTTCCCTCCTCGGCCAAGGGAATGCCCTGTGGGATTGGATGATCAACTGGTAGAAGATCGTGTGGAGCTAAAAAATGGGGCCAAGACACGTCTATAAGAGCCAGACAATAGTTGTTTTCCTTGATAGCGTTGCCGACGTCCAAAAAAGATCTTGAGAGGGGTTCGTAGTCCAAAATTAGGTGGGCGGCTCGAAGTTGTTCGTCATCGTTCACAAAAATTTGAGATCTCAGTAAGTAGTTGAGTGCGAGTACGTTGATTAAACTAATCCGAGGATTTACTTGTGTTTTATCTGTTAAACAAGAGAAATAAACAGTTAGAAACTTGGAGTTTAGTGTAAAAAGATGAAAGAGGAAGAAAGAAAATCTTTTTGACATAGCAAAACAAGGCCGAGGACAAATAACTTAAATCTAATGTTAGAAAACCTAAATCTAAGGTACCCCACCTGGCTCTCCTAGTTGGGTTGGGCAAGAAAGACCATCATGCCAAGGTCCTGATACAATGAGGTAGTCATCATTCATCCCCTTGTTAGACTTGGGAAGACACGAAATGAGCCTGACAGTGTCGGACCGGGATTTAAGGTAAAATCCCGCCCCTTTTTGTTGGTGGCCTTCGTATAGGTGGACTATATCATGCCAGGTTAGCCCCAATCCTAAGTGTCGGTCCAGAGCGTCAACTACTCCTAGAATCCTAAAAAAGTTAGGTGCACACTGTTGAGGGCAAAGCCTATGGTTACGTAAGTGGTCTCTTGTAATCCTACCCATGGGGATAGTCATTCCTCTCTCTATGAAGGCTATCATTGGGATTATGACTTCTCCCACCTCTCGGTAAAATGCTAATCCCTTCGGGGAACAGTATCGCAATGATACCTCCTAGGGTATGTGACATTTTTCTTTGAATATTTCTATCAAAGCAAGGCTCTTCACTAAACGCTCAAACCTACCCATTTTGAATAAGTAGAAAAGAAAAAACGCTAGGGGTGACAACGGGGTAATGAAGAATGAAGGGCCGAGGAGGTTGTCTGAGGAGATAAAGAAAAATTCGAAGAAGTTAAAACTTACGTGAACTAAAGTAGGAACTGATCTTCGAAATCTTTGAGAGGATCTTTGAAAATTTTTGGAAAGTATGATGGATGATCTGATGTTTGGTGTGAGTTTGAATATTCAAATGCTCTGAAGATTCTGAACTGTGATGAAGAAAAGAGAAGATAATGCTCTTATGAGCCTTTATATAAGGGACTGAAAATGAGGGGGATTTATCCCGCCCAAATCTTGAAGGGAAATACGATCCGTTGGATCAAAATCCCTCCGTTGGATGCCAGGGACACAGCGCTACCCAAAGTACTTAATGACACTTCGCGAATTCCGAAACGTCAAAAGCAATGGCGAAATGACTAAAATAGCGTCCCTATATGCGTAAATTTGAATGTCTTTACAGTTTTAACCACGGTTACATTGGCAAGTCAAAATTCTATTTTTTCTCCTCGGGTAAAAGAGAAAAATTAAAATTTTGAGAGGCTATTGTGGGGGCAAAAGCTTGAATTTTTATATTGGGCCTTAAACCCTATTTGCTAATGGGGATGCGTCCGAGGATGAGCAAATGACTGGGGAGGCCCCACAATAGATAGTCGCATAAGGAAAGAGTGGAGGGCTGAGGTCCGAGGAGGTTACCCTCCTCGGACCGGACGAATATCAGTCGAGCAAGCATCCGAGTGACTTAGGTGATCTTCCAAGAGACTCCAACAATGAAGAATAGACTTCAGGCATGTACGGAGAAGATAAGGATACAGAAATATCTTAGGGAAAAGCTATCACCACCGCATTAAATGCACTGCAGTAACTTTCCTGGCCGCATTAATGTGGAGAAGACCTCTGAACAGTGGTCTCAACCACTACCGTTCACAGAGAGCCAGAAAAGATGCCTGATAAGACATATACTTGAGTGCAGGGTTGGATGATGAATAACTGTACGATGAAGATGGCTTGGAAAACTCTATATAATGTGAAAGACCCTCTATAAGATGGGGATCAGAAAAACAGGGAAGAAAAATAGAAAGAGAACTATTGTAGCACAGTGTTGAACTATCTTTCAGAAATAACAATTTGATTATTAAACTATCTCCTTAGCCGAACATTCCATTCATAATTACATATAATTTCCTGCTCGAATACACTTGAAATCTTAGTTAACCGTTAGTCAATCCGCTAAAAGCCCAGTTCTTTCACCCACTCTTTACAAATTTATTATATTTGGCTTATTGGGCTTATAACCCAATTCTTCTGGGTTTGGGCTACAAATTGTGACCCTACAGTTATCATCCATTTCTCTCATTCTTCAAACTACTTAGGAAAAAAAAAAAAAAAAAGTAGGGAGCAGGGTGGGGATACACAAACTCCCCTTGTAACTTCTTCCTAAATATATATATATATATATATATTGAAACTTCCTATAAATATTTAATACTTATTGTCTTAATGATATTATTTTATGTGTAAATTGTTAAACATTTGTTAACAAATATGCTGAGTTGCTCACGTAATAAAATATATCCATATAAAACAATATTACATAGAGATTTAAAATTGTAAAATATTCAGTGTTAAACAATTAATGGTTTACATATAAAACAATATTACAGGAGAATTTAAGTGTTACATTCAAAATTTGTGGATCCCCCCCCCCCCCCCCAAAACACAAATGTCCATTACAAAGTGCAAATCATGATTTATATAAATTAAACATTAAAAATATAATGTTTTCATATCTTTTCTATTTATATATAAAAAAATAAAAAATAAAAAAGTAAAAAAAAAAATGAGGCTGTATCAGTTGGGTTGGTTTTCATATCTTTTCTTTGTGGTTGAATGGAATTTGGGGCTAATCAAAACACTACAATTTTTTTTTTTTTTTTTGGGGTTATATTAACTATTTGATTGACGTTTACCTAGTGGGCCTGCCTAATCTGCTGTCTTGAATTCTAATTGCAATTTTTCATGCATGACCATGAAAAACACACACACACACAAATAAATAATAATAAAAAACTCTCAATGATTAAGTGGCATAAGGGTCGTCAATGGGCCGGGTCGGGCCGGCCCAGCTCATATTTACTTGGCCCATGGGCAAAATGGGCTGGGCATAATGGGCTATTAATTAGTTAACGGGCCGGGTCGGGCTGGGCCGAAAGAGAAAACCTTAGCCCATGACCCTGCCCATGGGCAATGCCCATTTTGTCTTTAGCGAGGTGGGCTATCGGGTTGGGCCTAATGGGCTACCCATAGGCTTGTGTTAACATATTATTTTATTATTTTTATAAGGAAAGAATCAATATTTTATAAGGGAATAATCAATCTATTTTTTTAAAGGAAAGAATTAAAGAATTTAATACTTAATTACAAATTTTTTTTTTAGTCAAATCTATTTAATTTTTTGTTTTGTTGATGGAAACCTATTTAATTTTTTTTATTAAGGCTTTAAATAGTTTTTTATTTTTATTTTTAATAAAAAAAAAATGTCAAATGGTTAATTCAAATTTGCTAGACTACTAGAAAAATATATATTTAGTAAACTAATTTTAGCACAATTACTTTGAGTATCTTAGTGGTTAAGGGAGTTCTCTTAAGAAATTCCTCTGTAATATCTCAAGATCAATCCTTCATACACTTCCTATATATTTTTGTTATGAATTATGAGTTATTGGGATGGGCCAACGGGTTAGGCCAATGGGCTAGGCAACGGGTTGGGCTACTGGGCTAGCCCATCGGGTACCCATGGGCATAAAAACTAGCCCACGGCCTGACCCATTGGGCTAGTGGGCTACCCATGGGCCTCAATAATAACGGGCCGGGCCGCCCATTAGCCCGGTGGGCCATCGGGCTTCTGGGTCGGGCTTTGGGCCGTGGGCTATTTGATGACCCTTTAAGTGGCAGATATGTTTGGATGTAAGTATGCATACTCTGCCCACAAGAAGGCTTTGTCCAACGCGTGCAATGATCCCTCAACGTAGGGATTGGGCGTTGGATTGCTTGCTATCCACCAACCAACAGGAATTCTCACAGCGTTCAATCCGTTACTTGATATGAACTTGAAGTCATCCTCAATTATGTATGTGTTCCAATGGTTCTGAAATTCATATCGTCAATTTATCAAACAAATCCGAATTATATACCTTGTGTAATAGAATGTGGTGTAGCATAATGTTAAGAGTGTGTGAATTTTAAATTTTTCAAGATAATGAATAGAACTTTAGACTTTCAGGTTTACAACACGTCCTTCAAATTCATTAAACACACTACCCAAATGTCTTTGAAGTTTGAACTAGCATGATAGAATTTTCTTTATTTACTTTTAAATAGACATTAATTCATTTCATCATTGAGATTTCAATTCTAATGTCTAAGAGTGTACTTAACAACTTACATGCTTCCTAGGTAAGTTAGTGGAAATATCCAAGGATAATATATACAAGGTTAATATGATTTGCGAACATTGACATGAAAAAATAATGGCAACAGATATTCAGCCTTTTGGATCCATTCATTTCTCTTGGACTGGAACAATATAATTATCTACAATTTAAAATTTAAAACTCATTACCACAAAGGGAAAAAAAGTTGAAGGTGGAATGTGAAAGGCGCTCTAAATGGCACACTATTTCTATTCGTAGAATAGTGTTTAAATTTGGTCGAAATTTTCCTCTCAAAAAAAAAAAAAAAAATTGGTGGAAATTTTAATATAATTTTCTTCTATGAAAATTTCGGTGAGAATTAACTCATTTAGTTACAATACCACTAGTAAACATTTACAATGTATTAAGTTGGTAAGTTATGATTGGTGTAAAATCACGTTTGTTTGGAAAATGCCTCAAATTCCTATTATTAATCGATAAGTTAAGGGTTTTCTTGGTAAAAGAAAGAAAATTAATTTGATTAATTTTTGAATTCATTGGTGTAGAAGAAAAATGCTATTCTTTGGTGTGGAATAAAAGGGTATCCCTTATCAAAGAAGTATTGTATTGCTTGTACACTGATTAAAAAAAATTTAAGTCTCACACATATATATAGACAATAATAATATGAGAGAGATTGAACAGGACCACTCATTCAAAGAATCTTTTGTGAACTTTGAGAACTCATTAAGCGCAAACAATAACATGACTTGAGTCACTTTGACAAGATGTTGTGAGCTTTATGGATCCATAATCCGATGGTAAATTGCAATAAAATGCTTCTTGCCTTGATTAACTATACCACAATTACAAGATGCACTAATAAAATTATAATAATGATAGTGATGCATTCTAATTTTACAACATGCTAATATGATCGACGGTAAGTGATAGACATATTTTGCCAATCATGTTTATACGGATCTACTAATTTTTTTTATATAAGGAATCTACCTTTTTTAATTGACCACTCACGATTAATCACATTAATATATTATTTTTAAAAAAAAGGTGAAAAAAAATTAGGTGCATGTGCAGTATTGTTGATAAAGTTATGACCAGTAGAAAAAGAAAATATTCTCATAGGAGAGAAGATTTGTTTAAGTGAAGGTTCTTTTCATCATTTCATTTTTATACTGTGTGTAAACTGTAAAGGCAAGAATGAATCAATAATTGTGTCAATTCATTAGTGCGTATTAGCTCTTAAGTCTTACCCGCATAATTTGTGGGGCTCTCTATGGACCATAACCATTAGTCACTTGAAACTCACCCTGTAACTCGCCAGAAATTTTTATCACAAAAACTGATGGATCATTGTCTCCCCATTCACTATTCCCTGCAAAATCTGCAGTCACCAGTACTTCTGCACAAGTTCATAGTAAAATACGTTACTATTACTAAACCTTTTTTACAAACTTCTCTCTATTGCTTATATAACAAGCTCTAGTATATGTTAATGACTAGCAGCCAATAATTGGAACTTGAATTTTACATAGCTTGATAAAATTTACAAAATTATTATAGGTCACTGCTTTAGATTAGACCCCATCATTATCTTATAATTGACCTTGATTTGGCAAGCTGCATCATACTGATATACAACATAGTCATGCAGTCTATTTGGTCATTTGTAGTTTATCAAATAATTCAAACGATAAGCACCAGAATTACAAGAGTGAAGTCATTTAATGTTCATTTTTTCACTCGAGTATGACCCATTACAAGAAAACCTTTGTAGTTCAACTTTACTCAAGCAACCATTTAGAAAACTGAAGCTTATTCTTCTGCATTAGAAGCTACTATTTATCTTGCTTGCCTAAAGTTGAAAAAGAAAACAGGATAGCAATGAACGAAAACAAGAAATTAAGCAAGATTACTTGTAAGAAGAATCCATTGGGTGCTCTGATTTGAACACGGCTTTTATCATCAGACTTTCTTACAATCTCAAATGTACCAGGCGTGGTTGAAACAGCTACCACATCAATCCCATTCCCATTGTTGTTCAGCCCCACAAACTGCTTATTGAAGACTCTGAAATGGAAAGTTGTCTCATTGAGCCTCCACAACTACACAAAATAAAGAACACCATATATATTATATGTATACATATCAATGAAGTCAAAGGACATAATTTACTTGAAATTCCAAGTCATAACCATATAATTTACTTAGGCAATTTAAACTTACACTAAAAGTCTCCCACGCTGAAGCAGCTATTCTGTTAGCAACTATAATGGTTCCTCCTCCAATCTCAGCACAAAGATACTTCCCAGTTGTTACTTATTTGAACTGAAGCCCTGTTCCATCCTAGTAAAAATAACAAAAAGACAAAAATCTTGAAACTTCCAAGAAAGATGTGGACAAATAATGAGAACTAATAAGAGTGAAAAAATGGACAATCATTAAGCGTTAATCAATACAGCCATATGTACAAACCAAAAAGTCATTGTTGGGGATGCCATCAAAGAGAAAAGGTGTAACCCCTCCTTCTGTGACCAGCCAACCTCCTAGATTAACTGCTTTAATTTTCAAGCTAGAAACAGAACAAATAGGCAAGAGAACCACTATGCTTAGTAGCAATATTCTTGAATTGATCGCCATTTGTACGTAGTTATATTGTTTTCTTTTTTCATTTATCTTATTCATATATCAGTTATATATACTTATCAAATTATACTAAATAGACATTACTACCTTAAACAGAAATTTGAATATACCAATACTTATCATATATCAATTTCTATGTGAGTAGTTGCCAACTATCTATCTATTTATCTATACTACTAATAAGAGGATTCTCCTACTTCATCTTCAATTTTTTATGTACCAAAATATCCTCATACAAATTCTAAATTAACATACCCTTTAGTTTAATTTTTTTTCCTACAAAAAACAAAAAAGGTTAAAAGAGTAATACTATCTCATGTACAAAAGGGAGAAAAAAAAAACGTTTGTATTCAAATGTTTGATACCTATTGGTATTTGTTATCTATTTGAATTCAAATACGTTTATCGAAGAAAAAAAAAACCAAAATTACTACTTCCAAAACAAATCCATTACCTCACGTAAAAACTACTTATTCTTATCCCGTATTCAAATGTCTGATTCCTATATGTATATGTTATTTATTTGAATTCAAATACTTCAATTATGTTTTAGGCTTTTTTCCTTTATCTTCTTCTTTCCACCTAAAACTTAGGACAGTATCTCTATTTCATTTTTAAACATTATTCTATGTTACCTTACTTTTCGTTTTTTTTTTTTTTAAAATACAATATATTACTTTTAAACATTATAACACTAAATTAAAAAAAAAAAACATTATTGCACGTGCAAAACACCTTTGATGAGTCTTTTATATATATATATATATATATATATTCACACACACACGAGCAATTGATAAGTGCGTAATTGTGCTTAGCACTAACGGAGTGCATCTAGAAACTTTGACGTTCAACTCATTATTTTGTACATGTAGTATTACTCTTCGATAATACCTTCCATATTAGTAGTCTTCGTTCAGTTCATCCAAAAAAAAAAACTTTATTTTAGTAATTTATTACTATCGGATAGAGTACTAGTCCACATCAAAACTCACAACACCTTGTCAAAGTGGCTCCAATCAGCATGTTATTGTTAGTGGTACAATTTCATCTTTGTGAGAACTAGATTCAAATCTCTTCACACGTGTTAAAAACAATGATATCTAGAAAGTCAGCGCAGAATTTTTCCTCTCTTTTGTTTGGCATTGCCCATGATTTAGTGAGCTTGAGAACGTTGTCTTCTCTGCCAGACAGTGAAGAATTCTGATTTCGAGTGATTCAAAGTGTGATACTCCAATTTGATTGATTGTGTGATGTGTGTGGGTATGTGATGAGTCCCACATCGGGTATTTACTGAGTTGAACTGGGCATTATTAACAACTACAATGAGCCTCAATTGTGACTAGTCCTTTTGAGATATAGTGCAAATGTGGCTAGCGCTTTTCCTTGGATCATTACATATGATATCAAAGCCAGCCCGGTAATCTCGTGTGGGCTCAGAGACACTACCCCACAAAGTGGGCCCTAACGAGGACGTTAGGGATTTAAGTGGGGGAGATTGTGATACCCCAATTTAATTGATTGTGTGATATGTGTGGGTGTGGGTGTGTGATGAGTCCCATATCGGGTATTTACTGGGTTGAACTGGGTTTTATTAACAACTACAAGGAACCTCAATTGTGACTAATCCTTTTGAGGTATAGTGCAAATGTGGCTAGCGCTTTTCCTTGGGTCGTTACACAAAGTCTCAAACATGTTAGCCTTCATTTGTATATATATTGATTAATCAAACTGATCATTGTCAAAGAAGAAACAATGAGATTAGGAAATTGGTAGTTTGCACTGATAATTAATTCCTAGATTTGAAAATCCAAATTAAGTCTCTCATCTATGACGAGAATATAAAGACATGGTCAAGCATAAAATAAAGGGTAAGGTTTCTCTCACACAACTCATTTCATATTTTCTATACACATCCAATTTTCACGTTTTAAATGCGGACATCACTGTTTTTTAAAATGTGTACATCAACGCATGCAATTATAGACATTGTATGCATGCCTGTTTAAAAAAAGAGTATGAGAGAATATTTACCGTAAAATAAAACAGAACTAAAATTGGTTGGTTTGGGGGTATAAAAGATGGTTGCTTCCTTAGTTAGACGCGATTCCATTTGTTGGATCATAATTTAAAAGGAATTGATTCAGACAAACTCTACTCTTAGTTATGCATATGTAAATGAAGTCTCACATAGAATAATAGTGACAAGCGTAGTTAGATACAAACTCATAGGCTTAAAATTTTGGGTTATATGGTATAAAAAATATGTTACATTAACTACTTAATTGAAGTCTCCCTAAAGTATTTTCTTTCCAATAAATGACATCAACTTCATGGTATTTTCTCCTCAACATCCATAAATTCAACAACCCAAAAAAACAAGCACTTCGCTATTGTAGAAGCCTAAAAGGGCTAAGAAATTATCTAGAAGGACAACAACTTCTAAGGAAGTAAAAATATTGTAAACTTCAAATAAGCAAGTATAGAAATGCTTATGAACCTAACATAACATAAAGCCCACAAATAAACATAAAATTCAGGCTCTAGATTGAACACAGATAATTGAAATTGACCACCCACGAATGCTAGTGGCTTTTAATTCGCTCGCAGCCCCCATTGGGGAGATGGCTATCATGTTATAATTAATTAATTATATTTATAAAAAAAATAAAAAATAAAAAAAAGTGGATGAGATGATCAGAGTAACAATTGGCAGGTGAGTAAAGAGAAAAATAAAAGAAAAGAAAAAGACAAAAATTTTAAAATTTGTATTGAGTTAAGAATTTATATAATGCCTGCAATATTTTTACAATAATTTTATAATAAATTTAGGTGTTAAATTATTAATGGTAAAAAAGTGATACCAGTAGTAGGTTCAAATGAGAGCATATATATTTCCGTATATATTGTAAACATAGCATAAATTACTCTAAATATATGGTATATATTTCTGTATTTTTAATATGTAAATTTTAAAAATAAACATATTATATTCATACTATACACATAACATTTTTTTCACTGTTTTTGTATTTTTATGCTGAATTTTTTAAACAATTTTTTTTTTAAATGTCGAATAATATCCGTCCGCATACTTACCCTATCAAACGCGTATTGTATTTTACTAACTATCAATAGATACTAACGGTTTTTAATCAAATATGGTAAGCGAATTGGACCTTAGAGGGTCTACTCTTTACACGAGGAATAAATCAATAAATTATTGAAGAAGACGTGGCCTAAAAAAAATTAGGAAGTCTAAAAAATAAAAAATAAAATGAAAATGGTATTTAAGAAGCTAACATATTCAATAAAGGGTAGCCCTACTAATGAAAAGATGAAAAAAAAAAAGTCAACTATTATGGTTTGGTTACATTCGAAGGAGAGAAACTAATGCACATGTATGAAAGAGGAAATCTAAGTTGAGGGAACAGAAAAAAAAAAAGGTAGAGGATCTAAAGTAGACTCTAAAATATTGAAACTAAACCTTTGTTGTTGTTGTATACAAAATCAGTTAAGTCAATGCCTCAGTCCAATGATATTGCAGTAAAAAAGTAAAGTAAAATGATAAAGAGCTATGAAACCACATTGCAAATTCAGATACTATGGTTTAAAAAAATTATGGAAGTCTTTTCATTTGGTTAAAAAAGGAAGTATTTATTTATTTATTTGATCGAAGTGTTTATTGAAAAAAAAAAACAAAACAAAACACGAAGCAAATTTGAAGTACAATAACCACCTTAATTCTAAACTAGAGTTTGATATAGCCATTCTTGATCATCCACTCCAAACTCCAATGGTTATTGACATTTTTAAGAGTCCAATAAGCCCATCCAAATGTTGCTCGCCCATAAACATCTAGTTGGGCCTTGGCAAATTTTTGGTATTCTTCTTTTGTTGCTCCATTAACTTTCCACTCAGCTACCCATTCGCCTGCAAACAACGACTGGTTCATATTAATCCATTGACGAGTAGTTTAGAATTTTTTTTTTTTTTTTTTTTTTGGTTTTACGGTGTTATATATTTTAGAATTCCTTGGTTTTGATTTGGGGTTGTAGAAAATAGAAAAAGATGGCATTTTATTAATGGAATGGTTATTATTTAGACATACCAATCAAAATACGGGGTCCATTTGATGTTGTGACATGATTCAACTGCGAGGTCCTGTTGGTTTGAACGAAATCAATATTCTGCTGAACAGTCATGCTGTCAAATTCGCTGGTGAAGAGGTTGTAATAATGGACATCTATGACTGATCTCATGAAGCCACTAGCAAGAGACAAGAACTCCCTCGGGTCGGCCGGTCCTAACCGGTTAGACAACACCACATAAGCATTGGAGTGCTTGCGCACGGCTTCATAACCAGCCTTGTAGTACTTGTTTAGGCTCTCTTGTGATGCTCCTGGTGCTCGAGGTTCATTGATGAGTTCAACTGCATAAAGGCTTGGGTTCTTTGCATACCTATATGTGTCACAAATATCGAGTCCATTATAGACTTATAGTGACATAAACTTCGCTATATATTGTTATATGTTAGAATACATGGGTGACATATAATATGGTATAAACGGTTTCATATTATGTACCTTGCAGTTAGGAATTCTATGACATCAACTGTTTGTTGAATATTTTCATCTGTTTTGCCCCATTCTTGAGAGCCGTCTCTAGAAGAGCTGTGTGCCCAACCATTTTGAGAACCAGGCGCTGCATGAAGATCAATTATAATCTTCACGCCATATTTCCTACAAGCACAACAGTATTGAATACAAGTTTAGTGGTTTAGAGTTTAATTGTCTTGAATCTTGAGAGAGAGAGTAGAACTTTAGGTGTCTTTGTCTAGCGCTAAGTTAGAAAAAATTATAGGAAAATGCAAAGATACATACTACAAATCTTACCACATAAACTTTACAAATTAATGTGGCAATATTTCAATGACATAATAAATAAAATTTTGAATTACTATTTTTTTGTGAATGATGATATATCAATTTGTAAACACTATGTGGTAAAATTACTCTAACCTAAAATATGAGAGATTTTCAAGTTTCGTGAAAATTGTCGCAGATTATTAAGGATGTTGGTTCTTAGTTTATTAAGTAGTGGAGAGTTAAAGTATTCCTTTGAGGTGGGTTTGAGAGTTAAGATCATATTAAATTATTTTATGTGTAAATTGTTAAATATTTGTTAACATATATGGCGAGTTGCTCATGTGATAATATATCCATATAAAACAATATCACCTATAAATAATAATAAAAATAAAATAAAATAAAAACAATATCACATAGAGATTTTGTGTCACACTCATTGGTACACAATTAGTTTACATATAAAATAATATTATAGGAGATTAAGTGTCACATCCAAAATTTTAATAGGTACTATGTTTTAAAAATCCATTTCAAAGTGTATATCATGATTAATATAAACTAAATAATAAAAATATAATGTTTTCATTTCTTTTTCTTTTCTTTTTTTATAAATGAAGCTGTATCAGTTGGGTTGGGTTTTCATATCTTATCTTTGTGGTTGAATGCAGTTTGGGGCTAATCAAAACACTACAATTTTTTTTGGTTATATTAACTATTTGATTGACCTTTACCTAGTGGGCCTGCCCAATCTGCTGTCTTGATTTCTAATTGCAATTTTTCATGCATGACCATGAAAAAAACACACACACATGACACAACTAAATAATAATAAAAAGCTCTCAATGATTAAGTGGCAGATATGTTTGGATGTAAGTATACATACTTAGCCCACAAGAAGGCGTTGTCCAACGCTTGCAATGATCCCTCAACGTAGGGCTTGGGCGTTGGATTGCTTGCTATCCACCAACCAACAGGAATTCTCACAGCGTTCAATCCGTTTGTTGATATGAACTTGAAGTCATCCTCAACTATGAATGTGTTCCAATGGTTCTGAGATTCATACCGTCAATTTATCATACAAATCCAAATTATGTATATTGTGTAATAGAATGTGATGTAGCATAATGTTAAGAGTGTGTGAATCTTAGATATAATAAGATATTAGATGGAACTTAAGACTTTTAGATTTCCGACACGTCTTTCAAATCCATTAAACACACTACCTAAGTGTCTTTGAACTAACATTATAGAATTTTCTTTATTTACTTTGAAATGGACATTAATTCATTTCATCATTAAGATTTCAATTTTAATGTCTAAGAGTGTGCTTAACAACTTACATGCTTCCTAGGTAAGTTAGTGGAAATATCCAAGGAATAATACAAGATTTATATGATTTGCAAACATTGACATGAAAAAATAATGGCAGCAGATATTTAGCCTTTTGGATCCATTCATTTCTCTTGGAATGGTGCAATAAAATTATCTACAATTTAATTTAAAATTCATTACCATGAAGGGGGGAAAAAGTTGAAGGTGAAATGTGAAAGGCACTCTGAATGGTACACTATTTCTATACGTAGAACAGTGTTTAAATTTGGTGGAAATTTTTCCTTTAAAAAAAAATTGATTTGGTGGAAATTTTAATATAATATTTTTATGGAAATTCCGGGGAGAATTAACTTGTTTTCAATAGCACTTGTAAACATTTACAATGTATTAAGTTGGTAAGTTATGATTAGTGTAAAATCAATTTTATTTGAAAAATGCCTCAAATTCCTATTATGACTTGATAAGTTATTAGGGTTTTTTTGGTGAAAGAAGGAAAATTAATTTGATTAATTTTTGAATTTATTGGTGTAGAAGAAAAATGATTTTCTTTGGTGTGGAAGAAAAGTGTATCTCTTACCAAAGAAGTATTATATTGCTTGTACACCTAGTACAAAATGTTAAGTCATATATATAGACAATATGGGAGAGATCAAACAGTACCACTCACTTGAAGAATCTTTTATCACCTTCGAGAAATCATTAAGTGTAAACAATAACATGAGTTAAGAGTCACTTTGAAAAGATGTTGTGAACTTTATGGATCCATAATCCGATGGCAAATTGCAATAAAATGCTTCTTGCCTAGATTAAATATACCACAATTACAAGATGCATTAATAAAATTACAACAATGATAGAGATACATTCTAATTTTACAACATGCTAATATGATCGAAGATAAGTGATAGACATATTTTGCCACTCATTTTTATACGGATCTACTAATTTTTTTTATAAGGAACCTAACATTTTTAATTGAACACTCACGATCGATCGCATTAATATATTATTAAAAAAAAGGTGAAAAATTAGGCGTGTGCGCACTATTGTTGATAAAGTTATGGGCGGTAGAAAAGGAAAATATTCTCACACGAGTGAAGATTTGTTTAAGTAAAGATTCTTTTCATAATTTCATTTTTATACTGAGTGTAAACTATAAAAATAAGAAGGAATCAATAATTGTGTCAATTCATTAGTACTCTTTAGTTTTTTAAGTCTTACCCGCATAATTTGTGGGGCTCTCTGTGGTCCATAACCATTAGTCACTTGAAACTCGCCCTGTAACCCTCCAGAATTTTTCATCACAAAAACTGAGGGATCATTGTCTCCCCATTCGCTATTCTCTGCAAAATCTGCAGTCACCTGCACTTCTGACTTCGCCTGCACAAGTTCATAGTAAAATATGCTACTAAACCTTTTTTACAAACTTCTCTCTATTGCTTATATAACAAGCTCTAGTATTTGGTAATGACTAGCAGCCCATAATTAAGAACTTGTATTTTACATAGCTTGACAAAATGTTCAAAATTATTATAGGCCACTACTTTTGATTAGACCCCATCAAATAATTCAAACGACACCAGAATTACGAGAGTGAAGTCATTTAATGTTCATTTTTTCACTTGAGTATGACCCATGACAAGAAAGCCTTTGTGATCCAACTTTACTCAGAAGCCATTTAGAAGACTGAGGCTTATTTTTTAGCATTAGAAGCTACTATTTATCTTGCTTGCCTAAAGCAAAAAAAGAAAACAGGATAGCACTGAACAAAGACAAGAAATTAAGCTAGATTACCTGTAAGAAGAAGCCATTGGGTGCTCTGATTCGAACACGGCTTTTATCATCGGACTTTCTTACAATCTCAAATGTCTCAGACTTACCAGGCGTGGTTGAAACAGCTACCACATCAATCCCATTCCCATTGTTGTTCAGCCCCACAAACTGCTTATTGACGACTCTGAATTGGAAAGTTGTCTCATTGAGCCTCCACAACTACACAAAGCAAAGAACACCATATATATTATATGTATACATATCAATGAAGTCAAAGGACTTTATTTACTTGAAATTCCAAATCATAACCATTTGATTTACTTAGGCAATTAAACTTACACTAAAAGTCTCCCACTCTGAAGCATCTGTTCTGTTAGCAACTATAATGGTTCCTCCTCCAGTCTCAGCACAAAGATACTTCCCAGTTGTTACTGATTTGAACTGAAGCCCAGTTCCATCCTAGAAAAATAACAAAAAGACAGAAAGCTTGACACTTCCAAGACAGATTTGAGAAATAATGAGAAGTGATAAGAGTAAAAAAAAGGGCAATCATTAATTACTAAGTGTTAATACAGCCATATGTACAAACCAAAAAGTCATTGTTGGGGATGCCATCAAAGAGAGAAGGTTTAATCCATCCTTCTGTGACCAGCCAACCTCCCAGATTTACTGCTTTTATTCTCAAGCTTGAATTGTCCATCTTTTGAGAAACAGAACAAATAGGCAAGAGAACAACTATGCTTAGCAGCAATATTCTTGAATTGATCGCCATTTGTACGTAGTTATGTTGTTTTCTCATTCGTATATCTTATTCATATATCAGTTTCTATAATCTTTATGGGTTGCAGCCTGCAGGTATATATATGAAAGGATGTCCACAGGAGGACAAGAAAACACAGCAAAATCAACATCCATAGAAGAGCCTAATTTAGCCAGGTGGTCCACACATCTATTTGCAGAGTCAGTATCTGGAAACTATGACCAGCAAGGAGTTGACTATTCTTTGTGTACTTGTTTGAAGATTAATTTAGCAGAGTTCGACTCATAGTTTTGTACCTGTTGAATTACTCTTCGTACCTGTAGTATTAGTAGTCTTCATTCAGTTCATCCACGCAAGAATGTTTATTTTAAATAGCAATTTGCCATCGGATAGTGTAGTCCACGTCAAAATTCACAACATCTTGTCGAAGTGGCTCCAATCAGCAAGCTATTGTCCAGGCGGCGCCACCTTATGCCCAGAGTGATCCCAGGACCACCCTAATTTGAAAAAAAAAAATTTATACATAATAATTTAGAATTTTATATTTATCTACCATTAAAAGAAAATTTGGGAATACTTTGAGTTTTTTTTATGCCAATAAAATTAAATTTTAGTCCATAATTTGAGCAACTTAATAATATATTAGGGTCTTTCAAGCAAAAAGAATAGCATACTTTTATATTCTTTTAAGCCTATATTACAGCTTTACTTTTAGTTTTTATTTTACCTAACACATTGTCATTATACAACTACTTTTTCTCAAAAATATTATAATATATATTATACAACTAATTAGTCAAAGTCACGTAAATTTAGTTTTTTTCATTGTACAACTACTTTTCTTTTTCTATTTTCCGATAATTTTGATTAGAAAAAAATAGTAGTTTTAGTTAATTAAGTGAATAAACTTAAAAAGTTACTTAATTTTTATATAACATCAATTAATTCATTATATATATATATATATAATAAACTTTTTATTTTTATGATTATAATTAAACATGTGATTGTCCATTCTAAGGAAATTTTATTAAATTTACACGAAAAGTGTCAATAAATATTATGTTTTTACATTTTACTCTCATATTATTAGTAATAAAATTATTATATTTTTATTTATATGATTTAAAATTTTATTAATTATATTATTTATGACGTCATCGGTTCGACTATTGGTTGGATCTCGGTCTGACCAAAAAACCAGTAACCAACCCCTTTTCCGGTTCTTTTACCTTACTGGTTTATAAAACCATGGAAAAAACACAACAACAACAACAACCAAAAAAAAAAAATTTTGAACAAAAATCTGGAAAAAAAAAAATTTATAATTAAACCACTAACAAAGCCCAAACCAAATGCCAATAGAAAAGCCCACTACAAGATCAATCTCATTTCAGACCAAGACTATCACTATTCCAACACCAACACGATTACGTTTTTAATTCAACAAATATTTTATAAAAAAAATAAAAAATTTAAAAAAATCCTCACTGTCTCAATGCCTCGTGGATTCACAAGTCATTAAACAAGTTAAACTAAAACTAAATCAAACCTAAAGGCTAAAAGAAAATAAGAAACTCACTTACTCTTCCCAGCTATCGTCGTCCATCCCGTTCAGCAACAACCACAACTGAACTCCACAAGCTTTATGTTGTAAAACTTTATGTATTTACATGTTTTTTTTCTGTTGTTGTTGTTGTTGTTGTTGTTGTCAAAATATATATTTTTCTTTTTATTAGATTGTGTAATTTATGTTTCTTAAGGAACCCCCTGAAAAAAGTTCTTGTAGCCGCCACTGAGCCTATTGGTCAATCTTGAACGATTTCTAGAGCATTGTTAATGGTTCAGTGGTACCGTTTCCATCTATCTCATATAAGGAGAAACTAGAATCAAATCTCCACCCCACGCGTTAAAAGCAATGATTTCACAATTTCTCCTCTGTTTTATTTATTTATGGCATTGCCCATGATTTGGTGAGCTTGAGAACGATGTCTTTTCTGACAGACAATGAAGACTTCTGATTTCGAGTAAATCAAGCATGTTAGCCTTCATTTGTATATTGATCATTCAAACTGATCATTGTCAAATAAGAAAAAATGAGATTAGGAAATTGGTAGTCTGCACATATAAGTGATTTCTAGATTTGAAAATCCAAATTAAGTGTCTCATATTGTGCCCGTTCCTTCTCATAAAGTAATTGAATTTAATCTCATAAGGATGTGGTCAAGTCAAGCATAAAATAAAGGGTAAGAGCATTCCCATCAAACATCTTAAAAAATTTAGCATTTAGCATCTAAAACACTAACTTTATAACATATAAGAGCATTCACATCAGCTCTTTTATAATTGTGTAAAATACACATTTTGACCACTTTTACACCTTTTGAACCAAAAAACAATCCACATCAATTTGTTTAAAAGTGTGTAAACTTTTGTAAAATTATCAACTAGCTACAGTACCCGTGTAAATTTACACAAGCACTGTAGCATGTGTATTTAGTTTTTTCTCTATCCTCTCTACCTGACTCTCACCTCCCTCTCTCTTAGGCGTTGTGCGCTCTCTCTTTCTCTCACAAAAAACCCACTTCATCCTTTCATCCTCAGTTCTCTCTCCCTCTCTCACATCTCTCTTTCTCATTCAAAGCATGCCACTGGACTTCATAGCGTGGCGAGATCGGCGTTGTGGGTCACAACGTGGTGAGATCGGCGCGTCGCGTGTGGCATGGTCTCGATGGTGGAGGTGTGGGTTTGGGTCGATGATCGATGGCGACGATGTGGAGAGGTCTCGATGGTGGTTTAATCTGAGTTTATGGTGTGGGTTGGTCTTGGTTTGTGTGGGTTTGCTTGGTCTGGATTGATTTGGGTTGTGGGTTGATCTAGGTATGTGTGGAGGCGTGGAGGCATGGAGATGATGGCGTTTTGATCGGCGTTGATTTTTCTTTGTGTGGGTTCATCGGTGTTGGTTGATCTGATGTTGATTTTTCTTTGATTTTCTGGGGAGATCGGGTGGGTTCTGATGGAGTTTTGATTGGCTTGTCTGGAGATCGGTTTCTGATTTAATGGCTTTTGGTTTCTGATGATGGTGGTGATGGTGGTTGTGGGTCTGTGAGAGAGAGGGGTAGTGAGGGAGTGAATAATAAAAAATTGTAAAATAATGAATATTTTATTGAATAAATGTGGAGAATAGATAAACTGATGTGGGTGTTTTGTAAAAGTGGATGTGTAAAATAGAAAAAGTAGGTTTTTTCGTGTAAAATAGACAGAAAATTTTAAAAAACTGATGTGAATGCTCTAACACATCACTTTACAATATCCCTTACATCAAAACTTCTTTTTTTTCTTTTTAACACTTCATTTAAATATTTTTTCTTTATCATTTTTTATTCATTTTTTATTCTTCCTCTCTCTCTCTCTCTGTCTCTTTCTTTCTCAACCCAGCATCGTTCACCACCACATCCACCCAACATTGCCGCCACCACCAGCCACCAACCAAATCCACCGCAACAACAAACAACAGCAGGAAAAAAAAAAAAAACCCTCCACATCCATCCACCCACCATCGCAACCACCACCCACCAGCCCGATCCATCGCAACCACAAACAACAACAGAGAAAAAAAACAAAACAAAACCTCCACATCCAAAGCCACCAAATTAACCCAGACCCATAAATCAACTCAACACCCAGACTTCTCGACCTTCAACCGCTACCTCTCCCTCATGCACCTTACCGGCGAGATCAACAACCACACCACCATCCACCCACCACATCCTCTCCCTCCACATCCACCCACCACATCTTGGACACGTCTGTTTGTACGGTTGTTTACCTTGAGCAAAGCCAAAATCTTGGACACGTCTTCACCTATCAACCTCTTCTTCAAGTTGAAATCATCACAATACATCCGATTCCGAAATCGAACCTCGAAACGACGTTATCCTCGTTTGCATTTCGTTGAGGATTTTTGAAATGTGGAAGTGGAGCTTGCATCATCTATCGTCGAAGAGCTTCAATTTGCGGTGGAGGTGCTAGTCTAGAAGGTGAAAACAAGAGTGTATGGTGGTCTGAGAATGAGAAAGAGAAAGAGAGAGGAAGAGAAGAAAGGCACGGCACATGAGAGAGTGAGAGAGAGAAAAATAAAAAGAAATATTAAAAAACTCTACCATCTTGCTATAGTAGGGTGTCAAAGATAAGATTCCACTGTAGCTCAATGCTAAAATTTTTTGATGTAGGTGTGTTTTTATCATTTAAGGTGCTAAAAATGCTAAAAAATTAGCATTTAGCATTTTTAGCACATTTGATAAGAATGCTCTAACTATTCCCTCACCTAACTTATTTCACATTTTCTATATACACTTCTATTTTTCACATTTTAAACGTGGACATCACTGTGTTTTAAAATATATACGTAAACACATGCAATTATGTATATTATATATATGAGTGTGTTAAAAAAGAGTATGAGAAAATATTTACCGTAAAATAAAACAATACTATTTTATTTTACACCCCTAAAGTTTGGGGTTGACTGGATTTTACACCCTAAAATTTCAAAAACTTGATTTTACACCTTGAAGTTTAGTTTCGTTAACAATTCACTCCCTACAGTTAATTTCTGCTATTAAGTGACACAAGATTAAGCTAATGTGTTTTATTTTTGACAAATCAGCCTCAAAACTACGTCATTTTAGTGATGACCAAGCAAAAATCTGGCATTCATCAAAACTACATAGTTTCAACGCTAAACTTAAAATAAAACCTCCCCCTAAATGACATAGTTTCATCCAAAATCATAAAATCTAAAACCAAAACCTCACACGACAAAATACTCAGTTCCCACAAACTAAAACCTCACGAGTCACGAAACAATCATCCCAGCGGCACCGGCAGAGAAGGCTCCAACTGTGGTGAACCCAGACCCAAACATCTCTTGCTTTGTTTCACGTGTGAACCCAGACCCAAACTTGAACTAAGCAATGAATCTCTTCATGTGAATCTCCATAGAATGAAATGGCGGAACATGATAAGGATAGTTCAAACTAAAAATACATTATTCTTGGGTGTGCTACAACAATTAGGAGGGTCAACCAAAACAAATTTAGTATGATTGGCACACTTTTCCTTTGATTCCAAGGTAGGGCCAAATCAAGCACCAACACTGACATAATCACTATCTTCTATACCATTAATCCAAGTTGGGACTTTTAATTACCTATGGAACAAATTGGATCAAGCCTATTATGTCATAGTCATAGTAATTATTTATACTTAGGGTTTGTTTGGGATCCGCTTATTTTGTTAAAACTAAAATTTTTTTGCTAAAAGTAATATAGATAAAGGTAAAAGTTAACTGAAATAGTATAGTGAAACCCATGAACAATAGAAAAAATAAGTTGAATAGTAAAATAAGCTAGCAACTTTCATCAATACCAAACTCACACTTAATAAAAGAGAATACAATTTAAGCACCATGCGGTTGACAAGCTTAGGCTCAGTTTCATAGCCAAGAAACCGGGTAATATAAAAAAAATTCAAGTATTTCACACATGAAACGGAGCAAGAGAGTTTTGGGTTAGAGCCTTCTTTGCTGGTGCCGCCAAGATGATTGGTTTGTGACTCATGAGGTTTTAGTTCTTGGGAACTGAGTTTTTTGTCATGTGAGGTTTTGTTTTTAGATTTTAGGATTTTGGCTTAAACTTTGCCATTTAGAGGGAGGATTTTGTTTCAAGTTTAGCCTTGAAACTATATAGTTTTGATGCATGCTAGCTCTTTGCTTGGTCATCACTAAAATGACGTAGTTTTGAGACTAATTTGTCAAAAATAAAACATATTAGCACGATGATATGTCACTTAACAGCAAAAATTAACTATGGGGGTGAATCGCTAACATAACCAAACTTTAGAGTATAAAATCAAGTTTTCGAAACTTTGGGGTGTAAAATCCAGTCAACCCCAAACTTTAGAGATGTAAATTGCAATTTGCCCTAAAATAAAACAATACTAAAATTGGTATAGATTCGGGGTATAAAGCTAGTTGAGTTCCCAGTTAGAAGCCATTCCATTTGTTGGATCATAACCTAGAAGGAATTGATTTAGTCAAACTCTATTGCTAGTTATACATGTATGAACAAAATCTCACTTAGAATAATAATAACAAGAGTAGTTATGCACAAACTCATAGGCTTAAATTTTTGAGTTAAATAGTATTTCTATATATTATATTAGGGAAATGTTAAAAGGTGCCATTAGGGCAATTGTTAATGAATTATTTTAAGAAAGTTTTAATGGGAAAAGAAAAAAAAAAAGCAATTAATATTTTGACCGCTTTTTCAATATCTCATAATAGTGGTATAAAAATTTTCCTAAAATGGTTTATTAACAATTTCCCTAAAGACATATGTTAACATGACCCATTATATCAACTACTTAATTGAAGTCTCCTTAATGTGTTTTCTCCTTAGTAAGTGATATCAACTTCATGATAGGGCAAAATTTTCCAAATAGCATGTTTTTCGAAGAAAAAAAAAAAAAAGGAAAGTAACACATAGACGCAGTTAATTACTTAAGTAGACAGTTTTTGAAACTCGTTACTCAAGTTTAGGCTAGAACACAAGTTTCAAAAACAGTCTACTTAACTAATTAACTTCAGCAACATGCTATTCACCAAAAAAAATTTCTAAAATGGTACTATTCAGCAAATTTTACCTTCATGATAGTCTCTCCCAGGTGTTCTCTCCCCGACATCCATAAATTCAACAACTCAATAAAATAAGCACCTCACTTTTGTAGGAGCCTAAAAGGGCTAAGAAATTATCCAGAAGGACAATGACTTCTAAGGAAGTAAAAATATTGTAAACTTCAAATAAGCAAGAATAGAAATGCTTATGAACCTAACATAACATAAAGCCCACAAACAAAACATAAAATTCAGGCTTTAGATCGAACACAGATGGTTGAAATTGACCACCCACGAATGCTAGTGGCTTTTAATTCGCTCGCTGCCCCCATTGGGGAGATGGCTATCATGTTATGTCATTAGTAGAGACAACCCAGTTGCACTTATTTAAAATAAAGATTAAGATAAACCTCATGTGCCAATTGCGCAAGTTAAAAAAAGGAATTCTTGATTGAGAATTACTAGACAAATCGACTTATCATTCTACTATTCATATTGATTCATTGAAAGACCTTGAAAAAAAAAAAAAAATAGATGATTGTAATTGCCTATCCAAAAAAGAATCGTCTTATTTGAATCTATTGGGTTAATCAAAACGAGGGGATTCCACAGGAAGCAATACTAAAACCTCTTTGAATTTTGAATAGCCTTTGAAGATTGAAAGAGTCTTTTTTTTTCTTTTTCTTTTTTTCTAAATAATAAATAAGATAAAGGATGACTAGTCCTTGAAAAACCTATATTAAGTTATTAGCACCTGCCATGTGAGGGCATCAAGAATAGGTTCTTTGTTTAGCCAGAGTTTTAGCCCAACCTAATAGCTAGATCGGTTTTTTTTTTTAGATAGATAAACTGATAAAGTCTACAAACACAAAATAAAAATAGACAAAAAATTTGACACCATTACTAGTGGTAGGTAAAAAAAATATATATATATATATATATATCAATAGTATGCTCAGATGAGATGAAAACTATTAAAAACGTTTTAACCCAACTGTTATGAAATGTATAATAAAAAATTTTGTATATGGCATTGTTTGGAAAATCTTTTTCTTGACTTGACTTTTTGCCTCAAATTAACACTTTGAAGATCTTGTAAATATTTATTAGTTGAATACTCATTTGAAAAAGAATAAAATGATGTACCGAAATCCTTTTTTCGTTTTTAATTTTTGGTCCCTTTTGCCTCACAATTGACTTGGTGCAAACTGCATAGATCGTAGATTGGCAAAAAATTAAGACTGAACTAGAAGGGCTGAATAGCAGTCCATAATGACCTTTGACAATTGACAATAGGCAAGCATCTAGCAATCGATCACGCGAAGCATTTAAAGATTTATAGACTTAAATTATTCGGTGATGAGCTAGTGCATGTCCTAGACGGTGATTGCTCTGAATCAACGAACTGTGCAATAATTTCAATTTTCTGGACCATCTCTTTAACTTATTTCATACTACATGCACATGGTAGTTGCTTTTTTGTGGTATCAATGATAGAATTACGAGAAATTATTAGGTCAATCAGGAGGACTGGTGACATGGTCTTTCATGACCTCTCAACCAATAAAATACTGTTATTTATGCAAATGTAACATCATCTGGTAATTTTTATTTTTTATTCCTTATGCTGATTAGGAAGCTAACACATACATTTGCATTGATGACATCATCTCATTGGTTAGGGAGGATCACATCAGCAGTGCTCCCAGTGTAAATAATAATTTTCCTAGAATTACACCCATAGAGCATGATCCTAGCAATAATTCTAGCAATGAGCAAACCAACAAATCATGCACTGTGATTGCAGCTATAGTAGAAAAGGCTCCTCCATGATTCTAGAATTATTAAATAGAGGCGCATATCACTCTATCAATTCTAAGAAAGCTAAGATGCAGTATTCCATATTTGTTGTATATCTACTCTCTTTTTTTAGCCATCCTATACAAATTCATAAAATGGACCACAAACATTCTATAGTTGAGTTTATATAAGAAATAGAAGTCTTCTCTCTATCTCATCGTATGAGATAGAATTTTTCAAATTTCTTTAAACAAATATTATATGATGATAAGGGTAATTTAAAAAAGAGGTGTTAGGAAACTAACGGAAGGAAGCTAACAGGGACAAAGAAGTTTTTGACGAATCCTACTTGGCTTTGCTTAGACTCCACGAATGAGTATATAAGGAAACATTTTATGCCCCACAATTAACCCTAAACAAGAAGGTCCCTATAAAGAAAGGATCCCCCAGGATACGCACGTTAACGAGGATCTTCCCCACAAGGAAAGATCTGTTCCGCTAAGAAATGAATGTCAACTCTATACTACTATAAAAACCTCAAAGCCCTCATAAACCAAGGTACACATAATTTACCCTAACTCTGGCACTCTAGAGTTATGAAAGTTCTCTAACTTGACCTTCGAAGGGTATTTAGCCGATAGCACACTGGTACTCTCCACAAGGTCTTCTTTGTTTATGTTTTGCAAGCGTTGTCTAGAGCACGTGAGGACTGTGTGACTTACTGATGATTTTTGGCATCATCAGTTGGCACCGTCTGTGGGGAACTCTTGTAAGCCATACTACCACTTCCTAGACAAAGAGTCGTATGGTACTCACTCGCTCAATGGCAACCAATAACCATACCGGGGAAGAACCACGCACTGTTGCCCTCGAAAGACAGGTACAGACCTTAGCCACGGTTGTGGAATGCCTTACCAAACAGAACCATGACCTAGAGGAACAACTGCGCCAAAGGGATGCTAGGCCCAACAGTCACAGGGAGGAGCAAAAGGGCACCAACGTCGAGAGAAGGGACTAAGAAAGGCCGAAAGGCAGTAATGCCTCAAGCAAACCGAAGCGTCAGGATACAAATTGTCCATCCATCACAAAGACGGCTCCACCATACATGGTAATAGAGATGCAAATGATGAAGAAACGGATGGACTTCATGATGAACGCCCTCAAAAGATGGGTGTCGAGCGACCTCGACGAGTTGGTCCATTGAACAGATTCACCAATCACTGCATCCGTCACTTCGTTCCTCCTTCCGCCAAAGTCCCGCATGCCGCAAGCAAAGGCCTACGTCGGATCTAAGGATCCCTTAGATCACCTGGAGCCTTTCAAAATCCTGATGCACCTACAAGGCGTGGCGGATAAGATCATGTGCCGGGCCTTTCCAACTATGTTGAAGGGTCCCACAAGAATATGGTTCAGCAGGTTAACGCCAAACTCCATCAATACCTTTAAGGAGTTGAGCGCATAATTTGCCTCACACCTTGTCAGGGGCCATAAGTATAAGAAGTCCACTGCATGCCTAATGAACATCAAGCAACAAGAGGATGAGACGCCGAGGTCTTACATTACCCACTTTAATAAGGAGGCCCTCTCGATTGATGAAGCCAATGACAAGATACTCGTGGCTACATTTACCAATGGGTTACGAAAGGGGAAATTTTTGTTTTTCTTATACAAAAACAACCCAAAAACCATGTCGGACGTACTTTATAGGGTTACCAAGTACATGAACGCGGAAGACACATTGCTAGCCCAAGAAGAGGGAAAGGCAAGAAGATAACTAACAAGAAAGGAGACGAAAGATGGCTAGAACTTGAGACAGACGCTCCAAACCCCCCATTGGAAGGTTCACCCACTTCACCCCGCTAACTGCCCTGATTGATTAGGTGTTAATACAGGTAAAGGACAACACAACCTTGACATGGACTGGCAAGTTAAAGGGAGATCCCAGTAAGAGGTCCAGGGAGAAATATTACCGCTTTCATCAGGACCATGATCACAATACGTCCGAATGCTATGACCTAAAACAGCAGATTAAAGCCCTTATTAGACAAGGGAAACTACAACGACTTATCAGCAAAGAAAGGGCAAATCCACCGTAAGAGTAGGTTGCTAGAAGGGATAACGAGTGCCCCAGGCCACCCATAGGGGACATAAGAAGGATTGTAGGAGGAATTGCAGCTTCTGGCTCATCTAAAAAAGCCCGTAAAACTTACCTCAAGATGGTTCAGAACATCCAGCTGACGGGCTTTGTCTCAAAGATGGCGTAGGTCAATAACCCCATAATTGGATTCTTGGAGGAAGATGCTCAATGTCTCCACCGCCCACATGACGATGCATTCGTTTTTAGCATACGAGTAGGGGACTACAACACTCATCGAGTCTTAGTTGACTACGGGAGCTCTGCTGACATCCTCTACTGCCCAGTATTCTAGCATATGAGAATTAAGAAAGAACGGTTGATTCTGACCAATGCCCCGCTTGTTGTTGACACCCTATTTTGCAACCCGCATTTAACCTCACATGGAGGGTAAAAGGGTAATTTCACATTGGAAATATGCATCTTGATTCTGGTCATTAGATCCTTAATCTCATTTCACCAAAATGATCTTAATGTTGTAACGATCAAATCGACTGGTCATGAGCCCTAATCGGACCACCAGATTGAAAGTTATCATCAAATCAAGTTTTAATGGCTGAAATGCACCATCACAAATTGAGTCCGACTATATGTGATTATGAGCAATTGATTTCAATTGGTTATAAGTATAATCAATTTGAGATCGATGATGTGTCATAATTTGATTGATTAGGACTACATTTTATGGTGAGGTTGCATACACCTAATTAATTAGATAGTTAAACATTAATTATTCAATGAGTAATTTGTGCAATTATCTTTTAATTAGAGTAAATTTAGAACCAATTAAGTCTGAAATGGGAGTGATTGGAGTCATTTAATGTTAATTGGGAGCTAATTTGGGACCTATTAATGTTAATTGTGTTGAAACTATTTTCTGACAAATGACCTCTGCTCATCATTTCATCAATATCTCTCAGAATATTTTGAATCTGTGAATGAGATTAATTTTCCCAGAAACTAGACATCCGGGGCTTCAATTTGAGCATAAGAATGAGACAATTCCGATCAGAATTGAGTCAGATATGATTTTTCAAAACTGGCTCTATATGCTGTTACAGCAGCTACAGGAAAACCAAACTTTGCTTGCTCCTCACTCTCACCAATCTTTCCATTTAATGTACCAGATTTCCCCAAGGGCTAAAATGAGGTCTAGGTTCATGATTCTTTGTCAACCCTCATTAAATGGCCTTCCATTCATATTTCCTTTACCACTACTATATATACCCCCCCTCTCATTCATTCTAAGAGAAAAAAAACCCCATCTCTTCTCCTCTCTTGAGTTCTAGTGAAGTTGAGTAGTCTTGTCATATCTTGGTCTTCCTGAGACTCAAGGTATTGAGTGAGACTCACTCTTCCTCTCCTAACTCTTCTTTTCCTCCACCCTTAGGACCTCTACCAAGAGTCTCCTCCTCCACCGTATGGATATTGCATGAAGGTATAATCCCCTTCCTTTACTTGTTTTTTGTGTTGCCATGATGGAAATTTAGGATTAAAGCATGATAGTAATTATTCAATTCTCTTGAATATGTTTGAATGTTCTTATATGTTCTTCACATGTTCTTGATTGTTCATCACATGTTCATGCATAAACTCTAGTTTTGATCTTAAATCCACATCAAAAATATGAAAAACATGTTTGTTTAATAATTCTTTCAAATCCTTGAATCTAGGTTATCACCATCCACACACATTCACTAGAGTTTATTTTTCAATCCAAATGTAATGCTAATAAATTGAATTAGGGTTTATTACATGCACATACATTAAATTCAACATGTAACTTGATTGACATATTGGATGATATGATATGAATGTTGGCCACCATAGTCTAGAAGACCGGTTTCGTCGGGCAAGATGGGTGCCTAAAACCTTCCCACCTTGTAACATAGCCTCCGAACTTAGATTAAGGGTTAATAGATCAAATTCTTATCCATGTAATTTTCAATTTCTAGATTGTAACTAGGAAACAAAGCCATGTACTTTATCTTAGATTGTATGTAGGACTAAAGCCATGTAATTTTCCTATGATCAATGTAAATTAAATTTCAAATTAATAAAATGAGGAATTTTTCAATTATGGTTTTCTTGTTTTTCCAATAATTAAATAAGTGGCGACTCCATTGTAAAACCCCTAATCTAAGGGGGAAAATATAACTAGTCGAACCTCCATTTTGAGAGGCAATAACACGACTCCACCCATTGACGTGGGTCTGGCCCAACATCATAAAAACGGGCCGGGGGCACGGTTTCTCACACTTGTTAGGTTTAAAGGAACAAGAGTATACCCCCTCAACATGGTCACATTGCCCGTAACAATTGGTGATTATCCTCAGTAGATCACTAAGGATGTTACATTCCTTGTTGTCGACTACTCATCTGCTTATAATGTCATCTTGGGGCGACCTACTCTCAACTCGTGGAAGGCCATGACTTTGACCTACCATTTGATGATTAAATTCCCCACCGAGTATGGAGTAGGAGAGGTACGTGGGGACCAAGTAGTAGCATGCGAGTGCTACATAGCGATGCCAGAAATTGACGACCATTTACAGACTATGAGCATAGAAGAACAGCAGACGATTGCGAAACCCATCGAGGGGTTGGAAGAGATACTCCTCAATAATTCAAGGCCTAAGCGAACAACTAGAATCAGCACTCTTGCTAGTCCACCAATCCGTCAGGCGCTTACCACATTTCTAAAAGAAAACCAAGACGTCTTTGCTTGGAACCATGAAGATATGCCTAGGATCGACCTTTTAGTCATGATGCACAAGTTGAATGTGTCACCCATTTTTCCCCATGTCCGTCAAAAGAAGCAAGTGTTCGCCCAAGAACTACACCGAGCCATAGCGGAAGAAGTCCGCAAGTTGTAAGATGTAGACTTCACTAGAGAAGTTTACTACCCCGATTGGCTGGCCAACGTGGTGATGGTCAAGAAAACCAACGAGAAGTGAAGGATGTACATAGACTTTACGGATAGCTTTCCTCTCCCGCAGGTTGACGTCTTAGTAGACTCTACAGCCCAACACCAGTTGCTAAGTTTCATAGATGCTTTTTCTGGCTACAATCAAATAAAACTAGTCGAAGTTGATCAAGAAAAGACTTCATTCGTCACCAGCTAAGGCCTCTTCCGCTACAAAGTAATGTCATTCGGCCGGAGAGGCTCATGAATAAGATGTTTACATATCAGATCAGAAGAAATGTCCAAGTCTATGTTGACGACATGCTAGTGAAAAGTCAAAGGGAGGATGACCATTTGGATGATCTCATGGAGACCTTCGACACCCTCCGCTCTTACAACATGAAACTTAATTCAAGCAAGTGTGCGTTCAGGGTGACGACTAGAAAGTTCCTGGGGTTCATGGTATCTCAAAGAGGTATCGAAGTCAACCCAGACAAAATCCGGGCCATGATGGAGATGGCGCCACCAAGGAACATGAAAGAAGTACAAAGCCTCAACAACAAAGTAGCCGCACTGAATAGGTTCCTATCAAGGGCAATGGACAAGTGTCTACCTTTCTTCCACACGCTGAAGAATTCTTTTGAGTGGACGGCCGAGTGTCAATAAGCATTTGAAGATCTGAAGGCCTACCTCTCTTCCCCACTGTTGCTAAGTCCCTACAAGCTAAGGGAAGAATTATTCCTCTACTTGGTTGTGGCTGCTGCCAGCGCCAACTTAGTCAAGGAAGAAGACAGGGTGTAGAAACTCGTATACTACACTAGCCGAGCACTCCGAGGCACGAAGGAAAGGTACCCACCAATGAAAAAGCTAGCCTTCGCATTAGTTAATGCAGCCCGGAAGCTCAAGCCCTACTTCCAAGCCCACACTGTAGTCATTCTGACTAACAAGCCTCTACAACGAGCAATGAGTAATCCCGAAGCCGTCGAACGAATGGCGCTATGGGCAATAGAATTGAGTGAATTTAACGTACAATACCGCCCCTACACTGCCATAAAGGGACAAGCGATCGTCGACTTTATTGCAAAGTTCACCAATATGGAAGGCCAAGGGATAGAAGAACATCCTCAGTGGATCATCCACATGGACAGGTCATCTAACAGGCAAGCTGGCGGAGCCGATGTAATGCTCCATTCCTCAAAAGGGGATGAAATCGAATGCATGGTTCGTCTCGACTTCCCTACAACAAACAATGAAGCAGACTACGAAGTTTTAGTAGCAAGACTGGATCTCGCTAAAGCCACGGGGGCAATAAATGTAATTATGTATTACAACTCCCAGGTGGTCACCAGTTAGGTGAATGGTGATTTTGAATGCAAAGGGGAAAATATGAAGAGGTATTTAAAGCAGGTGAAGAGACGAGTAAACGAGCTGTAGGCCAAGTTCTTCCAAGTCCCCAAAGAAGAAAACGAGAAGGTTGATCGCCTTGCCAAAGCCGCCTTAGTGGAACACATGCTCATCCCCAGTAAGGTACTTTCTTTTGTTCAGATCTCACCTTTGATAGATGACGTCGACGTGCAGGAAATAGACTCGAGAAGCAATTGGACTACACCAATAGTTTCTTATTTGAAAAACAGCACATTACCTAACGATAAGAAAGCCGCAAGAAAGCTGAAGGCCCAAAACTCACGATTCGTTTTGATAAAGGACGTCTTGTACAAGAAAGGCTTCTCCCGCCCGTACCTAAGGTGCTTAAACCCCGAAGAAGCAGACTATGTCATGAGAGAAGTCCATGAAAGGATCTGCAGGAACCACTTAGGGTCGCGATCCTTAGTGCACAAACTCATTCGAGCCAGATACTACTGTCTTACTATGCAGAAGGATGCACGGGCTTATTCAAAGGTTCAGCAATATCATCAGACAGCCAACAGAAGAGCTCACCCTAATGACGGCCCCATAGCCTTTCGCTCAATGGGGATTGGACATCATGAGCCCATTCCCAATAGCAATGAAACAGCTGAAGTTCCTAATAGTTGGCATAGACTACTTTACTAAATGGGTAAAAGTTGAAGCCCTGGCCACCATCACAGTGGAGAACGTACGAAGCTTCATCTGGAGGAACATCATCTGTAGATATGGGATCCCTAGAGTCTTGGTCTTAGATAACGAGAAGCAATTCGACAACAATTCTTTCAAGGACTTTTGCTCATAATTGGGGATCAAAAACCACTACTCCTCCCCCGCCCACCCTAAGGCCAACAGATAAGTTGAGGCCATGAACTGATCCTTACTTAAAATCATTAAGACTCAACTCGAGGGGGCAAAGGGTGTATGGCCAGAAGAGTTGCCAAGCGTACTATAGGCATACAGGACAACAACTAGAACACCTACAGGAAAGACACCGTTTCGACTAGCATACGGAAGTGAGGCAGTTTTCTAGCTGAGGTTAGACTCACAAGCTACAGGGTGGACAATCATGATGAAAGAAGGAACGACAAGACCATACGTCTACAGCTTGACCTAGTGGACAAAGTCAGGGCGACGGTTGAACAAAGACTAGCACGATACCAGGACCTCATGGCCAAATACTACAACTCTAGAGTTATACACAGAGACTTCAAAGTTGAAGATCTTGTCTTAAGGAAGGTAACGGATGCCACTAGAGATCCCTCCTAGGGAAAGCTTGGTCCTAACTAGGAAGGACCCTACAAAATCACTTCTTGGTAAAGGAAAGGCACCTACCACCTGAAGACTCTAGATGGATAGAAGTTGCACCATCCATGGAACACCAAGCATCTCGAGAAATACTACTAGTAGATGACAGCATGAAGGGCGCCACTCCTCATTTCCAATTTATTTCTTTTAGTTAATTTTTATCTATAGTACTTTCTAAGCCCAAAGGGCAGGTTTTTATTCTTTTTAAAAACAACTTTTTACTTATGCACGTATTTATCACAATAAGAGGAGTTATTCAGATATTACATGTGTATGTGTACATCCAAAAATGGATAAATCATCCCAAGGCATGCCTACAAAATAATTGAGTCCACAAATGGGTGAATTCACTAAGTCCACAAGTGGACGACTCCAAAACCAAGTCCACAAGTGGACAAATCATCCCAAGGGATGCCTACAAAATAGTTAAGTCCACAAATGGATGAATTCACTAAGTCCACAAGTGGACGGATCATCCCAAGGGATGCCTACAAAATAATTGATTCCACAAATGGGTGAATTCACTAAGTCCGCAAGTGGACGACTTCAAAACCAAGTCCACAAATGGACGGATCATCCCAAGGGATGCCTACAAAATAGTTGAGTCCACTAGTGGACGAGTTTATTACGAAGTCCACAGGTGGACAAGTTTATTACAAGGTCCTTAAGTGGACGAGTTCATTACGAAGTCCACTTAAGTGGACAAATTCATTACCAAGTCCATAAATGGACAAGTCTGATACTTAGTCCTCAAAAAGGACGAGTTAAGTCCAACAAATAGACGAATTCATTACTAAGTCCACAAGTGGATGAGTTTATTACGAAATCCTTAAGTGGACGAGTTAAACAATTGAAACTAAAACTAAATCAAACCTAAAGGGTAAAAGGAAATAAGAAATTCACTTACTCTCCAAGCCATCGTCATCCATCCCTATTTAGCAACACTAACAACAACCACAACTAAACTCCACGAGCTTTATGTTGTAAAACTTTATGTATTTGCATTTTTTTTTTTTTTTTTGGTTGTTGTTGTTGTTGTTGTTGTTGTTGTCAATATATAAATTTTTTTTATTAGATTGTGTAATTTATACTTCTTGAGGAACACCCTAAAAAAAGTTCCTGGAGCCGTCACTGGCTATAGTTTAAAATTGAATGATTTCTAGAGCGTCGTTAATGTATATATGAGTGTGTTAAAAAAGAGTATGAGAAAATATTTACCGTAAAATAAAACAATACTATTTTATTTTACACCTTTGAAGTTTGGGGTTGACTAGATTTTACACCCCAAAATTTCGAAAACTTGATTTTACACCCTAAAGTTTACTTCCATTAACACTTCACCCCCTACAATTAATTTCTACTATTAAGTGACACAAGATTAAGCTGATGTGTTTTATTTTTGACAAATCAAACTCAAAACTACGTCGTTTTAGTGATGACCAAGCAAAAAGCTGGCATGCATCAAAACTACATAGTTTCAAGGCTAAACTTAAAACAAAAACCTCCCCCTAAATGGCATAGTTTCAGCCAAAATCCTAAAATCTAAAAACAAAACCTCACACGACAAAAAACTCAGTTCCCACAAACTAAAACCTCACAAGTCACAAACCAATCATCCCAGCGGCACTGGCGGAGAAGGCTCCAACTGTGGTGAACCCAAACCCAAACCTCTCTTGCTCTGTTTCACGTGTGAACCTAGACCCAAACTTAAACTGAGCAGTGAATCTCCACATGTGAATCTCCATAGAATGAAATGGCAGAACATGATATGGATAGTTCAAACTGAGAATACATTATTCTTGGGTGTGCTACAACAATCATGAGGGTCGGCCAAAATAAATTTAGTATGATTGGCACACTTTTCCTTTGATTCCAAGGTAGGGCCAAATCAAGCACCAACACTGACATACTCACTATTTTCTATACCATTAATCCAAATTGGGACTTTTAATTACCTATGGAACAAATTGGATCAAGCCTGTTATGTCGTAGTCATAGTAATTATTTATACTTAGGGTCTGTTTGGGATCCGCTTATTTTGCTAAAATTGAAAACTTGTTTGTTGAAAGTATTGTAAATAAATCTAAAAGTTAGTTGAAATAATACAGTGAGACCCATGAATAATAGCAAAAATAAGCTAAATAGTGAAATAAGCTAGCAACTTTCATCAATACCAAACTCACACTTAATAAAAGAGAATACAATTTAAGCACCATGCGCTTGACAAGCTTAGGCTCAGTTTCATAGCCAAGAAACTGGGTAATATAAAAAAAATTCAAGAATTTCACACATGAAACAAAGCAAGAGAGGTTTGGGTTGGAGCCTTCTCCGCTGGTGCTACCGAGATGATTGGTTTGTGACTCGTGAGGTTTTAGTTCGTGGGAATTGAGTTTTTTGCCATGTGAGGTTTTTTTTTTAGATTTTAGGATTTTGGCTGAAACTGTACCATTTAGGGGGAGGATTTTGTCTTAAGTTCAGCCTTGAAACTACATAGTTTTGATGCATGCTAGCTCTTTGCTTGGTTATCACTAAAACGTCGTAATTTTGAGACTGACTTGTCAAAAATAAAACATATTAGCATGATGATATGTCACTTAACAGCATAAATTAACTATGGGGTGAATTGCTAACAAAACCAAACTTTAAGGTATAAAATCAAGTTTTCAAAACTTTGGGGTGTAAAATCTAGTCAACCCCAAACTTCAAAAGTGTAATTTGCAATTTGCCCTAAAATAAAACAATACTAAAATTGGTATAGATTTGGGGTATAAAGCTGGTTGCATTCCCAATTAGAAGCCATTCCATTCGTTGGATCATAACCTAGAAGGAATTGATTTGGTCAAACTCTATTGCTAGTTATACATGTATGAACAAAATCTCACTTAGAATAATAATAACAAGAGTAGTTAAGGACAAACCCATAGGCTTAAATTTTTGAGTTAAATAGTATTTCTATATATTATATTATTATTAGGGAAATATTAAAAGGTGCCCTTAGGGCAATTGTTAATGAATCATTTTATGAAAGCTTTAATAGAGAAAAAAAAAACAATTAATGTTTTGACCGCTTTTTCAATTTCTCATAATAGTGGTATAAAAATTTTCCTAAAATAGTTTATTAACAATTGCCCTAAGGGCATATGTTAACATGACCCATTATATTAACTACTTAATTGAAGTCTCCTTAATGTGTTTTCTCCTTAATAAGTGATATCAACTTCATGATAGGGCAAAATTTGCCAAATAGCATGTTTTTAGGGAAAAAAAAAAATTAGGAAAGTAACGCACAGACACGATTAATTACTTAAGTAAACTGTTTTTGAAACTCGAGTTTAGGCTAAAACTCAAGTTTCAAAAACAGTCTAATTAACTAATTAACTTAAGCAGCATGCTATTCACCAAAAATAATTTCTAAAATGGTACTATTCAGCAAATTTTACCTTCATGATAGTCTCTCCCAGGTATTCTCTCCCCGACATCCATAAATTCAATAACTCAATAAAACAAGCACCTCACTTTTGTAGCAGCCTAAAAGGGCTATGAAATTATCTAGAAGGACAACGACTTCTAAGGAAGTAAAAATATTGTAAACTTCAAATAAGCAAGTATAGAAATATTTATGAACTTAGAGCACTCACAGCAGTGGAACTAAATAGTTATATAGCTATTTTAGCTCCACCAAAACACAAAAAAAACCACCATCCAGCAGTGGAGCTATATAGCTATTTTTTTTAGTTTCATTGCTACAATGCACATCTATAGATAGATGTGCATTGTAGCTGAGAGCTAAAAAAAATATATTTTATTAAATTTCTCTCACCTCTTTCATTTAAAAAATATTTTCTCTTTCTTTCTTTTTCTCTCTCCGGCTTCTCTTCTTTCTTCCTTTTTCCTTCTCATTTTTTTTTCTCTCCTTCATTTACTCTCTGCTTCGCCGATCTGTTCTGGATTCATCTTCATCGTTGATCTTCATCTTCATCGCCGTCCCACGCCGCTGACCCATCTCGCCCAGTCCTCCATCTCACTGCCAATCCAAGCTCTATTGCCGACCTAAGCTTCATCGTTGATCCAAGTTCCACCAACACCGCCTTCATCAAACTCAAGAGCGTTGTAGATTTTGTGGTTGGATTTCATGGTTGTGGCTAGATTTCATTGTGGCGGTTTGGCTAGATTTCATGGTGGCTGTGGGTGGTTGTTCTTGGTTGGCCATGGTGGTGGATCGATTTGTGGTGTTTTTATTATAGTGAGATGGATTATTTTATTGTAGTAGATATATTATTTTACTGTGATGTTTATATTATTTTATTGTGTAGAACGCTGAAATAGATCCATTGCTGCAACATGTATATAGGTAAAATAGATAAAGTAACTTTTGGTGGAACTAAATAGTTAAATTTTTAGTTTCACTGCTATGGATGCTCTAACATAACATAAAGCCCACAAACAAAACATAAAATTCAGGCTTTAGATCGAACACAAATGGTTGAAATTGACCACCCACGAATGCTAGTGGCTTTTAATTCGCTCGCTGCCCCCATTGGGGAGATGGCTATCATGTTATGTCATTAGTGGAGACAACCCAGTTGCACTTGTTTAAAATAAAGATTAAGATAAACCTCACGTGTCAATTGCGCAAATTAAAAAAAGGAATTCTTGATTGAGAATGACTAGACAAATCGACTTATCATTCTTCCATTCATATTGATTCATTGAAAGACCTTGAAAAAAAAAACAGATGATTGTAATTGCCTATCCAAAAAAAAAATGGTCTTATTTGAATCTATTGGTTTAATTAATCAAAACGAGGGGATTCCACTAGGAAGCAATACTAAACCTCACGTGTCAATTGCGCAAATTAAAAAAAGGAATTCTTGATTGAGAATGACTAGACAAATCGACTTATCATTCTACCATTCATATTGATTCATTGAAAGACCTTGAAAAAAAAAACAGATGATTGTAATTGCCTATCCAAAAAAAAAAAAATTGTCTTATTTGAATCTATTGGTTTAATTAATCAAAACGAGGGGATTCCACTAGGAAGCAATACTAAAACCTCTTTGAATTTTGAATAGCCTTTGAAGATTGAAAGTCTTTTATGTTTTTTTTTTTTTTTAAATAATAAATAAGATAAAGGATGACTACTCCTTGAAAAACCTATATTAAGTTATTAGCACCTACCATATGAGGGCATCAAGAGTAAGTTTTTTGTTTGGCCAGAGTTTTAGCCCAACCTAATAGCTAGATCGGATTTTTTTTTAGATAGATAAACTGATAAAGTCTACAAACACAAAATAAAAATAGACAAAAAATTTGACACTATTACTAGTGGTAGGTAAAAAAAATATATCAATGGTATGCTCAGATGAGATGAAAACTAAAAAAAACGTGTGTTAACTCAACTGTTATGAAACATATTATAAAAATTTTTGTATGTGGCATTGTTTGGAAAAACTTTTTCTTGACTTGATTTTTTGCCTCAAATTAACACTTTGAAGATCTTGTAAATATTTATTAGTTGAACACTCGTTTGACATAGAATCAAATTATGTACCGAAATCCTTTTTTCTTTTTTAATTTTTGGTCCCTTTTGCCTCACAATTGACTTGGTGCAAACTGCAAAAGGTCGTAGATTGGCAAAAAATAAAGAGTGAACTAGAAGGGTTGAATAGCAGTCCATAATGACCTTTGACAATTGACATAGGCAAGCATCTAGCAATCGATCACGCGAAGCGTTTAGGGCCTGTTTGGATGGAAGGGGGAAGGAGGGGGAGTGGAGGGGAGTAGAGTAGTGTAGGCTAAAAATAAGCTAATTTTGTACTAAATCTACTCTACTTTACTCTACTCCCCCTCCCTCTCCCTCAATCCAAACGGACCATTAAAGATTTATAGATTTATATTATTCGATGATGAGCTGGTGCATGTCCTAGCGGTGATTGCTCTGAATCAACGAACTGTGTAATAGTTTCAATTTTCTGGACCATCTCTTTAACCTATTTCATACGACATGCACATGGTAGTTGCTTTTTTGTTGCGAGAAATTATTAGGTCCATCAGGAGGACTGATGACATGGTCTTTCCTGACCTCTCAACCAATAAAATATTTTTATTTATGCAAATGTTACATCATCTGATAATTTTTATTTTTTATTCCTTCTGTTGATTAGGAATTTAACAGTAACACCTACATTTGCATAGATGACATCATCTTATTGATCAAGGAGGACCACATTAGCAGTCCTCCTAGTGTAAATAATAATTTCTCTAGAATTACACCCATAGAGCATGATCCTAACAATAATTCTAGCAATAAGCAAACTAGCAAATCATGCACTGTGATTGCAACTGTAGTAGAAAAGGCTCATCCATGATTCTAGAATTATTAAATAGAGGCGCGTATCACTCTATCAATTCTAAAAAAGCTAAGATGCATTATTCCATATTTGTTGTATATTTACTTTTTTTTTTTTTTTTTTTGAAAAAGATATTGTATATTTACTTGATTGTAGCCATCCTGTACAAGTCCATAAAATGAACCACAAACACTCTGTAATTGAGTCTATTTAAGATATAGAAGTCTTCTCTCTATCTCATCCTGTGAGATAGAATTTCTCAAATTTCTTTAAATTAAACAAATATTATATGACAAACGAAAAAAAGAAGATACAAAATATCTTTCTTTTTTTCTTATCTTTTTTTTAATGAAAAATATGTCATATTTTCTTCTACAACCATCGTGTAGACCATTAATTGCATTATGATTATATTCAAAAGTTTGGATTTGTTGCTTCTCTTTCAAAGGAGAGTAAGTACGGAATTAAGGATCATTCCCTATATTTTACCTAAAGAACATAGGGAATAGATTTTTAAATTTTATTAACAATAAACGACAATAGAAGGTGTAAATAAGTGTAAACAAAATGACTTTTTATTCCGAAATATGGCAAATACAACACATTCCAGAGAAGACAAACCTACCTTTGACAAAAAAGAGGGAGGGGAAGATTAGAAGGCTAAAAAATGTCGCAACATGATGAAGCCATCCGTGATCATCTACTCCAAACCTAAATGGTTGGTCGGGTCAGTGTCCAGTAAATGCAGCCTAATGTGGTGCACTTATATATGTTATGCACTTCCAAGAGTTCCAATTGGGTCTTGCATACCTAAACCATCTTTGTTTCTTCCGAGACATGGCAACACACCCATGTTCCTATGGCACGTTTGCTACTTTGCCTATTATGCACTTCAACTTCTACAATAATCCTAAAGCTATCGAAACAAAATATTTCACAACCTACAAAATTGCAATTGTGATATCAGTAGTAAATCAAGATAAAAAAGTCTAAAAGTTTATTAACTCAATTAATGTAAAAAATTGGGAAAATTGTTGTGTTTATATCGTTTCTTTTTTTAGAGAGGGATTGTCATCATAAATTTATATATTTGATACATAACATTGCAAATTTTGAGATTGTTTAAATAAGCATTTTGCCATGATGAATTTTTATCCAACGGTGATACAAACGAATCACAAACAACTTAGGTAAGAGCCCATGTGACCTATGTGCAAGTTGAAGTCCAAATCGAGATGAAGTGGGTGCTTGTATTGGTTTCTAGATTGCATTGTAGGCCCTAAAGGTTGATTAGGCCTTTTGGATGTGTTGTATGTTGTAATCTACTAATCTTCATAAACAAACAAAAAAAATACAAACAAACAAAGTTGCGTTGGCAAAAGTGTTGTTTTTAGCTAAAATCGTCAATCCTATGTTGGTAAGTTTTTTTTAAATTATAAATTGTTAACAAGTGGGGGAGACTACTATGCTAACCCATTCACCCACTAGGCCCTAAAGGTTGATTAGGCCTTTTGGATGTGTTGTATGTTGTAATCTTCATAAACAAACAAAAAAAAAACAAACAAACAAAGTTGCGTTGGCAAAAGTGTTGTTTTTAGCTAAAATCGTCAATCCTATGTTGGTCAGTTTTTTTTTAAATTATAAATTGTTAACAAGTGGGGGAGACTACAATGCTAACCCATTCACCCACTTGTCAACAAATTTTAAACTAGTTCTCTAAGCAAAGAAGATCAATCAATGTCAAATTAAAAATTGTTAACAAGTGAGGAAGAGAGATTTAAACCTAATTCTTTTGACCAAGAAGATCAATTAACGTGAATGAGTTACAAAGCTCACGAGTCTTGACCATGTTAGTCAATTTTTAAAGCTCATTTATGTTACATTTAACACTTGGTCCAAGCAATATTTTAACTGCAGCTAGAAGATTTGTGTTCATAACCACCTTATTTATTTTTTAGGTTAAAATACTATTTTGGTCCCTAAACTTTACTAAAAGTTTGTTTTTCATCCTTAAACTTTAAGAAATTCTTTTTTTGTCTCTAAACTATTAAAAAGTTCATCTTTCATCCCTAAACAATTAAAAATAATTTATTTATGTCCTTAAACTTTACTAAAAGTTTATTTTCCATCCCTAAACTATTGAAAAAAATTCTTTTTTCATTTCTATTTTTGTCTCTAAACTATTGAAAAAAACTCTTAATTAACAAAGTTTAGAGATGAAAACAAAAAACTTATTTAAATTTTAGGAATGAAAAATAAACTTTTATTAAAATTTAGAGACCAAAATAGTATTTTACCTATTTTTTATTTATCCACGTAGCATTGTGGGCCTTGCGGCTGCTTTATCCTAATTGAATGGGGCAGGGAGCTGACGGGCCTCTTTTTGGGTGGGGCTGATCATCAAGTCTATATTCTAAGAACCAATGGTTGGGTTGGGTCCAACTCTTGATTGGGCTAAGCTCCATTAAGGTAAACTCAGCAGCCGATGCACTAATTTGTTTTTAAAACCCCTTGGGGAGGTCGTATTGTTGTTAAACTACACTCTTGCAATGCTGGATATGTATAAGCGGTTTTCATACTTCTTCTTTTTGTGGATAAAAAAATTTATTTTGTGGTTAATAAAGAATATTAATTTTTAATAAAGAAGAAAAATTTTCTTTCAAATATATGGGGGCAAAGGCTTGAACTTTTATATTGGGCCTTAAGCCCCATTTACTAACAAGAATGCGTCCGAGAATGAGAAAATGTTTAGAAAGGCCCCATAGTGGGTGGTCGTGCAAGGAAATGTTCGAAGGCACTGATTCGAGAGGGTTATCCTCCTCGGACTTGACGAATGTCAATCAGGTGAGCTTTTGCTTGACTTGGGTAATCTTCCAGGACATTCCAGCAACGAAGATAGACTTCAGGTGTATAAAGAAGGGATAAGAACACAGAAATATCTTGGGGAAAAGCTGCTATCACCGCATTAAATGCACTACAGCAGCTTTCCTGGCTGCATTAATGTGGAGAAGACCTCCGAACAGTGTTTTCAACCACTACCGCTCACAGAAAACCAGAAAAGCTGCTCAATAGGACAGAGACTTGAGTGCAGACTTGGATGATAAACAAGTGGACGATGGAAATGGATTGGAGAGGGCTATATAATTGGGAAAACCCTCCATAAGGGGGGGATCGAAAATTATTGAACAAGGGATATTAGAAAAGAATTACTGTAGCAGAGTGAATAACTAATTTCCAGAAATAGCAACTTTAACTTAAAACTTTCTTCTCGGACTTATTTTTCATCCTTAATTATGTATCTTTTCCTACTCGGACACATTTGTAATCTCGATTAACTATTATATAACCCATTAAAAGCTCAATTCTTTCACCCACTCTCTTACAAATTTATTGTATTGGGCTTATTGGGCTTATAACCCATATCTTTTGGGTTTGGGCTACAATTTGTTACCCTACAAAATATATATAGATATATATGATAAGACCTCTCAACTTTCAATGACATCCACTCATCACATAACTCTCCATTTTCAAGGACATTCACTATGGAAAAAAAAAAAAAAAGACTCTCCCACACTTTCGAGAACATCTTCAACATTATAAATAAGATGTAAAGCCTTGAAGTCAGTCAAACCCAATGACACAGCTAGTTTTTAGATCAAAAAAACTTAGAACTTTCTCCTATAGACTTATATCTATCCTACTGAAACCCATCTTGCCATTTCAAATAACAAGTATTTTCAAGTGTAACTAGTCAACTACATTTGTAAGCACTTTCAGTTTCTTCAATAAAATCTTTTAGTTCAGTCAAGATATTTGCATTTTACTTTAAGTTTACATATTTTTACAATTTACTTGAATATTTCATATTCTTAAGAGTAGAAAATCTCAAAATTATTCTCCTTATACTGGAATTTGAAATCACACATGTAATTTAGTATATAATAATGTGTGTGTATATATATATATATATATATATCATATAATGCTTATATTAAACCTCATGGATGAATTCGAAGACAGCTATTACCTTTTTCATAATTCTTATTTTGCTCCATTCAATTAATCAAAAGAGCCAACAACTGTGATCACAACCATCTTCTTTATTTTTCCATATAGCATTGTGGGCCTTGTGACTGCTTATCTTATTTGAATGGGACAGGGAGCTAACGGGCCTCTTTTTGGTTCGGGCTGGTCATGAAGTTTATATTCTAAAACCAATGGGTCCAACTCTTGATTGGGCTAAGCTCCCTCAAATAAACTCAGTAGCCATTGCACTTTCAAAAGTATAATTGTAATTTTTTTTACCCAACATTTTTGTTGCTAAGCATGGTATTTTGGTTGTTGCTACTTGCTAGGCGCTACCAAGATGATCTAAACTTGTTTTTAAAACCGGCGGGAAGGTAGCATTGTTGTTAAGTTTAGATACAGATAAGGAACTCATTGTAATGATAAAATCTAGTAAGGGAGGAAATGTATAATGACAGAATCCACTGCTTCTAATTAATAAAGGAAGTACAGTCCTTTTACCTAAAAAGAAAAATCTATATTTTATCAAAACTAAGACTTAAATGCAGTACTTAGGTGTTGTTCTTTATATTCTCCTCTTAAAATTGTCATGTGGATTTTTTTTTTCAAGAAATGGAAGTATATATTTTTAATTAAATAACTACATAAATAAATCTTAAAAAGAAAACTTAAAGAACTATACTTAAGGTCCTATACCTAAATTTTGTTCTTTATCCAATTTCGGATTAATATTTTCACATCAATAAAAACCTCATTTGCTAAATAGACATTACTACCCTAAACAGAGATTTGAATATGCTAATACTTATCAATTTATACTAAATAGACATTACTACCTTAAACAGAAATTTGAATATACCAAATACTTATCAATTTAATGTTGCCGCGTAGCGTAGCCAATTTTTTGACGCGGCTAAAATCTAAATCATAAATTTAGGCAGGAATTGATACAGCTGATGATGATCACATTACTTTTCGTTGCGTAACAGACAATCGGTGTCTCCCATGTGACCACCGACACCGCCAGCTGCATACTATCATACCCGTGTTCTCTCCTCTACACACTACCTTTCTATTACAACCGCCACGTGTCCTCACAAAGCGCTACAAAACCCACATAAATGACGTGGTACCGTGTGATGAAGAAGAACACTTTTCTTATCCTGCATGCGTACACAGAGAAACACCGCTCACGCGCTTTGATTGCCACCCAAAAAACCCAAAAAAAAATTATCAGCGCTTTCCTTTACTTCACACCAGAGGCCTGTCCTCCTCTTTATCATTCATTTCTTCTCTCACACACTTCTCACTACTCATAAACACACTTTCCCATTTCACAAAATCTCTCTCTCTCTCTCTCTCTGTGAAATCTGAAAAAACCAAAAATGGCCAAAGTGTTTATGGTCTTTGTTCTGTGTGTACTTCCAGCTTTGGCTCTCGGCAGCCGACCGATAAGCAACCCATTCAACGTGCAAGGGCGCGTGTACTGTGACACCTGCCGTGCCGGTTTCGAAACCTCCGCCACCACCTACATTCCCGGTACTTAAGTTGTTTTCTCATCTTATGTTCTAGTTTTATATGTGTTGTGCTAGTTGTCGTTTTTAATTATGTGTAACTGACGTTGTTGATTTCAATTTTCAAGTGGGATAGAAAGGGATCTAGTAGTAACTGTTTCTAGATCTGTGGCTTTTATTTAGCGGATCTATGAAACTAACTAGCATTATGTGACTCTGTCTCTGTGATGTCTTGTTTTTGTCTTGTTTGGATCTGATTCTGAATGATGTTGCATTAAGGTGTTGTTTGGATTAGGGGTAGAGAATTGGACACCATATATTGTTTAAATTAGGCGTACACCGAAAATCCTGTCTAGTATTTTTAATATTTCTATATCTTTGAAAAAAAAAAAAAAACTAGTTCAGTTGTCTAAAAACTAAAATTTGGTCAAAACCAATGAAAGTGATAAAAATAATAAATAAATTGTAACGCTGCGTCAAAGTAAACTTTGGTCCTCAAAAAATGATTGATCTTTGTCAACTAATTCATATTTGGGTGGCGGACCGACTCCGTAACATCTAGATTTTGTTCCTTTTTTTTTTATTTTAAATTAAATGAAGTTGTTATATTTTACTGAACAATGGATCATTCTTAATTGAAGAATAGAAATTCTCGTTTCCTCTATAAGCTAGGAAGCACAGGTACGGGTACAAGCAATTTTTGAAAAATTATAAAATGAAACGGCGGATACAACACTGCTACGACACCCTAAAATGAATGAAGAATGAAGGGTCCGTGCTTCCCAGTCTAAAAGTATAATGATAATGGGAATTTCACACACAACACCTGTGGATTTGTTTGTTTAAAAGTTATGAACTATGGTTGATTAGAATAGGTTCAGCAAATTGACGGATATTTATCATGATCTATTTGAGCCATATGTGTTTATATTGAATTGGCCCATATTAGCATATCAGTTTGTTCAGTTCACCATGAATTGATAGTGACTCAAAATATTAGCTTTGGGTTTTCTTTTATTTATGTAGTAGTATAATGCATTTAATTGTTGATCTGATCCATAGGTGCCAAGGTTAGAGTGGAATGCAAAAACAGGAGCACAATGGAACTCGTATACAGCAAGGAGGCAACAACCGACTCAACTGGAACCTACAATATCGAGGTTGATGAGGACCACCAGGACCAGCTTTGTGATGCTATGCTTGTTAGCAGCCCCCAGAGTGACTGTGCAACAGTTTCCCCTGGGCGTGACCGTGCCCGCGTCATTCTCACCGGTCTCAATGGGATTGCATCACAAAAACGTTTTGCTAATGCAATGGGCTTCATGAAGGAGAAGGCATTGTCTGGCTGTGCTCAGGTTCTCAAGCAGTACCAGGAGTACGACGAGTAGATATGATTTTGTGATTTGAGTTCCCCTTTTATGTGTCTAGTTATTAAGCTATATAATATATGTTTGGTTTATTCTAGTATCTATTTACTTATGTCTTTATGGATTGTTACCTCCACATTTAGAGGAAGATGATTTCTTTGTGAATTGGACTTTACTAATTAAATTAAACTTGGGTCTTTTTCATCTCTAGAAACTGTTGTGATTCGCTGCTAGTTCCAATAAACTAATATTCCTTATTATGGTTCTGATTACATGCTACTACATTGCATAGACAAGTAATTCAACTACATTGGTAGGCTTCATTGATTAAGTTCATCCACCATTTATGTGAGAAGAATGCTCTTTTCCTTGCATAAACACCTATTCTGGAGGGAACCTCGACGAACTATATTTAAGAACCTTGCTCCCTGGCGGTGGGGGATCCTTAAGTGATATTTGTGAGGGTGACAAACGTATCAGCCTGATAAGATCAAGCCACTACTGAGTGTTTTTTGGGTTTGCTATGAATTAAGTTGGTTGTAATGTGTTCGTCAACTTCTTTTCTTCTCTGGTAACATGTTCCTTAGTATCAGCTTCAAACTACCAAATTAGGACGAAAAAATTTAGAACTATATCGAGTTGCAAACAAGTCACCAAACCTTATTATCTCTTTTATAATTTTATCTAATGTTGTACAAGCTGTCATTTTAAATATTTGTAATATTTAATTTTACTAAAGAAATTAATCAATTTGAAATTAAGAGGAGGATTCTAAGAAATCGAATAGTGAAATTCGTGCATGTATTAGGTTCATGATTCAATGGAAGCAGCAGACAAACCAAGTTGATGATGCTCTGGGAGAGAACTTTCCGAATTCACGTAGCTAAATAGTAGCTCACTGCGAGCGGATTGCTCAACTCTATCATCCGGATATCATAATTCCCCAAATGATATACCCAGTGAACTGCAATGTGATGCAGCTTTTTCTGCGCCATCTCCCCCACAAGATGATTGCCACTAAGGAGAGTATAAAAATAGCAATGGACAGGGAAGGTTTATTTATTCATTTTTTGGGGGGTTTTTTGGGGTGGAGTGGTGGTTGAGGGAGGTGCACCCATTCCAACGAGTGTTATTCAAGTCTATGGGTCTGATGCTTTTAGGGTTCCCAAGCTTTTGAGAGTCTTGCTCCATAAAGTGGGCCTACAAGGCAATTATTGAAGGAGGCGGTGTTAAGGTTAAATGAATCTTTACAAATGCCATAACAACAATGGAAGTTTAGATCTATCAATTTTTAGTGAAACATCAAGTGTTCCCCATCCCTTACTACATTTCCTCTTCCTACCACTCATATTCTTTTTCACTATTATAGGTGTATATGGATTTTATCATTAGAAGTGTCAGGCAGCTACTTCGTTTAGATAAAGTTGTGTATGTGGTTTCAATAACACAAATTGAGAGAGAAACACACACTGACTGAAAGAAAAAGAATAGCGCTTTGTGTAACACTAAAGGAAAAAAGAAAATGTGAATTTTATTTTATTCAAGACACACAAGGAAGATAAATCAGGGGTTTCTCTAAGAAGATTCTTTAGGTGTAGAACCACAAAGAGTTAAAGTATTTAGAGTTGAAGATCTTGCTACCGACCTAAGTGGTGGGGTTGCATTTGTTCCAAAAGGTATTATTATGTTTTTCCAATTTATTGTGAACTCAGGTTCTAGATATAATTTGAGTGTTGTAATTTCTATTTTCTATTATAGTGGATTGATCGAATTTGCCTTGTAATTTTTTTCTCTACACTTGAGGATTTTCCAAGTAACTCTTGGTGTGTTCTTGTTGGTTGATTTTATTGACGCTTTCATACATTTCCACTTTCTCTATTGCTTGGGTTATATTAATTTAATTCATAGTGATTTATCCCAACAAGTGGATATGGATTATCATATATCTTTTGATTCACATTGTGTTTATAACCATGGTTTGTTATAGCTTGAAGAGAACACCCTTTTAAAATGACAATAAATATAAAAAAATTTAGTTAGTTGTCACGTTTCAAAACAATGTTGAAAACTAGCATCTTGAGTATCTAAAACTCGACTTCCAAGATAAAACTCGAGTTTTTAAGTCTCGATTTGTAAGAAGATGGATATGATGTGGAAAAAAATCCACGTGAAAATCAAGTTTTAAAGACTCGATTTCCATAAATTGCAGAAAAACGCCGCTATAGGACTTTAAACGTCACTATAGGGCTCCTTAAACTTGGTACTTATAAAAAAAAATTTGTAAGAAAACGCCGCTATAGTGCTTTAAAACGCCACTGTAAGGCTTAAAAACGCCACTATAGAGGAAATTTTTTTTACATAAAACTCGAATTTTAAAGACTCAAGATCTATGTGGCATTTTCACACTCGCAAAGCGAGTCTTTCGGACTCAAGTTTTAATATGGATCTCGAGTTTCTAAAACTCGAGATGCTATTTTTCTTAAAACTTTGAAACGTTGCCTAACTAAAAGCAGTAACCACAGTTGTGTGCTTAAAGACCTTGAGGATGATTCAAGTCCTGTTCCAACAGTCAAGAAGAAACAGAGCAAGCCACTATAGCCATAAGTAACACGGTGTCGTTTAAGCTGTATTTATCTTTAGTGTAGGCACGTGTGCACGTGTGTGAAGTAGTTAGAATACATCAGTCCTGTACTTAGGTATATAATAGGGATTGTTACTCTGTAATTATCATTAACTGAATTCTTGATGAAATATATTTTCTGTTAGAAGATTTCTCTCTCTTCTTCTCGTGGTTGTTACAATCTCCTGTGTGTGTATTGTTAGAACTTTTCTGTGTTTGTTCATGGTATCAGAGCATTGATCCTTATCAATGGCTTCCACAACTTCGTCTTCTACCTCTGGCTCAACTCCTGCTGTAACTAATACAGCTTTCCCCACAAATACTTCGTTACTTCTCTTGTCCAATATGCCTTCAATGATGACTGTCAAGCTTGATTATGGCAATTACACTGTTTGGAAGCATCAGATTGAGGTAATTCTTGAAACTTACTCAATGATTGATATTCTAGATGATTTAATTGCTACTCCAGATCATTTTTTGATGGATTCTTCTGGTAATCTCACTACTGAGATTAACCCTAATTTCATTTCTTGGAAGAATCGTGAACAAGCAATGTTCACTTTTATCAATTCTACTTTGTCTCCCTCTGTTCTTGCTCTTACTGTTGGGCAAAGATCTGCTAAGGGAGTGTGGAAGGTGTTAGAAAAGAGATTTGCCTCAGTTTCAAGGTCTCATGTGATGAGTCTTCGAAATGAACTGAGTGCAGTAAAGAAAGGTACTGATACAATTGATGGTTATTTTCAAAAGATTAAGGAAATTCGTGACAGATTGGTTGCTGTATCTGTTTTCTTGGATGATGAAGAGCTTCTTCATATTGCTCTTGATGGTTTGCCCTCAGAATATGATTCTTTTAGTTCTGCAATTAGGACTCGGAGTGATATTTTGTCAGTTGAAGAATTAAATACTTTGCTTAATGCAGAGGAGAGAGTGATCAAGAAAAGGATTAATAATGGATCTTCTTCTCTTACAATGGCTATGAATATGAATTTTCAATCTCCAAATTATGGTTTTTCTAATCAACGTGGTAGAGGAGGTAGGTATTCTAATCACAGAGGAAGAGGTGGAAGAGGAAATTACAACAATCATAATAGCTTTACCAACAACAATGGAGGATTTACTAAATCTGGCAATTCAGGACAGTACTTCAAGTCACAGAATTCTCAAGGACCTCCAAGCCAGCCTTCTTCTCCTAGAATGTATTGTCAAATCTGTGGCAAAGGAGGTCATTCAGCTCTTGACTGTTATCATAGAATGGACTTTGCATACCAAGGAAGACATCCACCAGCTAAGTTGGCTTCAATGGTAGCTAATTCTTCTCAAGTGCAAGGCTGCAATGGGTGGCTTACTGACACAGGTTGTTCAGACCATGTTACTCCTGATCTGTCTCAATTATCTATTCATCAACAACCTGTTGTGGGCAATGAATCTGTCACAGTAGGCAATGGACAGGAACTTCCAGTCACACATGTTGGTCATGGTGAGCTTCTGACTTCTACTCATAACTTTAGGCTTAATAATATACTCAGAGCTCCTGATCTTGCTTCTAATCTGTTGTCTGTTCATAAATTGTGTCTCCAAAATAATGCCTTTTGTTATTTTGATGCTCACAAGTTCTTAATTCAGGATTTACCTTCGGGGAAGATCCTCTACAAAGGGTTGAGTAAGGATGGTGTTTATCCTATTCCATCACCTTCCTCACTTTCCTCTTCCACTGCTTTCAACTCTTCTTCAACTGTGTTTGCTTCTCAATCAATCAAGTCTGATATCCTGCTTTGGCATTACAGGCTTGGTCATCCTAGTTCTAGGCTTTTATATTCTGCTATTAAACCTTTCATTCAATCTGTTTCATTGTCTCAAATTGAAGCTTGCTGCTCTTCTTGTGAATATTGTATAAGTGCTAAAATGCACAAGTACCCTTTAAATAAATCACCTATTGTGTCTACTTCTGTGCTTGATTTGGTTCATAGTGATGTATGGGGACCAGCTCCTTTATCTTCTGTTCTTGGTTTTGCTTATTATGTAATCTTTGTGGATGATTACTCTAGATTTACTTGGTTGTTTCTGCTCAAACATAAGTCTGAGGTCCTGTCTGTGTTTAAGCATTTTAAAGCACTTGTTGAGAACCAATTTTCCACCAAAATTAAGGTGCTTAGGACAAATAATGGTTCTGAATATACCAACACTGCCTTTCATGCATTCTGCTTTTCCAATGGCATTTTGCATCAAACCTCTTGCCCACATTCTCCTTCACAGAATGGTGTTTCTGAAAGGAAACATAGGCATATTGTTGAAACAGGCCTCACTCTTCTCTACAGGTCTCATTTACCCTACAATTACTGGTCTTATGCTTTTGCCACTGCTGTTTTTCTTATAAACAGATTACCTTCTTCTGTCTTGCATTTTAAATCACCCTGGGAACTTCTATACTCTAAACCTCCACCTCTTCAAGCCCTTAAGGCCTTTGGTTGTGCTTGCTATCCCTATCTTAGGCCTTATAATAAAAATAAGTTTCAACACAGGTCTCAACAATGTATTTTCCTTGGGTACCCTCCTTTGTCAAAGGGTTACATTTGTCTTGACCCTACTTGCAATAAGATTTACATTGCTTGTTATGCTGTGTTCAATGAATCCTTGTTCCCTTTTGCTCAATCTTCTTTTTCTACTAATCCTAATACTCCTTTCTCTACTACTATTTCCCTTTGGTTTCCCAATTCCATATCCAATTCTTCTTCTGCTAATGACAGTTCTCCCTCTGCTTCTATTCCTCCATCCACTTTTGATCTTGGTCATTCTTCTTCTCCTTTGGACTTTACTACATCTTTATTGCCTGCTTTACTTCATACTTCTGCTCCTATTCCTATGGTTCCACCTCCACCCCCTTCTGGTCTTCCCTCTGCCCCTGAGTCTGCTCCCACTGCTTCTTCTATTCCTCTCTCATCTTCTGTTGTTCCTTCTGCCTCTGCATCTGCCCCTCCTTCTTCCAATCCTGCCTCTCATAGTTCTCATCCTATGGTTACAAGATCTAAACATCGGATATATAAGCCTAAAGTTTTGTCAGTTCAACATGATTATACACAGTGTGAACCTCCTTCCTATGCTATTGCTGCTAAACACTCTCAATGGGTGGCTGCCATGGACTCTGAATTTCAGTCTCTTCAGAAACAGAAGACTTGGTCCTTGGTTCCCTTGCCTACTAACAAGAATGTGGTCACTTGTAAATGGGTTTATAAACTGAAAAGGCATGCTGATGGGTCTATTGCTAGGTACAAAGCCAGGTTAGTGGCTAGGGGTTACCTTCAGCAATTTGGGCTGATTATGATGAGACATTCAGCCCTGTGGTTAAGCCTGCTACTGTGAGGCTTCCTTTGGCTTTGGCTGTCAACAATGGTTGGGAATTAAGGCAACTAGATGTTAGTAATGCCTTTCTTCATTGCATCTTAAAGGAAGAGGTTTATATGAGACAGCCTCAGGGTTATGTTGATCCTCAGCTTCCTCATCATGTTTGTCTCCTTCACAAGGCTCTCTATGGTCTTAAGCAGGCCCCTAGGGCCTGGTTTGAGAGGTTTACCTCACATTTGTTTCATGTTGGGTTCTTTGCTTCTGGTGCTGATGGGAATTTATTCATCTATTAGCATGGCTGTCATGTGGTTTTTCTTTTGCTCTATGTGGATGACATTATTCTCACTGGGAATAATAAAGTCTTCATTGCTTCCATTATTCAGCTCTTAAGTTCTTCCTTTGATCTTAAGGATCTTGGTCTCCTTCATTATTTTCTTGGCTTGCAAATTGAGTATACTGGTTCTGGTCTTTTTGTACATCAGACAAAGTATGCCACTGAGTTGCTGCACAAGTTTGCTATGTTTGATTGTAAGCCTTGCAAGACCCCTTGTTCTCCTAATCAGCATCTTCTTCCTCATGACAGTCCATCCTTATCTGATGCTACTTCTTACAGGAGTCTTGTAGGTGCCCTTCAATACCTTACATTTACAAGGCCTGATTTATCCTTTGCTGTCCAGCAGTCTTGTTAGTTTATGAGTGAGCCTACAGAGAATCATTTGCAGGCTTCTAAGCGTATCCTCAGATATCTTAGAGGTACCTTACACTATGGATTAGCTTTTACTCCTGGTTTTTCTTCCTTATCTGCCTTTTGCGATGCTAACTGGGCCGGTGATCCAGTTGATCGTCGGTCTATTTCTGGTATTGTGGTTTTCTTTGGCAATTGTCCTATTACCTGGTCTACTAAGAAACAGCCAACAGTTTCCAGATCTTCCACTGAAGCTGAGTACAGAGCATTGGCTTCTACGGCTGCTGAGTTATTTTGGCTTAGGATGCTCCTTCGTGATTTGGGCATATTTCTTTCCACTCCTCCTTTGTTATGGTGTGACAATGTGAATGCTTTGGCTATTGCATCTAATCCTGTCTTTCATGCTCGTACCAAGCATATTGAAGTGGATTACCATTTTGTGCGTGAGAAGGTTCTTAGGAAAGATCTTCTGGTAAAATTCATTTCCTCCAATGATCAACTTGCTGATATTTTTACTAAAGGGTTGCCTTCCTCTCGGTTTCATTGGTTAACTTCCAAACTCATGTGGAAATTCCCCTTTCGTTTGATGGGGGATGAAAGCAGTAACCACAGTTGTGTGCTTGAAGACCTTGAGGATGATTCAAGTCCTGTTCCAACAGTCAAGAAGAAACAGAGCAAGCCACTATAGCCATAAGTAACACGGTGTCGTTTAAGCTGTATTTATCTTTAGTGTAGGCACGTGTGCACGTGTGTGAAGTAGTTAGAATACATCAGTCCTGTACTTAGGTATATAATAGGGATTGTTACTCTGTAATTATCATTAATTGAATTCTTGATGAAATATATTTTCTGTTAGAAGATTTCTCTCTCTTCTTCTCGTGGTTGTTACAATCTCCTGTGTGTGTATTGTTAGAACTTCTCTGTGTTTGTTCACTAACTTACTACATTGTTGCCCCTCACACTATTAGTCTGCCCATTCCCCCGCTTGAAGATGCAGCAATAGTGAGCCACAATTCCGTCATAATTCACTAAATGATGTACACTAAACATTTAAGTCACACAAGCAATTCATTTGTAGCACTAGCGCCAAATTGCACCTAAGCAGCTGAGACTCTCAAGCATCCTCTTGTCAATTTATGCAAATTACTTCTCTTATATTATTGCTCTTCTTATATTATTAATTTTCATATAACATTTCAACCTTATGAGTTTGTCACAAACAATTTATGTAAGTCATTTATAAAGTTCATTTATGTAATTTTTCGTCTATTGTTTAGCCATGATTATCTTTTATTTATAAAGTTCTGCTTTCACTAAGGGAAAAAATGTATCCGTCTTGGAGCACCATACAATGAAGGAAATCTAGTCCTGACTCCCTTTGACGGGCTCGGGTCCAAAAACTCCTTAATCAAAGCTCTACATGTGGCACGATGACAAAAAAGGCCCAAAACATGCAACATTGTTAACAACAGAGTTATGGTTAATGTTGATGACAATAATTAAAGTAATCACAATAGCAATGATACAATTTTCTATTGTGTAATTTTGTTTTTCAATGGCCATTTCTCGTAGGTGCTCATGGATTTTTGAAATTTCATTTAATCTTAGCCTAAATAATGACAATTAATGTTATGGATTTACATAATTTATTCATAAAACAAAATTCTTGTTTCAAATTACATAATTGATTATAAATTTTCTATTCATAAAATGTAAAAAAGAGTGGAATAGATGAATTTTTTTTTTTTGGCATAATTAATCCTCTAGCCCACACTCCAAAGAGAAAACTTAAGTGATATTTTGACTTCTATATAACTTATTAACTTTCAAAAAAAAAAAGGTAACTCCATTGATTTTTTTTTTTTGGTTGTTGTTGGGTGGGATACATGAGCAGTGAGTTTAAATATACAAGACAACCCAATAGTCCTGTAACTCAATTTGTAGCATTTCTTGGTGTATTCATAACATCCTAGATTCAAATTTTCTCTCTCCCCATCACGTTATGAAATCTTTACCACTAGTCTAAGTGGGTTTTTTCTTTTAAAAAAATTTATGAAGAAACCATGACTTTCTTTAAGGTCTTAAAATGCGTGATTCTACTCATAAAAGTATGATTCATTAGTTCTTAATACGTTAAATTATATCAAGAGTCTTGTAATTGGACAACATTGCTTCATAAAGTGGTCACCTTTATAAAACTAATATTCAAATCTCTCTCTATTATTATAACTAGTCGCGGACCCTATGCGTTGCGTGTGATAATATTTTTAGAATGGTCTCATTAATATATATATTTTTTCAATTTAAAATAATTTAATAAATAATAATGTAATTCATAATCATATTTTAATTATTATAGTGACAATCACAAATGTAATATATATAATTTTTGTCATACCAAAATCAAAACAATATAGTTTTTCTCAAGAATTCAAAAAGTATGTTAGTGAAAATATTAATTTTTTAATAAAATTTATTTATAATATTTTGTGTATCATCAAAAAGTATATAAAATTTGAAAATTATTCTTTTAGTTTTAAATAAACTTTCTCAAACCCAATTTTCCTACCATACAATCAAAAACACCGAAAAACTTAACTAAAAAAATTAATAAAACTCATCAAAACTACAATTTAAAAAAAAAAAAAGGGAAAAATAAAAGATTGTTACCATTTTTCCTTTTAAAAAAAACAAAGAATACAATTCCAAAGTGGAAAAAAGTAGAGAAATTTTTTGAAAAGAGAAGAAGTATTATGTTGATGCTGTCATAATCTAATCTAACTTCTAATCCAATATGAGAAAAATTAATAGATAAATAAATAATTTTAAACACAAAATTGAATTTGTTTTCTTAAAAATCTCAAAGAATACACTAATAAGATAAGGAAGATAAAGAATAACATAAAATATTCGCAAAAACTTAAAACAATTATCCAAGCATCTAAGAACATCATATAAAAAATACATAACAATTTACTACTAATTTGTTAAACAAAATATTTTGAAATAATGAAAGGAAATTGCACAAAGACCATTGTCTTCAACTGAACTAACGGTTCTTCATCAGCTTCTTCAAACTATCTTGTAGATTTCTAAATAAGCTAAAACTTGACAACAATACAAAATATAACATATTATAATATGATTTTTTTTTTTTCCAAATTAGATCAACAACAAACACCATTCATTAAATGTATTTAGTGCTGTAAATAAAATGATAAAAAAAAAATATTTTCATCAAGAAACACATATGAATTAGTCAATAACAGGACAATGAGGGTACAAACCTCTAGTTGGAGGTCCTCCTATGAGCAACTATCAGGTTGTATCTTTTCTACTATCAATGATTAAGCAAGACCTGTGAATACATTTTTTATAGACAAATTTAAAAAAATATTTTTTATTTTTCATTGATTTCATTTTTTAGTTATAAGCAATCAAAATTAGAATTCTAAAAAATACAAACATTCATCAATCTAAGGTAGAAATGCAAGAAAAATAATAATAAAAAATCCAACAAAAATTTAAAAAAAAAAATTGAGAGAGAGAGAAAGAGAGAGGTGTGCAGAAAACCCACCGATCCACCAAATCCAACTCGACCCAACCCGACACGCCAGGTTGGGTCAGTTTTTAAGGCTTGGTGGGTTGGGTTGGGTTAAAAAAAAAAATTTATTGCGGGTCGGGTTGGGTTTGGCTCATAAAATTACAAACCCGCCAAACACAACCCAACCCACCCATATTTAATATATATATTTAAAATATATTATATATTTAATAAATTTTTTTATAAAAAAATCACCTTTAGGGCACTTATATATATATATATATATATATATATATATATATATATTTTAAAAAAAAAACAGCTGTAGAGCAGCACTTCCTTAGTTCTTCCTACTAATACTAATTTAATATATATATATATATAAAATATATTATATAATTAATAAATTTTTTAAAATTACCAGTTCTTTCTATCCTATATAAAAGCCAATTAGCTCACACAAATCCTAATAAATTACTATTGTTGTTTAGTCATTAGTGTTGTTTGCCTTTAAGAAGTTACATTGATATTAATCTTTATGTTTTTTTAATATATTAATATTAATATTTTTTTTCCTACTCAATTTAATAATAATAATAATAAAAATTTGTCAAACCCATGGGCTCAACCCGACCCATGTTGGTTGGGTTAGGTTGAATTTTTTTTGACCCACCATGGTGGGTTAGGTCAAAAAATCCCCTCAACGCGACCCATGCACACCTCTAAGAGAGAGAGAGAGAGAGAAAGCATTTTTTGTATAGGAAAAATATGCATAGAATGGAAGAGATCGAGTGGCAAATTTATAATAAGATGATGAGAATAGAAAGAGCCAAAATAAGGAAGATAAAAAGGGCAAAATAATATTTAAATTTAAAACTGCCTAAGAGGAATATATGTAGGCAACACTTTTGTTTTGATTTTCCATTGACTTATTATTTAGTTATAACATGAAAATTAAAGCAAATGAATATGTAAAGTTAAAACCGCCCAAAATGAATTTGTAAAGCAAAACCGACTAAAATAAATTTGTAAAGTCAATATATTTATATAGTTAATATTGTAAAAATTAAAATTTTAAAAATAAATATGAAAAAGACTAATGATGTGACAGTTAAGATGGCTCAACAGAAGCATAGCAACAATAATTGCTACCCTTCAGTTTTTAGATATATATAAACCGTCGATTAAAAAATAAAACCCATATAATTATGGTTCATTTGACCTTCATCTTTCATTCTCTCTCGCTCTGTCTTTTTTTTTTAATCAAATCATCTTTCATTCTTATTTTTAACAAAATTCGAGTTAATGAATCATTCTCTAAAAATTCTGCAAAATTTTAGCCTCACCCTAACGCCAATTTTGTATAAGCAAATGCAAACCCCATAGTTCTCAAGAAAGAACATTCTGAGAGCATATTCTAAACAAAAGAATCGGGCACAAAATGATACCATCTGTGCCACGTGAAAATAGAAAGAATACATCTGTACATAGATGTCACAGTGAAATAGTGAAATAGTTCAAAGGCCTCATTTTTTTGAAGCAGAGGAGTTAGGTGGGCGTTGTGGGCGTTTTGCTTTGGTCTAAAAGAATTTGTAAGCCATATTGTCATTACCACGTGTTATAACTCATATCAAACCCCACAAACAAAACAAATGAGGTTGGGTTAGGTGGTGTTTATTGGAGACTTTGAAGGGTTGCTTTGTTAGGTGTGTATACAGAGAAGAAAAAAAAAAAAGAGTGTGTGGATCGTTTGGCAATGGCTTCGTGAATGGTTAGTTAGAGTGCTTTATTTTTTATTTACTGTAGCAAGTTGCATTAGTGAGTATTTAAAGTTTGACCAACCGTACCAGTGTTTCACAAAAATAATTGTGATTTAATTGTGACCGAGGACCAAAAAAAATTGACTTCATTCTCAATAAAATAAACATTTAAAGTTATAAAGTCTTTTAAAATCATAAAAGAAAGAGATCTAAATTTCACTAAATAAGAAGAAACTCAAAAGTGTTTTTTTTTTTTTTAATAAGATATAAATTCTCCTCTAACCTAATTTAAGTATATATGTGTGTGAAACTCTCTCCTGGAGACTTAAACTCTAACCCTTACCCCTCATACCCCACAAGCATTTATTTTTGTAGAGTAACTATCGCATCAAGGATGTGCTGTGATCAAAAATGTTATTTATTGGAATAAGAATTGTTGTATGAATTATTTTTCCTTTTTACACATTGTATGTCTATTGATATTGATATACTTCAAGAAACTTTTTATCCTTTTTTTTTAAGAGACCTTTTTACTAAGTAAGAATATATCTTCTAAAAAAAAAAATACTAAGTAAGAATATTCCAAAATATACCAAAAGAATAAACTATAAATAAGGACCCGATTCTGACTAAAAAAAGTTTTAAGAACAATTAAAATAAGGAAATAAAATCCAAAAACATTGCATGCATATATGTGTGTGTTTTACAAAACCCTTTTACCTACTAAGAATATTCCAAGAGTTCAAGGAAAAAAATGTAAGAATATTCCAAAATATATCCTAGGAATAAACTAAGGAAACAATTTTGACTAAGAAAACTCTAAGGTGGCTCTTGTTTTGAAGAGTTCTATAATCTATTCAATTTGATTATAGGGCTTATTGAGGTAGTAGATTTTAACTAGTAGTGAAATTATCACCGCACATTCTTAGTATGATAGTCATTTCATAAGTGCTTGTGAGGTGTGGGAGGTAAAAGTTGGGGTTCGAGTTTACAAGAGGGAGCTTCATACACATATATACTTAGATTAAGTTAGAGTAGAATTTCTATCTTGTATAAAAAAAAAATAAGGACATTAAACTCAATTTTAAAAAATAAGGACATTTTTTATTAAACCATAAAATCTAAATTTTCAAAAAGTAGAGGAAATCTCTAAAAACGACTAAGAATAGGAAAATAAAACTCCAAAATCTAAAACCTAGAATATCTATAATTTATAGTAATATAGTATATAATTTAAGAAGTTTGACTTTTAGTTAAACTCATAATATTATACCACATGAGCTAGCTTATGAAATCTCACAATTTTATACGTAGCTAATGGAGGGTTTAAACTTTTCCGTGCATTTTATGAATCACCATCAGTGTGTGTCTATATATATATATATATATATATATATATATATATATGTATGTATATACTCCTATTTTGTTAGAGGAAAGTCAAGCCCACGTCAAATGAGGTGCCAATGGGTCACATATAAACTCAACCCTTGAGGTGAATTAAGAGGCGCCACAAGGCCAAGAGACATTTGGTCATAAAATATCAATAAATAATAAATAACAAAAACTAACTTTCATATTTTATCTCATCAATAATTATCTTATATATTGATTATATATGCTTTCTTCCTCTTATAGTGTGTCTTAGTTGTGTGAAACTCACACCCTAAAGATGCATGTATCCAATGCGTGAGATACATTATCCGTACATTAATTCATAATTCAAAAGAATAGAATAGTACAAATAGGGCAAAGTAGAACATAAAACAATGCTTTTAAAGATGTAAATGTCTAAGAATTAAGGTATTGTCGATGGAAAGTTATGAGATTATGATTTTTACTATGCTTGACTTATTAACTTTTCTCATAATCTTACAAATTAGTATATCATTAATCACAAAAAAGCATTTTTAAGCTTTATTTATTAAGTTGCTAAAATGATGTGATCACGTTTCATTTATGTCTCTCTTTGCAACATTTTTACAAACTAATGATGTGACTAATTTTTACTAGTTTTCATTTAGGCTCATTACTAACATCACATTTTTAATTATCAATAACCACTCTGCATCAACAGTCTGAAAAATATTTCTCAAAAAAAAAAAAAAAAAAAGTTTGTAACTCTAATATTTTTCTAAAATTAAGGGTAGATTAAATATATTCCATATTAGTTATAATTTTTAAAACCTCACAAACTTACCTGATTTGCTAAAAATGGGCTCCATATTGACCTCACTGTTAAAAACAAATCAATTTAAATTTTAAACCACACACACTAAAAATACATTCAATCAAGATCAAGCAAAAAAAGTCTACATATATTCATTAAAAAAAAAAAAAGCAAATAAAAAAAAAACCTTAAAAATAAATAATAAATGTCAAAATCAGGCAACCTAGTAGTAAGCCCCATGAAAGGCCTCCAAAATTTGGTTACTGTTAACAACAGAGAGTGGTGTGGTGTGCGTGTGTGTGTTAGCCAACTTGTCATCATACCTATGCGATGATCTGACCTGAAAGACAACAAAAGAGCAACGATTTCTTCAATATAAATATAAATTGCTTAAAGCCAACACTTTTCTAACTATCTTTCCCTCTCAATATATTTTTTGGTTTTGTTTTTTACTTGTATAGCTGGTCGTCTTTTTCTTCTTCTTCATCAGTGTTTCTTTTTTTGTAATAAACTCTCAACTCTCAACCCCTTATTTGCACTTATTCTCTTCCTCGGTTTCTTCGCTCACTCCTTTATATATATAATCAGGTAATACTCTCCTACCCATTTTATTATCAAACACTCTGATTTTCCATCTTCCATTTCTTTCGTGCTTCTTGGCATTTTTGGTTTCTGGGTCTGCTTTTTTCTATATACTTGTGGAAGGTGCGTTTCTGGGTCTTTGTGATGTTTTTGGCTTATGATGTTGGTCTGTATTTCTGGAAGATTTTCAATGTTTGGTTGTTGGTCTTATTTAATTTAGGATTTTTTTTTAAAAAAATCCCATGTGGGATATTGTTGATTCAAGGTTGAGAGTACTTGGGTTGCTTGTTGCTTTTGTTATTATGCAGAACTATTAGTATAGATCCGTAGTTTTTCTTTTTCAAATAATATATAGCATTGGATTGGATTTTAAATGGGTTACGATCCTCAATTGGTGAAACAAGTTTATTGAGCTTGTTGCCTCCTTTTATGAGTTCAAACATTATGGGCGCCTTTTCAAATCGTTGTTCTGTTATTCTATTAAGTTTAATCTGATTTAGGTCCATAAGGGCCATAACTAAATGATTTAGAATGCATAAAATCCCTTGATTATGTCATGTGATTGGGATCATGTTCAATGCATTTCTTTAACTTCCTTTTGGTTCTTTTCCCCTTCTTTTCGACCATGGTAAAACATGCATAACATTCTCTTTGTTCCTTGAGCAAAGTTAGATTTCTATTAATGCTATTCGCTTTGAGTTTTTGGCAGGGCTAAAGTATGTGCTGCCAACTTTATGTTTTATTATTTTCCAAAATGGACACAACCCATATGTATAATTTCTATCCTTACATTGTTAATTCTGATATTTTGATTTTCAGAATGGCTGCTGCAGTATTTCACCAAGTTATTGGGACTCCTCACTCCAGTCTTCATCACGAGTTTAGGGAAAATACATTGCGATTGAATTCAAACAATTTCAGGCTCGAAATTGGAGTGTCAAGAAGAGTATGTCATCGCTCCGACCAGAGGAATTTTTGTGTAGTTAAAGCCTCAACATCTCAAACTTCAGTGTTTGATCCAGTTTCATCCCCCTCAACTAACAACACCAATAACTCCAAGAAGAAATCAAGTAAGCCTGTTATATTGAATCTAAATTGGATAAATAATCTGAAGAGCAGACAAGCATTGATAGATGGCTTTTCTTGATCATAAGTCATATTTTCTCAATAAGCCTTAGTCCTCCTTTTATGGGTTTAGTTACAGATACCATTTCTGCAAAAAAAAAAATTCTGAAGCTAAATATTTACAACCAAGTTTTTTCCAATTATTGATATCTTATTTAATGCAATCTTGTAACTTAGAATTCAAAGTTGTCTCTATTGTGGAATTGTCTAACTGCTGTTCTGTTTTTTCATTCAGATGAAACGGCTTTGATTCTGATGCGGCATGGTGAGTCATTATGGAATGAAAAGAACTTGTTCACAGGTTGTGTTGATGTGCCACTAACCAAGAAGGGTGTGGAAGAAGCAATTGAAGCTGGCAAGAGAATCAGCAATATACCTGTCGACATGATCTATACATCTGCACTGATTCGTGCTCAGATGACTGCCATGCTTGCCATGACCCAGCACCGTCGCAGGAAGGTAAATTCAGGAAGTATTTTTAGGTGTTCAAACTTCAAAGACAACCATTTTTTTCGTGGGTGCTAAATCTGAGAATTCAGTTACATTTCAGCTAGTGTTACTCAGCACCCAATGTCCATGTAGAGTTGATTGGTAATTTGTTACTGGTCATCCAGCCAGTAATAAATTTTGGGATGAGAAAATTTTGAATCTATTTCTAACCACCCCCCCCCCCCCCCCCCCAACCCCTTTTTTTGTCCAGGAAAAAAATTCAAAAAAAGAAAAAGAAAAAGAAGAATGCATTACCAAGTTGTATCATGTTCCTTGCGCTGGATCCAGATATTAATTTAATTAACTCCATTATGATTCATGGTTTTACATTTTCGTGGAAATATGTTCATCTTGATGCTGTAGAAGATTTGTGTCCAATCTCCTTTTATATGCCAACTTGTTAACTATCAGCCTCCTTACAGGTGCCAATAATCATTCATAATGAGAGTGAACAGGCGAGGACATGGAGTGAAATTTTCAGTGAAGATACCAAAAAGCAATCCATTCCAGTCATAGCAGCTTGGCAATTAAATGAAAGAATGTAATTTTTCTGTCTCTGCTTTAGTTATTGCTTTTCTTGCCTGTGATTTCTGCTTTAGACTTTCCTGCATCTAATGTGGTTCTTCCTTTCAGGTATGGAGAATTACAGGGCCTCAATAAGCAGGAGACGGCAGATAGATATGGGAAGGAACAAGTTCATGAGTGGCGCCGCAGTTACGATATTCCTCCTCCTAATGGCGAGAGTTTGGAAATGTGTGCTGAAAGAGCTGTTGCATATTTCAAAGATCAAGTATGGATGACTATGTGCTTGCCTATATTTAGTTCTCCTCTTATCTGTTTCTTTTCCGTATGATGTTTTATGTCCAAAATCAAATAGATAAGCATCATAGGTTCAAGTGATCATATAACATTTCAGTAGCGCCTGACTACAGCAACGTTGTGCTGCAGATTGAACCCCAGCTTCTGTCAGGAAAAAATGTAATGATTGCCGCCCATGGGAATTCATTGAGGTCCATCATTATGTATCTTGACAAATTAACTTCGCAAGAGGTAACATACATTGTCTGCTATTGGGATTTCCTGTATTTCTGCGGCACTCTTGTTTTTAATAACAATAAAACAAATATCATGGTCACTGTTCCCCCCCTAACCCCCCTTTTCTCTTTTTTCTGGCAGGTTATCAGTTTAGAACTATCAACTGGAATACCCATGCTTTACATTTTCAAAGAGGGAAAATTCATTAGGAGGGGAAGTCCTGTAGCACCTACTGAGGCAGGAGTTTATGCTTATACTAGGGTATGCAACTTCTGCTTCTTGTTCTTCTTTTTATTTTATTTTTTAAAAATCTTTTCTGCACCAATATATTTTTATTTTATATTTTAGCTCATACTCATATATTCATGAGCATTGTGTAAATGGTGCCACTGAATGCATCCATGAACCCCAGCTTAATAGCACCTACTTACCTTTTAAGAGCAAGGTGGAGGGTAAAGCATGTGGGTACAAAACTCTCTGGGCAGGTCTAAATAGTAAATACCAATAAAAAAATGGTTCCATTTAATGATATCACAGTACTTAGGGTAAAAAAAGAAGGGGGAGGGGGGTGTGGAAGAAGGAAAGAATCCAGTTGAACCATTTGTTGTTGACAAGAAAGGGTGGATATATGAGCCTTAAATTAGGCCAATCTTTCTTGAAATTTTTGGGGAATTCTAGATGTTCTTTGAAGAGTCATTACCTTGGAAATTTTTTCTTTTTCACTTGTTTCTCAACCTTCATTTTAGGCCATGATACTTGTTGCAGACATGGACCGGGCCACCGGCTGGTATCTCCAATATATCTGTCCTTTGGCTTCAATGTTGATGGAGAAATATCACTAAATAATTTTTTTTTTAAATAGAAGTATAAATGGTGGTCAAATGGTAGGATTCCATTCAGTGATATTTGTGTTCTTCTCAGACAAGAAAATGTGGACAGAAGATAATCAGATGAAAATGAAGCATAACATCATCTGGCTAATGATGCTTAGCACCCGTCACATACTTGAAACTGCTTGTTGAATGAATCAACTGACTAAAACACCAGAGTTTCAGGAAATGACTTCCATTGAGAGAGAGAGAGAGAGAGAGAGAGAGAGAGAGAGGGGGGGGGGGGGGGGAGGGGGGGGGGGGGGGGGGGGGGGGTATCTGTTTTGGAGATAATGAATGACCCTTTTGAGATTATATTCTTGAGAAGTGCTGTGTTATGAACTTGGGACTAAGGCTTCGTGGTGGTTGTTGGTAGTCTTGACTCTTTAATTATATTCTCTAGAATAATCAATCCTGAGTAAAATACTGACATTTGAATTTTGTTGCAGGGTTTAGCTCAATACAGGCAGAAGTTAGATGAGATGTTTCATTAATTTGCCTTGAAGTATAGGTAACCTCAATTACAATGGCTTTCTTCGGCTTATAACTCCTTCAGTATGCTAACATTTTGCTTAATGGCTTTGTGCAGTGGCTTTACCTGTTGTTTGTTGGTGACATAATTAGAGTACAAAGGCAAGAATTGTTCTTGATACTGTTATATATGTAGAGCCAGCTGCATGAAGTATGTATCCGTACAGTTTACAATTAATAGGTCAGAAAGCTGGCTGCTATTCCTGTGTACTTTTTGGATGTGTGATCAAGCCTAGATTTACGTTCCTGTGGTAGATGTGTGGAGACAGAGATCTTATATTTATTTTTTACTTCTTAAACCCCAATGTTTAAATTGTAATTGGCAGACCTGAAATAAGAATATCATTTTGGCACTACTAGTATTTTTTTTTTACTTCTAATGTTTGTGATTTGCTCCTTGATCCCCCCCCCCCCCCCCCCCCCAATTTTTAATTATTATTATTTACCATTAAGGAAACCTTTTTTTTAAGGTAAACAATAGAAACTTTATTTATTTGTTAGAGATGATGTGTAACCTTACCAAAGTAAGGCTCTTTAGACTGACCTTATATTAGAGATTTAGTAAAAAAAAGAACTTATTTAGTGTTGAGTTATTTTATCCACACAAACAAAAAAAAAAAAAATGACAAGCTCTATATTTATATTAGAAGAAAGACAAAAGCTCTAATTAGTTTAAACTAATGGTAAAATACAAAAACCACACCTAACTCCCTGAGGTTTGGGCTAACGATAGGTGTTACTAAGACTTAAAAAAAATATCCAATTTGTTTTCTAAGCACAAATGACACTGAATACCATTTATGCTCTCTTCCCCCCAAAAGTATTTGTGGTCAAGTGACTAATGTTGTTTCCTCCATTAATGATTTCTTTTGTAGTTTGATACAATGAGTCAATGACATATCCTTCTTTCTAAAAAATAAGGGCACATTAACATTTTTCCCTTCCATTAAGTTTTGCCTCACACAAACCATATAATTATTGCAAGGAGGAATATGTTGAGAGTAATCCTAAGATATTGGTTAAGAGTTTTGAACCTAAAATCTCATAGATTTTATAAGGTTTTAGGAACCACTAAGTTAACATCTTGGAGTTTTTTTTTTTGCCATTTCTCCCTTACCCATGTTTCAGATTGGATTTTGGAGGGTTAGATAGATAGATTTTTTCTTTTCTTTTTTGAAGTTTAGGTTGGGCCAGTAGGTAAAATTATATATATATATATATGCATGAGTGCGTGCGCATTTCAAATTTGTTAGTTTTATTTATTTTCAATTTTGGAACTTGGGTTGAAGTTTAGTTTAAATTGGATCCGAGATGAAAATAAAGTGGCTCATAAGTTGGCTGGATATGCACAACATGTATTCAGTCCATTGTACTGGTTGGAGCCTTGGAGGAAGCTCCACCTTGTGTGAAAGCCCAACTCCTCTCTGATGTATCAACTATCAACCCCCCCACCTCCTTCCGCCCCCGCCCCACCCCCCCAAAATAAAAAAGAAGCTTAGGTAGGACCAGTTTACAGGAATCTTTTTCAACCCACTCCATAGTCCATAACTCCATATCAATTCGCAAAATCATCCAGGTATTTTTATCCTCATAAAGTACTTTAAATTGATCATGTATCTACTAGATACGAATTGTAATGGATGACATTTCAAGCTTCGTATAATGGGTTTGGGGATTTTCCACCACAACCAAAGTATTTAAAAAAAAAAAAACCTTCACTACAATTTTTTTTTTATATATATAAAAAAGGGCAACTTTATTAATGATCATATATATATATATATAATTATCATTACTGTTGAAAGACCTATTGGAAGAACTACTCTTGACTACTTTTGATGGATGTGAAATGAATAGTAAAATGAGTAGTAAAAGTTTGGCTCATACTTTCCAGATTCTTTCCAATATAATGCAAATTCTCTTGTGCTTTTAACTACTTTTGCATGACAATTGAATATTTATTGCTGCACCCAACGAGTTTTGATTCTAGTTGTTTCCCACTATGCAAATAGTTCTTATTTTACCTATAAGAGCATTAGCATTGGTGGTGCTAAAAAATCATATTGCTATTTTTAGCTCCACCAATATTAAAAAACATGTTGCAATGGTAGAGGGAAAGCCAAAAAATTTGGTTGCTGAGCTACAGTGCACAGCCAAAGATGGTTGTGCACTGTAGTTAAGATGGTAATATACATATATATATATATATATATATATATATATATATATATATATATATATATATATATATATATATATATATTATTAAAAGTTATATTATTTTATTATGTTGAATGTTAAAATAAAACCACTGATGTTTGGTGTTTTGTAAACTGATATGGTAAAATAGATAAAAGTAACTTTTTGTAGTGCAAAATTGCTAAATTCTTGACATTGCATATATATTATTAAAAGTTATATTATTTTATTATGTTGAATGCTAAAATAAAGTCACTGATGTTTGGTGTTTTGTAAAGTAATATGGTAAAATAGATAAAGTAACTTTTTGTAATGCAAAATTGCTAAATTCTTGACACTACCAATGCTGATGCTCTAAAAGGGCCATCCTTTCAAGTTGTATTCAGAAAATTTTTTTTTTTACTAGCTTTAAAATTGCCATTTAGTCTTTAGGCTACCTTCCGAAGGTCCTAAACTTGTAACCTTTCCCCGATTCCTGCTCAAGAAAATCTTGTTACTTCCCGTGATGTTTTACATTAAGGCTTGTATTATAAACTTTTAATATATATATATATATATATATACACACACACATATATATATATATATATAAAAGAGTCCACAATGGACCTCCACTTTATGAAATATGAAATTATGAACCTTTCTGCTCAGTTCCAAGAACAAACAATGAGGATGATCATAGGCTTGCAAAGATGGCTAGCTCTGAATTGGTTTGGCTCGAAGATACTCCTGGTTTGGGGAGAATTCTGGAGTCAGATGTATCTTCCTAGATTATTTCGATAAAATTTTAAACCTCTTATCACACACACACAAATAGTTGGTGATAAAAAAAGGTTAATTTCTTGAAAAACATGGGTCGCAATCTCAATTTATTGATGGTTCATTTGCACTGCATTCCCTCCTACAATTGCACAAGTGTCTTACTCTCAAACTCTAAATACGAGTGCTGGGCCACCTACTATGAAATGCAATGGTAAAGAAAGGGACACAACATGTAATAAGCATTCATTGCCAAATTGAAGGGGACACCAACTTCTTACATTTATAAATGGGGAAGTAGTGGTTACAAGTGGTGTTGTAACCTAATAAGCAGTTCTCCCTTTTAAGGAAGAAATCTGGGGTTTAACTACATTGGAGACACTGTAAAGAATGCTGAAGACAGAAACCATGCATACAATGCCTGTTGTAATCTCCATTGGCTTTACTCCACACGGGAAAATCACCCATGGAATCTTCACAATGCTAACATAGGTCTCACAGAAACTGTCTTCATGTCAGTTTCTAATGAAAAATTAAAACGGTCAGCGAGGTACATTTGTATGGTTGAGTCACCATACCTTAATCAAGATAGGGTTCAAGTTTTGTTATTCTTCATTCTAATATACATCTTAGATGGCATGTTTGCTTCCATTAGTTGCCACCATATTCTCGCCTGGGGAGACAGCTTCCGATTCCACCTGGAGAGAGGGTGAACAATCTGTTTTCTCATCGTCAGAAGCATCAGAAACAGAAACAGAATTTAAGTTGATTGAATCTAAAGCACATGGCAGAGATGGTTGTAGTGCTGTTGAGGCAGGATGTTCTCTTGTCCAAAAAGCTGGTATCTTTTTGTCATCTTCTCTCATCCTTTCAGCATATTTATTTATGTCAAACCCCATGCTATCATTTCCACCAAAGGCAAACTCAAGGTGTTCCATATCAAATAAATCCTCCATTATTTTCTTGGAGTTGAGGTCATCAGAGTAAACAAACTTGACTTTATTTGCAGTTTTGGGCTCTAGAAAGGGCTTCACCACCTGCATTAACACGTTCTTCCAAAGTCAAAACCAAGTAGTATATAAAGCTATGCACAAACCTACTAACAACTAACAGATAAAATAGCAGATCAACAATGTGCTAGATTCGTAATCTACCATTCCCAACAAAGAACCATCAATGAACAAAATACACCAGAATACAGCCCTAGCACAATGTTCAGTAATCACCTAGGAAATACCCTAAACGAGAAGCAAAATATTAAACTGATAGTAACAAAGAAACCTTTTGGCTATAAAGTAATTTTCTAAATCAAGTATTTAAAGTTGAATTTTGAATTAAGTTTTGTGAGGTTTAAAACAATATTGGTGACTAAAATTTTATCAGAACTATTAGAAATTTGGGTACAATGGCTGAAAATATCCAGTATTTAATAGTGTTAAAAACTTCATAGTAACTCAAAATCTTAAGGAGACATAAATACCTAAATCCTGTTAAAGACAGAAAGGTGCTATTAATATGTAGCTCTACAAACTAGGAGTCCAAATATAGGTCACTCAGTATACAGTCCACAATCAAACCCATATACTCCCAGAAGGCATAGTAACAACTTTTTACGAATGATAATGAACAATAACATTGAAAAACAAAATTTAATTTGGGTAATACCTTCCAGAATGGCTCGAAAAACTTAGGTGGGTTGTATAATATTGCCACACCAAGGCGTTCAGGATAACAATCTTGCAAAACATGGGCAGTTTCTCGTGTCACCTTCACGGAAATATGTGACAAATTGAAACCCTCAAAATCAATTAGCCAGACCATCTGTTCTTGGTCTGGTGCAAGGTTTAAAATAGCATTCTCCATGCAATACACCAAATACTTGATTTGTCCTTTTATCGACTTTGAGTTCTGAAATCAAAATAAATATGCAAATGTCATTAAGTAAACAAGCAACAGAAGGCAAAGTACTTTTATTCTAAAACTTGAACTTCCAGGGCATTATATGTCTGCTTTTAGTTTGACATATACCAACAGATCCTATAAGCCTAATATTATTTTGAATAACCATATCATAATTGCACAATAAGGGGAACAACAATTAATTTCAGACTCACATCATGGGTGATATGCTCAGTTTCCAGATTATTAATGTATTAAACCCTCCTTGCAATAAGAATCTTCTTAATTTAGTAAATATTTTGGCTCAAAATTATAATAATTAAAAAAAAAAGACAGTTTACATTGTACACAAGAAAACATTGCTTTTCTCCATTTTACTGCTTAAAACACATCGGCACAAAAACAAATTTTCTTCTATTATTAGGTGATAACTGGTACATAAAAGCAGAGAGATAGGGAGGCATTGTCAGATGAAACCTGTCGACTAGGTCTCATGACAAGGACTGTTCTCCCATGCTTGTCAATAGAAGTTGATCTGTAGACTTTCCCTGTCTCTGCTTCATTCGCAATGTCCTCCTACATTACAGGCAAAATCAATGGCATTTAGAAAAACCAGTTCTCGAGAAATTATATCACAAAGCTAACAAAATTTGACCAAATCCTACAACTCTAGGCTAAAAGATTTCAGGTTGATCTTGCTTATTAACCGTAAAAATAATTTAAATTATTTAATAAGCTTTACTCAAGCAGCTCTTCCATGCCTAATTAACCAATTTGAAACTTTTCTATAAATTTTTAATTTATACATAGCATTAGGATTTAGATTTTTCTTATTGGTAATTTACAAAACCCTCCAGGATTTTGAATCCATGACCTCACCATCTACTAATTCTTGTGGGGGAAAGAGATGCAATTTGAGCCAGAGCTCATTGGCAGTTTGATTTGGAAAATTGGGTAGACTTCCAATCAGGTCTGGGTCTAACCAACATTGAGGCAACTGGCCTTAGATTGAGAACTTTGAACCAGACCCAAGGAACAGAGCAAGGAAAAGTATCAAAATATACAACTAAAAAAGTTCAAGAAAATGAGTGAGGGAAAGGAGAACTATTCAAACAAAAAGATGCACCAGTGGGACAAGATCATCTGGCCTCCTATTATCACTAACTATTTGCATAAACCTTGTAATAAAAAGACTGTACCAAAAAGTTTTTTTTTTTTTTTTTAATTTTATTCAAGCACACTTTCTATCCATGGATTCTAACTTCAAATTGCAGATGAATATAACGGAGATTAATGGAAGCATACTGTTATGTGTCTAGCTTATTTAATTAATATTTGGTAAATAATGATAGGGGTATTGTGTTGATTCAAATAACTTAATTTGGATTAGGAATTAGGATGAGTTATGATCTGTTTTGTTAAAAAAATCTAAGATAGTTGAAGTTTATTTTTACCTAATTGAAAATTATAAATAAATTCAGATGTAAACAATAAATAAGATAGTCTTGATCTGCCAAGTTACAAATTGTTAGCTAGTCTAACTTGAAGATATAGGTTTCCTCGAAGCAAATCTTACTCTTTCATTTCTCATAACCAAAATAGAAGAGTAGGAGAAAACTAGTTAAGAAAATTAACCCACCACTAGCAAACCAGTTACTACTTATCAAAAAAAAAGCAAACCAATCCATTACTTTTTTTTATTTTATAAGTGCGTTAGCAAACCCATCCATTACTCGATCTATTACGTAAGCTCATAACACTTACCCAGCGTATCTCTTCTGGTTTGTACTCTAATCTCCACTTTAAGGACTCTTTCAGCATTTTAGTTGCTTTCTTGACATGCCAGTTACGTGCTCTTAGATGTCTTGCGATGCATGCATCAGAACAATAAATAGACAGCTTATCAGGCAATTGCCCTGTCAACCTTCTCACCTCCTTAATCTGCAAACATTGAAAAAAAAATGAAGCTTAACAAGCTTTTCTTCCCACAATAACAGTAGCATTTTCAAGACCCAAATGAAAGAAGCATACAAGTGGCAGATACCTTAGTCTGCTCCTCTTCAGATGTCAGAGTCTTCTCAAAGCCATTTGAAGGGGACTTCTTTGACCCTGAACTCATATTTTTCAAAGAAGATGCCTGTAGTTCAAAAGTAAGAACTTCAGAGCTTAAAGTCTATTAGGTTTGTCTCTATCTAAGCACAAACTCATCTTCATCTGCTTAGTGAGTAGAATGAATGTGCAAGCAAGTGTAACAAAAAGCAAACACTTTGTCCCATTTAAACAATAAAGAAACTTATTAGATTAATAAGAAGACATGCCAAAAAGCTTTGTCTCTTCCTTTTTCCAAGCCAGTCAGAAAGGAAGTTCTTGCCATGCAACTTTTGGAAAAAAATTTCAAAATTCTATCAAATATGCAGAAAATTGAATTACACTAAAGTCATGTTTAGTTGCTAAGAAAAATATAGAACAAAACAAAATTTGAGAATTAAATTTGCTTTATACTAATCAAGGGGGGTGGGGGGGTGGGGGGGGGGGGGGGGGTGTGTAATCAAATAAGAACTGCAATGACCACATGGTAATAAGCTCTAAATAGCACGAAAGTGAGATTAAAACTAAAGGAAATGGCATTTTGTCATTGTAAAAATCTTGAGCATAAGCATAGCCATCCAGACAGGAACTCCTTGTATGTGACAAAACTAATTTAAACTACCTTTAAATTGCATCTTGTAGATGTATGTCCAACATCATTTAGTTACTCCTTTCTAGAGAGGTAAGAAACTACCAAGCCTAGTACTAGGGGAAAAGGAAGACAAAATGAAGATTAAATGATTTTGGGAATATCTTCCAAATGTACATATATCTTAATTTTAAATTGGGAAAAAAAGAAAAAGATATTTTAGACTCTAACTAGCATACAGAAATTTTGAGGATGTGATTTTTTTTAAATATTTTTTGGCCCCGAGGGGAGGGGGAAAGGGAGATTCAAACCAGTGACCTCTGATGAATAAGGCGGAGAATGAGAATAGTTACAATAGACCCTTCAAAAGATCTGAATTGTTACAAGATCAAATTATTCTGCAAACAAAAAAAATCAGATATTTTGGCCTACACCCAGTTTTAGAACAACTGAGACTTGACTATTAACAAGACCTGAAGACCCTTAAATTCACTTCCTTGATTCTCTCAAGATGCTTCTTGAGATTCCCACATTTAAAAGATTTAATGGGATTCTTTTAGTGAGATTAACACACGCTTCCCTTAAGTTTGGTAGCAACTTCATTCCACACGTCAGTTAGAAACATAATGACTTGCACCTAGATATCAAAAGCCCGGACATGCCAAGTGTAACACATACATAAGCATGATACAATTCAAATAGCCTCAAAACACATTATAACACCATCCATGATTTTTCCCACCAGCTCCTCTGTAAAAAAGGACTTAAGACCGTTTTGGCAGCCAACTTGTGTGTGCCCAAGCCTATAAAACTGAGCTGAGATAACATGCATCGAAAAACTGTGATAAACATGAATTATGAGGATTGGATTGGAGATGACTATGTGTTGTGCAAGCATGTATCGGATGTTTACTAGGTCAATTTGGGCTACATAAACAATTACAACAAGTAACTTTACTAGGACCTTTTTTTGGTATGGTGCAGACATAGCTAGCGCTTTTATTTGGGTCATGAAAAATGGTATCGTAACCAACATAATAATGCCATGTGGCTCGGGTGTATTGTGGCGCAATGTGGAGCCTAATGAGGACGTTGGGAATTTTAGAGGGGGAGATTGTGATTCCTAGGATTATATGGATTGGATTGGATGAGCGTGTGCCACATTGGTAGATGTGACTAGTAATTTCCTTTAATTGTGACAAAAACCATATCTATAATTAGTCACACCTAGTGGAATGGTAGCAACATTATACGTTTTTTCTTTTTCATTGCCAGTTCAACACTAAAGCCAGTTCATTCAATCTCTTAGAGAGTGTTTGGTGGGAGGGGAACAAAATCACTCAAAATCAAACATTAATTACTCCAATTCCAACCCCAAGTTTTCATTAGTAAAATATATGGTCTTGCCAATCCAACAAAGCAAGATTGTTTATGTTAAAACATGGTACTTGAGTTGTTTGATCTACTGTTTGATCTACCCCCACAATAAATAAGAATTACAGTTATTTTCATTCTTTACACAACAATTCAAATAAGCTATTTAAGCTGGTAGCCTTTACATGTCAATGTGAAATTAACACAAAGTCATATCAACTCACTTTTCTTTTTCTTCTTCACTCCCCCAATAACACCAATAACACAAAAAAAAAGAGAAAAAGAAAACCAACCCACATGTTAGGTTCCTCTCCGTTTTCAGTCCATGGTTAAGATTTCATTTATTGTATCTATAAGTGTACATGTTGATGTTCTTCTCGACACAGAAACCCACATTTTTCTAATGGAATCCAACCAACCCACAAAGGAATGAGCAACTAAAACATAAATTTAGCATTTGCCAACATAGTACCCACCAAATTATTAACATCAGAAACGGAGTTTTTGATAGCCATGAATACAATAAAAGCATGATAATAAAGAAGATCCAGAAAACGAGTGCTAAACTGAGCATATAAATTACCTGAACGATTCAAAAAAAAGCCAAAGAAAGCGCAAATCTTTCGGAGCTCCTCCTCAGCTCAGCTCCCAGAGATAGAGAGAGAGAGCATTGAAACCGGGTCAACAGTGAAAAAAGCCGAAGGGTCCTTAGGATTAGGATTGAAATTTAAGAAGCAAATGAGGTATCTACTTCTATCTCGGAAAGAATATTACGCATTACTCATTAATCATATGACAGATGAGACCATAAACACAATGCGACACATGCTAAGGTTGTTAAATATTATTATTATTAATACTATTAAGATTTTTTTTCTTTTTTTTTAATGAACAAAGACTTTCTAGAACACATGTGGAGATTATGGCCTATCTCTATCATTCATTTTCCTATTTTCTACGTCTATATATATATATATATATTGATTTGAGATCCTTTGGCCTTTTCGAATTTCGGGCATTTAATGCTCTTTAAAGTTTAAAAATGTGAGCATGGCTTTAATGGCTTTTTCCCCTTCTTTTTTTTGCTTTTTTGTCAAATGGTTGTTTTGACTTTTCAGAGTTAGGAGAGCATTGTCCATTGTCCAATCCTATACTATTAACCCAGTTTCAACTTTGAAATCAACCTTTTGATTTGACTTTTGAGGCAATCATAGTCATAGATCACATTAGCCATTTGATCCTATCTAAATCATATGTTTGTTGTGTTTTTTTGTGAATGTGCTAAATGTATTAGGAAGCTAGCTGTTGACAGTTGACATAGTTGACTATTCATCTGTTGCCAAATTTTGTAAAATCTATGTAATTCTACTAACTTTTTCAATGAGTATCCCAAAAAAAAAATTCTTCCAAATCAACCAAGAGGGAGAGATTATCTCAAGATTTCTATAAGAATTTGTTTTCTCCTTAAATAATTCGATAATTACAACAATGGAAAAGAAGAAATTTGTATTTTAGATATTTTATTGAAAACTCCAAGATATGTTTGTTGAGGTACAATATACTTGGTATGATTATTTTATTTAACAAATATTCACATCAATTTATTTTATTTCATTTTTTTATGACATAGTGTTGACATCATGACATGTAAAAAATGTTGGAATTGTTTCTCAAAAAAAAAAAAAAAAAATGTTGGAATCAATTTATGAAATTTTTGTAGAAGCACACAGTGAAGCCTAAGGAATAACAACAAGAAACAAAACCAGAAAGTAGCAAAGGGACACCAACCTCATGAATCTTATTGATGGATCCTAGCACCATATCGACAAGCTCAATCGAAAAATGAATATCTATTCAACTTTTCCTTAAAAAGAAGGGTCGACTGTTTAAACATGATCATCTTGATATTTATTACATCATAACTATTTCACACTATATTTAGTGTGATGCGATCTATCCTTTTATTAGACGAGTTATGCCCCTACAAACCAACACTTCTGCCCCAAAGTATAAGATTGGCAGGACTGCCTAAGCAATAAAAAGAAAGGAGATCAATATTTGCCCATAAATAGTCCCTGCATTTCCATATAAAGTTTTTTATTCTTTTTTTATCCCACCTCTAATTGCAAAAATGTCAATGAATGCGTTGGTAGGCGCCTATAATATTGTCTAGACATTTTTAAATTTAAAACAAATAGTTACTTTTGAGTAGAATTTGTAAATTTAGAACTCATTCCCTCTCCCTTTCTTTGTGTGTATTTGCTTCTCGAAAGTTTTTATTTTTGGGTGAGAAATCATGGGTTTCCTATACTTGTTTTGAATAAGTTGAGCTACTACTCTCTTCCAGCTATTAATAAAAGTCACCAAAATAAAAACAAAACTGGACCCAATTTTAAAAAGTTGTCTGGGTTAAAACACATATCCATCCACCTCATATATCCAAAGAGAGAGAGAGAGAGAGAGAGAGGCACATCTTCACCTGCCCATCAATCTGTAGGACCGCGCGCATACATCAATTCATAGCCGTTTGATTAGGAATGAAGCCACGTGCAACTCGTGTGCTGCCAAATATGCATTATCCATGCCATATTATATATGTCAATGTTGGCATACGTGGATACATACATGCATGAATGAATGATTATTATTGGTTAATAGTTGGGCCCCTTACATCACATGTGAAGTGTCCACCAAATTACATGGCTATGCTTAGCATTCTCCTCTCCCTCACCTTTTCAATCGTCACGCATGAGAGTGTTTTATTACTGTTAATATTATTATTTAATTTACAACAAGTGAATAGATCGAGTAATGCCATTGAGATATACATGCCAATGGGCCGCAAAGTTTGATTGGTGTTTGGAGTTTTGTCTTTGTAGTATATAATTATTGATAATGGAGATCATATTCTTGCTAAACTTTGTATTAGCTCACATGTGCCTCAATCTTTTTCTTTTTTTTTGTTTAGTCTATTATACTTTTTTAGTTTTTTGTACTTGAGAGTTGAGACTGCATAAAATGGTTCCATTCCTTCTTCAAAGTGAACTCATTTCTTTCGAACAGATTTGCTTCTTTCAAGTTGGAAAATTTTCTTTCCCCCCATAATACAGGGTGATAGTGATATAGAGAAAATATTATTTACACGGTAGAAACCAGCCATTAAGCTTTAACGAAAATTATTTACGGAATAGATGATTTGTCATGAACCTAAAATCCTATTACTTATTACTCAAACCAAGAGTTCAAAGACCATCATGAAGTTAAGAGCATCCATAGCATTGAAACTATTTTTTAAACTTTTTTTTTGATAAAAAAGTTATTTTTTTAATTATTTGATACCATAAAAAACTATTTTATCTATTTTACCTAATCATTTTACCAAACATCCAAAATAAGTAAAATAATTTATCTACTAAGGCTGCGTTTGGTTCGTGTAAAAGTATTTCCGGGAAAAGAAAATGTTTTCATATGTTTGGTTGCATTTCAAAAAAAATTTCGGAAAATATTTTCTGATGTTTGGTTGTATTCTTGAAAATACCATAGAAAACACATTTTCTACTTGTTGCTCACATTTTCTCACATTTTCTCAGCTACCAAACAAACACATAATGTCATTCATTCCTAAAAACTCAAATAAAACCCAATATTTTCTCAGCGAGATCACGATCGCAATCTCGCCGATTTCGATGATTGCGATCGCGCGAAGCGTCAATCGCGAGATCATGATCGGCGCGATCGCGATCGTGATCGACGTCGATCGGCGCAGTTCCGGTGACCGGCGAGATCGCGATCGTGGTGCGTCGGTGTGGATCGTTCCGTTTGGCTCGGTGTGTGGGTCGGAGCAGTGAAGCTTTGAGAGAGGCAGTGCGTGTGTGAGAGAGGAGGAAAATGTTTGAAGTGAAAATAAGGACTGAAAATGATTTCAGTAGTTTTTGGCTGAATTTTCGGTCAAACTGAAAATATTTTCAGTTTGACCGAATTTACCATGCCAACCAAACGCCTTATTTTTCGGAAAATGATTTCCGAATTTCATTTTCAGTCAAAACAAACGGAGCCTAAGATAAATTACCAACAGCCGTCACACCCCAAACCCAGTTCCACCCAACAGCCACTGACTGCCACCATCCCAAAAAAAAAACACCGATCAATGGCACAAACCACACCCACCAACCAAGAACAATCACCCAAAAATCTCACTAAAAAATTTTCAAACTACGATTCGTTTAGATCGTCAAAAAAAAAAAAAAAAGAAGAAGAAGAAGAAAGAAGAAGAAATTTGTACATCGACTTGCTTCTCTTTGCGCTCGTACTCTTGCCTGATCTTCTTCTTCTCTGCCTCCACCAATTGCAACTTCTCTATATTTCCTAACCCAAAAAAAAAAAAACAATCAAATTTAACTAAAATTCAATTGCAGAAACCCAAAAAAAAAAAAAAAAAAGAGGGGAAAAAGAGATACATACTTCCTCGGCGGAGACAGAGATCTCATTGGCTTTTTCCTCGGCTTCTTGGCGAATAAATCTGACCATCTGCCGGATCTGCTTGGAGACATTGGTGTCATTCATTTCGGCTATAAGATCAGACTGTGTTTTTGTGATTGATTGGAGAGAGAGAGATAGGCTAGCACAAGACGATATGGGTCAGCGGCGTGGGGCAGAGGTGGACCGGTGACAGTTGAGAGAGAATTGAGAGTTGAAAGAGAGAGGTGATTGATAAAGAAAAAAAAAAAGAACACACAATAATTTAAAGGAGGGAGAATAAAAAAATAAAATTTTTTTTAAGCTTTCAGCCACAATGCACTGTAACAATGTAAGTAAAAAATTTACCTACACCACTATTGCAACACCTTTTTTTTTTTTGGGTAAGTAATTGTGCTAAAAATAATAGCTTTTTAGTACCACGGATGCTAATCCTCTAATATGATCCAAAGTCTTAAAAGACCTAAAATTCCTAATAAAAAACCAAATTATCCTACTCGATTAGAGACAAATACTTGTCAAAAAGCATTTGCAGCAACAGGTCGTGTGAACCAAGAACCTATCATGTTAAAAGTCACCTTACCTGATGTTAAAAATATATATATTACTGGAGCCGTGTCATTTAAGGAGCTGACTTCTGCAAACGGATACTTTCTTTTCTTTTCTTTTTTTTGATGGGCTGCAAACGGATACTAACATCTAGATACTAGAGAAGACAAAACTATCAATATTTATACTGCATAAATAAGCAACAAAAAGGCAACACGTAATTGCTTTTTTGCTTTGGTATACATCTAAATAAATTCGAAATAAAGACATAAAAGAATTCTATGATTCTGACAAGTAATAAATAAAAAAGAGGTGTATGTACAGGGCATTGGACCCCCACAAATGCCTCCAAAAATTTGGATAAAAATCCTGTGCTTTTTTTTTTTTTTTTTCTTCCATATCTGTACAGAATTTTTGAGTTGTTCTCACCCGAGGCAGGTATGTCAATTTTTTACCTCCCCTTCGAAACAATTAGAAGATAGGAGATCCAAAAACGCTCCAAAATTCTACATACCACTTCATCAGATGTCATCCTAATGCATTTGCATGTCCAAAGAATGTACAACAGACAGCATCTTTTAAAATGTGAAGAACTACTACTTCCTAAATTAAAGCACTAATCTTTATCAGAGTACCAAAGAGCCAATGAGTGAGAACTGTACGTTTGAGAAGAGAGCTACAAAGTGACAAGGGCCATAACAAAGGAAGCCTTCCCCGCTCCTGCATCAGTTTAAATCCCCAATGTCAAAGGCAATGTGGGCTGGATTTTCCCCCACAAATAGACACAACTAAAAGATATAGTAGGCTGAAGCTTTGCTGAGGCCACCCCTGGATTCTGGATGGATGGATTTACATGGTTCTGGATGGATTACATGTATCAGAGACATGCAGTAAATGCACATATACAAACTACATGTTAGCATACACAAGTTCTGTTACCTTTGCACCCTGTAAACTGGTGGATCAAGGGTATGATTTCCCAAATTCCTACCCAACAGCATCCAGCTCCTTGCAAGAAATCACAGTAATCATACAAAGACCAACTCTTGCACAATAGCAGCGAACTGCATGAATGGGTACCGCTGTCTCTTTCCAAATCCCTTTTTATTCCCTGACCAAGTACCAGAGGAAAAAGCATCTAGCGTTTCCACTGCATGCAGCGGAAGCACTAGATACCACCTTGTATCAGAGACACAGTTCAGTCCAAACTTGATACAGATCAAACATGTCTGGCAAAGAAACTCAGCATAGAGAATTTTCTCTGACGGCTTAGTGGCAATAGGAGCAAGCATCACAACATCAGGAAATTAATTAACACTGTGAAGCCCTCTCCTTGAGGAACTAAGAGAATTTGCAGACAACAATGAACAGCTAAATATCTCTCCTCCCCATAGACCCAGCAGGACTTTGCTTCTTCAGTATACCATATTGCCAGGCATCTCTAGATTTATCACCCAATTGATCAAAATCATCCAAAGAATTCTCCATCGGTGGCTTTAAGGGCCAGTAAGTCCCATTTCTAGAAACTACTGATGCACCCGATTTCTCATCATCTTCTGACGGCGTTCCTGACCTGGACTCCGTGTGCATATCCAATGGTCTAGGTCTTTGTCCAGCTGATCTCAAACCTCTCATATTGGAGGAGACCTTGCCTGGCAATGGTGTGTAGGAAGATCCCTTAGGTATAAGGAAATCTTTAGGGAGAGAATCCATGTTCAAATAACAGTTCCTAGCCTTGGCATCAGTAATCAGTGCAGCCCAGTCTTCAGATTGCATCAAAGCATTAGCATTCCCCATAACCTGTCAAAGCATGAAGTTACATATCAGAAAATAAACCCAGAATTAAGCCATTTGGTCTGGTGAGCATGTAAAAATGCAGAAGCAGCTTATGTGATAATCTTAATCTTAAATGACAGGAATAACAGAAAACCATACCCAAAGAGCCCTTCTTGCACGAGTAAGAGCAACATTCATTCGACGGATATCTGCAACAAAGCCAACTCCATGATTTGATGCACGCACACAAGACATGATAATGACATCGCGTTCTTGGCCTTGAAAAGCATCTACGGTATTGATATACAGATCCTTCCCTTCTTCTGAATTTAAGACATCATCGAATTCACGCTGAAGGCATTTTAGTTGGAGCTTGTACGGAGTGATTATGCCAATAGAGACTTTCCCCAAAGCCAAAGATTTCAAAGTTTTCTGGAGATGCTCATACATGCGAAGACAAAACTGTGCTTCATGCATGTTCTGATAAGAGACAGATCCACCTCTGTGAGACTCCCGTCCATGTGTAATATCATAGAATACATAAGGTTTAAGTAAAGAGTCCTTGTAGTAAATCTCATCAGGTAAATTTGCCACACTTTCACTGTCACTAAGGCGTCCTTGGTAAAAATACCTCGAAGGGAAATCCCGAATTTGAGGATGCATCCTATACTGCACAGATAACAACATTGTGGGGCATCCTGCTTGCTGGAACCTTTCAAAAAGGCTTCTACTGTATAACAAGGTTCCAGCTGCCTTGCTGATTACTGTTGCAGGAAGCTGTTGAGGATCCCCAACAAGAACACACCGTGCTGCGCCAAGAGAAAGGGGAGGAAGGATCGCAACTTCACTGGCTTGGGCTGCCTCATCAATGACTACCATATCAAAACCATGAGTGAGACGAGAGAATAACTTGCGACCACTGCTGGAGACAGTAGTGAAAACAATCTCGGCCTCATTTGCAAAACTTGCCTCAAGATTAGCACGGGCTTCTTCCAAATTAAAGTTGCTTCCAGCACGAAACCTACCTTCTAAAATAAGAAAGCGAGACATCTCAACTAAAATTTTATCCCTGCCTTCAACCACTGCTGCAAGGTTCTGCAGCAATGAATCCCGATTCTGGTCCCTGGCCACAAGAACGTCTGGATCAACACCAACAGATCCTTGGGAACGAACAGCAGCAGCAGCAGCATTTAGTTCTCTTTGAAGAGAAGCTATCTGCTGAGACAACTGAGTTTCACGGCCTCTTAACTGGTGCATCCATCCTAAAACTTCCTCACGACTCTTGACCAAAAGCTGTTCAGTTCTGCGCTCAACAGAAACTGCCTGGGCAGCACGGGTTTGTGAATCAACCCCGACTCGAGCAACATCAGGCCGATAAACTTTCATCTCACCATCAATGAATCCACGATCAAGAACTCGAGCGAGAAGCTCATCAGTTGCCGCATTTGAAGGAGCACAAACTAACATTCTAGGCTTTGGACAGAGTTTTGGAAGAGTACGGAAGAGATTCTGGTCCATGTTTTGAAGAACCTCATCAATTGATCCCATAGGAATATTATCAGAATTGCTCTCATTTTGTTTATAGCTTTCAGGTGCTAGTTTCTTAAGCAAAGAAGTGTAGTAGTGCTGGTACTGAACCAGATGGATGACATTTAGCATTCCCCACACCGTATGTGTCTTACCTGTCCCTGGAGGTCCTTGAACAAGAGTAAAAGGCCATGTCTTTGTCATACCACTACTTGTACCAGCAGCTGTATGCATCGCAGCCCATTGAATTGCTGCTAACTGGGGATCATTGAATGTCCTATGCAGATGATCAACAAAGTTCTGCGTGAAGCATTCGGGCATGGCAGGCGACTCCTGCTCATATTTTGGGAAGTGCTCTGGACTAGGCTGAAGGATTGCATTTTGCATCTACACAAATGAGACATCTGTAAGTTGTTATTCCATAAAAGCAATATGAACTAGAAACAACCACTAAAATCATATAAATGAATTCAATTGTCACCTGCAAATTGAGACGACGAAATGCATGCAATGCAACGTACTCCCGCTGTGTTGTTGCAAGAGAACCAAGCACGGTAAGATACCAGATGCCTTTGGGTTGAAGCTTTCTCAGAATATGTTCATCATCAACCATGCTGGAAAAAATAACAAATAAAAAAAATTGTCAACATATTGGCCACAGGATACAAAACATTTATGATTAATAGAACAAAAGTCCAGGATAAGTGATAATCATCAAGCATACAGCCAACTTTAGGAAAGAAAATAGAGAATTTTGACATAACCTGTTAGATTCATATGAGTCCCCAACATAAAAATGGAGGATTGCCCCATGAGGATCACGTGTATCAATAGGTATGTGTCGCCTCACAGTACCAGCCACACGACCACTGATCTCAGGCTCCCCATCATCATCATTTAATGAGGTGTTGCTACGCTTAGCCCTAACTGCTTGACATAATGACCGTTAACATTAGTGGACCTGAGCTAAAAATTAATCAATATTCATACTGTAAATTCAAAAGGCAAAAATCTTATTCTTGTATCAAACCTGCTCCAGGCCTGGGGGATGAAAGAATGGCAACATCACCCTCCTTAAATGTCCACTTCCACTCATTTACTGGAAGGGCAATCGCATCATACCATCCTAAGCCAATAAGAGACATTCAGCTAATTAACATAACCAGAACAATAACAATACCTTCGTTATCTCAGCAGAGTATTTAAACAAAGAATTGATAATATATATATATATATATATATATAGAGAGAGAGAGAGAGAGAGAGAAAATGAGTGTGTAAACCGACTGAGAAAATGAAAAGTATGGTAAAAATTGTCCTAAAACACAGCTCCACTTAACTTATAAGAAAATTTCCTAGGATGGAGCAGTTGAGAAGAAGGAAAAAAAAAAAAAAAAAAAAGCATCGTGAGAAAAAAGGAATGCAAAAGGGACAAACCAAACATTCATACTGAGTTGCTGATGACATTGACTAACCCTGTATGAATGTTTCAGCCTGTTCAAGGTAGCAAGCATGCTTTGAAGCTATATATAAATATATAGGACTACTACAGTTCTACAAATTTTCACATTAAATTATATTCTAAATAATCCAAGACAATAGCATGGTGAGAAAGCATCATTAGATTTATTTTCCATTTTCCAAATAAATTTGCAACCAAAAAAAAAAATGAAGTGAATGAAAGATCAGGCTTGCTACCTCTTTCTCGCCTTTCAATGTTTTTTATACGGACCATCACATGAGAATCCCTTGAAACTGTTTCAGTTACCTCCTCCCACGTGCTATAAAGCTGTGCCCGGCATTCCTCAAAAAGCAAAGGCTCAAATACTCTAACATACTCTTCTACAGATTCAAAACGACCGGGAACACACTGGAGCTCAGTGTCCTCTGATGCAGAATAGTTTTAATTAGTTACACATATAACAAAGTGACCCAAAACAAAATTCTCTCCAAGAGACGGAAAGGAACAACCATACAAAAAGAAAATGAACAACACAATAGAATTGACAAACCAGACAATGAAATACTCAAACTAACAACATTTGCCATGGGCACATGCAATATAGGATGCAGGGAAATAAAATTAGTGAATCTCATTAATAATCATAGAATAAGCCATTACAGGAAAGGGGAACATTGGTTGTTATTTGTAGGAGGAAGTAAAAGTACAGAGAAGTAGTGGGTGGAAAAAATAAAAATATTTTTTTATATAAATTGTAAAATTATTATAATTAATAGTTTTCTATAGACAATAAAGTAGCGGAAGGCATTGTTGAAAACTAATCAAGACATCTCTTTGTTAATAGCACTGATATTATTAGCAACAATACTGCTTCTTACAAACTAACTATGCATATATAGGAACCTCCCACCAAGAGAAAAAATAAATAAAACAACAAGTTAATCAGGAATTTTCCATACTCTACAGACGTATTTTCATGAACACGGATGATGAGACCAGAACTGTGAATATTAACTAAAATTCACCAATTTAAATAAACAAGAAATCTGAAAGTTCTAAAGTATCGGTGCCATAAATGCTAGAAAAGTAATAAAAACAACAAAGTAAATAATATCCTTGTTATTTTACATTAGCTACATAATCCCTAAAACAATATAGAACTATGGCTCAATTACTCTAAACTTCAGTATGAAAGATATATTCTTCCATCCAACAGGATCTCCTGACGGTTGGACGCCCACCACATGTAGCTGTAGGAATCCCCTCCACTATGCGTGGGCCTGACCAATACAAACATCAGCTTTTACTTATTCAAAAACTTATGCAAGGAATCCTATTTCATCCAAAATTCCAAATTTTAATAGGAATAGGATATGCACAGATTAAGTAGCAAAGTCTGCAGATCTCATAACCAGTTAACCAAATGAAATACATAGGCAAATAACCTTCATCTCTCTCACAAACAAACAAGCACAGCATGAGAACCATAATAAATAAAGGGAGGGGGGGGGGGGGGGGGGAATGGTGATAACAATTATATGGTGAAATTGAGTAAATCAACAGCAGTGTCAATTTTAAAGTTGACAACACACAAACACGATTATTGGAGAAACAGGGCATTGACACAAGATAATAGGGAATGCCACAAAGCAATTCCAATTTCAAAGAGAAGGGGAAAATAGATCACCAATAACTCATTATAAACATAGTCAAAACATATGATTAGTTTATACCTGGACGGTGCCAAAACTTTTCATTGGTCACCTCCCGTATAAGGCGTTCCACTGACGTGTCCTGATATGGGGTACTAATAGCAGTTTGCTTCTTGGGTGGAAGAGTTTTCTTGTTTCCCAATTTAGGATCCATGGAGTTTTGACTTATCAGGGCTGGCTTCCTGTTGGACCCCTGAAAATTCTTCGGTTGCCTCAAATCAGTGGGCTGCTTCCATGAACTCTGTCTTGGAATGGGCGGCAGGGATCCCTCTGCAGAAATATCAGTGTCACTGTTTAGCCTCCTAGGCCTACCCAGTAGTCCAGAATTCATATCACCATTACATTCAGATTTAGGCTCAGTAGATTCCAGAGAAGTGCCTCCTTCGTTACATGATATGTCAACTTGTTTCTGGTCCCTCATCATTGGCTGAGTCTGCTTTTCTCCAATACGTTCAGAAGCTGGAGGAGCATTACGGACCTCTTTTACTGTTCGAGTGGTAATGGGTGGCGGAAAGGTTTGCCTTCTTGGCGTTGTAGTTTTGATAGGACCAGCTTGTTTGACATCTTCCAAATTAAGAAACATGGTCTGCCTATTACGTTTCTTGCCTAGCATTTCTTCCCTTTTCTGGTCTATCTTCCTCTTTCCAAGATTATTTGCAAACTTGCGTGCATGGGTTGCTTCAATACCTTTAACTTCTCTTTGTTTTGGGACCAAGCTAGATTCTTCTTGCCCATCGAAGGATGCCTCACCTTTGGCATTGCCATCTGGATTTCGGCCATTAATGACTTTCTGATCATTGTGATCTGGATCCAATCCTAAAGAAGCATGACTACTGTTTTCATCCTTGATACTCTGAGACATTTTGACACCAGAAGATCTATTGTCAGCAGGTCCACTAGAAGCAAAAAGATCCCTCGCTTCAGATGTCCCTTGCTCTTGTGAAGCTTTAGTCACTGCACTCAAACTATTGTTTCCAAATGCATCAGTAGAGCCCTCAGCATCAGACCACTCTCCTTCTTCTCTTTCAACAGATGCAGCTTCTGCTGAACCCTGAACTAACGATGATGAGGCTCTCATCTCCTCATCATTACTTGACTTTGAGGTACTCTTGGGATTTTGATCCCCAACCCTTTTCTGTTCAGCTCCCATTTCAGGGCCATCAGTGGATTTGGGCCGTATGAAAGGCTGAAAGCCAGATACAGATGATGCATGTGAAAAGGCATGATTATTTTGTATTCGTTGGGTAGAAGTTGATGCAGCAACCAAGTCAACGGTGTTGGGATTCACTGATGGAAGTGTCTTCTGTGGCTGGAAGCAGAATACACCATCACTCTCATTATCCTCAGCAGGGGGTTCATTGAGATCAAATAAAAGCCTTCCTCGAGAACCCATCTCATATGTAATCGCATACAATCCAAACTTTTAATACAGACAAGTTCTCCAAGTGCTCTTCTAGTTTTATTTCTAACAAAAAATGAACATGACATGCCAACAAAGAGGCAAGGCAAAAGGATCCACAGAGAACAGGTAAAAGGCGTTCTAAATGGACAGTGTATTCTGCAAATCAAGTATTGCAAACCAATCCATAAATATAGGGTAGGAAGAAAGCCAACATTTAGATACCAGGTAATTCAACAAACACACACACACACACACAAAAATAAAAGCCCCAACAGAAAAAGGATCACATTAAAACTAGATCTCAATGAGTCCACATATATAGCAATAAAGTTCAAAAAAACAATTCATAATTCATAACTTTAAATGCACAGAGTGCCCCAACCCCAAGACCAGTTCTTAAATTTGACATGTACATCTATTTTTCCAACGCTAAACAGTTTCATAGTACTCAAAACATAGCATATAGTTTGCTCACATAACACAAAAACACAACAAATAACACATACCCATCAAACACAGACACGATTTAACCTACAAATTAGGTATTATTCAATGTTGCCCAACTAAAACCCATCAATGACACCAAACAGTAGAACCAGTTTGCATATACCTACCCAAAAGCAAACCAAAAAAAAACCCTAATCATCACAAACTAATTCAAGCCCAAACCCTATTCTACAAATACATGTAAAAAAACAGTGCACCAATCACTAATCAAGCAACAAAAAAAAAAACACCCAGATCATCAAATTATCCCAAAATCCTCACCACTCACCAACTAACCCTAAGCATTAGTTTTTTTTAGGGTTTCCAAAGAAAATCAAGCACTTAGAGCAACTAAAAGCTCAAATCCCCAACACCACACACCTAATCCACTCCTCGAAACCAAGCATTCCAATCCATTGCAATCGCACACCCAAAAAAAAAAAAATCCCCCTCACAGATCGAAGCTTTAAAGTCATATAAAAAAAATCAACACCTCCACCACTCTCAAAATTGAATGCTTTTACTAATTCCCAATAGTCAAACCTCATAGATTCACTCACTGATACAACAAATTCTCATATATCTTCAAGTTCATTCCATCAAATTCAAAAAAATTTAAATTAAAAATTAAAATAAATTAAATTAAATTAAATTTTGGAGAGAGAATTTTACCTCTTAAGAGAGTACTTTTGAATCTAAAGAGGAGGAATTTTTAGATGTAATAGATTGAAGGCTCTCTATTTTGTGTATTTAAGTTTAGAGCTAGAGAGAGAAAGAGAGGCAGAGAGAGAGAGTTATAGAGAGAGAGAGAGAGAGATAGAATGCAAATATGTGGGGAACAAAGGGTATGGTTATGGGTTTATATAGGAAATATCGAACCCTTTTACCGGCCCTTTTTTTTCCGGCCACCGTTTAAGTTTTTCCGGCGAGTTTTTTTTTTTTAATTAAAATTTTTTTTTATCATTCCGAGGTTTGAAATTACACAAATCGCCCTCATTAGAGTGAGGAAAGAGGGTGGTTGTGGGAGTAATAGGAGGAAGCGGAGTAAGAGTTTTTTGGTAATTTGGTTTTGGGGTGGTGCTGGACTTACGTGTATAACGCTCACAAGTAAGAATCTTGTGCCGCAGCGAGTAATGGACGTTTGATTTGGTTTACAAGTGGGGTCCATCACTGAGTGCCACGTGAATGGAAAGCTTGAGGGCAAGATGGTAATTTTACTGGGGGAATAGTAGTCGAAGTAAACAAAAGTGAGTGAGTGAAAACTGTCCCCACGTGCGGTTGTGGCGTAGGAAACACACTGACCAATAGTTTTGGAACAGAGTTTTTTTTTCCTTTCGTGTGCGCCGATCTGAGAATTGAATTACGAGACTGCCAGTGCCACTTTGAGATTTTGGAGGGTGGTTGCACGCTCCACGAAAGTGCGTGGAAAAGAACAAGTTTTTGTACTAATTAGAAGGGGCACCTATGTAGGGACCTAGAAACGGGACTGCTTTCTATTGCTAAAATTCACAAGAAAATTTCATACCCAATATTTTTTTTTTTTTTAATATTTTTAAGTTCACATGAGACAATGTATATTGCCACTTTGCCATCTGTATCCGTTTCATCGTTCCTAATTTTCAGTAGTTTATTTATATAATATGAGTCAAAAAGTGTGTCTGGATACTGCTTATTTTGCTGAAACTGAAAAATTATTACTGAAAGTACTATAAATAAATATAACAGTTAGTTTAAATAGTACAGTCAGGCTCATGAATAGTGTCAAAAAGTGCAATGAGACCTATGAATAGTAACAAAAATAAGCTGAATAATGAAATAATTTTAATTTATAATTCTTTCCCAAACGTGCAAAGTGTCCATTTCCAAATAATTTATCTATATTTTTATTGAAATTTTTTTGTTAAAATAACTGTAAATAAAATAAGTAGATGATTCATATAAAACCCATAAAATAGTAAAAAATAAATAAACAATGATATGACTTATAAGCAACATGCACAAAGAGTTAAAAGTCAACTTAAAAAAAATGTTAAATAATTTGAAATAAAATTGAGTCAAAACATAGTGTGGAATTCACATAAAATATATAAATAAATAAATAAAGCTGGCTTATAATTACTTCTCATACTCACACCAAACCATCATTGGTGGCCACTTTTATCCAAATAGAAAAATTATAATCAGAATATATTTTTTTTAAATAAAAAATTAGTTATTTTCATCCTCAAATTATTTATAATTTTTAAATATTCAGCTTTTAATTGCATTGTTATACCATTTACTATGTAAATAAAATGTATTAATGAAATAAGTTTATTCAGCCATATTTTTATAATTGGAAGGAATTGACTTTTAAGATATAAATTATAATTTAATAAGAAGAAAAAAAAAAACTTATGATCAATGGTCTTGTACTATAAAGACAAAATTGATGAATTAGAGATATTTGATATTTCTAGTGATGGGGGAAAAATCATCAAACCAATGTCCTAAGGAGGACAATTCGAGCCTAAAATTAATAATTCTAATGGTGAAAGTAGTTGGGAAATTATTGAATATTGATATTCTCACCAGAACTTAGCCCCAAACGTCCAAATTTTGCCGATTGGATGATATTGGGTCAGATCCCAAGAAATTGTCGAATAATTATGAGGCAACTATTATACTGTTTTCTAATTTGATGTACATGTGTGTGTTAAATTGTAAATGGGTGAAACATGTACAGCACAAATTGGCTATCAATGAAAGCAATTATAAGCTCAAAATAATTGATTTTTGCATTGAATTTAGTAGGTTGACTATACCCTCCAATCGAATAATTCAATCCTGCTTTTTCATAAGCACTACCATTTTACATGGTAGCCTTAATGTCTTTGCACTAATGGTTATTGGTTACTAGTTACCAGTTTGAAGTGGCAAGAAAAAAATATATCATTGGATGAAAGATCGAAGGCATGAAATGAAACCATTCAAAAAAACTTCTAAATAAGAAATTAATATGCTCTCAAAATTTTATTTATTTTTATTTTTTTTACTACTAATGATAACTAGTTTTTTTTTTTTTTTTTTTTGATAAAAAATGATAACTAGTTAATCCAACGAAATAAGCAATAGTGGTATAGTTTACTATAAAGATGGTAACAACTAATACATAGAGAGTGAGAGTGGTGCTAAGCCAATTCATAATTTACTTCTTCTTCTTTTTTAATCATTTTTTTTTCAAATATAAAACTCACACAAAAGTGAAATAAAATAAAACCTCACATCATCCATCTAAAGAATAATATTTATAACCATAGTTGTTTCCTCTCTGTTTTTTATTTTTTATTTTTTTAATCCTTAAAAGTGAAGGCATTTTGATAACTTAATGAACAATATTCGTATCTTCATATCTCAATTAAATTGTGTCCATATAAACATTTCATTAAGAGAACAGACAAGAAAAATGATTCCATTGTTTTTTCATGTGTTTGCTAAAGAAAGGATATTAGGGTAAAGTGCATTGGTGCGTGACCAAACTGCCATACAGTTTGGTGGCATGCTTGGCTGGTGGCATTATTTAATACTCAAAAACCTAAGGCACGCTCAAAGTATAAAAATAAGTTGGATAATCTCTACCAAAAATAATTAAAAGGTGGATAAAAATAAAATAAAATAAAACAACAAAGAGGAGCTTGGAAATTTATAACAAAAAAAACATGGATAAAAAAAAAAACAACAACAAAGAGGAGCTTGGGTTTTTTTTTTTTTTTTTTTTTTTTTTAAACAAAAATTTTGGAATTTGGATTTGAGAAATAAATTCTCCTCGTGACTCGGGGCAAAATGACTCGGTCAGCATTTTTTTTGCTGTCACATAGGAGCCCATAAATGAACAGAAAAATTGGGGCCCATGTTATTTCCAGATGCTGGGCCCATAAACTCCTTAATCCTTATCTTTTTTTTAGTTCCTCCTTAATCCTTATCTTGAAACTGTCTGGTACAAAAGAGGTAATATTGGATTTGGAGCCACGATTAGATAGAATAGGACAACCGGAATTTTTTTTTTTTTTTTTTTGGGCTCTTTCATTTTGCATTTTTTACTTTATTGTTTTATATAAATTGATAATGCCAAAAATCGTCAGTGAGTCGCACGGTCTTCATATACTCTAGACAGAACCTGTGAAACAGAAACAAAGAAGACCTGCAGAGAATACCGTTGTGGTACTAGCCAAATATCCTCCGAAGGTTAAATTAGAGAACTTTCACAACTCTAAAATACCAGAGTTTGAGTAAATTATACGTACCTTGATTTGTGAGGGTTTTGAGATTTTATAGTAGCGTAGAGCTGACATTCGTTTTTTGGCGGGAAAGGTCTTTCCTTGTAGGAAAGATCCTCATTAATACTCATATTTTACGGAATCTTTTCATTGTAAGGACTTTCTTGATTAAGGTTAATCGTGGGGTGCAAGATTTTTCATTGTATAGATATCCATGGGGGTCAAGCAAGGCCATGTTGGATCCGTTGGCCTCTCCTCCCCGTTAGGCCCTTAACTCGTCTGATGGTTTCCTGTCGACTTACAGAGATGCCCGTTGAGTTTCATTGTGGGGTCACGTTTGGTGTCGTTGACCTAAAAGTCTTCCGTCGGTTTTGGTGAAGTTGACAGGTATGTGGGTGCCGTCGACCCTTTTTGTGCAATGCTTCAGGGGTATTAAATTTATGGCTAAAATATCCCCATCAGCTGCCCCCTACTCTGTGGTATTGTCAGTTTTGGCTGATGGGCCACGGAGTACTAAAGTATTTGTGACCATTAATTATGTGTTTTATTAAAGAGTGTGTCATTAAATGGTGTAGGCAACCTTAAGCTTAAATGCCAGGCGACATGTGGCACTCGCTGGTTGGCCTCGTTTCCAATCAAAAGCGTCGCTTCATTTGTCGCGCCTCTTCACTCTATAAATATTTCACCACGTCTTCTCATTTTTCATTATTTCATCTTTGCAAATCTTAAGAAAGAGAGCTATCATTTCGTCATCTTCGCTGTTGTCAACTTGCTGATCTCGTCACCTTTACGGAATTGTCCATTAACCTTGTAATTCCCCTTCTCTTTTTCATTCCTTTTCTATTTCTGTTTTTCTAGTTGGTCGTCACTTCTATAAAGAGACTCGTCAATTAGGTTCTTAGAATACCTCTGTCACTTGTGGGTGAATAGATGTCAGGAGATAGAGAAGCAACGAGTGAACAGTCATCGTCAGTCCATAAGGGAGCAGGCTACAACGAAGTCTACCCGTCAGTTCATAGGCCCGAGGAGGGCTTATCATGGTCGTCAGAGAGGGAACCTTTTGCCTATTCTCCTGATGACAAAGAAGATTTTGACAGAGAATGAGTAGAGGAAAAGGATGAATATGACTAGGGAGAGGGGGAGAATAAGGAGGAGTATGAGGGAAAAGGTGACAAAGAAAAAGGAGAGAACGAAGAGGAGTACGAGGGAGAAGGTGACGGGGGCGAGGATGAAGTTGATGGAAGAGCTTATGAGGAAGGAAGTTTAGGAAGCTTTGGGGATGGTCACACCAGTCGCTTCATCCTTTCCACGATATGGACGGTTAACGACTTTAAGCCGATAATGACGACCAATATCTTCAAGACCTTACGGGACCATTATCAAATCCCTGATAACATTCCAATCCGTCTGCTCAGAAAGTTTGAAAAGTGCTACTCTGGGAAGATCGCGAATGTCGGCATGTATGACGTCATGTTCACAATAGGGTTGAGGTTGCCATTGACAACATTACACTGTCAATTGGCCACTTTCCTAGGTCTATCTGTCAATCAAGTAGCTCCTAATGCTTGGAGGATATTCATAGGGACTGAAATCTTTTGAGGTCATCTTAGTGGGAGGAATCGTCAGCTTATCTTGGATAAGTTCTTTTGATGCTACATACCCCAACATATCTCCTCATCTAAAGGGATATATCATTTTGCAACGAGGAAGAAGTCACTTAGGTTGGTGTCAAACATGCCGACTCTAATAGAAATTGGAAGAGTAGATATTTTTTCGTTCAAGAGATAGACTAGGTATGCCATCGAGAAAAATGGGTGACGATGCCTCATGGCTTTGACAATACTTAGGGCATCATCGAGGATTCAGGTTTAGTACCATCTGCATTTTTATTTTTCCTCTGTTTATTTTGTTCAAGTGTTTAACGTTGTCTGCTTCTTCTCTTTTTTAGCTAGCGTGCATCCTCATATAACTGACAAGCAGAAGGCTTTCATCCGTCGAGTGCTTGAGATCCCCTTTAATGAAAGGAAGTGCAGGGACCTAATCACCCTTGACACGTTGCATGCTTATTATGGTGGTCCTATGCCGACGCTTGCAGATTGTAAACTAAACACATATTCCCGTCAGCGTAAATTCTTACTCATTTGCTTCGTCCTTTCCGTTGTATTCTTTTCGTCTGCTTATATAACATCCGTCCCTTATCCTTCATAGAAATGGAGACAGCGAGGCAAAGAGCCTTGGTGAGGGCGCCAACTACGGCGCACAAGTAGAAGGAGAAGGAGGGGGCATCAACGTTGGCTCCCAAAGGCGTCAGTAAGGGATCGTCCAAGAGGAAGAGTGAAGAGAAGGACGATCGTTCACTTAAGAAAGGACCGGTCATCCCTGTGGGTGATAAACAAAAGAAGTCGTCGCCTCCCAAACCTAGCCATGGAGTTGGTAAGGGTTTAATGACGGTGACTGGTCCCGTCACCCAGGGAACCGTTCGTCGTCTTCTCACGCATAAGGAACATGTCATTGAGATGATTGAGTCAATCATCAAAGAGATGGACTTGGACCTTTGTGTTGAACAGATGATAGAAGAATTGGGGGCATCGAGTCTTTTTGACCTTTCTAGGGTACGTCCTTTTTTTCAACCTTTCTTTTACTTTGTTGTTCATTCATTGGTTGACAGTTGTCTTGTTTTTAAGCGCTGGTGTGTATGAAGTCACTTTAAGATAGGAGCGTCACCTAAGAAGGGATGATTAGTCGACTTTGGAAGCGTAATGAGACCCTGACCAATGAGCAGGAGTAATACAAGGGGGCCCTCCTACTCTTAACAAGAAAGTGATGACCTTAACCGAAAAGCTGAAGGAGGAAGCCCGTCTCCGAGAGAAGGCGCAAGAGGCCAAGGCGAACCTGGAGAATGAGCTGGCGGCCCTTTATAAGTAGGTAGAAACGGCCAGGGCTAATGCCATAGCAGAGTTCAAGGCTTCCCAACCTTTTATTAATGCATGTGCAGTCTATTATGGCGACAGGTTTGAGGACTACCTGAAACAGGTCAGGTCCGTCTACCCAAACCTAGACCTATCCAAAGTCACCATGGACGACTTGCTACTGACGACCCCTGCAGATGGAAACACCGTCAATGAGGAGACCGATGACTCTACTTAGTCAAAGTGGGATCCAAAAGATGACGGTGTGGATCTTGCTTAACCTGCTGTCGAAGGACCGGTTGCTCCATTGGCTCCGTCTGCTGATGACTCTTCTTCAAAAGACGATGAGATCCTTTCTGCCCCGGACGCTGAGAACCCTTCAATATAGTTTTAATTTTTTTTTTAACTTTTTTTGTATCCTATCTTATTTTTAGACTATGTTAAGTGCCCTTTTTGTTTTTGGGCCCTGTAAACACTTCTTTTAATTTACGGCGTCGGTTTAATACTTTGTTATTTCATTTGTCGCTCTTGGTATGCTTTTATTATATGTTGATTCTTATTTTGAGATATGCATATGTCCGTCCATCTTTGTGCATACATGTTAGGATGTACTTGTCCCCTAAAGGACTTGGTGAATAATTGGGATGAACCCGTCTACTTTGGTGTACTCGTCCACTTATAGGCTTAATAATAAACTCATATACTTGTGGACCTGATAATGAACTCGTCCACTTAGGGACTTAATGATGAACTCGTCCACTTATGGACTTCATAATCTCAATGCATCCACATGGGATGAACTTGTCCACTTATGAACTTAATGATGAACTCATCTATTGGTGGACTTAATAACGAACTCGCCCACTTATGGACCTAATAATGAACTTGTCCACTGGTGGATTTAATAATGAACTCGTCTACTTGTGAACTTAATAATTTCAAGGCATCCTCATGGAATAAACTCGTCCACTTGTGGACCTAATAATGAACTTGTCTACTGGTGGATTTAATATTGAACTCGTCCACTTGTGGACTTAATAATTTCAAGGCATCCCCATGGGATGAACTCGTCCACTAATAGACTTAGTCACAAATGAAGTTTTGTAGAGACATATACATACACAAGTCATATCTGAATAACTCCTCTTATTATGATAAATGCGTGCATAAGTAAAAAATTGTTCTTTGAAGAATAAAAACCTGTCATTCGGGCTTAAAAAATACTATAGATAGTAAAAATGAACTAAAAGGAAGTAAACTGGAAATGAGGAGTATTGTTCTTCGTGCCATTGTTTACTAATAGTATTTATTCAGGTGCTCTGTGTTCCATGGGTGGTGCAACTTTCATCCGTCTAGCGTCTCCAAGTGGTAGGTTCCTTTCCTCTGCCATGAAGCGATCTTGTAGGGTCTTTCCCAATTAGGTCCTAGCTTTCCCTGTGAGGGATCTCTTGTAGTGCCCGTCACTTTTCTCAATACGAGATCTCCAACGTGGAATTCTCTGTGCCTGACTCTTGAGTTATAGTGCTTGGTCATGAGGTTCTGGTACCGCGCTAATCTTTGTTCAACCGTTGCTCTAACCTCATCCACCAAGTTAAGCTGCAAGCACATAAATTCATCGTTCCTGCTCTCGTCATGGTTTCCCACTCTGTAGCTTGTAAGTCCAACCTCAGCTAGGATGACGACCTCGTTCCAATACACTAGTCGAAACGACGTTTCTCCTGTAGGTGTCCTCGTTGTTATCCTATACACCCATAGTACACTTGGCAACTCTTCTGGACATATACCCTTTGCCCCCTTGAGTTAAATCTTGATGATCTTAAGCAAAGATCAGTTCGTAACCTCAACCTGTCCGTTGGCCTGAGGGTGGGTGGGTGAGGAGTAGTGATTCTTGATTCCCAGTTGTAAGCAAAAATCTCTGAACGAGTCATTGTCGAATTGTTTTCCGTTATCTGAAACCAAGATTTTAGGGATCCCGTACTTGCAGATGATGTTCCTCCAGACGAAACTTCACACGTTCTTCTCTGTGATAGTGACCAGTAGGGGTGTTCACCAAACTGCAAAAACCGCACCAAAACCGCCTGCAAAATGACATAACCGCATTGCACCGCAAGTAATAATGCACCGCACCGCATGGTGCAATGCAGTTTGCGGTTTTATAATAAGAAAACAGCACAAACCGCACCGCATTGCACCCTCTCTATATATTAATATATTTATTTATTTTTAATATTAAATATATTATTAATAGTTTAATAACCCTAATTTTCAAAAAAAAAAAAAGTTTAATAACCCTAGCAAGTGTTGACTATAAAAGCAATTCCAAAATAAAGAAAAATTAGCTCAATAATTTAAAACTTGGCCAAAAAAAAGAGAAAAGTTAGTTTTGGGCTGAGTAGAAAAAGCCAAAAATTTGAAAAATATATCGATTTCAAATCGCATCTTATACATAGTATCACACATGTGACCGCAAAAATGAGGTGCGGTGCGGTTATGGTTTTAGCTAAACTCTAAACCGCACCACACCACACCGCACCGCATCACACATGTGACTGCAAAAACAACGTGCAGTGCAATTATGCTTTTAGCTAAACCGCACCGCAAAATGCGGTGCTAAAAATGACCCAAAACCGCACCGCGAACACCCCTAGTGACCAGGGCTTCAGCTTCCACCCATTTGGTAAAGTAATCTATGCCAACCACTAAGAACTTCAGTTGTTTCATCGCTATTGGGAATGGGTCCATGATGTCTAATCCCCATTGAGCGAACGGCCACGGAGGCGTTAATGGAGTAAGCTCTTCTGTTGTTTGTTTGATGACATAGCCAAACCTTTAACATTTGTCGCAGGCTTTGACATAGGCATGGGCATCATTCTAAATGGTGAGCCAATAGTATCCAGCCTAAATTAGCTTATGCACCAATGACCATGACCCGAAATGGTTTCCGCAGATCCCCTCATGGACTTCTCTCATGACATAGTTTACTTCCTCGAGGCCCAATAACCTTAGGTACGGGCAGGAGAAGCCTCTTTTGTACAAGATATCCTTTATCAAGACGAATCGTGCTGCCTGGACCTTCAGCTTTCTTATGGCCTCCTTACCGTCAGGTAGTGTACCATCTTTCAAATAAGAAACTATCAATGTGGTCCAGTTGCTTCCCAAGTCTATTTCCTACACACTGATGCCATTTATCAAAAGTAAGACCTAAACAAAAGAAAGTACCTTGCTGGGGATGAGCATATGTTTTGCTGATACAGCTTTGCCGAGACAGTCGGCTTGCTCGTTCTCTTCCCTAGGGATTTGAATAAACTTGGCCTAAAACGTGCCCACTCGTTTCCTTACTTGCTCTAGATATTTCTTCATTCTTTCCCCTTTGCATTCGTAGTCACCATTCACCTGTTTCATGACCACTTGAGAATCACCGTACACAACCACACTTGTGGCCCCTACGGCTCTGGCGAGATCCAGTCCTACCACTAGGGTCTCGTACTCCGCTTCATTGTTGGTCATAGGGAAGTCGAGACGAACCATACACTCGATCTCGTCCCTTTCTAGAGAATGAAGTACTATACCTGCCCCACCAGCCTGCCTGTTAAATGATCCATCTGTGTGAATACTTCATTAGGTATGCTCTTCTGCCCCTTGACCTTCCATTAGGTATGCTCTCCACGCGGGCGGTATTGTACGTCAAATTCGCTTAATTCTATTGCCCATAGCGCCATCTGTCCAGCTGCTTCAAGGTTACTCATTGCCCGCCATAGAAGCTTGTCTATTAAAATGACCACAGTGTGGGCCTGGAAGTATGGCTTGAGCTTATGAGCTACGGTAACTAAAGCGAAAGCAAGCTTCTCCATCGATGGGTACTTCTCCTCTGTGCCATGGAGTGCTCAACTAGTATAGTACACAGGCTTCTGCACCCTGTCTTCTTCTCTGACTAAGGCCACACTTACAGTAGCCAAGGAGATGGCCAAATTGAGAAATAACTCTTCCCTTGGTTGGGAGGGACTTAGCAATGATGGGGAAGAGAGGTATGCTTTTAAATCATTAAAAGCTTGTTAGCATTTGGTTGTCCACTCGAAGGACTTCTTCAACGTGCGAAATAAAGGTAAACACTTGTCTGTCGCCCTCAAAACGAATCGGTTTAGTGCAGCCACCTTGCCGTTGAGGCATTGCATTTCTTTTGTGTTCCTTGGTGGTGCCATCTCCATGATGGCTTGGATCTTGTTTGGGTTGACCTCAATACTTCTTTGAAACACCATGAACCTTAAGAATTTTCCAGCCGTTACCCCAAATGCACATTTACTTGGATTGAGCTTCATGTTGTAAGAGCGGAGGTGTCAAAGGCCTCCTTGAGGTCGTCTAAATGATCATTCTCCCTTCAACTTTTTACTAGCATGTCGTCCACATAAACTTGGACGTTTCTTCCGATTTGATCCTCAAACATTTTGTTCATGAGCCTCTAATACGTTACGTCCACGTTCTTGAGACTGTACGACATCGCCTTATAGCAGAAGAGGCCTTGATTAGTGATGATCGAAGTTTTCTCCTGATTAGCTTTGTCCAATTTGATTTGATTGTAATAAAAAAAATGGATCCATGAAGCTTAATAACTGGTGTCTTTCTGTCAAGTCTACTAGGATGTCAACCCGCAGGAGGGGGTAGCTATCATTGGGGCACGCCTTGTTCAAGTCCATGAAGTCTACACACATCCTCCAGTCCTGTTGACTTTTTTAACTATCACTACATTGGTCATTCCTCCAAACCCAATAAGCGGCACATTGGCTGGCACGAGTCGCTCCTTCTCGATCCTCATCTGTTGGAATGCCGAGTAGTAAAGAATATCAGCAGAGCTTCCATTATCAACTAGGACTCGATGAGTGTTATAGTCCCCTACCCAAATACTAACAACGAGTGCATCGTCGCATTGGTGTTGGAGATGTCTAGTGTCTTCTTCAGAGAGTCTGATTATAGGGTCGTCAACCTATGTCATCTTTGGGATGAAACCTGTCAGCTAGACTTTTTGATCCATCTTGAGGTAAGTCTTGTAGGCCTTCTTTGATGAACCAGAAGCCGCGGTGCCCTCTACAATCATCCTTATATCCCCTACGGGTGGCCTGGGGCGCTCGTTATCCCTTCTAGCAACTTGTTCCTATGGTGGATCTGCCCTTTCTTTGTTGACGAATCGTTGCAGTTTCCCCTGTCTAATAAGGGCTTCAATTCAATTTGTTGCTTCAAATCATAACACTTAGACGTGTCGTGGCCGTGGTCTCGATAAAACCAGCAATACTTGTCCCTAGACCTCTTACTGGGATCTCCCTTCAACTTGTCGGGCCATACCAATGCTGCATCATCCTTGATCTGCATCAGGACCTAATCAATAAGGGCAGTCAGCGGGGTGAAGTTCACAAATCTTCTAACGGGGGGCTAGGAGCGCCTATCCTCCCGTTGATCTCCGGCTTTGGTTGTCTTTTGCCCCCTGTCCTGTCATGTATTTTCTTGCCTTTCCCTTTTCCTGGGTTTATCCTCTCGAGTTAGTAGCGCATTTTCGACATTTATGCACTTAGTAGCTCAATAAAGCACATCTGACATGATCTTTGGGTCATTTTTGTATAAAGAGAACATAAACTTCCCCTTCCGCAATCCATTGGTGAATGCAACAACAAGTATATTGTCATCAAACTCGTCTATTAAGAGGGCTTCCTTACTGAAGCGGGTTATGTAGGACCTCAGCGTCTCATTCCCCCGTTACTTGATGCTCATCAAGCATACAGTGGACTTCTTATACCTGTGCCTCTTGATAAAGTGTGAGGCAAACTGCGCGTTCAGTTCCTTAAAGGTACTAATGGAATTAGGCATTAATCTACTGAACCATACCCTTGCAAGACCCTTCAGTATAGTCAGGAAGGCTTGACACATGATCTTGTCCGCCACGCCTTGCACCTACATAAGGGTTTTGAATGACTCCAGGTGATCTTTAACCCATCATAGGCTTCTACTTGTGGCATACGGAACTTCGGCGGAAGGGGGAACAAAGTGGTAGGTGCTGTAAAAGGTGAGTCTGTCCGGTGAACTAACTCGTCGAGGTCGCTTGACACCCATCCTCTAAGGGTGTTCATCATGAAGTTCATCCGCTCTTTCATCATCTGCATCTTCGCGACTATATGTAGTGGGGCTATTTTCACGACAGATGGACGGCTAGTATCTTGTCGCTCTGGTCTGCTTTGAGCATTACTGCCTTATGGTCCTTCTTGGTCCCTCATTTCGACGCTAGTGCCCTCTTGCTCTTCCTCGTGATTGTTGGGCCCAGCATCCCTTTGGCGTAGCTATTTCTCCAAGTCATGATTCTGTTTAGTAAGGCGTTTCACAGCCACAACTAGGGAATGTACTTGTCTTTCAAGAGCAGTAGTGCGTGGTTCGTCTTTGTTATTGTTGTTGGTTGCCATCGAGTGATTGAATACCACACAACCCTTTGTCTGGGAAGTGGTAGTATGACTGTTACTATTCTAGCTCTTTCCCACAGACGGTGCCAACTGATGATGCCAAAAATCATCAGTGAGCCGCACGGTCTTTACGTGCTTTAGACAGAACCTGCAAAACAGAAATAAAGAAGACCTTGCAGAGAGTACCGGTGTGGTATCGGCCTACTCATTAATACCCGTATATTGCAGGATCTTTTTCTTGTGGGGACTCTCTTCATTAGGGTTAATCGTGGAGTGAAAAATATTTCCTTGTATAGATATCGGTGGGGGTCAAGCAAGGCCATGCTGGATCCGTCGGCCTCTCCTCCTGGTCATGTCCTTAACTCGTTCGATGGTTTCCCGTCGGCTTACAAAGGTGCTCGTCGAGTTTCATTGTGGGATCACGTTTGGTGTTGTCAGCCTAAGTCTTTCATTGGTTTCTGTGAAGCTAAAGGATATGTGGGTGCAGTCGACCCTTTTTGTGCGATGCTTCGGAGGTATTAAATTTATGACTAAAATATCCCTATCATACATATTTTTAAATTTTCATTGTTCTATTAGGTACAATTGCTACATTTTAATTAAGTTTTAAGTTTTAACAGATATATCATATAAGTACTGATAATTTTGAAGGTTTAAAAAGCAATTTCCATCATTCCATGACAATTTATCGCTAAAAAAAATAAAACTAATAATTTTTTAAACTACTAATAAAATACTATTAGTTAAAAGAGAAACATCATTGTATGTTCACAGTTTTAAACATTGGATTGAAAAAATAACCGGCTTATGTTTGAATTTGTCAGACCAATTAATGTGGTCCACTTTTTAAAATTCTTCTTTTAAAAATAATTGAAAAGGTTATATATATATATATATATATATATATATATATATATATATATATATATATATATATATATTTTAAATTCTTTATTAAATATTTGTATATCATATTTTTTTAAAATAGTAAAATATTTAATTCCATTTACTAACACACTCACAATAATGTATAGTAATAACTTATTTATTACTATACATTGTTATGAGTGTGTTAGTAAATGGAATTAAATGTTTTAATATTTTAAGAAAATATATTGTACAAATATTTAATAAATAATTTAAATATATATTTTTAATTGTTTTGCTTTCCTCAAGTACTTTTTTAATTGGAAGTCTCCTTTTATTTTAAATACACAATAACAAGTTGTAGTGAGTTTTAATCTCCACATTTTATTTAGTTAGTGAGTGATGTGACAGTTTTTTATTAAAATAAAAAGAGATTTTAGTTTAAAAAGTATTAGAGTTAAGCCAAACCCTATTTTTAAAAGACTAGGGTCTAGGGACGCATGACTCTAAAAAAATATATGTATAGAGAGACACAACTTTTGTCATAACTATTTTTATAAATTGCTTATATATAATTTGATAATTATGGTAGTTATTAATATACATTATTATGAGTGTGTTTGTAAATGGAATTAAATATTTTACTATTTTAATAAAATATGTAATATAAAATTTAAATATAAAATTTTTTAAATATATATTAGTTATTCTAAATCAATGCTTTTGAAACATTTGTTAACATTTCCCATTTATATTATTGATTAATTTAGTTATATATATGTGTGTGTACACGTGTGTTCGTGCACGCTCTCTTTTAATATCTTATTGGACATTTTGGAAACTTTAAAAAAAGGAATGCTTTATTTCTTTTATTTTCTTTTTTGACAGGGAAAATTGAGATTTCATTAAAGTTTTAACAAATAAAAATCAGTTATATAACTCTCTATCTTTTTCTCAATCTATCACTCAATATTAAGGTTCATCTTCAATCCATACAAGATCATGACTTAAGTTCTTTGCAATAATATATAGCATGCTAGTCTTTTCACACGTGATAGTTATATATTATGTGTCATTATAAAAATATAAAAATTGTGGGGTGTTTTAATTCTAAATAAAAAAGTTAAAATTTTAAATTGAATTTATTCAATGTTATTTTCCCCAAACAAAACAATTTGAAATTTAAAAGGTGAAAAAAATAAGGATGTGTACAAGATTTCATTTTTTATTATAACTTATTAATGTGCCATAATACGGTTGATGCAACATAATTTTTATATAGGACCTTAAATACAACACCTTTATTGTACGACATTTAAAATATTTCATTATTTTTGGGATAGTCCAAGTATCTGAGATGGCATGGACATCAAAGATGGGTGAGGCACACTCAACATAGATGCGATGGGATTGAGATTCTATGTAATAGTTTTAGGTACAATATCTATGTTATGGGTGCAATACCCATGGATGATGACGAGCAAAAGTTAAAATGTTAATTTTCTTCCAAGTAATTAGATCGAACAAAAAAGTAAGATTTTACTATATGTGGACAAATGACAAGTTAAGTAACTCGTAAATAAGTTCAAGCTTGTTCGATAAGAAAATTGACAAGGCTTGAGTATAAAATTATTCTATACATCCTTACAAACTAAGGAATAAAACTCAACAGACACAATCATGCCTCAACCATGGAGAAGGCCTCCAAGGTTGAACTTTTTGCCACTCCCCTTATTACCATCTGCCGGTGGTGGCTCCCTCTACCTCTCCCAAACTTCCCATATTCTCTCTCACACCTTCTCTCACTCTTTAACTAGGTTCACTCTAGTTGATTAAGACCTGTGAATAAGTTATTTCTCAAACAAAAAACTTATGACTTCTGAAAGACTTCTCAACGCATATAGAAAAAAATTACATAGCAGGCTTCTCAATGGTGGAGAAATAAAGTGATGTCGAATGACAAGTGGTGGATCATTGGCATGGTGGCACGGTGGCACAAGGGCTGCGAAACTCGAAGTCAAAGAAGTTTTGGCTCTGATTTTTAGTTTTTTGTTTTATGGAAAGGTTGATTTAGATATTAGAGGGGCGGTGACTATTATGTCCTTTTTGTTTTTATTTTAATTGTTGTTGTTGTTTTGTTTATTATTTATTTTTATAATAATATGACGTGAGATGTTATTGTTGGAGTAAAAGTTGATTTTTAGGCTATACCAAGTTTATTATCTTTTCCATAATATATATTTTTTTAATTTTGTACTCTTCATGACTAGTAAGTAGACTATCGCACATCCTTAGTATAGTAGTTCCTAAATATAAATATTTATAGAGTGTGAAAAATAAGGGTTGAAGTTCAAATATCTTTTTCATAATAAATGTTTATATAAATATTTATAGTAGAATTTTTATCTTTTTTATATATATATATATATATATATACTGGAGAATTATTTTATGGACAGGGCTGGTTTGAAAGTGATCCACAATACCTTTTTCCAATTATAATTTTAAATCACTAATCCTTGTGAATACTCTGATACATTCTGATACAATTGTGCTGATTTAAAGGTTAAAACTGAAGGTACTTCTAGAAATACAACTTGCACTATTTCAAAAAATGAAAAAGAAATTGTTTCTGATGAACATACTGATTCTGACACTATTTCTTCTGTTCCTGCTAAAGAGATTTTAAATGATAAATTACCAGAAACCAAAAGATTCGTTGAAAATCCCGAACCTATGTCTTTTACACAAAATTGGTATTCCAAATCTTTTTCTCCCGATATACAGTTTCAAGAAAGAGTTTTTCAACCACAATTTTCTGTTTCTATTGATAAACTTTACAAATGGAGTATTGCTGAATTATCTGAACAAAAAATCAATAGTCATATGTCTAAAGTTGGTATTACTCATCAAAACAACTATGACAGTGATCAACCTGATATTGTTGATTTACTTGATAATGATTTCTCTAGCACTCTTCATAAATGGCGGGATCTATATCCCACAGGTTTGCCTATTTTTGCCAAGCATATTGGTTGTGATACTTTTGTTGATCTTCCTTCTAATATTTCACCTCGTGTTTTTGGACTGTCAAACATTTTAAGATATTCTACTATGATTGGTTGCAAATGGTATCAAGATGTTTTTGTTTCCAGGAATATGCTTCAGCATGATTGCCATAAGCCTTGTTGGAAAGAAAGGTTTATTGACGGTACGCCTCCAATCTTTGCTCATAAAGTAAAACAGGTATTAATAAGTACAACTGATTCTCTTAATTATGATAACCCGACCTATGATAACATTTTTAATGCTATTAAAAAATTTGATGCTAATATGGGTAATAATAAAAAACTATTAACGTATCAATTACAGAAAAAAGCTAATTTTTGTAAACAAAATGCTTTACTTCCTATTGGACATAAAGGGAAGAAACATGATAAGAGTCACAAAATATATAGTCATAAAAAATATAAAAGATACAACAACAACTTTGTTAAACCAAATGATTTTTATGTTAAAAAGAAAAATGTTTCTAGAAAATATAAACAACTGGGTAAGTTTAAAAATAAGTTTAAAATGTTAAAAATTATTAATAAAGATCAAAAAGAACTATTTAAAATCCTTGAATCAAATAATTCGTCTAATTCTTTCAAAGATGATTTTTTAAACTGGTTAAATCTGTTAAAAATAATCCCCTGCAAAAATATTAAGTTTGTTAAAACTCTTACTAAAAGTAAAGAAAAATCCAAAGATTTAACTGTTAATGATTTACAGCATGAAATTAATATTATTAAGCAAGAGATAAGCAAGTTAAAACATAAAAATAAGAATATTAATCCAGAGCTGGTAATGCTAAAAGTTGGTAAAACTAGTAAAAAACATGATGAGCACAAAGATGGAGATGAATACAGTCAACAGGCTCTTCTTTCTGATAAAGGTATTACTGATGTTTTCATTGATTCTCAACTTGCTCTTGTCAATAAAATACTTCTTCCAAAATGGTTTACAAAAGTTAAAATTGTCGTTTCTCCTGATTATCATTTCACTGTTATTGCCATGATTGATTCTGGTGCGGATATGAACTGTATCCAAGAAGGATTGATCCCTTCAAAATATTTTGAAAAATCAACCGAAAGATTGGTCTCAGCTAATGGTTCTCAAATGAAAATCAAATATGAATTGAATAATGCTCATGTCTGCCATGATAATGTTTGCTTCAAGATTCCTTCTGTTCTTGTCAAAAATATGACTGATAAAGTGATTCTTGGTTTGCCTTTTATAAATGCTTTGTATCCTTTTCTTGTTGAACATGATGGAATTACTACTAATCCTTTTGGACAAAAAGTAAAATTCAAATTTGCTTCAAAAATTGAAATTGATGGTGCTTTAAACTTGATCCATGCTAAAGTTAAACACCTTAACTTCCTCCAACAAGAAGTTAGATATAAGAAAATTGCTGAACAAATTTCTAATAAATTATTACAATAAAAAATTGATAATTTTGAAAAAATGTTGATTGATAATGTTTGTTCTGATGTTCCTAATGCTTTTTGGTATAGAAAGAAACATATTGTTGACTTACCTTATGTTAAAGAATTTAATGAGAAAAATATCCCCACCAAAGCTCGTCCTATTCAAATGAATGCTGAAACTGTTGAATTTTGTAAAAAAGAAATTAATGATTTATTGGAGAAAAAATTGATTAGGAATAGCAAGTCCCCTTGGTCTTGTTCTGCTTTTTATGTTCAGAAAAATGCTGAGATTGAAAGAGGAACTCCTCGATTAGTAATTAATTACAAACCTTTGAATAAGATTTTAGAATGGATTAGGTATCCTATTCCCAATAAGAATGACCTGGTTCATAGGCTGAGTGAAGCCGTAGTATTCTCCAAGTTTGACATGAAGTCTGGGTTCTGGCAAATCCAGATTAGCGAAAAGGATAGGTACAAAACTGCTTTTACCACTCCTTTTGGACATTATGAGTGGAATGTTATGCCTTTTGGTCTTAAGAATGCCCCAAGTGAGTTTCAAAACATCATGAATGATATTTTTAATTCATTCAGTCATTTTACCATTGTTTACATTGATGATGTTCTTGTCTACTCTAGTTCTATTGATGAACATTGGAAACACTTGCATTCATTTTTAGATACTATCAAAAGAAATGGTCTTGTTGTCTCTGCTAAAAAGGTCAAATTGTTTCAAACAAAAGTACGTTTCCTTGGCTTTGACATCTCTGAAGGACAGATTCGTCCTATTGATAGGGCCATCCAATTTGCTGATAAGTTTCCTAATGTGATCATTGAAAAAACTCAGCTCCAAAGATTTCTTGGGTCTTTAAATTATGTTGCTGATTTTTACAAAGATATGAGGAAACAGTGTAAACCTCTATTTGATAGGTTAAAGAGTAATCCTCCTCCATGGTCTGATATTCATACTTCCCTTGTTAAACAAATCAAATCTCATGTTAAGACATTGCCTTGTCTCGGTATTCCCACTGTTAGTGCTTTCAAAATTGTTGAAACTGATGCCTCGGATTTTGGTTATGGAGGTATTCTGAAACAAAGAGTTTCACCAGGGTCACCTGAGCAAATTGTCCGTTTCTATTCTGGTATTTGGAATAATGCACAGTTAAACTACAGTACTATTAAAAAAGAAATTTTATCTATAGTTCTATGTATTTCAAAATTTCAAAGTGATTTATTAAACCAAAAATTTTTGCTACGAATTGATTGCAAAAGTGCTAAATATGTTATTGAAAAGGATGTTGAAAATATTGCTTCAAAACATATTTTTGCTAGATGGCAAGCTATTTTGAGCGTTTTTGATTTTGATATTGAATATATTAAAGGATCCCAAAATGCCATCCCTGATTTCCTTACCCGTGAATTTCTGCAGTGTCATAATGGCAAGTAGAAGGTCGAGTGACAAGACGCCTGACGATAATAACCAAATTGTCAAAGTTCAGCCTGCTTCCCCCATAAACACTGTTAACCGTTTCACTACTTTAGGAACTATTCCCAAAACTAACTATTCTTCTGTTTTAGCTTCTACTTATGATCCCTATACTCTGGTTCATAGTCATCAACCTGTTCAAACTGTTTTCCCTAGAAACTCCAATGCTTCCCAATATGTTAAAAAACGCTATGTTCAAAACCTGTTCTCTGTAGAGCCCAATAGGGCCTCCATCACTAATCCTTTTAGACTTGCTACCAGCTACTTTCCTCCATTATTTCATTGGATCCCTGAGCACAACCAAAAGACTGTGCAATATTATTCTGCAATTTTACGACATGAAAATTCAGTTGAAATCAATCCTATTAAAGACAAAAATAATAGAGAAAAAGTTATTTATCACAGTGTTTCTTTAAAACACATTATTTCAGAGGAAATGTGGGGCCCCTGTCCTACTACTACAAGGTCATTACCGAATTGTCCTATTCCATACTCTTACCATGACTATATTACAGCCTGGTTCAGATTCATGCTTCACCAGAATGAAACCATGTCCCACTCATGGTTTGTCAATTTTCACAAAGATTTTGATTCTCCTTTTCCCCTCTGGTTTATCCGATGGTGGACTCAGTTTGGTTCTGCCGTTGAAATATTTCCTGCACAATTGACAGACTGTTTCAGAAATTTCTCTCTAAAGTTCAAACCTGACACTCATAGAGCTAAATTCCCCCCTCTACTACATTTTATTAAAAAATATAAGGTCCCATGGATTCTAAAATGGCAATATGCCAAAGAAGATGATGTTCTTGCACGATGCTGGTATGTTAAATGGTGGGATAGGTTTTCTCACACTGATTCTATTATTAACAATGTTGAAAGGGACTTCCTTGCTTCACATGTTTCCCCATTAAAGATTACTACTCCAGTACAAACAGCTGCAACTGATGCACCTGCGTCCTCATCAACAAAAAATATTGCATCTTCCACTAAATCCAAAAAGAAAAGTTCTCCTTTAGATGCAATCCGCAATGATCCTGACGCTTTATATGCACTATTATCTAAAATGGTTAGGGATGATGAAACTCCTAATTCAGATGCTACCAATTCAGATGATGAAAAAACCTCTCAGGTCTCTGTGTCAAAAGACCCCTACTACCAAATCTATCCTTATCCACAAGATTGGTTTGCACATGATGAAGAAAATCCTGAAGACTAGAAATTAATATTTGACCGGCCTGCACAAAAGGCCAACATGCCTGCTTCAAGAAGTCAAAAGTTCTACGGAATGCCACTATTTCAACTTTGCTTCAAACATTCAGAATGCTCCAAAAGCTCCAAATAAGTGCTATCACTTCAAGCATGCCAAAGGTGGCTACAAGACAAGACTACAATTTGGTTCCTTATGCTAGGAAATGATTCCCTATACTTTGCCATAATTCCTCTGACACCAACTGCTACAAAAACAATAATTTTGGGTTCCCCAAAGGATTCCCCACGTTTTGGGCAAAAAAGGAAAACATCCTATTCACTGTTACTATTCACCTGTCACTATTCACCCGTCACTATTCACTGGTACTATTCACCGTTACTGTTCACTCCGAAATTTTGCCTATTTAAGGGGGGCTGTCCCTTATATTTGAGGCAAGTGTTTTTTATGCTTAGTTCAGGACTTCTTCTTTAGAGAGAGTTTTCCCTTGAGAGCCTTTCTTTGTGAGAATATCCTTGCTTACACTTCCTACTCTACAAAGCTTGTAACTCCTAAGCCTTGTAACAATTTCCAACTTGTAATCACTACTACTACTACTGTAAGTGTTCAATTTTACTTTCAATAACAAGTAATTTCAGTATTATGTTCACTACTTGCATTATATTATTTGTTGCTACCGCCACTTTGGTCGGATTACCGCCATCACGGACGGTTCTATAATTCTTTCCTTTACTCTAAATATACAAGTTATACCCCCTACTTGGCTGGCTCTGCCGCCTACCTGGCCGGTCTTATAACTTTGCTTTTACTTGCATTCTTTTACTTGCATTATTTTCCAATTATACTATTATCACTGTATATATATATATATATATATATAAATATTTGAAAAAGTAAGTAAATTCTTAAAAAAAAAAAAAAAGGTAAGTACTAACTGCTGTACGAACCGTAGCGAAGGAACATGCCTAGGGGCTTCCCTAATCCCAATATCAGATCCGTGAGTCTGACTATATGACACGGAAGGGTCAAGTGGTCAACCACAATGGCGAACCCACTTCTTTCTCCTCATCATCCTCATCCTCATCCTCAAAGTCAAAATCCAAACCCTAGATTCAAGCGTCACCACATTCACAACAATGGCGTGGAGGCCAGTGATGGGTCTGATCCTAATCTTCGCTCTGGTCATTTACGAAGAATGGGTCTCCATCCCTTCCTGCAAACTCGTACCAACCAGTACCACTGACCTCGAACTCGACCTTGACCACCCTGACGACCTCAAGGTTATGTTGGTCGCCAATTTGCTCTTGTTGGGCTCCGATTCTCCTTTCTTCAACTCCAACTTCAGAGACTATTACTTGTCCAAATTCTTTCGGGTATTTTCTTTGTTTTGCACAATTTGTACTTCAAACATGTATTTAGTTGTACCTTAAATTGATTATAATATCTTATCCTAGATTTTTAAGAATTAGCGTATCTTTGTCGTGTCTTGTACTTGGTGACATAAATAAACTACTACACTATGTAAGATAGAGTTTTAAACAATTTGACTACAATTTGAAAACCCAATAACATGTGTATATATGTTATAATGTTGTACTTGCATCCATATTTATTAGCATTTCGTCACTGTATTGGATTTGGATCCTACTCTTTTAGAATTTTATTATATTCTAACATATTCATGGTTCCTAGTGGACAAAGAAACTGCCACAATCTTCACTTCCACTACCTTTATTTATTTGAATTTTCTTTAAGTCTTTTACTTTTGATACATTACAATCAATTTTCCTTGTCCACAGCTCCACCAAGTATATTTGAGCTTATTTTGTGTGTGTGTGTGTGCGCGCGTGCACGTGTTTTGATAACCAGTTTTTGATTGTGGTTGTCAAATATTCAACTTTGTTTAACCCAAAACTTCTTTTGAAAAATAAAATTTGAGTAATAACTGGAAATGGAAAATGGCGAAAGTTAAAAACATATGAACTCGGCCTTAATGGATTAATTTTCCATGTTAGAATTTTACCTGATTAATAAAGCTTAACATTGCTGATTTACGTTTGCAACATCTTATAAGCAGTAGTAATTATTCACATCTGATAAAGAGTGTAATTGATTGTTTTGAAAGTAGATGCAATAATCTCAATAACAACTCATTGAATATTTGGAGCTTTGACCCTTTTTTTCAATGTGGCTATTGTGGAAAGAGCGAAATAGTTGTATTTTTATGATACAGAATATGTGGCTCAGTTGAAATCATTGTTGATTCAAACTCTATTTGATTGGTCTTGTGCGTGGGATCTACAAGTAGCAATTTCCATTTAGATTTCACATAATCACTTCACTCTCGTTTATAATTCTTTTGCAATTATTTTAGGTTATGTTGTATTCATCATCGCAATCAGGAAGTAATTTTTCAATTAATAAAATATCGTTACTTATATATATATAGAACCCTGCTGTTCTTCATGATTTTCTTCTTTGAAATTGATTTATTGATTGATGCAGTCTGCTAACATGTCTACCAGAAATCTTTTGAAAGTTTGAAGCCTGATATGCTGCTAGTCTTGGGAGATGTTTCTGCAAAAGGTTCAGAGTTGACGAGAAGTAAATGGGTATCTGTGCTCCATCAGTTTCATGGACTGTTAGGCCCTTTTATTGGCCTTCCTTATCATGTTATTCTCGGTGACAGGGACATTGGAGAATGCAGCGAGTTAAATGTAAAATCAGTTTATTGGATGGCTAGCAATTTCCCAGGATTGGACTCAGCCGGTTGTGGTGCCTTTGAAATTAGTAACATCAGCTTTGTCTCGCTTAATGCTATAGCTTTACTTTGTGGCAATAATAATCTACGGTTTGGTGTTGAAAAAGTGGTAGAGAGAGAAAGTGTGGATCTACAAATAGAAACTGAAGGTGCAGCCGAAGTAATGAATAAGGCTAGCAAATTGAGGGAGACAGACCATAACTTTGGTTGGAAAGAAAATTCTATTTCATCTGGATCTGGTCCTGTTCTTCTACTTCACTTTCCTTTATACCAAACAGTAGATAGTAACTGTAGTGGGTTTAATGCTTTTAAGAGGACTTTGAAACATTCGCGAGAGAGTTCAAATATGCTGGGTAGCAGGTGGGTGTATTTCTTTCAATCACATGGCATTTTCATTCTTCATGGGAGTTTGATAGAAATAATTTATCATTGCTTCTTGTAGTAACCTTGTTTTCGCAAAGAAGTTCTCTGCAAATTTTGTTTTGAGTTTGATGATAAGCTTAGAGCATTGCATTGAACCCACTTTCCTGGCAGCCAATGCCAATTCATTGAATCATAGACTGTTTTCTATTCCTCTATTTTATCGATCATTATTGCCTCTAAAAAATTAAAGTTGTGAGGAATGGTGGGAAATGATGTTTCAATAAAGACATTAACCACTTCCACCCCAATATCATTAGTTCATTTTGCCAGCTGTAATACTGATCTTAAGACATGCATGTGCCATTCAATTACTGTGTCTTTCAATTGGTTTCAAGCACTTATAAAGCTCTCTTTGCTTTATGCTGAACTTTTCCTTCAGGAGGCTTGTCGAGACTGGGCCATACAAGTTATCGCAAACTCTCCCACGAAATGCTACCGAATATATTTTTCAGGCTCTTAAACCAAGGTAACTCCACATGCTTTTGATTTCAGGTCCATGTCCTTGAATTCTTAAGACATGTATATTACTCACTCCTGTTTCTTTCTTGTATTTGCATCTCATCTGTTTGTTAATCTTCTATATGTTTATCCTATATAGGCTTATTGCTAAGTAGTCTTTATGTGGTAATATACTTTAGATTCTCTTCAACGTGTTCAACATGTCCCACATATAGTCACATAGTTCGTTATCTGTGGTGTAATGTAGTTGAAGTGTGAAAAGAATTCTTGTTACTGCCAAAATTTCAATGGTTGTGTCAGTGACGTCTCTTGATTTTTTTTTTTTTTTTTTCATCTTTTTTCTTTCTCTTTTAAAGAATATACCTGTGGGAAGGAGTTGTTCAGTGAAATATACACTATTCTATATGCAGCTTATTGGTCATGGGCATAAAGGTTAATTGTAGAATTTTTGCCTTTTGTCATGATAATCCTTTAGATGTCTTTTCTTTACAGCAGTTGATATGTTGTGGGCTTGTGGAAAATAATTCAGTGGAATATAACTTTTCACATTTTTTATGCTATTCTATAAGCAGCTTTTTGAGCATAAGGGTTCATTGTAGAATTTCTGCCTTTTGTCCTGCTAGTCCTTATAGGTGTCTTTTCTTTTCAGCAGTTGATATGTTGTAGACCTTGAGGTAAATCAAATAATTGAGATTTGGTACAGAGAGTGCAAACAATTCTATTATGCTTATAGAGGAAGGGTAAACTGTTATGATGTTTGTTTTGTATTGAATTTCTTGATATTCAGACTTTGGTTTTACATTTTCCAAAATTTTCTATGGTGAAGCGACAGATGATTTCCTGCTAGTGTGTGCCAGCAAGACATGATTTAATAACCAGATAGATGACTTCCTTGGTTATTAGAGATTGACCATGGTTTAGACACCAAATGCTTATTTTATTCTATTGCTCATATACTTCACATTGCAATGGTTTGGATATTAAAATAATAGACAGATATTATTTGATTTATAAAATAAAAAAAAGACATTATTTGACTATGAATGCATTTAAGTTAGTTTTACTATTCTACTTAACCTTTACTCTTAATGAATTTTCTGAAAAAAATTCATGTTTTCCTTTTAACCTTGGGGCAAATTGCTCACTGCCCCTGAATGTTAAAGGACTGTCTACCTCTGGAAAGTTTAACCATCAAAACAAGTTAAGGCTCTTAGCTAGATGCCATTTTGGATGCCTTTTTGAAGTTTCTACTGCTTTTGTAGGTGGGACTTTTTTAATTTTTGGTTGGGGATTTGGGGGGATTGGATATATTGATGTTGGTTAGGTATCATATTCTGAATTTCAGATGGTAAAGTCATTTTGCCACAAATCACACTGGTTTGATCTGCAATTTTTGTTGTGCTCTTTAATAATTTTGTGCAGCTTTGGTGCGTTAAAATGTTTGTTACAGCATTCTTTTTAAATAATTACAGGAGAATGGTTACAAATTTCTTAGTGTTTGGCTATTTTTTCGTTTACTGTTGTGCATGGAATCTGTAAGTAATTTACTCAATCACACACATATATTTAAATGGCTTTTGACATTTTTATCAAATGTGGCCAACCTTGACTAGTCTATTGAGGATCCATAGCCAACCTCAAAAATGTTGGGACTAAAATCTTGGTTGTTATTGTTGTTTCTTTCGGGTAACATGGCTTACAGATCTCGAATTTGATCCCACCTGTAATATATAAATCATTGTTGGTGTGATTCTGATTTTGAGTTATTTACTTTCCATATAAATTTATAATGTAATTATTGTCAGTCATTTGATGCTTTCTGTAGTCAACCTTTAACCGTGTGTAGTGTCTACATATGTAAAATTAGTGCCACATGCAAGTTTGATTCCCACTAGTGTCGATGGTAGGATAGACTTAAAGCTCATTTGCATCAAAACTGACTAAGTAGGGAATTCTTGTTCTCTTAGATACAATTTACCTATTTTGATACTGGTTTCAAATGGGTTGGTGCCCAATTCTTTTACTCTAAAAGATGCTGCCACCTTTTATATTAGTTGATGAATTGCTCTATTACTCCTTTTATAACTCAAGTACCATGCCTATGTCTTGAGATGTCTCCATTTTCACATATAATTTATTGTTTATCTTTTCTCTATTTGTAGGATTGTTTTCAGTGCACACACCCATGAATTCTGTGATCAACTTCACTCAGATGGGACCCGTGAGGTATCTGTTCCAGCCATGACTTGGAATGCAAGGGACGACCCTGGATTTGTTGTTGCCACTTTCCATAGGAACAGAAGGGCAGTAAGTGTGAGCTATTGCTCTCTTGCCAGAGAATCTCACGTTATAATAGCCTATGTATCTTTTGTAGTTTTGTTTTTGTCAACAACGCCTCTTTTGAGATATCTAAGAATATTATAAATAAATGTGTTGAGCCTCAAATGAGTTTTGTCTTTTCAGTTTATTCCCTCTCCCACTATCTACCTATCTAAAAAATAATTCACGTGTTGTGCATTATTGTTTTTATAATCTCTTTTGGTGTGTACCAATTATGTAATATTTATTTTAAATTAAATTATTTCTTCATTTATTAAAGATCCTAGGAAAGATAACGCTTACTGCTCTTTTTTTGTTTATATTTTTTGGTAAATGAAACTATTGGGTTTTTTTTTTTTTTTTTTGGGTGGAAAATCAAATCAGGGTGTTTCTGCCTATAATTTATTTCTTTGATAGTCCTTGCAGTCCTTTTTATAATAGGTCATTGTCTGAATTTGATTATTGGTAAAATATGTTATCTCAAGATGCGATTCAGACCAAACATAGACTTTATAGGTAGTGGTTTTTAAGGGGAATGGTTGGGGGTCTCAAGCTTAATCTGTGATTAGGCTCTAGAAGGGCAATAATGGAACCTGACTCAGAGGTTGTCTTACGCATGGAAGCTCAGCTGAATTCTCAGATTGATTCAAGAAAGATTGTCTGTTTAAGCAGTTCATCACTTAAGAAGAGCTGATAGGAATCCCAGAAATGAACTTTTTCCAGAATGGCTGTACTAGATAAGATGGAACTGAAGGGTTCCAAGAATTCCTTCATAGACATCCCAACAATTTCGCAGCTATCGTTTAGAGCAAGGTGATGACCGGCCAATATTTGTTTCAAAGAATCTGTTCAAACAAGCGAGCCAGAGGAACTTGGAAAGTAACTTGCATGCCAGAGAATTCGTGAGGTAACAATGATTCTATTTCTAACTGCCACTTTCAGGAGGAGATGCAGAGAGGAAAGTGTCGGCTATTGCTCTATTACTGGCTATTCCCACGTAGATTGTCCATATTATCCCCTCCCGTTTCTCATTTGAGGATTTTAAGATGATGACTGAAAAAAACTGTTTACAACAGAATGTACATCATTTTCGATACAGTTTTCAGCTGATTACAATGATGATAGGCACGAACACTAAATGCTATATAAAACATACTTTTTGAATGGTGGAATTGCTTTTATTGCTCAATGAGTATTTTGTTCAGCTTGAATATTTGAGGTTCAGCTTCAAGCAATAACTGGATTCATAAAACATGTGAACCCGGACTTTTGGAACTTAAATCCTCAATTTCAAACTATGGTGGTAAGTGGGTATTCTTCATCACCTACAACCAAGAAATGCAATCCTGGTTCCATCACCATCAAACCAGCTTCGTTGGCTCTACTAAGGTGGTCGCAAGGGCTCAACTCAAATTCAACTTCAGCTCTTTCGCCTGCCTTCAAAAAAATTCTATGGAACCCAAGCAACTGTTTGATTGGACTCCCATTGCTAGGCTTTGCCTTTCTCAAAAATAGAAATACCGTATGTTTACCCGCCATCTCCCCTTGATTTTTTACACCAACCTTGACTGAGAACTTCTTCTTGTCACACACATCCCGACCCAGCTCTGAAACTAACTTGTAATCGGCTACAGTTGATGATTGATTTAAGTGGAGCACACTTTTTGTGATAGATGAGACTTCATAAGCATACTTTGAGTAGCTGAGTCCATAACCGAACTCAAAAACTGTTTTACCTTTGTAGAAACGATATGAACGCCCAGGATAGCCTGATGAGGGGTCTGACCTCATCCTCATGTCTGTCATTGGTACTTTGACGTAATCTTGTGGATACCAAGTCACAGGCAATCTTCCACCTGCATAGCAAAATGAAGTACACTATGAATGCTGCACTTGAGGGAAATGAATCATCTTTCTTCTATAATTAGTGGAATTTCTTTTATAAACTGTGTAAAGGAAAATAGTAAAATTACTACCGACTTTATTACAAAAGGCTTAAAAACTGATGTGATTATAATGTGATTGGTGTTACTTCGACAACATAAAATTAAATTTTTTTAATGTTTTCAAGGGTTTTTTTTTTTTGATTGATAGTACATCAATTTGAAAATGCGTATATAATCAAGTAAATGTCCACCTGGATTGTGGTCGCCAAAGATAATATTTGCAAGGGCAATTCCTCCAGCTTCACCAGGATAACCAGCCCACAAGATGCTACCAATGGTTCTGTCATCCTTGGCTGAAGATATATCAATTGGACCTCCAGAAAGGAGAACCAAAACAACCGGTTTCTTAGCTACTCTTGCAACATTGGTTAAGAGTTCCTGTTGCTTCCCAGGAAGCTCTAAGTGCACTCGATCATGCGATTCCCTCTCTTGAGTTTGGTCCAGTCCCATAATCAAAACCACGTAATCCACCTCCTTTGCTATCTTGACTGCTTCATCAATTGTAGCTGAAGCACATTCCACATTATTACAACCCGGATGGTAGATCGTGTTCTTAACATAGCTCTGCAATGCCTGAAGTGGGCTAATAGATTTGCATGGAACGCCTGCATAGTTACCTAGAAGTGCTTGTGGTGCATTGGCATTGGGGCCTATTACAGCAAGGGATAAGGTTTTTGATTTTGGCAATGGGAGTAATCTATCAGGGTTCTTTAATAAGACAATGCCATTTTGTGCGGCTTCAAGGGCTAGATCTTGGTGCTTTTTGGAACACACTTGGTCTGGACCAATGTTGCCATAAGGCAGTTTAGCTGGATTGCCATCAAACAGTCCTAATCTCAATCTAATGGAGAAAATGTTACGAAGGGCTCTGTCTATTTCAGACACAGGTAATTTTTTTTGCTCTACTGCTTGCTTTGTGTGTTCTTTCAAGTATAATCCACAATCGAGATCCATGCCTGTAAAAATAAATAAAAACCCATCAAATCGAAAATGGAACTAGAATCCAGTATGACACAAATCCATTAACAAAGAAAGGCCCAAAAAACAATATCCATAGACAGTAAAAAGACAACAACTTTAACTTGCAGAGTTCTTTCTGGTTAGAACCACAAGAGTCCAAATTCCAAAGAGAAGTACTATAAAGACCATTAAATGCTAGTCCTACTAGGTAAGGGCCCATGATAGAAGAAGTGATGGACCAGCTGTTGATAATTATTGACTTTTGCAACTGTTTAGGACAAAAAACTAAGCACACCTTTGTGGACCACACGATTAGCAATGGTCCACATTCAAGGGTTTGATCATGTGTACAGGCAGTCGAGGGTCCAATCGATAGGAAAAGTTAAAAGGAGTAAAGTAGGAATAAAATGACACGAAAATGTATGACAAGAGACAGACGCATGCAAATAGATAAAGAAAATAAGATATATGCGTACTATAGGAAGATTTAATTTCTTTCATATTTTATTGTAGAATTAATTTGATTGGTTATAGTGGGGTTAATGATTATCCTTTTTACCAAAAAAAAGGTTAATGATTATCCTTAAAAGTAAGGTTATTTCAAACCATATGGATTATGACAACGAAAAAGTTAAAAATATTGTTATAGTCTTATATTTTGATAAGAGCCAATCAGAGCCAATCAGGCCTCTATAATTAATTCAGTGATGAAAATTGATTGTAATTAAAAATAATAGAGACCAAATTAACAGTTAAATCTCAAAATTGTAATCTTTGTGATTAACAAAAATAAAGAACAATATTTGTTTCGACCGTTAGGTAAGAAAATAAGAAATGGGATCCCACCATACCAGCTTTCAAGACATCAACAACAGCATCTTCTGGTGTTTTTGTATATCCATAACTATCGAACATGATTTTGACCGCATCACAATCTGACACTATGTAGCTGATCATTTTTCAAAATCAGCAATTTAGTCAGCAATTATTTGCATGTAAGGGTTTTCAACTCCTCAAATTATCATTTCAAACAACAAAATTCTTTGCACATGACTTTTTCTTTTTTTGGTAATCCTCTTCACACGTTGTAATTGATTAATGCATTGAATAACATAAAAATAATTACCCATTGAAACCCCATTTTCCTCTAGCGGTTAAGGACAAGAGATTGAAGTCGGCACAGGCTGGGACCCCATTGACTCGGTTATAGGCACACATTATTCCACTAGCTTTCCCCTGCTCTACACAACTCTTGAAAGGAGGTTGGTAGGTGTCTGCTAAATCTTGCAATGAGACCTGAAACCCAGGTAAAAAAATCAGTAGCTAAAAAGCTGAATGTAACTGCTGTTACAGTGTTGTAGATAAAGATTTTGTACAGAAAATCTGTTGAAGTGAGTGTAACTTGACTTAAAAACAAAAGAAAATGTTAAATAGATAATTTTAATACAATGTTTGTTGGTAAAATATGAAGGCATCCGGTTAATGTAATCTATTTTAGAAATTTTTATAAAAAAATTGTCAACCAAAATTAGTTTTCTATAAAAAATTTCTTAAAAGGGGGCGTGGGTTAGTAAAAACCAAATATGAATGATGTGATAATGATTATAATTTGATACCAATAATATAATAAATAAATATTTTTAATTATTATTTATTTTATCTTATACTCAAAGTTAATGCATTAATTTATAAAGTTCATATAATTGTTTTATTTTTATTTTAAAAAAAAATTCAAGTTCATACAATGGTACATAGAGGACAAAGGAGTAGTGCCCATAGACTCAGGTCGGTAGAGTAGTCTAGTGAGTATCAAATTCATTAAAAAAACTTTTTTCACAAGTAACCAAACAGGATGCAGTTTTGTAAAGAGTAAAGACAACACTGTCAGTCTCTCACAGGTTAATTATAATTATATACATGTTTATTGGAAATATCTATTTTGTCCCAAATGTACTACAGCTTTTGTAAAAAAAGAATCCCATTTCTCTAGTGGCTTGCTTTTCTTTTACTACTAGTTTTCTTTCGAAGCTGCTTTTTTACCCCCAAACGGACGCAAAACTCAAAAGATAAACCGATGAAAAACAATTATTTCTGTCATTAACTAAGAATTAATTAAACAATACAAAACCCACAAATCATGAGCACAAAACGCCATGACACAATAAAAGCCTATCCACCAATATAATTTGCATTAAATTCATTTTAAAACAAAAAAGGTAACGCACTTGTACCAAGGAGGAATCGTTGAAACAAAAACAGGAAAGAGCAAAAAAAAAAAAAAAAAACAGTCTTGAAAAAGTAGAAACACTTACACGAGCATCAAAATGAAACCGGTCCACACCATTCCAATCGTCCAAATCATAAGCTGTAAAATGCTTGCAACAAGCCGAAGCTTGAAGATGCTGATCAGGGTTTCCTTGCTCACCATTTTTAGAGTCTCCTTGAACACCTCTCACATAGGCCACTGCATATTTCCCTGTGACCAACGGATCCTCTCCAGGTGTCTCTTGCCCTCTCCCCCATCTTGGGTCCCTAAACACATTGATGTTTGGAGCCCAAAACGTCAAGCCACTTGCTTGCCCATTATTGTAAACTGCTCTAGCTTCAGTTCCAATAGCCTTTCATTCAAAACATTCACAAATAACAATAAACATAACACTTTCCAAACATTGACAAATACTAAAAACAAGTAAAAATATATAAGATCGAATGTATTTGGTGAAGTATAAAGTGGAACACTGACTCACTTGGCCTATACGATGCCAGAGACTGGTATCGAAGGAAGCAGCGGTGAGAATGACTTGAGGGAAGCTAGTGGCTGCCTTGATAGTTCCATTGAAATGGATTCCAGGGCCAGCGTTGGCAACGCCGTGTAAAGCCTCCGACCACCACTCGAACCCAGGGATACCTAGTCTGGGGATCGGAGGGGCGGTGTTAACAAGCTGAGAGATTTTTTCATCCAATGTGAGGCGAGAGACGATGTCTTGTGCTCTTTCACTGATGGGTAGTGAGGTTTTGCAGAAAGGGTAGGATCCGGTTGATGGGTTGGAAGAGTCACAGGAAAATGGAGGCTGAGCTGAGTCGGTATGGACAAGGAGTAGAGAAAGGAAGAGAATGGTGGTTGTTAGAGAGATAAGGCTATGGAGTCCCATTTCTGTGGTTTCGTTGTGGGTAAAGAAATGAATGCAGAGAGCTGGAGAGAGTGAAAGTTATAGACTTATAGGGCGAAAGGTCAGTGAAAGTAGTACGCTTATGTCTGATTGGATCAGCACTAAAGCATGCCATTCTTTCCTTTTCTTTTTTGTTTTTTAACCGAAATACTAATAATAAATTAATAATTAAGGGTCGGAAATGAACGAAATGAATCGAGCGGGCAGTAGGACATGACGGCTCCATGAATTTTTGGTAAGGGTGTTTCTTAAAAGAATAAATTACATAATCTAACAAAAAAAATTTATATATTCAGGATAACAACAATAAAAAAAAGATGTAAATATATAAAGTTTATAATTATTTTTTACGAGTTTTTATATTTTGAAATTGTTATATGACAGTTTCATTATCAATGATATAAATTACATCTTTTTTAATGTACACAATCGAGCAATCATCTATCCACTGAATCAAAAACAAATTATGGAGCAAAATTTAATTTTACTGGCATAAAAAAAACTGAGGGTGTTCTCAATTTTTTTTTGAAGGGTAGATAAATAAAATTTTTTAGATTATTATATATATTAAAAAAAAAAAAAATCAAGTGGACCACCCTGACCTTAAGGTGGTGTCGCCCCTGGTAATAGACAGCTCCATCTTGACTTGTTATGATGAGTGGAACCTAATTGTATTTTATCCGAATTATGACCCGCCCTGATATAAAATTGTTATTGTTTTAAATTAGATTTTTCTAAGGCTTAGTCCATGAAGCGAAAGTTTGGGTCGTTAGGGTTTGGTGTGTTCTTTTGAGAGAGAAAAATTATATTGTCACATCTTATATTTTTCCATGAAAATAGACAAATTACCAAACTACGTAAATATTGTCATATGTGATTACTTTCTTTGATAAATATATTTTCTCTATTTTGCATTTCACGGATCTGAAAATTTTGTGTATATTCCCTACATGACTTAGTAAGAAGTTTTATTCATTTTTTTTATCTTGACCTTTAGTTTTAAACTTGTTTAATAATCAAGCTGAACCCAAATAAAAGAAAATTGTTCATAAATAATAGGGCTCGATAAAAAAAATCAAGTTAAGCTTAAGCTTGTTTATAAATTTGGTAATAAGCTTGATAAATAAACTCTTATCTTATTTAGTCTTTAATTAATTAAGAGTTGGATCACTTGCTCAAACTTGATAGGCTTAATAATATACTTATGTTGTATTTCAAGCTCAAAAACTCGATATCGAGAGTGAGTTTGATCTTGATATTGAGCTCAAGCTCAACTTGACTAATGAATCAAGCTAAACTCAAATTTTCAAGCTAAGTTGAGCTTGAATATGATTTTTAGGCTTGGTTTGAGCTCAAGCTGAACTTGAATATTTTACTTTTGTTATTAAGCTAAGCTTGAACAATTACTAATCAATAAAGTTCGGTTCGTTTACCATCCTAATTAAAGATATTGGCCATTAGAAAATGCAAATGCAAGTAAATGTAATATTAATGTTTTTAAACTCATAAAAATTTTAGAAAAAGAAAAAGTGGAAATGCAACAAGTAATAATATAACATATATGGAAGTACGTTTGTGACTTTGACTCTATGTTAAGGGTTTTTTTTTTTTTTGGGGGGGGGGAGGGGGGGGGGGGGGGGGGGGGTGTTGTTATAATCTATTTGAAGGGACTTATATGGTTGGGAAAGTTTACTTAAAATCTTAGGACACAACTTGCTACCTAAAGGGTGTTGGTGGGTGATTCTCAAAAAAAAAAAAAAAAGGTGTTGGTGGGTTATTCAGCCAAAAAAAAAAAAAAAATTTAAAAAGGGTGTTGGTGGGTTAGGAATGACCGAATGAGGAAGATGGTTGATATTAATAGGTTTTTCATCTTTGATAACAAAAGATAGCCGGACAGTCTTGTCAAGTAATGAAACGCCATGGATTAAGACACTGAAGGCAAAAATTTCTAAACCAATCTCTTGGCATTGGAGATTTTTTACATGATAGAGACCTTGTATCCCAAATATCCCATCAATAAAAATTGCAACGGAGCTTGAACTAATATCTGGAATGACTCTTGGACCCATCAATAAAGGTTTCAAACCCAAAACCAAATTCAAACACAAATATAACCAGGGTGTTGGAGTTATTTACAACTGATTGTAAGATGAAAAAAAAAAAAAAAAGAGTTTTGAAGTCATGGGTCGAATTTGGGCTGCTCAAGTCCTTAAAATTCACCTTCCACCTGTTAATGTAGAGGACAATTTTATCTAGACTCCTAGTTTGGATGGTCTCTTCTCAACTAAATCAGCCTTTCCTGCTTTGCCAAAACCCTTCGTTTTTCCTCTCCAAGCCTTTTAAAGGTGGATTGGATTGGAATAAGTTATGGAAATAAAAAATACATGAGAGACTTAAAACTCTTCTTATGGAGGATAACTTTGAATGTACTACCAACTAGGGAAGTCCTAAACAGAAGATTTCCATTGGAAGCGATCCCATGTTCACTCTGCAACAGAGACCAGGGATTTTAACCCACACTTTCATCTCATCTAATGTCCTCTAGCCAAAATCGTTTGGGCTTAGTCCCCATGGCCATTGAGATATGGGTGTGTTGAGAAGTGAGAAGCAAACACAGCCTAAACGTGCTCAGGTTGAAGAATCCCATAACTTATTATTTGCTGCTATTATTGCTATATGTTAGGGAGCTAGGTCGTATCGTATTAATCCTTTAATTTTATCAACAAAAGAAGGCGCCGCGGGGGGGGGGGGGGGGGATCCTTCGTTTTTCCAACAACTACAAATTGATGTTAAACTCTCAGTCCCCATGGCCATTAGAATAATTTTGTTGTCGTCGTTGTTGTTTTATTTATTTATTTATTTAATTTTGGTGAGTTTAATTGTGAGTAGTTTTTAATTCCCACTCAAAAAGTTATTAGTTGAAAGGGGGGGGGGGGATTTTTTTTTTTTTTGAATGGCTTATGTTATTGTTTCAAAGAGGAACCTCCGTTGAATAATCCAACATGTTTCAATTGGCGACTGTTTAAGTTTTTTGCACCCAAGAGGGATCGAATCAATTGACGGGATGTATGTATACAATAAAATCGAGCCAATTCAACTGTTTTTAGCCCTAAGGGCTTTAATTGTCTCACATTTAAATATATTGTGTCAGTACATATCATATGTCATTATACCTTAAATGTGAATATATATCTTTTAAATGTGGATATATAATATGAAAATGTGAACATTGCATTTACGGAATGTACATTATGATGGTGAAACCATTGATTCCCTATTACGTTGGAGGGACTGAGAGAGTGAGGGTAAAATTGCAGAACTGCTTCCACTCAGGCATAGCAATGAACTCCATAAAAATGTGGTAAATCTTTCGCCTGTAGATAGTTTTTAATTTTTTTTTTTCAAGCTCAAATGTTTAATTCATTTCATGATAAACTGATAAAAATAAAGTCTATCAATAATAAAGCTAAGATTTGTGGTTCAAACTTTCAAACATAGGGGAATCTTCGAGTGAAACATCAAATAGAAAATTGCCTTATTAGAGCATTCACAGCAATGGTGCTAAATAGTTATATTGTTATTTTTAGCACCACCAAACACCAAAATATGCCCTACAATAGTGGAGCTAAATTTATATTTTTTTTTGGCTGCACAGCTATTTTTGGGTGTACATTGTAGCTAAAAGGTTTTAAAAAAAAATTATTATTTTTATTTGTGCTTTCACATTGCTTTTTGTTATTTTACAATTTTTTCTCCATGTCTCTTTCCTCACTCTCTCTCCATCTGCTTCTATCTTCCTCAACGCCGATCTGCACTAGCCCAGCTACCACAGACCCATCGCCACCGACCCACACTTCAATCAGTCGTCGCCTTCGACCCACGCTCCGCCGTCGACCACGCTCATCGCATTAACCCACTCCACTCCTCCACTCCTCACCGGCCCAACTCCCCTACCCCACGCCACCAAATTAACCTAATGATTCGGTGAGTAATCCACACATCACCTCCGCTATAAACAAAAATAATCCACAGCCCACAAACCCGCACATCCACAACCACCACTAAACACAAACCCACATCACAAATCACAAACCCATGGTAGATCCGTTAGAGTAGAGAGAAAGATCACAAACCCACAACACCACCCATAAACCCGTGTTGGCGAGGAAGGCGAGAGCTTCAACAAATTCGTCTCCGGCCACAACACAACCCACAAACCCGTGCTGGCACAACCCACAACCCACAGGATCCTCGAGAGCTTCGACAAGTTCGTCTCCGGCACCGACGAGGAAGGTTTCGGGATGGTGATGGGTGGGAAGGAAAGAGTGGCAACGAGACTTGCTAGGAAACGAAGGGAGAGAAGTGAGAGAGGAGAGAAGTGAGAAGTGAGAACTGAGAGTGGAGAGTGGAGAGACACAGCACTGAGATAGAGAGAAAGAAAGAAATTAATAAAATAATGTAGTAGATATATTATTTTATTGTGATGTTTGTATTATTTTATCGTGTTGAAAACTAAAATAGATTCACTGATATTGGATGTTTTGTAAAGTGAGTAGATAAAATAGATAAAGTAACTTTTTGTAATGACAAAAAAACTTTTTTATAATTAATAACACATTTGTTTATAAAATTTATATAGTAAAATTTGTGGTATTCCTAATATTACCATAACTAAAAGCATGAAAGAATTTGGGCCCATTATAATGGATGTGAATAGACCAAATATTGGGGCGTACATATATTCATAAATTCAAGCCCGTAATTATCATGTCCAAAAATTATTTGTTAACATGACCAAATAAACTTATTTAAATGTTACCATCGCATACCCTTGGTGCAATGGTCACTTCATAAATATAAGTGCTTGTGGGGTGTGGGGGACAAGGGTTGGGGTTCAGGTCTCCAAGAAAGAGTTTCACATACATATATACTTAGATTAGGTTAGAGTAGAATTATATCTTGTAAAAAAAAAAAAAAAAAAAACTTATTTAAATGTTTCATAACGAGACACATAGATCTTAAAAGTCTTCATTCTCAAAAATAATAACAATAATAATAAAAATCTTAAGAGTCTTAGATTATGTTTGGTAACAGTTTTTGTTTTTTATTTTCAAAAACTTGTTTCGGGGAATGTAAAGAAAAAACAATTTTCTTGTATTTTTTATATCAAAAACATGTTTGGTTAGTTGAAATTAAAAAATTAGTTTTTTGAAGAAAAAAAAAAGAAAATACTAAAATATGTTTTTACTAGGTTTTGAACTCTAATATTAACTCATTAAATGATATAGATTCATTAAATTAAATGCATGTTTTCATTGACTTTTGAAAATTAGAAACTGAAAACAGCATTTTGCATGTTTTCAGTTTCCTTCACAAATTGAGTTTTGAGAACAATTTTTGTTTTCTGTCCATTTTGGATTGTCAAACAAGTTTTTTAGTCTCAAAAATAGAAAATTATTTTTGAAAATATAAAATAAGGGGAAAAAATAGTTACCAAACATACCCTTATAGTTCAATAGGTATTTACAATTACAACAAATATGAACAAGGTTAAAATTATCTCTTATCCATTTTAACTATAGAATTTATCAAATTAAGTTAAATATATGCTTGTTTCCTATTTGCATAGATGGAGGAGACCATGAAATCCCAAGCATTTACCTCAACAAAAGCAATTATCATAACAATTATTCCCACCAAAATCCTCCAATTCAGCTATTCCAATTCCACTGTTCCCAGTTTTGGTCTGTTCTCTTTGTCGATAAAAGCATAGAATATCTTTAATTAAATTCTAAACAGTCACTTTTGAAAGTATAGAATGTACTAGTAGCAGTAAGGCACCGACGACAAGCCCTTTTTTTTTTTGTGTGCACATCTTTCAATTTTTAACCTTTAATTTTTCATTTAAAATTTTTAAAGTTTATAATTTAAAAAAAAAAAATCAACTTTGGCATTTTCAATTTCTATGACAGTATTGCACACCATTAGCATAATAGTCATTCTACAATTATAAATTATTGCAGAATGGAGAGGTAAGAGGTACGGTTCAAGTTTCTAGAAGAAAACTTTACAATTCACACACATATATTAGATAGGTAAATTAAAAAAAAAAAACTATGGCCAAAAAATTATATGAAGTCAACTAGGAAGGGGAAGGATAATTTTTTTTTTTTTTAATCTTTATTTATGAATAGGGGAAGGGAAAGGAAATAATTTTTTTATTATTTTATTTATGAATAGGGGAAAGAAGGATCTAACATCTAATGAGTGTTAGGTATTTCGTAATTTAAATTAAACAATATTAAGTCTAGAGAGTACGTACACAATGCTTTTCATTGATTTTTCCTCCTTCAATTGTTAACATTATCTTTTGATTCATATTAAAAATAGTTTCAATGATGAAATCAAATAAAAAGTAATATTATTTCAATGTTAATAGTTGTAAAAAAAAGGGATAAAACCCTTTTTTGTCCCTACATTTTCACACAATTCTCACTTTGGTCCCTAACTTTTTTTTTCACCGCTTTTAATTCCTATCTTGAAAAACGCGTCTCGTTTTAGTCCCTGACGTTACATCAGAGACGAAAATTGCATAGCTAGCAAACGGAAAAAATTAAAAATATTAAAATAATACACCCTATGTCCATGTGGCTTTCCACGTCAGCCTCTAAATTAAAAAATTAATTTATTAATTCTAACTAAATAAAAAAATTAAAAACTCTCATCAAACAAACAAAAAAAAAAAAAAAATTTAAACTAAACCCAGCAAGAATTAAACCCAGAAATAAAAACTAAACCCAACAAAAAAAGGATTAATAAGGGCCGGTTTGTGCCGCGAAGGAGCAGGAGTAGAAGTAGAAGAAGCGAGATTGTTGCAGAGGCGAGTGGCAAGGTCGGAGTGAGAGCGGTGGGCTTCCCAATCGGCGATGGGTATAGAGAAGTCGTCGATCCAGGAAAGGCCCAAAGAGCGACAAATGAGGTCGAATTCGCCGTCTGTGCCTTTGATTCTGAACCTCTTTTGGTTGTGAAAAAATGGAGGAAGGTCGAGTGAGCGACTTCGATGGCCGCCTATAGACGACAAGTCGTCGTTGTCATCGTCGACGGCGGAGGCGGCGATGTGGAACAAGGCAGAAGGATGTAAAGAAGAAGAGGTGGTGGACAAAGCGTCGTATTCGACGTTCTTTAAGGCGTTCTAGCGATTGAGCTTTGGCCTTGAGTTTCGCTTTTGCCTTTCGTCCATTTCAGCTTTCCATGATCTTGCTAGGTTTTGTTAGGTTTTAAATTTGTTGGGTTTTAAATTTATTGTTTTTGCTGGGTTTAGTTTTTATTTCTGGGTTTAGTTCCTGCTGGGTTTTGTTGTTCTTGCTGGGTTTAGTTTTAAATTTGTTTTTGATTTTTTTTTATGAGAGTTTTTAATTTTTTTATTTAATTAGAATTAATAAATTAATTTTTTAATTTAGAGGCTGACGTGGAAAGCCACGTGGACACAAGGTGTATTATTTTAATATTTTTAATTTTTTTCGTTTGCTAACTGTGCAATTTCCGTCTCTGATGTAACGTTAGGGACTAAAACGAGACGTGTTTTTCAAGATAGGGACTAAAAGCAGTGAAAAAAAAAGTTAGGAACCAAAGTGAGAATCGTGTGAAAATGTAGGGACGAAAAAGAGTTTTATCCCTAAAAAAAATTTATCTTGGCATAGAACATAGTTAGGCAAAAAATAACATACATAATCAAATAATGCACTTTTATTTATAAAAAAAAAAAAAAAAAAATCAGATAATGGATTTTTTATTGTGCAAACTAGTCATCTACTTTTGAGGTCAAAATGTCATTTGTTAGTGATATTCCTCCTCCAAAGAGATGCTTCCAAACTTTTGGAATTGAGTTATTCTATAGTAAAGTGTCACAATTTTTACAACTATGATACAATATATTGTGAGTAGATATCTATCACTTTCAGGTGAATCCACTATATTTTTCTCCAACATTCACAGTCAACACATTAGGATTGTAAGAAAAGTTGTGTCCACAAATTTTCTCTTTTGGAATTAAAGGAAATTATAGGTAAAATGTTGGTCGTAACTGGGTCATTGTGTACGGGCCTAGTCTTCCGTGATGGAAACTCTAGTCTGTTTGTTTAATGACCTTGTTGAGAGCTAAAAAAATAAGTTGACAGACACACTTAATTTTACACCTAATTAACATATTAATGCATAATAAAAACAATGTCAATAGTGAAAAGGGATGTTGCTTTCATCATAAATTGACAACTCAGCATGATATGAAATCGGTGGTGTCCATGGTATGGACAATGTACTAAAGGTTGAATGTATTGTAGGTGGCGAGAGGAACAACTGGGCCAAAAAAGATTCGTCTAGTAAACAAGGCAAAGGGCTGTGAATGTTTCCCAGACTGAAGAGAAAAAGTGTCATCTAATGGGTGGCTCCAACTCAAAGGCCCAAAAGCCTGCTTATTCAGCCGTAATAAAGTTTGGTTGAGCTTGGGCTGAAAAATTCTGATGATCTAAACCCAATTAAATATGGCACAACAAAGCCGAAAACATGAATGAGGATGAGATTAGCACGGAAAATTTTGGCATGTTTTTTCTTTTTTATTTTTTTTATAGGAAAAATCTGGCATGTAGTAGATGGTTGGATTAGATTATTTTTTAACTCTTTTGGATAACTTCATTACTAAGTTTCTAAAATTAAATCTATCAGTTTTTAGTCCAAAACCTTTTTTGGCTCTATTTTAATTTATGAAATAAATAATGAATTTATCACAACAAGAAGTGGAAAAAATGCCAAGAGTCTTATAGCTTAATTAGCACATCTTTATGCACCTAATGATTGGAGAGTCTGGGAGGAAAGGATTGGAACTACATGAATAGAAAAAAAAAATAGAGAAATTGTAATCCTAATTGAGAGAGGAAGAACCAAAAAAAAAAAATCATTTTACGAGAAGGATTTTGAAGACATATCTTTCACAATTAGTGTGGCTTCTACACGTTACCAAACAAAGTCTCATGAGATATTTTTTATAAAAAAAGAGGTAATGAGCAAGTGGTTTGCAAGGGGATAAGAAAATGAAGCATGTATACGTATGCACCATTTTGGTTGCAATTAAAAATATCTTAGTTGTTTTCTTAATAATTTTCTTTAGGACTTGAAGAATTTTTTAGGGATTCTACCAGATTAATTCTTCATAGTTTCTTCAATAATATAGTCAAAATTTTACCTGGGTTCAGAACTTATTTAAAGATCCTATCAAGATCAGAATCATTAAAGAAAGGATAAGGCTTTTTTCTTTTTCTTTTTTTCTTTTAGGCCCTTTTGAGCTAATAAAGTGGTAATCTATCTAATAAGAGATATTTTATTAATTTATGTTTGGCTGTAATACTGGTGGTAGCACTAATGGAATAGTTGACTTTTTCTTTTTTGCAAAGTGTATTGAGTTTATTTAATTTTGATTTGACTCATAAATACATTGTATACTAATTTGATATAAAGTGATGTTATGGATATGTTAATTTTTACCTTATAAACTATAAAATGGTGTGTGGGTTTAGTTGTTTTCTTAATAATTTTCTTTAGGACTTGAAGAATTTTTTAGGAATTCTACCAGATTAATTCTTCATAGTTTCTTCTATAATATAGTCAAAATTTTACCTGGGTTCAGAACTTATTTAAAGATCCTATCAAGATCAGAATCATTAAAGAAAGGATAAGGCTTTTTCTTTTTTTCTTTTTGTCCCTTTTTTTTTTCCTTTTTTCTTTTTTTTATTTAATTTTGATTTGACTCATAAATACATTGTATACTAATTTGATATAAAGTGATGTTATGGATACGTTAATTTTTACCTTATAAACTATAAAATGGTGTGTGGGTTTAGTTAGCTCAACTGGTAAAACCCTTGATGGTTGAATAAGAGATTTGGTGTTCAATCCCTGCTTACACCAAAAACCGATTGGTGTCTTAGTCTAATAAGAAAGAACTATCATCAAGAGTGGAGGCCATAAATTAAAATTCTCTCAAAAAAAAAAAAAAAAAACTATAAAATTGTGTTATGGATAAGTCTTATAAACTAATGTATCACTGTCACAAAAAGTAGTAGATGTTAATTTATTATCTTTTTGAGGTGATATCAATCTTATTTATTTTCACATTATTTTATAATTTTTTTGTAGTAAAATATGTAGTAGTTTTAGTATTTTTCATAAAATAAAATCTAATGGTGCCTAACAATATGTCTAAAAAGAAAATAAAAATAAATATGGTTGGTAAAAAAAAAAAAAAAAAAAAAACTAAATTGCAATTTACATCCTAAAAGCTTAGGGTAATTTTGATTTTGCTTCCTTAAAGTCTCAAAATTCATATTCGTATCCTTAATGCTATACATATCAATTGGATTTAAGTCTTTCTATCCATGTGTTATGAACCTATGGCTATGATGAGGTACCCATTAAGTGTCACCTCTATCTAAAAACAACTAAGTTTTATGGATCCAAAATTTAAAATTTTAGAGGGTAAAATCAAAATTAGCCCAAATTTGTAAACTATTAATTAAAATGACATAGTTTTGAATAATAAAAAAACGACATAGTTTTGAGTTTAGTTGATACTTAGTGGGCACCTCATCAGGACATATTGGTGGAAAAAAAAAAATCTAAACAATATGTAACTTTTGGGGCATAGATCCATATTTTGAAACTTTAGTGAAAAATATAAAATAAAATAACCCAAACTTCAAGGATGCACATTATAATTTAGTAATAGAACATAGAAGTATCCTTGACTATTTTATCCTATATAAATCCCAATTAATCTTAAACACACTATGGGTCAAACCACATACTTGTAATGCCTATTATCAACACTATTTTGAGATTACTCTCATGTTAGGATTTTTGTTTTGTTTATAGGAACTCGAAATATTTTCTCGTCTATTATATTTAAATATTGCAATCTAAGCTGCTCATTGAAGTTGAGATAGGCCCATAATCATCCTTTTATATCTTGATTGGATCTTTTGCCCCGAAGGTAAGTGGCGGAGCCAAGGGGGGGCGAGAGGGGGCAGTTGCCCCCCCTGACTCCTTTAAAAAGTACCTTGATACCTACCATGTGATGTGCATTTAATTAGTTTGCCCCCTGTAAGTGGAATAAATAGAAAAAGCACTCCCGCTCTCATGACACAGCCCTGACACCGGAAAGAAAGAATGGAAAAAAATCCTTCTCAATTCCCTCACACAATCACACTTTCACCTATTTTACTATTCTTAAATAGTATTTATTTCAAGTACTTTTGATCTTGTCCCATCCATTATACTGCTTACAGTACTCTTCTTTCCTATTTTAATTTTTATTTTCTTTTCTTATTATAATTCTAATACTATAAACATGACATTTTTCACAATAAATTTCACAATTATGAAAATGGTTAACTGTGAAGGGTGAACAACTTACATTGATGGAGCCACCACTTTATTTCCTTCACAACTCATAGTCCACTATTTTAACAATTGTAAAATTTATTGTGAAAAAATTGTATTTGTATGACAATTCAATTAGTAGGTTCTATAGTTAACTTTTGTAGATTGATTTATTTATTTTAAGAAATCAAATTATGTCTAAATTTTATGTATTTAAATTAATTTCTCACTTTGGTTGTTAGTAACTATGATTGATTATTTTTGTTTCTTTGTTTTAATAATATGAGATATATTTGTAGTTACAATTGTCTATTTATTTTGTTATTATTATTGATCAATTAATATTTTTAGATTAATTTTGTTTTTAGTATTGTTTTTCAATCTTGCCCCCCCTAAACTAAAAACCTGGCTCTGCATGGCTCTTTCTTGATTAATATAATTATTTTAATTATAAAAATAAAAAAATAAAAAATGTGAAGCTTCCACAACTTTTAGAAGGTTATACTTTCAGTAACTTGAAGCTTGTTTGCTCTTTTAACGAAAGAGAAGCTTTCACAGTCATGGGTATCCCTGCAAACTCGAAAAACTGATCTGTCTAGAAAGCTACGTAGAGAGATTGCATTTCAAACAGGAAATGAAATAAGCATCTTGTGCTTGTCTTCATCCAGCTCCCAGAATCCACTTGCTTTTCCCCTAATTATTCTCTTTCCTTTCTCTCCAATGGGATGCTACATTCATGCAGATAACGATGCCTTGCAATTTTTTTTTTTTTTTAAATTATACCATTCATTTGCAATATAAATTGTGGGAACACTTCCCCATTATCCGGATTTATCCGCTTTGGGGAGCCAGTCCCTCACGGTTTATCGGCTCGTCCCCGAGTGTGGGCAGGACCAACCAAGGGCTAGACCTTGTAGTTGTAATCGCAAGTCCCACATCGGTTAGAGTTCCCTCCCACATATGGTTTAAATGCTTCTGGAGCGACCATATGTGTACCACCTCTCACACATGTGCGGGGGTGGTACACATATGGTCGCTCCAGAAGCATTTAAACCATATGTGGGAGGGAACTCTAACCGATGTGGGACTTGCGATTACAACTACAAGGTCTAGCCCTTGGTTGGTCCTGCCCACACTCGGGGACGAGCCGATAAACCGTGAGGGACTGGCTCCCCAAAGCGGATAAATCCGGATAATGGGGAAGTGTTCCCACATAAATATATCTCTATTTTTTTTTCCCTGTTTGATAAATTGTTACAACAAATAAGAAATGAGAATTTGAATCCGATTGTTTTTATAAATCAAATTATGTTATGTCATTGAACTATAAAACTATAGCATAAATACAAAATATATCTATTATTCTCCAGAACGAAACCCTCGCCCTTCAAATTTTTTTTATTTTTATTTTTTGGTGTTTTGGGCCGTGAATATCTTTATTATATTAATATCTACTTTCCAAAAGCATATACATTACAATTAAGAAGTACAAAGTAATAAAGCTTTGTAATAAAAAATAAAAAAAGTAATAAAGCTTTGGGGAAAAAAGAAGAAAAGGAAGTGTATCACTATCAACAGTGATCAAGAACATTAAAATATCAATTGTCGAGTTATAAACATGCCAAGATATATATTTCTTTAATTTCATCATGGTGTCCCATATTGGATAAAATATGCATGTCGGTATAGTAGGGTTAAAAGATTCCAATAATGAGTTCTTTGGGCTATAAGCCTTTTTCCTCATAATTTTCTTTTTGCCCCCACCCCCAAAAAAAAAAAAAAATTTATGGTTTAATCATAATCATCATCATCGTAACAAAAAAACAATGAAGCCAAATCAACACTGGTTATTTTTTGTTTGATACTGGTTTAAAACTATTAATGAAAGGCTTCAAATTGGGCACAAAAGCAACAAATGTACGTAATCATAATTAGTGTTATGACAATGACAATGACAATGTTAACCCTTGAAAAAAAAAGAAGGTTTGATCACCTCCAAGTAAAGTTGTTACAAAAAATAAATAAAATAAAATAAAAAATCTCCTAACCGCGGTTGGTCAATTTATTATTGATGATTAAAATAAACTAAAATTGGGTTACCTTTAATATTATTCTTTCCATTTTTATTTTTATACTGAGAAAATTTATACTATATGAGATTTTTTTTGCCTGTTGTTTTGTTTTGTTTTTTCTAGGTATTTGTCAAGGATAAGGAATTCCAAAAGATCATCAATCAACATAAAAATATAAAATGCATGAATATTCTAAGAAAAGACAAAAAGCTAAAACTTTTTCAGATTAAACAATTATAAAGTTCTATAAACTCAATTGATGGTTATGACAAGTGACATTGGGCTCATTATCGTGTGTGAAAGATCGAGAAGTGATGTCCCATTTTTTTATTTTTCGTAAATACTGGTGGTATAGGGGAAGTTAATGCTAATCTCTTATGGGTCAATTTTATAATTTCATTGGCTAGGTGGCTACCTTGATTTAAAAATTGCAACCCGTTGCCTTTCTTATCATGCCCCTTCCATGCTCGGAATGAGCTCCTAGAGGCTCAATCAACTACTTAAAAAAGCACATAGAATGATAAAACAACACTTTGAGTGGGGATCTCTTTTTGAAATAGGTGTAAAAATGAGGAAAAGAAATCATTTATTGTGACAGATGGGACCTCATTCTCACAACATGAAAGACGATCTTGCTAGTAAATTCTATATACTTCGAGATCAAGTAGGTGATGTCTCGTAAAAGACACCGTCTACACGTAAGACAATCTCACAAGTAAATTCTATATACTGTAAGACTAAGTAAGTGATATCTCACAAAAAGACAACATCTATCTAGCTTGGAATGCACCAAAGAAAATTGAACAAATAAATTACATAAGTTAGTCACGTCATTTTTTACACCCAGAAATAGTAATATTATTCCTTCTCGCTTAAGGAACACGATTGTTCACACTGGTACTAAAACTAGAGGCCGACCACGGGATCATCGTCGAAATGAAAATTGGACCAATTAATTATGTTGCTATCATGCTATGTCACATTTACTTTTCCGAAATATATTCTTTATTTTTCTTTTGGCTGGAAAAAGTTAACAGGTCGAGTTGGCAATCACCACCTCCAAAGTCCAAACTGATTTAATACATGCTAGCTAAAATAAAAGATGTTTCCAAAAAAAAAAAAAAAACTCGCGGATTTTAATATAATATTGTAGCCACTATAGGCCAAAACGATGCTTGATAATATTGTATCCCCATTTCCCCCAATAAAAGAAAAAAGAATCTGGTATGGTTTTTTTTTTTTTTTTTTTTTTTAATAAGGTTACAATAAAATGAGGAAATTGAATCTAAGAGGTTTTCATTGAAAACATCAAGACGAATAAGTTGAATTACAATACTTTTGATAGTATGAAATTATAAAACCACCTGCCCCCAAGAAAAATACCTAAATAGGACTAAAATCTCGTTGGAAACTTTTTTTTGCATAACTTAACTAGTGAGATTCATTATTATTATTTTTGATAAACTTCAATTTTTATTCAAACAGAAAAAACAGAGAGACAATCTCCCAAACACGCAGAGTGGACAACTCTAGGGAGATTATCCTTATTAAAACAAAAGAACTCATTAGAAGCAAGAGATAACTTTGCAGTGACATGAGCTGCATAATTACTCTCCCTTTTAACCCAACGAAAACAACACTGAACAAAATCTACTTTAAGATTTAAAATACTATGAACTAAATTAGCAATAGACCAGTCAGGAATAACATCTTCAGAGGATAGAGGATCAAAACATCGCTTTGCATCTCCTTCAATAATGATATGGGACCTTCTTGGATTGCTAGCTGGGCAGCCCACAATATTGCATTGACTTCAGCTACAATAGGAGGACAAGAGTGGTGGGTCTTGGACCAAGCTTTGGATATAATGCCCTTATCGTCTCTAGCAACAACTGCAAGGGCAGAAGAAGACTCGGCTACAGCTGCATCAACATTAAGCTTTATCCATCCTGGAGGAGGGGGCTCCCATCTACAGACCACCGGTGCAGCAAAGGAGGGATTTTCTGATTCCAACAAGGTTGAAAATTCAAGGAACTTGAGGTTTATCTTCTTGATATAAGAGAAAAGAGTACATCATTATTATACTTTAGAATATTGTATATATATTAGGGTTATAAATGAACCAGACTATTTATGAACAACTCAAACTTGGCTTGGAAAAAAGCTTGTTTATGTTGAATTGTTTAAGAAAACAAACCAAGTTCAAACCTTAAGTTTAGACTCAATTGTTAAACGAGCCAAACTCAAGCATAAAAATGTGTTCATAAACAAGCTCGTAACATGAGGGCTTGATTTAATTATATATAATATTATATTTTTATTTGTATGCTTTTTAAAATTTATATATATATATAGATTTAAAATTGGATTGTATAAGTTTGTCAATAGTTTCATATGATAATAAATTATTATTTGTAACTTATTAATGATATAAACAATTTATCCGTAGGGAAAAATCGTGGAATTGTGAAAAGATAAACTTCACTCTCTATTCTTCTCTCCATCCAACCTTCCAAACATAGTGTTAAGGATGGATGTTAAAGAAATCACAACATTAGGAAAATGAGTAATAAAAAAAACAAAAAAAATCAATCCGATTGTTTTGCGACGTTGTAAAATGGTAGGAAAAAACTTCTTCTTCTTTTTTTTTTCTTTTTTTTTGAGTCTATTAAAGGAGGAAGACTAGCAATATAAAAGGGTTCCCCATCATCTACAAATCACCAAATTATTCTTTCTTTATCCTAGAAATAGTCTGCTAGCTTTGTCTCTTAAGTCTTAAGAGTAGGCACAAAAGTTGATCCTTCAGTAGTGTAAAATTGAAATTTCATGCACTTGTACTAGAATTTTGATTGAGATTATCTCGAAGTGTTTTGTACTATCTTCTTCAATTCATTCAACTAATTAAGTACTAGAAAATTATTTATATTGATTGACTTGCATTACTCTATATATCTGTATAATAATCTTTATTATTATTATTATTATTATTATTATTGTGTTACCAAAATTCTCTTAATTGAGACAATATCTAACCCATCCATTTGAGAACAATAATTTAAAATGAGGAAAAATTTTGAGTAAAATTAACAATTAGTTTCAATAACATAGCCCCAGTCTTAGAGTTAAAGGAAAAAAAAAACAAAACAAAACAAAACAAAACGCATATGTTTGATCTAAACCAAGACATTAACTTTAGAGATATATATATATATATATATATATTTCTTTTTTCTTTTTTTGATATAAAAAGATGATAAGTTGTTAACTATTGAAAGTAACTTTTATAAAATAAAAATAAGAGAAAGTGGTGTCAAACCTAGTCAAAATCAACAGCAATTTACCAATTAATTCACCCGATTGTAAAAACTGAAAAATATTGCTTAGGACCTAGGTAACGATACTCAAACAAAAAACAAATTAAGAAACTGAAGTATGACACAGAAACTGAAGTCCCCTATTGCTTGTGACATACCAAATTAAGTTGCTTCTGCGTTAGCACTTGGAAGTACTTATTATTTTAGTTTAGATTTTTTTTTTTGGTAAATGCGGGACTTGAATCTTCAAATAATAGGTTATTTTCATAATTGGGTATCAACTCACTTAGAAGTGACGGTGGTGAAGTACTTATTAGTTATTAGTCAGGTGGATGGTGACTGGGTTGATCCAAAAAATAGTCATGGGATTGGTTTTTGTGGCTTTCTGCGTGCAGTCCATGTCTCCTAGCACAAGTGGTACTCCAGGCTAAGTCAGTGATCCTTGTGAAAATACAGTACACAACATTTTATATATATTTATATTGTACATAAGAAAATTCAAGACGAATACTTTATTTGATTTATTTATGTGTAATTATTTATAAAAATGGATATTTTAAATAAAGGTTTTTTAAAATAAATTAAAAATTACACATTATTTTTTAAATAATGGATATTTGAAAAAAATTTGAAAAAGTTTTATGTTTAGAGAACTTGTTGGAGGGTGAATAGTGAGATTTTTTCTCCAAAAACTAGAGATAAAACATCTATTGGAGATGCTCTCATAAGCACTACGAGCATGTTTTGAGACTTTTGTTTTCTTCATAAAAGAATGAAGGGGCACCAAAGTAATAATAAATAAATAAAAATTTTAACTAATTTAAGTCGGCCACATAGGAAATATCAAGAATTTAAAGGGACCCATAAATTCTTTAAAATTTAGATAAATATAAGGGTGAAAAAATAATTCTTGAAAAGTTTCGACGTTAAGTACGATAATATTATTCTTTAACAAAATCAAATTTAAAACATAAAATAAAATAAACCTTATTGGGAGGTACTGGGCACAGCCGCCCATGCATCCAAATGCAATGTCTCAACGTAGCCTTGTCAAAATGACAAAATGGGCTAGGCATTTCGTCCCCACTCAAATGCTTCCTCGAATGGACAAACTTCCAAAAATGACTCATATTAGTGGGCCCTATTAAGGACCGACCTAAAGAGAAGAGTAGGGAAGAGAAGGCGGTGGACGCTAACCCATCACCCATTTCACCAACTAAACCACTCTTCATATTTCGGACCCACAGCTAACCATGGTTAACAACTAACGGCACCGTACACCAACTCCGTCATGACGGGAACAGCGAGGCAAAGAGACTAGGGACCCCTCATCTCGCAAAGCCACGTGGTGGGATCTGGGTTTGCCAAGCTTCTGGAACTCGTGGTGTGAACCAACCACGTGGATCTACCGTATCGTAGCTAGTGGACTCTATCAGTGTACCCTTTCATTTTTTTAAAGCAGGTAAGCTTGGAACTGACAGCTGTCAGGTGTTCAGGTCTACCTCGTATTAGCTTACAGTTTACTAGGTCCGGACTGATTGGGTTAGTCAAACTGTATAAAATTTGAGCCTAAAATTAAACTTTAATGAGAAGTCCTTGGGTTAGAGTCGGTGAAAATTGAAAAGGATAACGTGAACTTTTGTCTCAATTTATTAGCTGGTAAGTTGGAAGAAGTGAAGTTAGGGGTACACTATTTTTATTTCACCCATTATAATTTGTCACATGAATAAGTTGTAACAAAAAATTTGATAAAAATTATGATTATAGTGTGTGTTTGGGATGGGCGTCTGGATTTTCAGATTTTGCATTTTTAGATTTTTTTCTTTTTTCCCGTGAACAGTAACCACACATGGGTTCATTATGCAGGGGACAAAAATTACTGTTCGCGCACTGTTTATCACTATTCATAGCACTGTTCACGCACTAAAAAATATTAAAAATAAGTCCAAGATACTATTCACACGTTTAAAAATTATTTTGTTACAGTATTTTCAATTTTCAGTTTTCAATTTTAGTAACAATAAGTTCAATCCAAACGGATCCATAATATTAATCACTACTGAAAAGCAATTGACATGCAAAACGGGGATATGGATGTCTAATAGTACTACTTGATTTTTCCTTTTTCTAATTTTTTTTTTCACTAATATATATATATATATATATATATATATTTCCTTTGTTCCAATTTATTTGTCTTGTTTAAAAAATTCAACTTTCTTAGAGAATATTTTTTATTATCTTGCTTATTGTATAAAACTATATAAATTTTTTATTCATGCATTTTCTCCATTATAATGAATGAGTATCTTATTAGCATTAGGGGTGTCAAATGGGTAGGTTTGGGTTAGTTTGAGGTGTGCATAATTTGGTTGGGTATATAAAACTCATTCATCCATTAAAACTCATTTAACTAATTATTTCTAACCCAACCCAATTATAATGGGTAAACCCCAATCCATCCAATTATCCAATAATCAAAATTTCCAAAATACCTATAAACACAATAACAGCTTAACCACAGGAAAACACAGGAAAATAGAGGAATAAGATAAGAAAATAAGTGGTCCACCGTTTGGTTACCCAGAAAATTTAGAAAAATAAGGAAATGAATTTTGAAAATTGGATTCTAATTATTTACAAACCGAAAAACCAACACCAAAAAAAAAAAGAAAAAAAAAAGGTTTCGATTCATTTCGTTTCACAATGGTAACTCCTCCTCCGATCAAATTGAAGCAATCCCAAACCAATGCGATGGCGCAGACTCTAACGGCGGCGTCGTCTTCTTTCACTTCACACGACACTGCACGGCTACTCGTCTGCGAAATGCTGCATATAAGCGCCAATCTCGCTTCTTCGCCTTCGAATTCGGCTAAGCCGCCGCTCTCTCTGGCCGATTCGCCGGAGAGTCAAAGTTTGAATCGGCGGAGGCTGGGGCTGGTGGAGGAAGAGTATGTGAATTTGAGCTTGAGGCTTGCTGCGAGGAAATCGACAGTCACAAATGGAACTACGTGGCTGGAAAAGACACGCTTTTTGGAACCTTAAAAAAGAACTTCATTCACGCCTTCATTTTCTGAGACACTTACTCTGTTTTGCTGGTAATTTCTCTGGATTTTCAAAGAGAGTATTTGAGTGCTATTGTTTGGTTGCCAAGAAAGTGAGAAAAGGAAATGACAAAAATTTTATTTGTGGGTTTCCGAGAAAAGGCAAGAAAGGACAAGAAAATGAATGAATTTTAAAATTGAGAAATTAAAAAAAAATAATTATGGGAATAGCTGGGTTGAATTTGGGTATATTGTTTTTGGGTTAAATAAGATTCAATGAGTTTTCAGTTAAAATCTAATAATCACTGTGTCTAATTGGGTTGATGCCCATTTAACCCAACTAATAATTTGGTGGGTTTGGGTTCAATTAGAGTGAGTGGGTTTGGATGGGCAAATGAGTTTGAGCTTACTTTGTCACCCCTAATTAGCACAACTCTTAAGACAATGAATAAATTATTATATGCATTTGACATGTATTGGATACACTAGATACACTATATATTATATCCTACAATGACCAACAATTTTTTTAAATAAACTTTCAACTTATAGCGTCGGATCCTAATGATAACTTTTTAATATCAAACCAGGACACCAATCAGTATCCTGTAAGAACCAATATTTAAAAAAAAAAAAAAAATGTTTTATCCTATAACGTCCGGTCCTAATGATAGCTCTTTATCATTAGATCAAGACACCAATCGGTTTTTGATGTAGTCGAGAAATGAACCCTATATTTTTTATTCAACCATTAGAGACTTTATCAGTTGAGCTAATAAGAAGTCATCTATAATGACCAACTTGATTATAAAAAATAAAAATAAAAAACACTAAATTACATGAACAACAAATGAGCATTTGTTTTAAAATATAAAAGACAAACAAGGCAAGTGATGTTGGTGGACAAAAAGATTTTAGTGTAAGAAAGGGAATTTCCTTACCCAAAATTGGAAATCAAATTTTCCCTTTTTTTTTTAGAAAACAAATTTTCCCATTTTAATGTCACTGTTATGGCAAATACCTTAATATAAGCATGATAATAATTTTTTATTCACACTTTATAGTTTTAGTCAGGGTCCGGTTGGATACCATTTATTGTTGAAAACTGAAAACACTGTAACAAAATAATTTTTAAATGTGTAAATAGTACCGTGGGACCTAGTTTTAAAGTTATTTTTATGAAAAAAATACTAGCAGGTCTTATGAACAGTGCATGAGACCCACTAAAAAATGTTGGACACGTAAAACATTCGCAACTTGCCGCTATCAAGACGTTAGAGTTTTGCGTAAGTTTCATTTAAACCTTGAAAATTTAAAATAAATTTTATTTAATTTGATCAATTACTTGAAGTTTAATCGAGTTAACAAAAGAATGTGTTAGGAAGTTTAAATAAAAGGTTTTTAGATTCTTTGATGTTTTGTGAGTTGCATTTATCTTAACTAGTAAAGTCTCTGATGATTGAGCAAGAGATCTGAGATTCAATCTTTATCTATATAAAAAACCAATTGATGTCCTAGTCTGACAATAAAGAGCTATCATTAAGAACTGTGGGGACCAATTGTATCCGGTATTCAAACTACGCTGGAAGAGGCCAGGCCCAACATCTAATCTCATATGTACAAGCTGTGTAAGAAAGGGCCAGGCCCAATATCCAATATGAGGGTGAGAGAATATCCGAGGACAATCAACAAAAGAAGAGATAAGACTATCCTCCGAGGAGAGGTAAAGAATGCTCGTGGGGGATTTGACCGTGTCCAAGGACTATAGTCACCTCGGGACTTCTATCCGAGGTGTCTGGTAAACTTATCAGTCATTTAGAGTAACACCTCGGACAAACCTTACAGCAAAATGAAGGGAAAAAATATCAAATGAAAGATAAGAATAAGCAGTAACAAATATCTAAAGGTACTGTCACCTCCGCATTAAATGCCGCCCAGCTAACCTTCTGGCCGCATTAATGTGGAGGTGATACCTGAACAGTGAACGGGCAGCCTTCCAGCTAAGAATGGAAGATTCAAGAAAGGGCAAAAGAGATGGTGAAAAAGAACTTTCAACGCCAAGTCCACACGTGGATGATGAAAAAGGTAAAAAAACCATAGTATATAAGACGAAGGAAGGAGAAAGGAAAGGGGGACGAAAACTATTCTAAAATCATAGCACTGGGACATGTCCGAGGATACTCTTTGCATAAACTACGCTTGTAGCTTTAACCTCTTTACGCTAAAATCCAATATCTTGGCCTAAGATTCAGACTAGCTTTCTCTCCTGCACTCTATAAATTTATTGTTTGGGCTACGTGGGCCTGGATCCACTCCTGTTCTGGATTCAAGTCAAATCTGGTCCTTACAAGAACAGATGCCATAAGTTGAAATTGATATATATTTCTAACTTGTAAATTTTTGTTGTTATATTGGACACTACAACAAATTTTTTTATCATAGTAGTTAAATTAGAGAAAATATGTGAATATAATATTTGTGCCACAACTTTTGTACGGCAAACTATGAGTAGTAGAGAAAATTTGATAGGTTTATGTACAAAAATTATTTTTTAGTGCATATAATATGATTTAAAATTAATATATATTCAATTATTTAAGCTTTCCTTATACATTATTTTAACCATTAAACTTATGAATAATAATAATAGTTCATCTACAATATTATATATTCTCACTAATTGTGTTTTGAGAACCCTAGAGTATTTAATGTTCTTAATATTACAATTCTTTTTTTTTAGAAAGTTTTAACCTATGACATCTGCTCCTAATGATAGCTCTTTATTATTAGATAAAGACACCAATCTGTTTTTGGTGTAGGCAAAAATTGAACCATAGATCTCTTATTCAACCAATAGAGATTTTACCAGTTGAACTAATTGTGTTTGGTGGTTATAAACTTTTTCTTCTTCGTGTTTAGATACTGCTTATTTTGCTAAAATTGAAAAATTATTACTAAAAGTATTGTAGATAAAGGTAAAAGTTAGTTGAAATAGCATGGTGAGGCTCATAAATAGTTCCAAAAAGTGTAGTAAGACCTATAAATAGTAGCAAAAATAAACTAAATAGTAAAATAATTTTAATTTTTAATCCTAACCCAAACACACACTTATTAGTGTGAGTTTGGACTGCGTTCTAAACTCATCACAACTGGGTCCCGTGTACTATTCATGGGACCCAGCTGTATGGAAAAACACAAATTATTTATCATTTAAAAACTGTTCATGGGATCCATAGACACTATTTATCATTTAAAAATTATTTTGTTACAGTGTTTTCAGTAATAAGTTTTCAATTTTCAATAATAAATGGTATCCAAACAAACCCTTAATGTGTGTTTAGCACATTAAAAAATCAATTTATTTTTACTACTATTTATGAATTTCATTGCACTTTTTGATATTATTCTTAAGTTACAATTTCAACTAACTTTTTTACCTTTAACTTTTCAAACTCAAGTAAAATAAGTGAATCCCATAATTTATTACCGTATTATTCCGTGTTAACGGTATCAGTACAATGAATGTATTTGAAAGGGCGAAGCCGGTCAAAAAGGGCCGGTTGATTGGGACCCAGCAGGCAAAACCAGGTGATTCCAAATGATCCTAAATGGTGGTTTGGCACTGGTCCCACCACCAACCCCACCACTCTTAACGCTTCAATCGCACCCCGAGATGATCACTCACAGCTCACACCTTCTCTCTATAAAGAAGGCCAGCAACTCTCGCCAGCTCTTTGCTCTTTTTCGCGAAACCTTTCTCTACACACTTCTCCTCTTTTCCCGTTATTTCTTCACTTCTTTTGTACTCACACACACTCAGTGCCTTTGTTCACAAAATTGAACACACCGTATTCCTGATTCTTGTTTATTTCTCTGGAAAAATTTTCTCTACCTCGTTCTTTTTCCGCTTTGTATTGCATTCTCTTTGATCTTTCGCTTCCAAGGTCTCTGTTTCACTCCGATCTAACAACTCTTGCTTTAAGGAGGTAATTTTTCACATATATGATTTTTTTTTTTAAAAATTTCGTCTGAATATACACTTCCAAATTTAGTTTTCACCTAATTTTGTATTTCTTCGTTGTTAATAACTCTGTACTGGTACGCGTTTGACTGTAATGTCGTTGAAGCTCTTTGTTCAAACTTCTCTTTGAATTTTCCCCCAAATTTGAACACCGTTTACGGTTGTAGGTTAATGGCGCAATTCGACAACGGCGACCTCGAATATGTCGTAGACGAGTTATACGACATGACCGGTTTCGAAGACGAGTATTACAACCCTTTCACCCAAAACGAGCCGGAGACGAACAACGGTTCCGATCCTCTGGACTCCGACTTTGAAGACGACTTCGAATCGGTACAAAGCCTTGTTGTTGTTGTTACATGTATTCAATCTCTGTTTCAAATGATGATGATGAAATTGAGTGTGTGGTTTTGACAGAGTAAGTCGAAGACTGATACATCAGCTTTAGAAGCGAGGAATGGGAAAGATATACAAGGAATACCATGGGAGAGACTCAATTTTAGCAGAGACAAGTACCGCGAGACACGGTTGAAGCAATACAGGAACTACGAGAACCTCTCTCGCTCTCGCGAAGACCTCGACAAGGTATACTTTTTGTGTGTGTGTGTTAGATTTCAATTTTCAGACACGGACCTTGTTTTTTACACTAGTGATTGGTTTTTTCTCCGAAAAACAAAAAACTTTGATTTTATTTAGTTGTTTATTTAAGGATTAAGTTGCGTGTATCTTTAGATAATGAAGTAGTTTACTTGGTTATTTATTTATTTGTTTATCGGATATGTGATCATATTCTTTCGTTGTTTCAATATTTTTTATTTATTATGCGAATATGATATTCGTAGGAATCGACCAAGTAATACTATTTTTAATATACACAAACCAGATCAGGCCATATGTCTGTAATTGTGAAAAAGAAATTTGTGGTCCTAAATTTTTTTATTTTTTTTATGGATCTGGGGTGTTTTGTTGTCTGGGATTCGATGCATAAGCACCTCAACAATGGACTTTTTGTGTTATATGGGTTTAAGTAGCTCCTGTAATTTTTGCCATGCCAAAAGTTAATCCCCCTGTATTCTAACTTTCGAATTATCAAAAATAAAGGTCGCTCGTGTGATTTGATGGTGATATGGGTCATTATAGAGTTACCCCAATATAAAGTCAAAATTTTGTGAATCACAGTAAAGAACCTTAGCCCCCACTTTTATTTCATGTTGTGGATACTTGTCTTATATTGATTTGGTTGGGTAAACCAATTGAAGGTTTCTATATATTTTTTAGAAAAAATAAAAATAAAAATAATTGTTTCTCCATCCTTTGGATCTAGTTGACACGATAATACTGGACTGATTGATTTTTATCTTGGTTTACTATATATATATATATATATTTTAGAAAAAATAAAAATAAAAATGATTGTTTCTCCATCCTTTGAAACTAGTTGACATGATAATACTGGACTGATCGATTTTTAGGCATACTGCAATTTTTTTTTTTTTTTTTCGTGTTTAGGACTTAAGGAGTATGCGCAATATTCATATTTATTGTTGTTTATGTTGCATCTTTCTTTGTGTTTTCTTGCTAAAACATACTATGTTTACAGGAGTGCTTGCAAATAGAGAAGGGAAAGACCTTCTATGACTTCCAGTTTAATACAAGGCTTGTGAAATCAACAATAGTGCATTTTCAGGTAGAGATTCTTCTTCATGGCTCTCTTTTTTCCTTGAAATGGTTTATGTTTTGTCGTCAAAACTAGTTTCTACCTATTTTGGAGTCCCAAGCATCTGATTGGTTTCATGTGTTGTGTTTCCTTGGGCTGTCCCTCTGCCTTGTATTTTGAAGTATGTCTCTTACACAGATTACTGTGATAAATTCATAATAGTAGCCATCTTCTATGGTCTATACGTTACATATTTTTAAACTCAATGTCCATGTTGCATAAGCACATTTCATTTTTCTTCTTCTGTTTTCTTTTTCTTTTTCTTTTTTTTAATAAAAATTCTTATTCTAGAGTTTTGAAATTAGTATTACTTAGATGCTCACTTGTACTTCTTTATTCCGTTGCCTAAAATTCTATTTCATAGCTCATCATAGATATTCTTGCTAATAGTGTTTCCTAATACGAACTGTAGAGCACATTGACCAGATAAATTTTATTTTTTCAGAGTTTTTGGCGGTTCTTTTGAACTTTGGTTATACACATTATCATTAGTCTAGCAGTCCTGCAGGTCTATAATAAAACCATTTATGGGCTTTCTATATGTCTTTATAGCATGTGCGTCAACCATTAATTGGAAGGTATGGAGTTTACAGTTGCTCTCTTATATTAGGTTTAAGTACAGACTACAGATTTTATCAGCTGACATATGCTTTATTTACCAACAAATAAGAGGTTTGAGAACTTCTCCAGAATTATCTCCAGGCAAGTGAGGCTGTCATAATAGTCTCTTTTAAGGCCTAAAAACTGGTGACAGAATTCTCCCTGATGTGGAGATAATTCTTGAATTTTATACCTAGGCAAAGAAAAAACTGTGTGATTAACTTGATTTTTTGTGAGGATTGTGCTCACTTCTCTCATAACAGAAGATATGTGAAATGTTTCAATTTGTAATTTACTAGTCTTTGTACCAAAATTCTTTTTGAATTATGATATCGTGCCCCACTTAATGGCAGCAAGCTGGGGTTTGTATTTACAAGATACTTTTTTTGCAGATACATGATGAAGGATGCTTACTTTATACTTGCTCTTGATAACTGTTCACCAAATCTTAATAAAATTAAAAGATACAATATGTTGAAGGTATAGTCTTGAATATGTGCCTGATTTATTTATGGACAGATGATTTGATGCAAGTTATAAATATTGGTGCATCATGACTATGGTATGACTTGGCATTTGTAATGATTGCAACATGATGCTGGTGTTGGTGTACTTGTGAATTGCCATGAACACACTATAACATTAAATAAAAAAGGAATCTTTTTACGTATTACATCACATACACACATGCACACTCTTTTGCAATGTTTGAAACATCTCTAACCTCATTACCCTTTTTTCTTTAATCAGAGCTTATTTTGAAAATTGATAGGTTGAGCTATGTTATAAGCTGAAGGACTGTCTATACTCTCCTAGCTGCTATTAGAATATAAATGGTTTGTAACTATAATCTATTAATGTAAAAAAAAAAAAAAATGTAGAAAGGTAAATAGTAAGTTTGAAAAACAAAATTATAACCCATAGAACTATCTATGTAGGCACTACCAATTTACTACAGTTGAAGCAATTATTGAATAAAACAAACTAATTGAGAGAATAAAATGAGGAAGCATCTGCAACCTGTTGGCTATATCCAGTTTGTCTCTTTAATAATAGTTATTTTTTGTTTCAACCTATGTGTTAAGTAGCCTGATGGGCGTGTGTTCATCATCCTTAAAAGTCAAGTTGCATTAAGTTTGAATCTGTGGTTTTTGTCCTAACTTTGTATGCTTTAATAATTACTTACTGATTTCATTAATCTTTGAATTCAATATTTGGTTGTGAATATATTGTTTCTGTTGATATCAAATATAATTATATTGCTTTAACCCCTTTGTGCATTTAGGATTGCTACTTCTCCCTTTATTTCAGCCTTTAAAGCAGGGTGGAGAGCAGCTGGCGCGGCGTTGTTTATATGGTATGATAGGATAATATCTGAGCATTTAGAGGCCTCTGTGGCAATTCCTGTAATTTTGTAGAATTGGTGTTCCTGATGATGAGGGGCCTGACTAGTACTATCATTGCACCTCTTCATGTTGGATCGTGTTTAGAATTTTGAGATTCATTGCAGGCCTTGACAATTGTTGAATATTTACATAATTTCATCTTCATGCTGTTGTCGTGATCCATTTGATATAGTTTTTGATGATCTTTCTTGCAAGCATGTTAATTGTGTTGTTAACATGTTTGCAAGAAATATCGGTTTAATTGTTTTGGATTTGTCTTTTTCATAGATCATTTAATTCTTAATTTTGTTATGCAATTATCTCTTCTTTTATTTTTTAACTCTTGAAAATGCTATGCCTGATGATTGTGAATTTAGCTGGTTTTGTTGTGGTTCAGGCATAATTGTGTTGTTATTACTTTCTTTCTTGTTTACTGAGGGGAAAAAAATTTGTCTGGGTTCAACCATTACTGTTCTAGCTTTCCTAGTTGGATGTATCAGTTTTACGAGTAAAATCTCTTTTGTTAATCTTAGTTTCTTACTATTTAACATTCCACCTTTTTGAATCCCCAAGCTCACATGTTACTTCTCAAAAAAGAAACCCCAAACTCATATAGCAAATGTGCAGTAGTCTAGTTCCGCGTACTGTTAACAACATGTATACTGTTTTTTCACTTGTAAATTTCTACTTGGACAATATGCTACATGCATCTTTTTTATTTTTGGTCACTTAAGTGCAGAGTCAAGCTCTCATACCTAATGGCATTCCATATTTCACATCCTTGTATTCTCTAAACTTGTTTGGTGAGGGGGTTGAATGAGGATCCAAATGTTTGCATGGAGATAAGACGGTCTAGTGGGAGATTTATACGTATACACTACTCTTTTTTCTTTTTTTCTTTTTAAAATAATTTAATTATTTTCCTTATTATCCTTTTTTCTTGTTCTTTTTGAATTTTTTATCCTTTAAATATATTATTTTTGTTTCGGTGATGAATGCAATGGGACTAAATTTTGCATGGGGATATTGCTGACCACCAGCCTATTAATTGTCCATCTTGTTCATAAGATTTTGTTTTCCTTTTTTTTTTCTTGCTCTCTCCAGAGGTTAAAATAATTTAAAGTTTTGTCCAGGTCTGACTGGGTTTACTTGCTGTCTGGAGAGTCATATTCATTCAATATGTTTTTAGTGTTATATGTGTACGCCTATCACTTTTCTTTCCTTATTCTCCTTTATTTTTTGTTCAAATTTGAATCTTTTTAACTTTTCTGTTTCGGTGATGAAGGCAAAGGGACTCAATGTTGTGCGCGGATATTACTGACCACCATATTTGTCCATCTTGTTCTTACGATTTTGTTTTTCATTTAATTATTTTCTTGCTATTCTATTGAGGCTAAAATATCTGAACTTTTGTCCAGGTTTGAGTGGGTTTACATGCTGTCTGGAGACTCATTCATAATTCATTCAGTATATTTTTAGTGTGTCACTGGCACTTATACCACTTTGCTGTGTGTTAGTTTGTTAGGAGTTCCAAAGCTTCTTTATCAAAATAACAAACTTCTTGGGGATTTTAAATCCTTGCATATAATATAATATTCATACTATTTACTGACGTGAATGTTTTGCAAAAAGCGCAAGAAAACCGACCGTACCGATTCAGCGTTTTAATTGACTGGAATGTCTGTTAATATTTGGTCAATTTATTTGCATTTGTATGCTTACCTTTGAATTTAGCTTCTTCTATATGGTTGATGGTCTCATTGTGTTGATTTAATGTATTTTAATGGAATGTTGGACGTGGTTATTGAATGTACCCATCAATGGTTTGTTCTTCTGGTGCAGCTGAGGAATTTGTTATGGGCAACATCAAAGCATGATGTATACCTGATGCAGAACTATTCGGTCATGCATTGGTCCTCATTGCTGAGGAGGGGCAAAGAAGTGCTCAATGTTGCTAAACCTATTGTTCCCACCCTGGTAATCAGCGACTTCTTTGACCAAGATAGACCCTTGATTTTTGTAGCTCAGAGTTCCTAGTGTTTTATGGTTCTGGACTAATTTAGAATCTTTTTGATCACAGATACACCCAGGATTGTTGTCTCAATCACTTTCAAGAGTGCAGATAAGCACCATGGCTGTTAAGGAGAATTTTCTGGTGGCAGGTGGGTTTCAGGGGGAGCTGATATGCAAGGTATGGGATTAAGTTGATAAGTGCCCTCTTTTTAATGAAAAGCAGTCCATTGCAGCAGTTTATTTTAATTTATAACTTGGTTCTTGTATGTGTACCAGAAGCTGAATCAACCTGGAGTTGCATTCTGCACTAAAATTACAACAGATGAAAATGCCATCACCAATGCAGTGGATGTTTACCATAACCCCAAGTAGGTCACTTTCTTACCCCTAACAAAAAAATAGAATCTGTCTCTGAGTGGACATGCAACTGAACCTTCTGTCTACAGTGGCTCAATGAGGATTATGACTGCAAACAATGATGCTCAAGTCAGGGTTTTCGATGCTGAGAATTTTGCTTGCCTTAATCGCTTCTCCTTCAATTGGTCTGTCAATGTGAGTGTTATGTGCAGAAACAATACTTAAGAGTTAAGAGTGTTATTTGTTGCTATGTTTCTCACATTTGTGCACTTCTTCATAATGGTTTCTTTGCAGAACACCTCTGTTAGTCCGGATGGCAAATTGGTTTCAGTTCTTGGTGACAGTGCAGAGTGCTTGATTGCTGATGCTCAGTCTGGAAAAGTAAGTTGCTCGTTTTGGTTGTTCCTTGCTTGCTTCTTCATTTGTATGTAAGAAATATGTTCAGTTCTGATATATGGATTTGGAGCAGGTTGTTGGGAACCTCAAAGGGCATCTGGACTATTCTTTTGCCTCTGCTTGGCACCCAGATGGACAAATTTTGGCTACTGGGAACCAAGACACTACCTGTAGGCTGTGGGACATAAGGAATCTGTCCGAGTCTGTAGCTGTAATAAAGGGAAGGATGGGGGCAATAAGAGCTGTAAAGTTCAGCTCTGATGGCCGGTTTATGGCAATGGCTGAGCCGGCAGACTTCGTTCATATTTTTGACACAAAGTCAGGATATGTGCATGGACAAGAGATTGATATGTTTGGGGAGATTGCTGGAATATCTTTTAGCCCAGATGCTGAAGCTCTTTTTGTAGGGGTATCTGATCGCACATACGGCAGCTTGTTAGAGTTTAACCAGATGCACTATAACCGATATGAGGACTCCATCTATTAGTGGTTTGCCCCCCTAATTCTAAAGCCAACACTCCACCAACTTGGACTGATGGATGTGCATAATTTTTCTGCAGAGGTTTTTGTTTGGCTGTGAAGCTTAGTCTTAGAATTTTCGGTTCCCCCCGGTAACATATTGGGGTTGTAGTCTTGTATTCCCTCCTGGTTTTGGAGACTAGTATTCTCTCCTGCCTTGGGGGAGCTATTCCTTGGTGTCGTTTGGATATGTAGAACATAAATTTTGCCCTTTGTAAAGCGTTTTGCGGTTGCTCTGTTTATGGCAATAGTTATGTCTAATCATTTATCAATTATTTTATCCTTTTCTTTTTCTTTCAGTTACCTTGTTATCTTTTAGTCCAATTATCAGGCATAAATGAAGAAAATAGAGAAGCACATGCTCTTTTTTTATCATACAAAGTAATTGGGAAACATGTAAAATTGTGAGTACATGGAAGATTATTGTCGAAGTGCACTAATCTGTGGTCTTTCTTCACAGGATGTCAAACATGTAAAATTCTTGGTTTCATTAACTTTATGTCCGCGTTTCTTTTTCTTGGATGAGATCAAAGTTGATATCATGGCCTAGAAATTAAAAACGTATAGCACCTTATAATCCTTGGACCACCCTTACCTTTGGAGAGACATTTTACCTATCTGTAAGGAAAGCAACCCCGTGTTATTCGATTGCCACCCATGTTTGGTCCAACACGAACACCCTTCATGCATTGTTTCTTGTAGATAACAATAAAATCATTTTCAGATCCTCTGATTACTATCGTCAAAGTGGGACAGCATCTGAGTATTGTGCTGACAATTTCTGTTGAATTTTTATGCCGTGTGGTGTGGGTATAAGAAATTGGAAGTTAAAATTGGTCACTAGTGAAGTGCTTAACTCAACCAAGGTTTGATCAGACTAGATAATTTCTTATCTTAAAGATATATTTGGATAATGTTATGATCCAAAGCAGTCAGTAGCATCTATTAGAAACTGTCTTTGATAATGACCCAGCCAAGAATATGCTTCGTCTGCTATAACGTGCCGCTTATTCTAAAATTCGCTTAGAAGTAAAAACAACATTCAAAGTGGCTTTCAAGTTTCAACTAGTGAAAAAAATTTGATATAATCTTAACATGTGGCTTTCCCTCCTCTCTCAGTGTGAGCAGTCATTTTTTAATAGACAGTAGGTTAGAAAGTAAGAACCTTAGTCTAAGAACTATCCTCGGTAGTTGGACGTTGTTTCCTTAATTTCAGTTGTAAGTTGTAACTTGTAAAGAAGTCGGTGAAACGGAATAAATATTCGAATTTTTTAAAGGCAATTATCTAATCTAGCTATAGAAATTTCAAATTAGACGGTGTCCAATTTTTCATCCTTGTAAGTTATTCTATAAAAAGTCAAAGTTCAATCTTTCTTTTTCTTTTTCTTTTTTCTTTAAGAAACGTAAAAAGTACAATCCACATGCAAGGAAATGGTGCCGTGCCCAGTTTCTGCTTATTCTAATTGACTGACATGTCAATATGGTTGTTGGGAGAAAATGGGATTTTTTTTTTTTTTTTTTAATTCGGTATTTTGCTTCATTTTCTAAACTAATTAAGAAAATATCTTTGTTTTGAAACTCAATTTTCTAAAAATCGAGTTTCAATGTCACTATAGGGCTTCTTAAAACGCCATTATAGATATGGAGCGATTAAAAAAAAAAAAAAAACTTGCCTGGAATGGCAGGCTTCAAATATATATATATATATATATATATATATATATATATATATATATATATATATTTTTTTTTTTTTTTTCAATTTTCAATTTGTTATAACTTGATTGTCCAACAATCGAGTTTTAAATTGAAACTCGATTTTTAGAAAATCGAATTTTAAAACAGGGGCATTTTCCTAATTAGTTTGGAAAATGAGGCAAAATGCTGGATTTTTTTTATAAAAAAAGGGGCAAAAGCCCATTTTCTCCATAGTTGTTGTCTAATTAACTGCTTATTCTAAATAACTGTTTTCTATGGGCACATTTGCCCGCACACTTTGACACAATTTACATATTTGTCAACGTGTGATCGGATTTATCACTTGCACATAGGTCCACCATTGGTACTTAATGAAAAGTAATTTAATGACGGCTTATCACGTGTCTAAGTTGTGTCAAAGTGTGTGGTCCTAGGCTTTTTAATTGTAAAAATGTGAGATTTTTGTAGGCTATAAACAAGCTGAGTTTTATCGAGTAGTGAATATTCGAGCTTGGCTTAACAAAAAATGTAAAATGTTCAAACTTAGCTCAAGCTCGAATTAAGCCGAAAAATAATGTTTGAGCTTGAACTTGTCAAATTTTCTAAAACTTAAACTTGGGTTGACTTAGCTTGATTCATTAGTTAAGTCGAGCTCATTCTCAATATCAAGTTTTTGAACTTGAGTTCTAATACAAGTACATCATCAAATCCATATCAAGCTTTTTATCAAGCTCATTTGATTTGGAAGAGTAGTCCCAACTTCCAATTATCTAAAGTTTTAGTAAGATATGAATTTATTTGTTAAAGTTGTTTCAAGCTTATTACTAAACTCATAAACGAGCCTAAGCTTAACTTGTGTTTTTATTGAAATCAAATGTTCATGAGTTTATTTATGAACAATATTTATATATTGGGCTCATCTCATTTATTAAATGTTAGTACATTTTAAATTAAACGTTAAAATTCAAAATAACTGAAGATGAATAAAGAGATGAGTTATAATAAAATTTGTTAAAGAAAGAGTTACTTGTATGTAAGTTAGATTAAATAAATTAAGAAGAGTTTTCTAAATTAATAAATAACATGTAGGTTATGTGAAGGATTGGAAGACTATATATACGGCTTTGCTATGGACTAATTTCATATCAAGAGTGAATGAAGAGAGATAGTTAAAAGCAACGAGTATTGTGTGAGAGAGTGAATTCAATAATATTTCTAAATACTTGAGAGATTTCGGGCCAAAGAAAGGCGTTTTTCTGGTGGAGCTTTGGGCTTGAACACTTTGTGCAGAAGCTGTTCTAGCCATACAACATTTGTTGGGCTGTTGTATCTTGGGGGAGACAAGTCAGAGAAGGTCTGCACCGGTTACAAAGATTAGCCAACCAAGGGCTTAAATCTCCTTAAAGAGAGCGAGTGTCGCGCCTCAGTCCAAATAGTGTTGTGTTCTTATCTTCAACTTAATAATATTTAGTGTATTATTTAGTTTCTTTTTTGTGTAGTTTCTATTATTATTGTGTTTGCACCAACAATTTTAAGGAGATTCAATCATGGAGCTTACACAAGAGAAACCAAATGAGCCTGTTGGAGATCTCAACAAGCCCTTTCGCTTTAAGGGAGCCCACTTCAAGAGGTGGAAAGGAAAGGTCCTCTTCTACTTGAGTCTTCTCAAAGTCTCCTACATCCTTACTGACAAGAATCCATCAAAAGTTCCTACCGATGAGATGAGTGAGGAAGAATATAGTCTCCATCAAGAAAAATTAGATAAGTATACAAAAGATGAATATAATTGTCGTTCTTATCTTTTGAATTGTCTTGCGGATCATTTCTATGATTATTATGATACAACTTACAATTCTGCTAAGAAAATTTGGAAAGCTTTACAAAACAAGTATGATACCGAGGAGGCTGGTGCAAAGAAGTATGCTGCTAGTAGATTTTTCCGTTACCAAATGGTGGATGGAAAATCGGTGGTGGATCAAGCACAAGACTTCCAAATGATTGTAGCAGAATTGAGATCCGAAGGCATAAAGATTGGAGACAATTTGGTGGTAGCTGGCATAATTGATAAACTACCACAATCTTGGAGGGAGTTTCAAAAGACTTTGCGGCACAAACAAAAGGAGACATCCTTGGAGACTTTGATCACAAGCATCCGTGTGGAGGAGGAGGCTAGAGGACAAGATGCACTCATGACACAAGAGAGCAATGGTAATTCCACCACAAAGGTAAACCTTATTTCATCCAATAATAATATGCCCAAAAATCATTTTTCTAGAAATGTTCAATTGAAGCCTAAAAAAAGAGCATTTAAAAATAATAATAGACCTCAAGGAAGGGGAAACCCAAATAAAAATTACAATAAGAACCAAGGACCCCCTTCACAAGATCAATTTAATAGATCTTGTTTTGTCTGTGGCAAGAGTGGGCATATTGCTCGATTTTGCAAATTTCGGAAACGTGAATCTGTCCCGCAGGCTAACGTAACTGAAGAGCCTTTAGTGGCTATGATTACAGACATCAATATGGTGCAATATGTTGAAGGGTGGTGGGCAGATTCTGGTGCTAATAGGCACGTCTGCTATGACAAAAATTGGTTCAAATTGTACACTCCTTTTGAAGAAGAAAAACTGTTATGCTTGGTGACTCTAGCAAAACCAAGGTTCTTGGGAGTGGTGAGGTTGAATTGAAATTCACGTCTGGACGTGTGCTAACATTGAAAGATGTACTTTACACTCCGTCCATGAGGAAGAATTTGATGTCAAGTTTTTTGCTTAACAAGGCTGGCTTTAAGCAAACTATGGAATCTGATAATTATGTAATCACTAAAAAGGGGTTATTTGTGGGCAAGGGTTATGCTTGTGATGGAATGTTTAAATTGAATGTTGAGAATAATAAAGCATCTACCAGTTCAGTTTATATGCTTTCTTCTATTAATTTTTGGCATGCTCGTTTGTGTCATATAAATATTAGATATGTGGGAATCATGAGTAGTTTAGGATTAATTCCAAGACTGTCAAAAGATTTTGAAAAATGTGAAACTTGTAGTCAAGCTAAGATTACGAAAAGGCCTCATAAAAATATTGTAAGAAATACCGAATTGCTTGAGTTAATTCACTCCGATTTATGTGAATTTGAGGGAATTTTAACTTGTGGAGGAAATAGATATATTATCACTTTTATTGATAATTTCTCAAAATATACAACTATTTATTTGTTGAAAAATAAAAGTGATGCTTTTGAAAAATTTCAAGACTTTTTAAAAGAAGTTGAAAATCAATTCGGTAGAAAAATAAAAAGAATAAGAAGTGATAGAGGCCGTGAGTATGAATCAAGTGCATTCAACTCATTTGTTCAGTCCTTGGGAATTATCCATGAAACTACTGCACCATATTCACCTGCTTCTAATGGTGTGGCTGAAAGAAAAAATAGAACTTTAATTGAGTTAACAAATGCCATGTTAATTGAATCTGGTGCATCTTTACATTTTTGGGGTGAAGCTATTTTAACTGCATGTCATGTTTTGAATAGGATGCCACATAAAAAGTCACACACCACACCTTTTGAGATGTGGAAAGGACATAAGCCAAATTTGGGATATTTGAGAGTATGGGGTTGTCTTGCTTTTGTAAGGCTTACTGACCCTAAAATACCTAAATTAGGTATAAGAGCTACTACCTGTGCTTTTCTTGGTTATACGATTAATAGTGCAGCTTATAGATTTTTTGATCTTGAAAACAAAATAATTTTTGAATCTGGTGATGCAATTTTTCATGAAGAAAAATTTCCTTTTAAATTGAAAAATAGTGGGGGTGAAGAAAATATTTTGTCACAACCTAGTTCTTCTACTTCACATTTACAAAATCAAGAAAATTTTGAAATGGAACCTAGAAGGAGTAAAAGAGTTAGAGTTGAAAAGGATTTTGGTCCTGATTATTATGTTTTTAACGTTGAGGAAAATCCCCAAAATTTAAAAGAGGCTTTAACATCACCTGATGCTATTTTTTGGAAAGAGGCTGTAAATGATGAGATGGAATCTCTAATTTCTAATAGAACTTGGAAATTAGTAGATCTTCCACCGGGTTGTAAGACCATAGGGTGTAAATGGGTCCTTAGGAAAAAATTGAAACCGGATGGGTTAATAGATAAGTTTAAAGCTAGACTTGTTGCAAAAGGCTTTAAACAAAAAGCTGATCTTGATTTCTTTGATACTTTTTCCCCGGTAACAAGAATTACATCTATTAGATTGTTAATTGCTATTGCTGCAATTTTTTATTTGAAAATTCATCAAATGGATGTGAAAACTGCTTTTCTAAATGGGGACCTAGAGGAAGAGATTTATATGGATCAACCTGAAGGCTTTGTAGAGCCTGGACAAGAAAGCAAGGTATGTAAGCTAACTAAATCCCTATATGGCTTAAAACAAGCACCTAAGCAGTGGCATGAAAAGTTTGATTCTTGCATGATTGAGAATGGTTATAAATCAAATGAATGTGATAAATGTATTTATTCTAAATCATGGAATAATTTACATGTTATTATTAGTCTCTATGTAGATGATATGTTGATTTTTGGCTCAAATATGCATGTTATAAATGAGACAAAAAATATGCTTAAAAGCTATTTTGATATGAAAGATCTTGGTGAGGCTAATTTTATTTTGGGCATGAAAATTACAAAAATATGTGATGGAATATATCTTGATCAATCACATTATGTTGAGAAAATATTGAGAAAATATAATTTTCATGATCACAAAAGTGTAGCTACTCCTTTTGATTCTAGTGTTCATTTATTTCCTGTGAATAATGATGATGAGATTTTTAATCAAAAGGATTATGCTAGTATCATTGGTAGTTTGCGTTATGCTACTGATTGTACTAGACCTGACATTGCATATGCAGTAGGAGTGCTTAGCAGATTTACTAGCAAGCCTAGTAAAGATCATTGGCTAGCTATTGAGCGAGTCATAAGATATTTAATTGGTACCAAAAACTATGGCTTATTTTATAAAAAGTATCCTGCTGTGATTGAAAGTTTTAGTGATGCCGATTGGAATACTTTGTCAGGTGATTCTCTCTCTACCACTGGTTATATTTTTACCTTAGGTAGTAGTGCTATTTGTTGGAAATCTAAAAAGCAAACAATAATTGCTAATTCAACAATGGAAGCTGAATTAATAGCATTAGCTTCAGCTAGTGAAGAGGCAAATTGGCTTAGAGATTTGTTATATGAAATTCCACTTTGGGAAAAGCCAATTCCACATATATTAATTCATTGTGATAGCACTGCCGCAATTGGTAGAGTTAAAAACCGTTACTATAACGGTAAATCTAGACCTATAAGAAGAAAGCACAGTACCGTGCGATCTTATTTGAGTGGTGGCATCATAACTGTGGATTATATTAAATCTAATGATAATCTTGCAGATCCATTTACCAAGGCCTTGGCAAAAGATAGAGTCTGGAATACATCGAGGGGGATGGGACTAAAGTCCATAGAATCATGAGCCATGTATGAGGATACCCAACCTAAGGACCAGAGATCCTGAGAATTGGGTTCAATGGGAAAAACGAATCATACGATGGTCGTAAGAAATGCACAATTTATTTATTTTTAATTATTTATTTTGTAAATAATTTTAATTGTTCATCCCTATGATGTAAGTGCATCTATCCTGTAATGTGGAGAGGATGAGTTAAAAAAAACTCTTAATGAAATTTGTAGCTCGTATGAGTGGGGTGTCAGAATTACAGGAGCACCCTTGACAAAATTTCACCTATGTGAGTGTGGGGGTGGGGCCGCTCCCTATGAGATTTGGACTTAGTCTCAAATACACTCATGAAATTGGGATCAGCACACGGCCGTAAAGTGCTAGCTATAAAAGCTCATGTCAACACTTGGATCATTATGTGTGAGCAGTAATACTTTATTTTCCTTAAGCAGTCATAGTTCAAGTCGGAGACCACTACTGACTCTGGAGTAGAGATTGTTGTTTCACTAAGTGAAGGTTCAATGCAGAGCACACCTTCATGATGCATAATAATCCCTCTTTGCTCGGTAATCTCTCATTTTCTGAATTTAATATTAAAATGAGTGGGGAAATGTTAGTACATTTTAAATTAAATGTTAAAATTCAAAATAACTGAAGATGAATAAAGAGATGAGTTATAATAAAATTTGTTAAAGAAAGAGTTACTTGTATGTAAGTTAGATTAAATAAATTAAGAAGAGTTTTCTAAATTAATAAATAACATGTAGGTTATGTGAAGGATTGGAAGACTATATATACGGCTTTGCTATGGACTAATTTCATATCAAGAGTGAATGAAGAGAGATAGTTAAAAGCAACGAGTATTGTGTGAGAGAGTGAATTCAATAATATTTCTAAATACTTGAGAGATTTCGGGCCAAAGAAATGCGTTTTTCTGGTGGAGCTTTGGGCTTGAACACTTTGTGCAGAAGCTGTTCTAGCCATACAACATTTGTTGGGCTGTTGTATCCTGGGGGAGACAAGTCAGAGAAGGTCTGCACCGGTTACAAAGATTAGCCAACCAAGGGCTTGAATCTCCTTAAAGAGAGCGAGTGTCGCGCCTCAGTCCAAATAGTGTTGTGTTCTTATCTTCAACTTAATAATATTCAGCGTATTATTTAGTTTCTTTTTTGTGTAGTTTCTATTATTATTGTGTTTGCACCAACATTAAACATACCTAAAACTAAAACTCAAGATTGGCTTATTTATAAACAAACTTTTTATCAAGCCAGACACAATCTTTTTTTGAAACTGTTTAGATTTTGTTGTACTCAATACTTTCTCGCTTAATATTATTCATATACCATTCTAGATTTCTGGGAGGTCAAATCCCAAATTTGAATCTAAGAAGAGATTTGGGCTTTTTTGGTGAAAGAGATTTGGGCTTTTGACCCTGTTGCCTTCTAAACCCAAGACAGCTTATTTTGGATCAGCACCGAGCTATTCATTGACAAGTCAATGGACCTGTTGACTACAATCATTCCAATCAAGGTGCCTCCAAACTCGTTGCGTGAATATGTTATATGTGCACCACCGGTAATGGAATATTTCATTCAACCTTGCACCAAAGATTAGGATCCATATGGACCATAAACTAGGCCTAGGCATCTGATGAAATATTGGCGCCTTATGAGTTATGATGATCTCCTCTAGCACGAGTTGTGTCATGTCAGCCTAACCTTCTGTAGGGATCAAGCGTCAAAGAGCACTGGTTTATAATAAAAAAGTCTAAAGAGACAATTATTGTCGATGTGACAAATTGTTAGTAGTAGACTAATAGTTAAAAAAGTTATATTAATAATAAGTCTAGATGAAACCCAATAAAGCTTGTCAATTCAACTAGTGTAAATTTATTTATTTATTTTTGCCATGTAGCAAGACTCTTTTATAATTTAGGAATGTTATGAGGATTTTGACTTAGAGAGAACGAGGTAGAACCTACGTATCAACGGGCTACCACCTTAATTAACTATAAATATGTTTAGCAATGTTTTTCTGAGTAACGTATAACCCCTATTTTTGGTAAAAGCATATAACCCCTATAACTCTTGTGACATATGTCACTTTAATTTACTATAGGCCCTCCCATTTCACTTAAATTCTGGCTATAAATAGAGCCACCAAGCAAATAGAGCTAGGCAATATAAAGTGGGATCTGAGACAACCGACCACAACTTTCAAACATGTCAAAGTGTCATTCAAGATCAACATTCAAATTAAACCAAATGTTTCTTACCAATTAAAAGATGGTCCGGTTTCTTTCAAAAAAAAAAAAAAAGATGGTCCGGTTGAATAAGTGATGAAATGCATTGGTTAAGGTAAGTATTTTATTAGTCCATTTGCTTTTTTATTTATTTAATTTATTTTTTAAGAAAAGTGTTACGTGCACAACATTTTTAAATAGTCGAACAACTTTCATTTAAACGAGACTTGTTCATTAACTTTTGTTACTTTTCAATACATTAGAACTCATTCAATTCTACATTATTGGGTGTATTTCAACACATGTTAACAAAAGCCTTGTTATATTAAAAAAAAAAAAAAATCCTTGTTTATCCTACTTTATCAAAATATTCACTAAATTATCTTATGTGAAAAGAACATTAAGTAACCAAATGAATATTATCAAGAACTTTGTAATTTAATAGCATTGTCTACTCTATTTTATAAGAAAAACAGTGATTCGAATTCTCTTCCTCCATTGTACCACTGTCTATTCTCCTTTATAAGGAAAACAATGATACGAATCCTCCTCCTCCAATTACTATAACTAACTGGAAAAAAACAAAACACACAAAAAAAAAAAAAAGTAGAAGAAGGAACTACCGAACTAAGAAGGAATTCAATATCTCCATTTATCAGTTCTGTTTTGCCCAAAGTCCGGCCCAATACTGTCATAAATACATTAAAATACGTTTGGGCTCACGTTGGCCCAGCTCAAAATGTTTCAAGCATTCTAGCAGGTATAAAGGAGCCAAGGGAAAATGTTTCAATTATTCTCAGGTACTTCGAGAAAATGAAAAAATTTGTAGTTTTTCCTCTAATATTTATAATGGACCAATTATATGTTGTCATACTAACGGGTATCCTTAAAATATTTATTAATATTTTTCATCATGAATTTAAGTAGGCCACTATAAATGAAATAAATATTATTTTCTGTCCTGAAAGTACCTTAGAATTATTGAAAAGCTTGGACTCTTATTATGAAAACAATTAAATAATGTGTCGGCAGTGAACAAAAAGGCATCCCAAAAGAAGTTGTCGGCGGGTCTTTCAAGATATTGAAGTCTAGCCGTCTAGGGAACTAAAAAAATAGCTTCACTATAAAACAGAAAATGAAATTTTCACCTTGAAATTTTGCATTTTGTTGTTTTTGTAGTTATTTTTATTATTTGTCTAATACTCCAACCAAGCTGTATCATTAATTTAGCCACAGGACTCTTGGCCTGATCTATCTTTTGCATTTATATTTTTTCTTCTTTTCACCTACATTATTATAAATTTTTTTTTTTGATAAGCTTTTCACCTACACTATTAAGTTTTCGTTTAGATTTTATTTTTTTATTAGTATTTATATAAAGTATCCAAAAGTATGGATCAAATATAGTTGTACTTCAAAGAAAAAAAAAATGTTGTATATAAGCAAATAAGCTAAATAAGATCTATAAAAAATTCAAACTAAACACACATTAAATTAACCAATATAATCAAGTACGGGGTAATAGTTCCTTAATGACCCATTCATATAAATTTTATCATAGCTTTTTTCAGCTTTGCAATTTGAAAGACAAATAAGATCCATTCAACACTTCTCAAAATATATATATATATATCCATTATTCCATTCAACATCACATCAAAAATATTCAAGTAAAAAGAAGAAAAGAAAATAAGAAGTACCCATTCAACATAATTTATATCACACCTTAAATACTCTTTTGCAGTTTTGCCAATGGGCTTGTAGCGAATGGCACATTCCCCCAACCCCTTTACATTTCAATTCCCATGTTGCTGGTCCAAACTCCAAAGACTCCAAACTAGTCGGCCCCTCTCCTTCCAAACCAACCAAAAAATAATAATAATAATTTTTTTTAAAAATCACTTTTTCCCATTATTATTATTATTATTATAAATAAACTCCCCCATTATAACTAATTAACAATACATGGTTATGATTAACCTTGCCCGAGAAAAAAAATTCATATAGAACTTCACTAATCAATTATTATTACTAATTAGAAATCAGTTGTAGAGTCAGACTATCTTGTTACTGGTTTTTATTTTTTAATATATTTATCATCAGAGAATCAATTTTTGTTGCCCATAATTTTATCAAGGACTCAGCTTCTGTCCAGTGATCAGTGATCACTGGACAGAAACCCAACCCTTTTATCAACTGAGCATTTTTGTAATTTTGTGAGAACCATTCTTATCTCCTCTCTTTTTTCTTTCTGTTGTGACCCTGAAGGGAAAGAAAGATAGAGAAAGTTGCATGAATGTTGTAGTTCTTGTTTTACATCAATCTCTTTATTCATCACGAGGGAAAAAGAAGTCCCAAAAAAAAAAAGAGAGACAGAAAAAAAGCAACAATAAAATTGTTAAAATCCGTATAGAATGAAGGCGATTGCTTAACGTTTTACCCAACAAAAAAAAGTCGATTGCTTAACCAAGTTAACTCTTTCAAACTTGGGTTGTAAGCTCCAATACTCTTCTTTTTATTTTTCCTTAATTTATTAACTTATGAGAAAGTCTTTGATTGAAATGATTTAAAGAAAAATAAATGGTGATTTTTCATAAAAGTATCATATAGAAAAGGGAAAACTTTTGATTTCAATTCGATTTGATCTTGACGCGCCCCTGATGCTCAAAAAATGAACTTGATATCAGAGATTTAGGTAGGTAGGTAGGTAGACACACAAGAACAAAAAGATAATAATAAAAAATTTATTAAAAAAAAAACTTTATTGGGCAATTCATATGCTGACCTTTTCCGCAACATTCCAACTTAGGTCCTAATTTATTTTATATATAGATATTTCGTAGGGTTAAGTTTAACCAAAGCCTATTTGGTCACCAATTGAATTTGATTGGTACAAAATGTGAACAACTTCTAGCTCTGATGTTAAACTTTGTACCCACTCAACAAAAAAGAAAGAAGCAAGACCCTTAGCCTGCGGAAAAATAACAAAAGAAGCTTGAAATGATCAGTATAATCACCTACAAAGCCATATGCATTATCCAATGTCGTGAAAAAGTGAAATTATAGACTCCCCCACAAAATCACCATGAATATCTTTAGCTATATAATGTCAAAGGAACTGCCCTGAAAATGACAAGATTTTATTGCTTTGCTTATGGTCCTAAAAATTTAATGACACAAATCATTTGTCAATTACAGTGTCTTCCCCTACCTTTGCCAGCTCAAGTCATGAAAATGGGACAAACATTTGTGCAAGAAATTCTAAGGAAAGTAGTAATCACTTTGACCTCTTAACTTTAGGACAAATCATTGGTTGTTTCATTTTGATTCTGTATCCTGATTCTTGGCACTGCTTGTGTGTGGCTCAGGTGGCCAGATTGTAACCTTAACTCTATCAAGGTTGGTTTTGAATTGGTCAAGACATTTGGCCAAACTTTCATGCTGAAAATTTTGCAGGCTAGATCTAGAAAATCAGGCAACATGTCTTATGTGTCCTCGGGCTTGAAGCCTTGAAGTCAAAGCTGCTCTAATCTAATTGTCAAATTGATGTGTTCCCACCTTTGAGTTTGGTATTATATTTGAGGAATCTAAGGATTTTCACCATTACTAATGTGGTGAGCAATTGACAAAAAAAAAGAGGTGCATATTCAATTCATGTGTAGAAAATTAGGTGATTTCTGAATTGTTCCTAAGGGTTGAGAGTTGAGAGACTCCACAGGTGAAAACCATCTGATCAAGGACACATGAATTAGTAATTGTCTAATAAAATCGGACAAGACTTATGGAAAAACTTCCAAATACAAGTCCTTGTAGGGCAATAAGTAGGTTGGAATTGTACAATTTTAAGGACCTATTCAATAGATTAAGCGTACATGACTTAAATACTCAATACACCAAGAAATTTTATAATTTAACTAATACTTTATGGTGTTTTTAGTGGAAATATACATGATTCAAATCCCATCTCTCCCAGATATCAAATTATAAAATAATAATAATAATGGACTCCAATATGTGATATCTTAACAAAATTTTACTCAGATTTAGAAGTTAATTACACTTTTCTCTCTTAATTTGATGTCTTCTTTTTTTGAGGAGAATTACGATGTTGCCTTAAACTTAAAAAATAATGAACTCTTTGATTTATTTCTAGTAATTACTTTGCCCCATATCATTAAAATTTTCGTCAAGTTGGACTCAAAAGTCATATAAAAAATAAAAAATAAAAACGTGTTAAACATTAATTGATTTTTTTATGGGTTAAATTTTATGAAAATCTTAATGGTAAGATTACCAAGAGTTTTGTAACTCAATTGATTATCATCTCATAGTATTTCTAATAGAGACATCTAATGTTCAAATCCTCTCATCCTCAACTATCAAGTTTTAAATTTAAAAAAAAAAATGCTTATTTCCAATAAATCAAGAAAGACATTACTCAATTTTGAAGTTTGTCCTAAATTTTATGAATTTTCAAATTCTAATAAGAATATTGCAATGCAGCAAAAGTATGAATTTATCACAATTAGTTTATTGTTTTTTTGTAAACCAGACTCAATGATATTTGGATGCTGGGTCTTGATCTATTTATATATAAAATTGGAACCTATGGAGTTGACCTAACCAACCTAACGAACAGTTTCCTTTATTAATTTTTTTTTTAAGTGATCATGTTACGAATTTTCCCAATAAAACATATTTTTAGCCTTATTTTTCAATAAATAAATAAACAGTGTGAGTTGGACCGAAGCTCTCAACCTACCCTCTTCCTTTTCGTCAATCATCACCTCGCTTAGATATTGTCACTTTATCAGTTAGGATATCAATTATTAGCTCCCATAAACTATCCTTCATTTTGGGTTGATTATATATCATGCTAAAACGTGCTTCTTATTTTTTTTTTGGCTAAATTGACAAAAGCATGCATAAAATTAGGAAGAACTACAAGTCAAGCTAAAACAACCTTCCCTTGAAGCCAATATCAAGCAAGAAGGTAAAAATTAGAGCGCAAAAATTAGATTCAAGGGGTAAGAGGTACACCTTGTTGACCATATATGTATATAATTATTCGATAATAATAGACTTTATCAGTTGGAATCCACAGTTTTGATTAATACACATGGGTAATAAGTAATAACTAATAAGGAGAGAACTGAAAAGCTAGGATCTTATTAATAAAAAATTATCCTTCTAATGCTAAAAATACAAAGCTAGCTAGTGTGTATATGTAACTTTCAATTTCTTGCATACACCAAAAATTAATTGGTGTCTTTGTATTATAATAAAAAGTTATCATCAGGAGTAGACATCATATGTTAAACTCTCTTTAAAAAAAAACTTTCAGTTTCAAAACCATCCGTTTGAGATGTGTTTGGATTCTCCTTATTTTATTGAAATTGAAAAATTATTACTAAAAATACTATAAATAAAAATAAAAATTAGTCAAAATAATACAATATAACCTATAAATAATAGTAAAAATAAACTAAACAGTGAAATAATTTTAATTTTTAATCCTATCTCGATACTTCACGTTGGCAAGAATAATGAGAGGGAGTTCCAATCATGGACGCCAGCTTGCTGCATAAGTTTAGTATTGCTTTTCTAGAAAGTTAGATTAAAAAATCAAAAGAGTGCAGGATAAGTTTTCTCAAGCAATACCTTTCTTCCCTTTTTGACTAAAATCAGCCTATCAGGTATGGATTACTCGAACAAGAATCGGTCCATTTGTCACAGGAAGGAAAAAGAAGATTATGGAGATAAATTAATAGAATATGAAGTCCCTTCAACAATATTAATCTTGACTTAAGGTCTATTTGAAATTTATTTATTTGGTTAAAATTGAAAATTTTTTACTGAAAGTATTACAGATAAAAGTAAAAGTTAGTTGAAATAGTACAATGAGACCCATAAATAATATCAAAAAATGCAATGGAACCATAAATAGTAACAAAAATAAATTAAATAACTTTAATAATTAAAAAAAATAAAAAATTCCTGATGCCCATCGGACACCCGGTGACATTTCTCAACTTTCTATATAGTATAGCTTGGATTTGGATATTGGGAAAAAATTGTTTGAAATTGCTCCCAAAAAAAAAAAAAAAAAGATAGTAATAAGAGGGAGGAGGAAGAAAAATCTATTTTTTAATCATTAAATATGTCAATTATTACCTCTATTATAGCAATTAAAACTTCAAACAAAGGAAAAAGTTAACTTATATTTTAAGAACATTGGTTTAAGAGGTATTTTTATAAAATATTTATAAATAAATATTTTTGACAATTTTTTATATTCCTTATTAAAAAAGTATCAAATTTTTCTTAAACTTCTCAAAATTGCTTTACTCTCATAAAAAGAGTGGTAATAAACACACTCACAATTTAGCTAGATTTTGAATTAATTATCCAAATTATATTGTATAGATGAAAGATATTTCACCACCTATTTATCCTGTACTTCAATCCGATACGGCTAATTTGACTTAATAAGATTGGATATCTTTCCTCTTAAAAAAAAATTAATGAATTATTAATAATTCCGACAAGATACATAGCATGGTTTGAGAACAAATTTTACTTTTATGTACCATACTTATAATAAGAAATTTTTAATTTCAACCAAATAAAAAAAATCTTAGAACCAATACAAAAGCAGTTGTCTCTATAGTGTACCTATTCTATTATTGTGATTGAAGTTACATTTGATAAGACACTTAGCGTGCGTTTGAGAATAAATTTTACCTTTATTTACCGTACTTTTTAGAAAGTCTTTTTTAATTTCAACGAAATAAAAAAATCTTAGAACCAATACAAAAGCAGTTGTCTCAATGGTGTACCTATCCTATTATTGTGATTGAAGTTACATTTGCCTGAGCTCCAGGTCAGTCTACAGCTAGCCGGCAGGCGTAACTTAGTAAACCCATAAATTAAATTCTGACACAGTCAATAGAAATGGATGTGGTGGCTTAAAGTGTAGCATTAATGTGAGGGTAAGTGAAAAGTCCACAACCCGCAACGACCATCACTCTCCACTTTCGTCCAAAAGTCATGCATCCCGTTTTATGGAGAACACGTGGCAACGTTTTAGCGGTTGCGGGATTGAAAGATAAACGGCCAAAGCGTGAGACAAGTGATACACTATTATTACACAAAGACTGATCTGAGCTGTGAGATGAGAGAGACAGAGAGAGAGAGAGAGAGACCCAAAACCGCGTGAAATTTTTGCTTTTCTTTTTTCCTTGGTGGGTGGGTCCCACCTCAAAACATTCCGGACAATTTCGCTTCTTCCTTACGCTTACGCCTTTATATTATATTTATATGTCTGCACCGCCAATTTCTCTTCACTCTTCTCGCCTACTGTAAAATCGATCAATTTCTCATCATAGAGCAATTGCTATTTTTATTTTTTATTTTTTTAATGGGCAATGCTAATGTTAGTCACACAGCATTTTTCACAAATAATAACATCAATGATTGTTTTTTGAAAAAAATTTAATACTAAAAATTTTGTGTCCAATACTTATTTAGATGTCATTTTAAGACCTCTCTTTTCCACCATTAAGTCTAAATCATACCTCATCATTTGGATTAACTTTTAATCCGTGTTTACAGCTATCACCAATTAGGCAATTAGCTTTTCTTTTTTGCTTTTGGCCATCCATTTTGTCTCATTATAAAAAAGGGAAAAAGTAACGAATTCTAATGTTATTAGTTTAGATAATATTTTTAAAAGTTTTTTATATAAAAAAAAAAAGAAATTAATTTTTTGCCAAAATTTTTTAAATATTTTTCATGAAAATTGTTTCAAAATTTTCCTAAAATTGTCAATTAACAAATGCCTAATATAACTGTCTTGAGAGAAAGTTTTAACCTATGACGTCCGCATATGATGATAGCTCTTTTATCATCAGACCAAATTAGTTTTTTGTGTAAGCAGAGATTGAACCCCAAATCTCTCATTCAACCATCAGAAACTTTACTAGTTGAGTTAATTAAAACTTACCATTAACCTAACACCCTTATAATAAATATTTTGAATTATATATTCCTTTTTTCTTTGGTAATGATATCTATATACTATGTCCATTTTTCTAAAAAATTAACCACTCAGCCTTTTTGACAGTTAAAAGGCAAATTGTAAGTATAGGACAATTATAAATTAACTCAATTGGCAAATTCCTTTGTCGTCAAATAAAAATTTTTAAATTCATTTATTACCTACAACAACGCACAATCAATCAGTGTATTGACATGATAATTAATAAAGAACAATCATTATTGGTTTCAGAGATCACCTCACGAGGATAAACAAGGAGGGGTACATTGATCTTGGACCTCACTCATTAAGAACATTTAAAGTACACTGACAATCCAAACCAACTCGAACAAAGCCAAATCACTACGCGCTTGATTAGGGGATTGAGGGAATCCCTTGGCTCCTCCATGTGGTCTTTGAGCATCCGAGACAACAGAAGATTATCCATTAATTGAAAATCGTACGAGCCAAGGAGTGATAACTTTTATGGAAAGACCATCTTCACCTTCATATTTATTACTCTTACCTACTAACAACCATCCAAAATTAAATGCTTAATGACCTATTTAAACAGTAAGTGAGACTAATTCAAGTCTATAGCCACAAACTATTTTACAATATTTTTATAAACAATTGATGTGATCAACTTCTTATTAGTTTTCATCTAAACCCACCATTAATAACATTTTTTCATTTACCAATAATCACTCACCACATCAACTGTTTGTAAATTTTTCTGTAAAAAAGTTTGTGTCTCTAGCATTATTCTTCTTTTATTTATTTATTAGAAGAACATAGAGATAGAGATTTCCAAGGAATAATTTTTTGTTTAAAATAATTTCCAAGGAATTATTAGCTTTCTAGGTTTCATCATGGTTTTGTTGAGATAAATAAATATAGGGAAAATTTAATGAATACCTTAAAAATATCGGTTTAGAAAGTCATTTTAGATACCTTTTTTATGAGAAAAAAATAAAAGTAATTGTTTTTTTTAATAGTTTTTTACATTCCACTTTTAACATTTTTCTAAAATAGTCTATTCTGATAATAGCACTCATAAATATATTCTATTTTCTTTCTTCTTGATTCAACCACGCAGCAAGTATGGTTATAAGAGGATCTTGCTTTGCTTGGCTTGTAAACCAACTAAATATTGATGCAGAGCATCTAATTTATAAAATGATATTCTTTCTTTAATATAAAAATTTAAACTTAAATAAAAATTAGTATTACTTTTTAAAGAATATCGTGTCAATAATATTTTCTACCATCCACACATTTTATACAACTTTAAAAGAGAACCGGAAAGATAGGAACAGAAAAAAGAAAAAAAAAAACTTTTAACAAAAAATAGGAATAAAAAGCAAATAATACTGCTTCTAGTCGTATGGATTAATGATGGAGCTTTGAATTTTAGAATACAACGTGACTTTGAGGAAACACATGACTCAATTGTTTGAAAATTGCGGCTCCACGTTCCCTTCGGACAGGGCCCAAGATTCATTCCGGATTCTCTCAACCCAATTTGGTCAACTAACCTAACCTAACCAACACTCCCGGGTCTAGTTACCCAGTTCACACTGTATTTCACCTGCTCACGAGCACACATAATAATTCCACCTAAAGAAAATCGTGCGCCCTCCGTCATCTCACTGCTGACGCGAGCTCCTAAAGCGTGATCACTACCTTCCGTCTCGACAAAACATGTGACTACAATTTATCGCAATAAATCGTCTTATGAGATACTTTCTTACAAATAAGAAAGGTTATGATTCTAATACTCTATTTGATGAGTAATGCTTAGATCAAGTTCTCTTGAATATTAAACTATATTAAATCTCATATAATGGTGATATGTGATCATTTTTATTTCTCTAAATTATTTATATTGTGTCAAGTTCATTGCATTAACGCTTCAATCCAAGCTGAACTCTCATTTTATTTTAGGAGAAATAAAATTTAAAACATTTTATAATTGAACTATCTGAAAAAAAAATGTGGCATAAAAAACATTTTAAACAAATAAATTGTCTTATTTAGTTAAAACCGTTTTATATCTCATTTAATCATTCTAACATGGATTTACTTTAATATGACGTGGTGGAATGTTTGCTTATGGATTGATTAATTATAAAAATTTTCCCTCCACAATTCTTAAGAAATTCTACTCTTAAAAATATATATATAATTTTGAGAAAAGTTAACAAATTTTCCAAAAGTATTTTTAGTGAACTATTTTAAGAAAATTTTTTAAGAAAAAAATAAAACAATTAACTTTTTAATAATTTTTTTATATTTTCCATAAAAATAGTATCAAATTTTTTTTGATATAACTTATTAACAATTATTATAAGTGCACCTATTAATATAACTCTATAATTTTATCTATTTATTTAAAAATTAGTGGATTCAATTTTATTAAATTATTAATATAGTGATTCAATAATACTGCTTCTTGACTTCTTGGTCGTTTATATTAATCATGAAGATTAGTCCCCGGTCTTTGTCAAGAAATACTCTTCCAATTTTGATGTGTAATTTGTTAATTTTTCTAACAAATGAGAAGGGATTCTTTTTGTCATGCGCCGCGCGTGGGTCAATGAGTAATGTCCCAATCGATCACACGATCCGCAACATCCAAGGGTGTATCTTGCAGCATCCGGCGCCGCAATAGTAGAGCTTGTCGTCCTTCTCGCACGTGACGTGACATGCCCACTTGATGCTATCTTGCGCCGTAACCCTCGCCCGCCGTAACCAAACTAGGGTCAACAAAATTAAACCATGGTTTACACTGTTCATTTTGGTTTTTGAGACTGTCATGTGTTATCCCACGGTTTTGCCCCAAAGTAAGTATTATATTTGGTGCCTTTTGTTAACGCGGGTTCCTCGTAGACATGGACCCTCTCCGACGTAGGATATGGTCATCATGTCGTCAGATCATTTTAGGTGGGGCCTCTTTTTCATCGAGCGGTTGTCGGATCACTTGGCTTTGGATTCTTGAACTTTTTGAGTCCATGTCAGCGTGGCCCAGCCTAATTAATTACTTTTTTTTTGGGTTTCGGGTTAAATGATTTGACCATTTTCGTTTAAACAGGCTGATTTTTTTTTATTGGAAAAAATTAACTGAATATTAGTTTAAGAATTTTTTTTTTAATTTTTATATGAAAAAAAGAGAAGAATAACTAATTTTTATTACTTTTTTTTATAAATATAAAAAATTTCATAAAATTATCTAATAACAAATGCTCTAAGAGCATCTGTTAACATGATCTTTATTTTCTATTTGTAGCAAATCGTTACTTGTTGTGTTTTCATTTTTACTTTTATCAAATTTTTTTCTTATTTCACTTGAGCAACTTGAATTTTTGAGATAATTTCAATTTTATTTTTGTTGCCATCTATCTCACAATAAAATATTAAGCTAGCTAATGGATTGTTTATGTGTCACTTAATGACAATAAAAAATAATTTAGGAAACATTTAAAAGGTTACTTTAATATTTACAACAACAAAGATTTAGTCCAAAATTTGGGGTCGATTATGGATCTTTGATATGTTAAATCAAGTTAGCTACATTAATAAGGAAAAGAAAAAAAAACTACATCAAATTTTCAAAAAAATTTGGAGAGAGAGAGAGAGAGAGAGAGAGAGAGAGGTTTTTCTATTAATAGAAGCTTAGGTTAGAAGTAACAAGGTTAAGGAGTAATGATAGTAAGGAAATATAGGGGAATCATTGTGGTTGAAGGAAGTGTCGTGAACAATGTGTGAATCTTTTGAAATAAAAATGATAAAAGATTACACTTAAACTAATTCGATAATTGATATAATTTTTATTTTTATTTTAAAATTCAATTGTTTGAGTGAGAGATTTAAATCATGCATGCTTCTACTACACTGTTGAAAACACAATAATATAGCTGTTAAGCAATAAGGCTCTTATTAGATTTGTATAGTTAATTGTTGTCACTTTAGTTTGTGAAGTATTTATTGGAAAGGAGGGCTTATAAAAAAAGGCCAAAGCATACAGAGTTACACTGCAAGGACGATAAGATGTGAGGATAAGATGTTTGTCATTATTAATTAATGAGTGAATTTAATGAGCTTTTGCTATTATTTTATATTTTTATTTTAGAGGCTTCTCATTATGGGTCAACTTTTCTCAAAGCTAAGCTCTCAGTTCCCTTGCTTCAGATTCCTTTTCCCACTTATTGCAAAAAAGAATATATATATATATATAAAAGGATCATATTCTTTATCACGAAACAAAAGAAGAGAATTAGATCATATTCAACCAATTCAAATCGACCTAGCCAAACTTTTAAGCAAAACTTAAGAAACTATTTTTTGCATTTTAGTTACTCATTTTCAAATGCATCTCCCATGTGACTCAATTATTATTATTATTATTTTGTTGAATTTGAAATGAAAAATTTGAATTAGACTAGTCCAATGAGTAACGCAATATAAATGCTCAAATGGAGTGGCTGTCATACTCTAGCTTTCTAAAAAAAGTGTTCTTTCAATTAGTCAAACTCAAGATGGAAGAAGTGGGGAGCTCAATTTTAGATCAGAAGCCCTCTACCAACTTCTCTTCACCTTGATTCTCAAAAAATAAAAATAAAAAATAAAAACCTTCTCTTTACCACTTCATCGTGTGGATAGGATTTTAAATTATATCATTTCTAATATTTATAACAAAAAGAAAAGCAGTATTTTATATAAGTTGTAAATTTTAAATCTTTAGTTAGTAAGAAATGCAAGAGCATGACCATAATAAAATATAGGTTAAAATGTAAATTGTATCATCTAACTTCTAAGTTTGATTGAGATGTGCAGATAAGATTTTATATTATATCATGTCTAACATTTATAACAAAAAGAAAAAGTAGTATTTTATATAAGTTATACATTTTAAATCTCTAGTTAATGAAGAATAATATATACTAAAATACAAATTTCAGTCAAACTTAGAGAGTGCAATTAACTAATTTTGATCGACTAAAATTCATTTATGTCTTATAATTTTAGTTTCATTCAATTAAGTCTTCCAAATTTTAAATTTATTTAATTCAAGTCATTTTTCCAATTCCATTAAAAAAATTGTTGTTAAATATGCAATTAACTAATGAAAAAGATTTTTCAAAAAACAATTATCACATAAGAAATCTATAAATATTTTATTAATTATATATATGTATATATTTTAACGTGAAAATAAATTTTTTTAATATCAAAATTTTAACAAAATTGGACAAAAAAGCTTAAATTTAATAAATTTGAAATTTAAAGAACTCAATTGAACGGAAAAAAAATTAGAGTACTAAAATGAATTTCAATCAAATTTAAATAGTGCAATTTATATCCTAGGATGCTTGGACACTAACGCAGACACAAACATGAGTTTGAATACAAGTATTGGTACGATATGGCGAAACGAACAATTTAAAAAAAATTATAACATGATACGTTAATTAGAACATCGTTATGACACTGATACGATACAGATATAAATACGACACTCTAAATAAAGTATCGTCTATCTTAGTTTATATCTTAGCCTGAAATATAAAATTTTTGCTCCAACTTATAACGTGAACTACTACGTCGACAAGTTATGCGTAAACGAGACAAAAATTGTGTATTTTTTTTTTTGGCTGAATTAAAAATCTTTTTTTGTGTATTTTCTTTTGGTACACTGGTTGTTAATGAATTGAAAAGCTAAGCAAGTGAAAAACAGTAAAAAAAGTGTGAAACATGCAAAGTGCAATGCACGGACACGGTGTTGCGATTTTCAAAAGAGAAAGGGAAAGCAAAACAAATGCATTTAACATCCCAACTAACCATATGGAATCGCCGGTGTGAACACACTGACATGTTCATGTAGTCAACAAGCTTCGGACAAATTAAGTCTCTTAGACCACTGACACCTGACGGTTTCACGAGGACAGGTGTCGGTTTTTGAACAAACCCATGTACGTGTAACAACGCTATTGGTCATTGATCGTCAACTTGAAAATGCTCACGTCATGAATCGTAGCTGGCTAAACGAGAGGAGGACGTTACAATTTTTATAGCGTTAGTGTGGTTCAGAGTGAGATAATTAAGATTTAGGTTAAATTAATCAGAGATAACTAAGGACCAGGACTCCACTATATAAGAGGGCAAAGGAGCTAGCTCAAGAAGCAAAAACAAAGGGAGGTTGAGAGATATTCACTGAGAAAAAAAAAACTGAGAGCAGAAAAAAAAAAATAGAGTGTTTTTGAGTGCTTTGGTTTTCTTTTTCGTCTTCTTCTTAATCCCCCCCTCTGAATCACCCCGCTTCTCTGAATCCCTTTCTGTTAATCATCTGTCTTTCAAGTTTTGATTTTTGGGTTTGTTTTGGGAATGCAAAAAAAGCAAACTTAGAAGGATTTTCGAAAGCCAGGTGTTTTCAGAATCGAGATCCAGGTTTTGTATTATTAAAAAAAAAAAAAAAAAAAAAAACTTTTCTGTTCAATTTCTAGTAAATTTTAGGTGGGTTTTTAATTTTTTCTAATTTTTTTTTTCTTTGAATCAGCTTGGAGGGTTAATTTTTGGTTCCCTCAAGGTTGTTTTTTTTAGGCTTCTTAAAAAAAAGGTTTACAAGAGGTTGTCTATTTTAAACCTCTTTGATCTTTCTTTGTAGAAAAAGGTTCTATTTTGATTTTGATTTTCTGGTTTGTGTTTGAAACCAATACCTGTTCTTTAATTTTGATAAGAGCCAGGTTGGTGTTATTTTCTTTTTTCTTTGTTTGGTCTGTTAAAATATTCTGAGTGTTTTGAAGGCATGGCAGCTACAGTGGATTTCTACAGTAGCAGAGCTCTTCAGTCATCACTACCCTATGGGGGTGAGCTAATGGAAGCACTTGAACCTTTTATGAAAAGTACTTCCTCAACACCAACAACAAGCTCTCCCTCTGAAACCCACTCTCCATTTCTTTCTTCTTCTTCCTCAGCACCTTCTCTCTCTTCTCCTTCTTACAACTACAACAACTGTCTTTCTTTCTCTCCCTCAGTCCCAACCCAAAACCAGCCCTCTTCTCCATACCCAGATGGTTGCTCCACCTCGATGACCCACATGTTTTCAGACGGGTTCTCGACTCAAAACCTTATAGGTTTCGAGCAACCGGGTTTAATTGGGCTAAATCATCTAACCCCATCTCAGATCCACCAGATCCAAACCCAGATCCACCTTCAAAACCAGCACTTGTACCCACAAAATCAACAGCCACAACATGGTTCTCGTTCATCAAATACCCTCAGCTTTTTGAGTCCCAAACCTATCCCAATGAAGCAAGCGGGTTCCCCTCCAAAACCAACGAAGCTTTACAGAGGGGTCAGGCAGCGACATTGGGGCAAATGGGTCGCTGAGATTCGGCTACCAAAGAACCGAACTCGGCTCTGGCTCGGTACCTTCGACACAGCCGAAGAAGCCGCTTTGGCTTACGACAAGGCAGCTTACAAGCTACGTGGCGACTTTGCCAGGCTCAACTTCCCAAACCTTCGTCACCATGGCTCTTGCGTTGGCGGCGATTTCGGTGAGTACCAGCCTCTCCATTCCTCGGTGGACGCTAAGCTCCAAGCCATTTGTGAAAGCTTGGCTAACGCGCCGCCGAAGACAGAGAAGCAGAGTAAGAAGTCGAAGAAAGCCGAAGCCGAAGCCGAGCTGAAGAAGAAGAAGAAACAAGAGGAGGAGGAAGTGGTGGTGGAGTCCAAGGTTTCGGAGAATTGTTGTAAGGTGGAGATTACATCCACGTCACCGGTTATGACCGAGAGTGACGGGTCGGTCGGGTCTTCACCTTTTTCGGATCTCACGTTCCCGGATTCCAATGAGCCAGAGTGGGAAATTGGTTCGGATAATTTCATGTTGCAGAAATACCCTTCTGAGATTGATTGGGCTTCTATTCTATCTTAAAATTTTCCTATGTCATATATTTATTATGTGTAATCTGTCTAATTGTAATTTTTTTGTATTTTTGGGTTTTGGTGGGTTTTAGTCTCTACAAGTGTCCATGTTAGTGAGGTTTAGGTGTAGCTACTGCAATGGAATTTTTGGCAATTGCAGGGCTACTCTTTAGGATTTGGGGTTAGTAGGGTACAAAAGAAAATTTTATGTTAATATGATGTAATTCTCTATCATGGCTAGCTGGTTTTTTTTCTTTGCTAGACCAGGAGAGAGTGACTTTCATTATGTGTCCTTTCCAAGTTGGTGTTAGTAACAATTTATTCTTGTAATTGAATCTTATCTTATTTATTGTCATTAAATATATAATATTTAGTTTGCAGTAAATATCGTTTCCCTTTTGTTCTGTTCAAGATTTTGATATTGATATTTTTATTCTTTATTTTTAGGATAGGATTGAAGATTGTGATTTTATCTTGTCTGGATAATATTTTAGTGGTACATATCTGAAACGAGGACACGGTTGATGGTACAAAAATATATAATTTAGAATATTTGGCGGTGGAAAGTTGAAGTATGAACTTCTATGAAGCTGCCTTGGGTGTTTTGTAAAAACAATTGAAATTAAGATTGAGAGTGACATGATTTTTAAAACATTAACATAATTATAAAAACTATTCATTATATAAGAAATTTAAAGAGATTGTGATATGAGAGATACTTCTATCTTCATGATTGTGAAATTCATTTATCCTAATTAAGCATATAGTTCCATCACATCAATTATAAATCAGATACTAATTCGGATGATGCACCGATTATAAGCCAATTCATCTTATCTTATTTTATTATACATATTTGTCATGAAACGTTATTTTTTAAATTATCTTCTCTAAAATCAATATTAGACACAACTCCAAGCCATAGCTATGTAATTTCGCATGCAAAAAAAAAATTGGCTACATAAGCATTGATGATCAATTAAAAACTGAAAACCACGATTTGAACGATAAAACTATTGCTAAGATTTCGGTGATTACAGAAAAATATTTAGTGATTGAAAATTTGAAATAATCGTAGCTAGAAGTGTGACCACTAAATTTTTTTTGACGGAATATGTTGGACATCCACAGATGTGAATTACTGGCTTGGGGGGGATGTGGAAGGTTTGTGGATGAGATCAATCTTCAAAATTTCAAGGGTTTTTAGAATCGAAAAAGATAATGGGGTAGCCATCGATCTTAGCTTGATGTTTGAGGGCATGGACCATAAAATTAAAAAGAAAAAAAAGACACAGAAAAGGAGTGATGCAACAAATTTTCAAGAGTTTTGAGCATTGAAAAATAAAAAATGAGATATAGCTTTTAGGGTGGAGTTTAAAGGAAAGAATCATGAAATTCAAAAGAACAAAAAATTTAAAAAGGAGTAATGTTATTAATAGTTTAGTACTATTAATTTATTAAAATAAATTTTACAAATTGAGTCGTTAATTTTAAAACACAACATAAATAAGTAATTATTATTATTTTATTTGTCATATTATTGATGTGGAATCAATTATATTCATTATCATGACAGCTTGTAATCACATCCCATTATTTTCTTCTCACAAATGAACAAAATAACCCATAAAAAAAATTAAAAATTTATCAATAAATTAAATCATACTAAATCCAAACTTGTTCAACTCATCCTAACCCAAACTAACTTATTTGAATATGTCATACTAACTTATTTTTCTTAATCTAGCTCAACTTATTTAAATCAGCCACAACAAATTAAAAATATTATCCACCAAACATATCATAAAATATTCCTATTCCTTTTTTTTCTTAAATGTCGCATTTTTGTATTTGATATGCTTCCTTCTCTTGGATTCTCTAGGGTTTTTATTTTGCAATGATTTAACTTTTCTAGTGATCGACATAAAGGTATAGACTAGAGAGGCTGGAACTTTTTCTTTTATTGTTTGGCAACTATTCTTTTCCACTATTTAAGACCTTTTAAGTTTTAACTACTTTTTAGTTTTTAGTCACACTAACTTATTAGTAATTTGTAATCCTCCATTGCTATTGCTATTGCTATTGCCACGATTCCTTTTATGGTTGGCCCATGCATGAGCTTTCAAGTTCTCTCTTTCTTCTCGAGGTGATGGGTGTGACATGTTGAGCACGTTGAATAACTCAGTGATACCATTCATAGCATGTTGCCTTTGATGCTAATCAGAGATGAGGGCGCTCATGCCCAGGCTTAGATACCAATTGTTATAAGTGATACCTCATAAATGGACAAAATCATCACTTTAAAGAAAACAATTGGTTTTCTCTGAGGGTAATCTCTAATTAGACTAACTAACAATTTGCAATTTGAAAAATCATCATTGACCATATCAGAAATTATATATGAACTTTCAATGAGTTGATAAGCTTCAACTCCATAAAATTTATCAACAAAATAATTCATAACTCATTCTTATTCAAACTAAACTAATTTAACTCATCCTAATTCCAACTAACTCAGTTAAATCTATCATAAAATATCCCTAATCTAATCTAGCATGGATGTTTTGTTACTTAATGGTGGGTTTTAGTTAGTATAACTAATAAATTTTTTGTTCTCCAATAAAAAATGCGTGTCTTGATTTGATTCTAAATATTAATAATCACAAATAGGGATGGAAAAAAACATCCCTTCCAACTTAACTCATGCCTCATATGTATTTTCCTTGCCCCAAAGAGGTAATGGGACCATGATGAGTTTTCCTAGCTTGTCTTGACTTGAATGTGTTTATATATGTTTTATTTAATATACATTTAAATTATTTATAAAAGTTATTTAATTTGTATATGTTTCATTTATGATAATATTTATATATGTACATATTATATTATTCTTCCCTAAAGTATTTGTTTTCTCTCTTTTAGCACTCTTATGACTAATTCTCACATTTTTCTTTTATCTTTATTTCATTAACGTTGAAGCCATCTCAGTAAGAATGAAAAGATATATTAAACCTGTCATACTCTTGTCCTACACAAGTTATTTTTCGTCCCAAAGTGGGGACATGACACCATCAACTTGACCCCGCTCCACTTTGTTGTCATCCATCATCAAAGCAAATGTTATGGATTCAATTCCTATCTTATCTTATGGGTTAAAAGGGAAAAAAAATAAAAAAAATGAATGGTCTACATCACCAAGTTTTGGTGGAGTCCAATTTGATATGATTAGCTTTGATACTAATAATGGATAACACTCGTCTCCAAATTCATAAGGTTGCACTATGCTGGTTAATAATTTTACTTAAACCTTTTTCTTTTCTTGTTTCACAAAGGAAAAAAACAAAGGAGAACCTTGTAATCTCTATTTCGTAAGCTTTTATTCCCCCCCCCCCCCCCCCCCCCTGTTTTTTCATATTTTTCCAATTGTCATCATTTTCCCGATTACTATTTTCATTATCATGCCGCACCACTTTTAATCATTCCCATCCATGGTTATAAAAAACCCCGCGAAGTCGTGTCTGAGGTCAAGACAAGCATGATTTATATTTTTCCTCGGACTATGCAGAGCTCACATTCATTTCATAGTGATATTTGAAGATGCGTGGTGCTTGGGAATGATGAATTAAAAATGTCTAGACTTTAATTATGAATACGAACTTGTTCAATGTATCTGCCCAAGAATGCAGAAAACTAGAAAAAGTTAGATATTCTTACGAGACGGCCTTAAATTAAAAATGGCACTGTCCATAGCATTAGATACTTTTACTGTAGACGCATATGATATGAGCGAGGTTCACATGTCAGTTTCTGCACTCCCATTGGCCATTGGCCATTGTGCTTGTGACCTCGTTTGTTTGTCTTTGGTTTTGGTTTTTTTCCCGGATTTAGCCAATTGCGATTTTCATTTGCATGCAAAAGCCCTAACCATTCATCATACTTCAGTTGGAGTTGGGACCCCCCTTCTAAAATTAGCTATTCATAATTTCACTAAAGCTGTCTGATCCTACAGACTACAGAGTAACAGATGCATCAAGTTAAATTTGGGAAATTACTTTGGATTATTTGTTTCTTCAAAGTTTTCATCCACTAGGCTGTAGGGACAAAATCTCTCACTAAGGTCACAATTATCGTTTTTACAATATATATATATATATATATATATATATATATATATATATATATATATATATATTCTGATTCATCAAAAGAAGGATCATACATGCTATGTTCGTTGTAAAACATAAATTTTAAAAAAAGAGCTGTTCTTACAATAAGTAATAAAATTCACTAATTAACTGAAAGATTGTGAGATTTTTTCCCCTAAATTTTGAGGACAAATTAGGCTCTTGAACTCATTAATAGGTTCGAGGAGGCATCTCATTCTTTATGCGTAATTGTGGTGTTAAAAGATATTATGGCGGTGTGTTAAAATATGTTGAGGCTCTAGAAGCCTAGATATTTTGTATGCCCATACTAGTGTAGTTTAACCTCGAGTTAACTCCTGTGTATCATGGTTCTAATTTTTAAAGACTAGATTGGACCGGCCAGTACAATTGGGAACTTAACCCTCAATCAGTCTAGTAAAAACCGTAAAACCGGTGGTTCAACCTGTATAAACCAAGAATCAAGTCATATTTCGGTTTTTTTGTCCAAGTTGATTTTTAAAACCATGCTATATATCCATTTCTTAGGATCCATTGTAACACAATTCATTATAGTAAAGATATAGCCATTGAGAGCTTGGATATAAGCCATTAAACTGATCCATGTTAATTCCTCCTTCACTTTCCACTTTCTTTAGCTTTCTGTGACATTTTGCACCAAGTTGTTTTAACACCAAAGATTACATGGCTTGGGTGTTAGGCATAAATCCACTGGCAATATTCTTACATTTAACACTTATTCTAATATAGAATTTTTTTTTTTTTTTTTTTTTGACATTCTTCATTAAGTTTGTTTATCTAACCATGATTTCACTGGGGCTCATAAACTTTCCATGCTAACAGTAACAGAGGCTTATTATTCATTCTGAAAAACCCTAACCAACCACATGCTAATCGCCGGTTCCTCAAGATTGCTGGGAAGAAGTTCAAATTGACATAACCTTATTTGGTCCAAAAAAGTGTCACTTAGTAAAAATACGCCATCAAAGCCTTAGGACTTAATGACAATATTTAATTACAAGCCTATATTTGACACCCAATTTTAGAAGATAGAACTAGCATAACTGAAATCATGACAATTGTAATATTACAATTGGAGTCCCAGATGCAGCCATATATTTGACTCCAAATCCTAGTAGCAACAATATATTTTAATTCTGTTTGGGTTACAGACCTAACCTAGTAATAAAATAAAAACCATATTTCTCATAAGCTAAGACTTATATCAATGCCTAAGAATACGAGTGATCAAGGTCAGGCAAAGGTTAACAAAGTAGAAAGAATAGTTCGTCATTTGTCCCTTCCCCCCCTCAACAGGGAGAAATCAAATAATATAATCCTAAATTATCTTTCCAAAAAGCTTGATTTCTGTCTTTAACTAAGATACTTTTGTAAGTTTGCTAGCAAGAAATGAAAGCTCCAATTAATCTTAGAAAAAAGATAATCACATCAACAAAGCAGTTTAAATTTGATTATAATAACTTGGGAAAGAGGAGCTGTCAGCTAGGAATTCAACCTTCTGTGATCAAAACGATATAATGAGAATTCCTCAGTCGTAAATTGTGATCATAAGAGCCCAGTCAACCACAGGGAGAGAGTCGATTAGATAGTTCTTTTTCTCTTAATTTCATTCTCTCCAAAAAGCCATTTACTCGCACAGCAACCAAATACAACAGAACAAAAATTGAATCAATCATCAACTAAATTTACCAAGTTCCATCTTTTTCTTGATAGCCCTTTGACCATGATATATAAATGAATCTAGTATTCCTGAAACAGTGAAAACTCCTGAACACAACAGCAAAAAACCATTGTGATGCATCAAATCAAAACACTAGAAATAACAACTTTCATCAATAGATTCAAGTGCAAGGGATATTTAGTAATTACCTCCAATGATAGCGCACACGTTTGTTAGGAAGTGTAAAAATGAGGTGTGTTCCTCCTTATAAGTTACCTACATTATACAAGTCAGATAAAATACAAATGAGTCCAAAAGTATAATCCACATGCCAGAATCACACTGGAAAATTTTCAACTCAATAGCTTCTGCATCACAAGTATATTTAAAAACTAGATGTTTCCTGAGAATAGCCATAAGCAGAAACCCTCACCTTAATTGGAGAAAGATCATAGAAGAAGAACACTCCAGGAAGGGACTGAAGGTGGCCTATTTCTGCATTCCTAAAATGTTCAGTTACAGAGAACTGCAAAATTCAAATTAAGTGTGTTATTTTCTACATATAAAAAATGAAAGTAACATACTAATGGCTTCTATGAGTTTTACTGAACCTGATTTGACTGGATAGTGTGCCCACTCACATCTGTGTACACTGTAGGTACAACCTGCAAAAAGTGAAGCAAATTTGTAAAATTCCTTAGAACTGATAGTTTCTCAATTATTCCATGGATAATATGTACTCGTACTTTTCTACAGTACAAAAAAAAAAATGCTGATTTCAAACCTTTGCAGCAAGAAAAGACAAAAGCCCGGTACTCTTCAAATAACCATAAATTTTAAAAGGGAAAAAAAAAAAAAAAAAAAAAAAATCAAAGGCCAGTACGAAACATGACTACAAATGAGGGAAACTATATGCTAATGGGCAATACAAAGCAGCAAATGTTTGCAGCAGGAAGCTATTATAGAATTCAGAAGTTAGGATAAATGCATAACATGATAAAATGTGCATTTCGATTAGCTCTTTTGCTGAATACTTATTTCCTCATTTGCTAAAGGTTTGTAAAAGCTATGAGTCTATGACACATGGATACAGACATAGACATGGGGCACAGTGACACAGAAATTCCTGAAAAAATTTGGACATAACAAGGTGGGTATGACAATTAATTAATATTTTTATTTATTTATAGGTATATCTTAAGTTTCAAAATAAATAACAACTTTCAAAATCTTTTAAAATATATCTGAAAACAAAGGATTTTAGAAAGGAAAAAAAAAAAAAATCTCTACCAAACCAATGCACTAAGGGCACACATGCAAGAGTGTCCAAAACGGAGACAATTGGGGATTTTGGAGTGTCTGTGCTTCTTAGGGTAAAATTACAGTTTTACCTAGTGATAATTGTTCCAAAAGCCTAAACTGTTAGGAAGTAGTGAATTTAATCATTTAAGCTAACACCTTGAAAAAGTGAAGCTTTAAAAACTATACATAATCAAATGTAAAATAATCCTTCCAGGGGCATTAACACAAAAATGAATTCTTAAAAGTCATAAGTCATAAAATGATATCATTTGTCTAAAATCATGGAAGGATTAAGTGAGTTGCAATATGCTTCATCTTTCAAAAGAGTGAATTATTAAACTAAAGCGAAATAGAGTTTTTGAATTAGAAAGGAGTTATAAAAGGCAAATATCTAGAGACATTATAATTATCAAAATAAAGTCTAGATGCATTGTATAAATCCATTGGCTTCCATTAGATAAGAAGATGGGGCAATCATCTAGGATACTAACCTTGATGAAATACTGATACATCCCACTTGGTGTTTGTTGTGTCCATTTCACACTGAAAATTAGAATAAATAGAAATAATGCATTTCAATATATAAAATGTCACAAATAGACAAAGTAGAAGCATTGAAATTTTCATGACCCACTAGACTTGGATGAAAGGAATAAAAAGATCTTACTTGTCCAAAGGATTCACAACACCAGGGAAATAGTCTCCAAAAGATAATCTCGTGATCTTGTGACTTACCTGTATCACGGAAATATATTTACAAGTCATTCATCAGAAACCATGATGAAGGGTTAACAAAAGAAAATATGAGAAACATGAAAGTCAAAGATTTCACTTTCACAGAACGCATGGAGTATTATCGATAATAAAACAACCAGAATCATCCTGATCGTAGCTTACATTAAAACTATCCTTTTGAAATGCTAGTAGATCGTGTACATGAACACCTGATTGATGAAAGCTTTTTCCAGGTGCAAAATGAAAATTTCCTGCCACCTTATTAACTTCTATGAATCCATATATATTACATCCTTCACCTTCTTCATCTTTAATCCTTTGTAGAAAACCTTCTCTTTTGCACTGAATGTCACATGTAACAATAGAACACCAAAGACATCATAAGATCAAACTGATGATTAAATGTTCCCATTGGAATAATTGATGAAATGAGGATACAGATTAAGACCATCTTATTACTATGCATATTTGGGTTGGGGGGGGGGGGGGGGGGGGGAGAGAGATAGAGAACCATCAGGTCAAGAGAAGTCACAAACAGAATCTCAAAAATAGCCAAATATAAACCAATTAGAGTTGGGAATTCACCAAGTGAAGGGAAAACTATAGCCTGCATATTGCCTATGCATTTTTGTCCAGGTCATTTGTACAGATGCATGTTATTAGTAATAGATGTAATATTATATATGTTGCAGCATCACCACTCTTTATTCATTGTCTCCTACCAGAACTGCATTTAATTCGTTCACAACATCCCAGGGAGGTAGGCTAAAGGTAAGTATTGCACCATCACCACTAAGTTTGGCAATGTGTTTGTGTGTGTGTATAGGAGAGTATTTTTTTGGATAGGTATTGAGTTGGTACGATTCCCCTTTGTCACTCTTATCTTCCACACATGTGATTTAGCTATTATTTCTTTAACACAGTTTGGAACTGAATTTGAAAAAGTGACATCAATTTAAGTCTGGCACTAGAAAGGGGGGAAAATAAATTACAAAAAAAAAAAAAAAAGAAGAAGAAAGAATTCATCACTTATCATTTCTTCTTGTTTGGAATTGTAATAAAATTCAACATAATTTAGAGGCTCATCAGACAGAAGGTCCACAATTTTAATTAGCATTTTTTAATATTTTCAAAAAAAAAAAAACCTGCTTTGATAGGAAAGTTTGTAGTTTAAGAACAAGATTTCAAGTCTAATCTGATGTAGAACCAGTTTAACCAGATAAATACTGGAAAAGGATTCAAATTATAGAAAATGTTTCAAATAAGGTACGTCCCAATTACTGCAATGAAGACATTAAGCATTTTCAGATCATCTACATGTTTTGTGAACAATTAACATTGCAACATAGCTATTCTCAATAATTTAATTAAGGAAGCATTTTGATCCATAAGAATCTGGTGAATCATAACTACACATAACAAGAGTTCTGAATATTTATAGCAAGTAACATTTTTGCCAGTAAAACATCCACTTTATGCTTGTAAAGGCCTTGTGCAATTAGCATAATGCAGGCATGAGATCATTTGGTTAATAAAAGACAATATTTTGCTCTTGTACTTTGAAAAAAGCATATTATAAGAAGTCTGTTTTAAATAACCTCAGTTTTGTTAACTCTTTGATATCCCTCCAGGTTCCAATATGAAAGTGGTGGGAGCAATTACAAACCATCTCCATTAATGTAGTTGTGTATGTGTGTGTGTGTGTTTTTCTTTCTTTTTTTTTTTTGGGGGGGGGGGGGTGGGGGTGGGGGGAGGGACAAGCTGTCTATCTAGAGCAAAGTACTCTCTAAGATCAAATGTGAAGATGCATGCTTAGTCAAATAATAGCGAAACGATATGAACATGAAGTTATCTACTTGAACACAAAAGTACCTAACAAGATGAATTAAAAGATACACACAACATGGAGGCAGAACAATAAAAGACAAAATACACACGTTATTCTTCCAGTATCAAGCTACTCTTCCATGCTATATTTTTATATTCAAAATAGATATTAATAGGTAAGCTTTCATGCAAACAGACCTGGTCAATCACATCAGGGTTTGACAGTGCCCAACCTTTCTTCCGATATGCTTCGCGAACATCTTCACAGTTATTACAACATTCTTCATCTGACTGCAATAACAAAATGGGGGGTGGGGGTTGAGTAATAAGTAATACAAATATTTGGATAAGAACATCTATGATATAAAATCAATTTTCCATTTATGATATAGAACAAAGTTCAACCTGTTCACCAGCTCAGGATAAGGAAATCATAATGGACAACTTAAAGATTGGATTTTTTTTTTTTTTTTTTTGGGGGGTGGGGGGGGAGCATTTATTCTTTTCTCTCCTCTCTTCTTTCTCATTTTGATGGTTAAGGCTTTGTAATCAGTTCGATATTACACATAATTTAGCCAGGAAATATTGCACAAACATGAGCCCAAACCTTAGGGTCCATTTGGTTGGGTGGATTTTAGAGAAGATGGAAAAGAGAGGAGAGACAATGGGAGAGGAAATTTTTATTGGGGTGTTTGGTTGGGCGAATTTTAAGAAGGAAAACCCGGTGAGGCCTGGGTGTTTTCTCCCCAGGCCCACCAAAATGCTATCTCGAGAAAATAGAGAGTAGTTGCAGTCAAATTACTGAACTACCCCTCCTCTCATGTTTTGGTTATTTCTTACTTTCTTTCTTTCTTTCTTTTTCTTTCTTTCTTTCTTTCTTCTTCCTAGGCGTAATACACATGCACTGCTTCCCTTTCTTGTTTTTTGTTTTTTGGTTTGGTTCTTCTTTCTCTCTTTTTCTTTTCTTTTCCTTCTTGGGTTTAACTGGACATGCTTTTTAAAAAAAAAAAACCTTTTTCTTTTGTACTGGGCATGATTTTTATTTTTTTAATAAACTTGGGTGATGACCTTTTTTTTTTGGTTGGTTGTTAAGCTTTTTAAAAAAAAGGTTTTCCATCCCTCCACTTTTCCATCCTCCCAACCAAACACAAATAAGGGAAAAAAAATCTCTTCTATACTCCCACTTTTCCATCCCTTCCAAATTTTCTATCCTCTCACTTTTCCATGCTCTCAACCTAAGGGACCCTTAATAAATAATTATATCTCTACATCCAGTTACAATTCTGTTAAGAGCACTAAAGTGTCAATAAGTAGACAAACAAACCAAAGTACTAAATTAATTAGCTGACGTTTACATAAGATAATTGACTCATATCATACAAACAACATCAAACAATTTTTGTTCAACAACTTACATACAGCTTCCAACATATAATTAAAAAAAAATTGAATCAGCAAGGAGTCCAGAGACAGACAACTATACCGTTTCTGCACCATAACAGGAGCCACAGTATGTCTCGTTATGCTCAAGCCTGCCACCATGTTTCTGTAGTGGTTTTTCAATCTGATTCAAACAGAAAGAAACAAAAGGTAAAAATAAAGAGGAAAAATTATCACCTGAATTGGCAGAAAGAACAGAGATATATGAGCTACATAGCATTTGGGAGAAAATTTTCACTTAATTTCACAAAGCCACCTCACTCTGTTGTGGTCCTAGACTTGAGCCAGGTTTGGCAACCAAAGACACCTTATATTGAGAGTTCCAACTCCTGGCTCGTCTAGATAAAAGGACGGATAAAAAAGAAAAAAGGGTACAAAAAACCACTACTCCAGGCATCATCATGCCCCAAATGTAAAATTCAGTTCTATCCAAAGAAATGTGAATCAATTTCGGGAAAAAATAAAAATAAAAATGTAAGAACTAAGAGATGAACTTCCAATCTTCCAGCAATACTGCATTACAAACCTTAGGAGAACCAATTCCATCTTGCCTTTCTTCTATAACATCTCCATGAGTATCTAATCTCTTCTTGATTATGTCATGTTTCTGCAAGATAAATAGGTTGTAAAAAATTAATTCAAACTCAGCAGATGGTCACAAGCAATAAGTGTGGTCCTTTCTGTTTCTATACATCTTATTGTCAGCAGAGAGGGAGATAGAGAGAGACTTAATCCCTGGCATCAGAATTTACAACTTTTATTTGAAAGGAAGAAAGAATATGCATGCAGATATACATAAGTATAGGTGTACATTTCACTGATGATGTAGAATGAATTTAAAAATATATAAATATTTGAAATGCATACCACATCAAGGTGTTGTTCTCCACTGATGTCCATGGCATCAAGACTGAGTATAGAACATGGAAGTGCAGGAAATGTGATATCAAACTGCATTTTCATATATCATATGGAACATGAATCAAATTCTGAAGTGGACAATCATAGTGTATCACACAAGTACAAATTTTATAAGATAAGATTACCATAAATACTATGGGGAAAAATACTAGGGAGATTACGCATCATAGACTTTCCTGAATCATATATTCTCAATTTGAAAGGAAAATATATATATATATATATTAATACAGATTCAGGAGCTCTCAAAAACAAAGGACTCCTAATGTTATAAAAAAAATGGTTACACCAGCACCTCAAAAAAATTTGAAGTGAAATCCTGGTTTTATAAAAAGAGAAGAAACTTAAATTTTTTTTTTTCCAGAGAAAAGAGAACAACATTACATTGATACGTAGAGTTTCTCCTCTGGAAGTATCTACTACAAGTGTTGTGTCAGTTACAGCATGTAGATACAATCCTGTAACAAGCAGAAAATGCATGTCAAGACACAATAAAAAGCATAGTTAGCAATTTAGACAAAAAGCCAATTATTTACTATAAAGCAATACAATAGTAGTAACCTTTTTTTTTTTTTTGGGAGGGGTGTGGGTAATTATGGAATTTTATTGACAGAAAGAAACAATTTGTGTTCATTATGATGAAATCAAAGTATTTGAAGATTACACACAATTAAATAGAAAACCCTAATGAGTTTGAAATCAATAATAGAATTATAAAATATATAACCCCATGTCTGAAGCCAATCAAGCAAGGTGCAGATCAACAAAAATTGCAATTAATTAAGAGATCTCTTGGCATCTTTATAATACGGCTATTCCGTTTCTTCCACACACTAACCACATCATTAGTACCACTCCCATTCAAGCACCATCCCATCCTATCACCCCCCCAAAAAAAAGGCAAATGAAAATAAATAGGATCAAAGAAGGAATACACCGACTCCAACTCTCAATCATGAAAATCTCAGTGAAAACATAGTCAGGTGTTCACTCCAATGATCATACCAAAAACCTTACTCGATTGCCATCACCTACCTCAAATACCAACTCACTCTTATACTACACCACATACTACATCCACGCATTCCTCTACCAACTCTCTAGTATACCATCCCCCCCCCCCCCCCCCCCCCCTTTCCTCCCCATACTTAGATGCTATCACCCAACACCACAATATTTGGTCATTCCACACTAAAACCATTCATATTTCATACAGTCCTCAAGCAATTTCGAGTTGCTTCGAGGTTAATAACAAACCAGAATTACAACCTTTCCGACTGATTAATTTTGCAAATCACTGCTCCCTAACCAAACAAATAAATACAGCAGGGGCAAACCCTAGCTAAATATTCAAAGCCCTAGCCGATTATTCAAATTTCAAACTTTGACTTACATATCGTAATCAATTTAAACAGATCATATTCAAATTCACATAGAGCAATTAATCGTTAACACAAAAAAAACCTAGCAAAATAGAGAATTGAACAAGTACGTAGAAAGAGAGCGAGAGAGAGAGAGAGAGAGAGAGAGAGAGAGGAATCTTACGGAGCTCGGAGAAGAAGAGCAAGAGCATGACGATGGAGGAAACGAGCGTGATAAGGCCACCGGAGAGTGTACGGCTGTAGAAATCCTCGTTGATTTTCGGATACGCGTCCAGGCTCCGAAGCTTGCTCATTATATTGTCCATTGTTGCTCCTCTTATTTCTCACAAAACAGAGTTGCAGGTTTTTGATCTCGATCTATTTATTTATATCTAAAATCTCTAATCTCTCTAATTTTAAAAATGAATCAATATCTACCTAAAAAACTGAGTAAATAGAACTATAATAATAAAAACAATATGAGAATTCTATAAGGGAGGGTTAAGCGACCTTCAATACTAAACACCCCGCTTGATGGTAAACGAATTTTTGATCTGGAAGGACTAAACGGGGGCGTTTAATAAGATTCTTGGAGTTGGGGCTGCCTGCCTTTTAATCTTTGTTTTGTTTTCTTTGCTTTTCTGCAGACAAATACAAGAGCAAGGAGACTCTTTTACGAGATTGCCGTTCGCTGTACCGGTATTTACGGATACGTATGATTGCTTCTAGATTTTTTTTTATTTTTTATTTTTTATTTTAAGGATGTTTATCTAGCTGTACATAATAAATAATAATTTTGGGTTGGGAAATTCTTAACCCAAGTTCTAAAGATAAGCCCAAACCTTGGATTTTCACTCAACCATTTAAGTGCATTATCTATAAATGATTTTGATGTGTATATAATTAGATTTAAAATTCCAGCTTTAGTAAAACTAAGTTTAAACAAAGAGTTTTGGATTAACAAAATAAATCAAACTAATAAATTTAAATTGGAGGGACTTGAAGTCTTGAACGTGAAAATTATGAGATAGGCCATCCTGGGTCTAAAAATAAAGGCTTCGAAACCATAGGCCCAATCGCACCAACAGTCCTATGAAAGGCATCTCATATGAGCAAATGGTCTAATCGGATGATATAACCTGCCATATACTATAGCAACGGAAAATTTAAAATTTCACTACTAGTTAAAAATCACTACTTCAATGAGCCCTATAATCGGATTGAATGGATTATTGACCTCTTCAAAAGAGCGACCTGGAGCATTGACAATCGTATCTCACATTTCAACAATTATTAATGCTTTGTAAAAAAATGCTGAATCTTTTATTTACTAGGCACTAGCTAATATAAATTTGTTTAAATTATTAAAATTTGTAACCTAAGAGTAAAATTCATTACATTGAGCACCCACATAAATATTTGTTCATGTGTAAATAATAATAATAATAATAATAATAATAAACTTATTGAGAAGCAATGAGCTAATAAGACAATTGCTCTTCTGACTTTTTAACTTAGAATTTACTTGATTGTTGACTTGACTCTAAAGTGAGCCCAAAAGTATAATCCATGCACCATAATCACATTGTAAATTTTTTAGCTAAATAGCTTCTCTGGTTCAGCATCACAAGAATAGTTAAAAGCTAAAAAGATCTTTCTTGTGAATTACCACAAGCAGAAAACCCCACCTTAATTGGAGAAAGATCATAAAAGAGAAACACTCCACTCCAGGACGGGAATGAAGGCGGCCTAATTCTACATTCCTATAAAGATTTTTTATTTTTTATTTTTTATTTTTTTGATGGGAAATGCGTAAACTTTATTTGAAAAATCAAGAATAAAACGAAGTCTTGAATCACCAAAGATTCAATGAACGGTGGACAATCTTCCACCCACACTACAAGAGAGTCAATGTCTTTTGCATATGCTGCAAGAGCATGTGCGGACTTATTGGCTTGCCTTCTCACATGTGAAATGCCAAAGGTCCTAAACTCATGCAACCTAACACTTGTCCCCAAGGGCAGATCCAGAGGGGGGGGGCCTGACTCCTCCTAAAAAGTCTATTATATATATGCTTATGTAAAGTGAATTGCTTTTGGCATAGAATAGAAACACAAGGAAACAGTTTTCCTAAACAAATTGTACAGACATCACATGAAATAAATAATAAAATAACAAATCTTTCAATTGAGGAAGTCTAGAGACACAACAAAATCTCACAATATTTTCATAATACTCTTGTTTTTTGTTGAGACGAATCTCAAGATAATTTATTTTATTTTATTCTGACTAATAATGTACTAACACCTTAATTTATTGTAAAAATATTGTGAGATTTTGTGGTATTACGAAAATAACTCCTCCCACTCCCACTTTAAACAGTCTGACACAATAAATGCCACCAAAGTAAACTTGTTGAAGCTCATTACTATTTTGACCAATATTAACTTTTTTTTTTATCTTTTTCTTTTTTCAATTACCTAAATTTACTTCTTTTCTCATTTGAAGTTCTGCCCGTGGAGCTCTAATTACACATATCTAATTACACATAATAATAATAATAATAATAATAATAATGTCTTGTATGGTACTAAAGCATTAAAATGTCCATTACTTTTTCCTCATTCATCTCTTGCATCTTCATAGTTTCAAAATTTGAGTTTCTACCATAAATCCAAAATTTTAAATAATTAAAAGAATAGAGAAAAGTTGAAATTTATTTTCTCAATTTAGTTTGAGGAATCAAATTAGATCTCTAAACTTTATGTATATAGATTAATCTCTTACTTTGATGATTGATTGTCAATAACTATGAATTAGATGTTTTATCAATGTATTTATTTTACAATTTTTTTATAATTTTAATAGGCTTTGTGTGACAATTATTGTTTGTTTATAATTTTATTATTAATATCAATTAATAATTTTAGGTTATTTTAATATTATTGTCTTTTGATCTTGCCCCCCCTAAACTAAAATCCTGACTCTGCCATTGCTTGTCCCTGCCACTATAGTAGAGATAGATATTGGAGCATTGGTGGGGTCCGCAAGTGCATGGCATGCAATACGTGAATCTGATTAAAAAATGACGTCCCGTACTCCAATGTCTCTAGCAAACATAGTAGCTTCATCCAAAGCCTTTGCTTCGGCTTCCAGAGGACCTAAAGGGAGCGGCATGCGTTTACTCATGGCAGCCACCATGGAACCTCCATGATCTCGAATAATAACCTCGACCCCTATCATGCCAAGACTTGGAAAGACGGCAGCATCCACATTTGTCTTATACCATGGAAAATTAGGTGGGGTCCACCGAATGTCAGCATCTTCTTTGAACTTTGAGGGTCATTGGTGAGCAAGCCGGTACTCTCCAAGGATAGCTCGAACACGTACCGGGATGTTATGGGGTGATTGGCAAGCGGCACCAAGTCGAGTTTTGTTTCGATCAAACCAAATGCACCACGCCATCGTGACGGTGAGCTCAATAATCTCAGTGCCGACGTGCTGGGTGAAGAGCAGGTCCCACAAAGAAGTCCGTGAAATCTCAGTATCTAATTCTGGTTCTATCAAAAGGCAAATCCACTAAGGTCCAAACTTCTTTAGCTAGGTGGCAGTCCCAGAACAAGTGTCCAGTAGTTTCCGGGTGGAGGTTGCATGCATCACACGTGGAGTTATCCAAGACATGTCGGTGGTAGAGATTTGCTTTTGTAGGGAGGATATTTTTGCACACCCTCCAGGTGAAAAGCTTTATCTTATTTGGAATGTAGAGATTCCAAACCTACCTCCAAAAACGGGTTTGAAGCTCGCCATGGGAGGCTTCCGCAGCTGAGTTTCCTTGAGTCATGGATATAGCCACTTTGTATGCACTGTTCACCGTGAACTTTCCTTTTGGAGTATATGCCCATATTATACGGTCCCTTGGCTTGTGTTCACTTAGTGGAATGCCAAGAATACATGCAATGTCCCCCGGAGAAAAAAATTGGCTAATTAGACTTTCATTCCATTCCCTATTGTTTGAGTCAATTAAAGAGCTCACCTTGGTGTCGTTTGGAAGAAAGGTTGGTGGAGATAACACCCTAAAGATTGAAGGTCGCAGTAGCCAATGATCCTTCCAAATGCCTATTTTCACCATCTCCCACCTGCCAACGGTAACCTACCTTTAGGACTGGCAAGGCCAAGAGGATGCTCCTCCATGCATATGATGGCTTCGTGCCCAACTCAACATGCAGAAAATCTATGTTAGGAAAATATTGAGCTTTTAAGACCCTGTAGACCAAGGAGTGGGGATTATTTTGCAAGCGCCACCCTTGTTTGGCTAGGAGAGCTAAATTAAACGCTTTTAGGTCCCGGAAACCTAGTCCACCTTTTTCCTTAGGAGCACACATTTTTTTCCAGCTAAGCCATGCCATTTTGTTTTGACCATTCTTCTGGCCCCACCAAAATCTGTGTATCATCCCAGTCATGTCGTCACAAAGAGAGTCAGGAAACTTAAAGACACTCATAGTGTAGGTTGGTATAGCTTCTGCAACTGCCTTGATAAGTACTTCTTTGCCTGCTTGAGAAAGTAATTTCTCTTTCCATCCCGGTAGCTTGTTATCAAGCTTCTCCTTCAAAGCCCTGAATGTGTTCTGTTTAGATCTCCCCACCAGAGAAGGTAGACCTAAATAAGTCTCATGTTGCCTATAAAGTTGAGTTACAGAGAACTACAAAATTCAAATATAGTTAGTGGGTGTGCCATTTTTCATATATAAAAGAAAGTCATAAACTAACGGCTTCTATGAGTTGTAATGGACCTGATTTGATTGGATGGTGTGCTCACTTACATTTGTGTACACTGTAGGTACAACCTGCAAAATGTGTGGCAAATTTGTAAAACTCCTAGAGCATCAGCATCCCAAAATTATAATTCTACTTTATTTTATCATCCTAAAAAGTTACTTTATCATTATACCATACCATTTTATAATACCTCCAGCATCCCAAAATTTTATTTTCCTATTCTATTTCTTAAAATAATATACCTTCATAATAAAATAATATATCCCAAAACTTAAATAAAAACAAAGACCCAAATCACCACCTGCTACCACCACGACCACGAACAACCATCAACCCATCAACCCATCACCGATCCCAAACCCATCAACCCATCAACAACCACAGCACCGATCAAAACCATCACCAATCCAAACCCATCAACCCAACAAACGCATCAGCACCGATCAAAAAAACCTAGCCACGACACCAAAAAAACCCACCACGAACAATCATCAACCAAGCAAACCCACCACAACACCGGGAACAACCATTAGCCACAAACAAAGCCACAAACCCACGAACAACCATTAGCCAACCACGAATAACCCACCAGGAAAAAAACCCAGCCACCACCAAGCAAACCCACCACAACACCAGCCAGCAACCACCAAGAAAAACCCACAAAAAAACCACCACCGATCTTGTTGTTGTTGATCTAGAAATCCATCAACCATGGCAGCAAAGCCACCACGCCAATAGACAGAGAAGAGGGAGATGGAGAGAAAATAGAGAAGTGAGTCAGATAGAGAAGACCGAATAAAATATTGTTTTTGGTTTTAGAATTGTGCTACAGTGCAATTCTACATTTAAAATTGTACTGTAGCACTGTTGCAAAAAAATTTGCAATACTTGGCAATAACATTTCCTGATGGAGAGGATTTTGGGACTTGAAATGCCAAATTTCCCTTAAATTTAGGTTTAGTATTGTTCAGTGCTGAAGCTCTTACAACTAATAGTTTCTTAATTATTGCATTCATAACATGTGCGCGCTCTTACTTTTCCCCCCTTATGGTAGCTACCACAACCTCCATCCATTCTCACATGTAAAAGTATAATTTAGGATGCACAAACATGGGTATGGGCATGATACAGTGGTGAATAATTTTTGAAAAATTATAATATAACATGGCAAATAAGGCACCATTACAACATGAATACGATACTCCAAATAAAATGTCTATACATCTTAGAGTAGAACCCATCAGCCAAAAATATTCTATATATACCAAAAACAAGTCAAAGGATTTGATATAGGGGCAATCCATGCACTGGGGGCAAAGTCCTGCTATATAAACGGCTAGGTAGAGAAATTTCAATTTATGTATTTGAAAGTAGAAATAGTCCCTTTTTTTTATATTCCTTGCATTGCTATTTTTATGCAATATTTCAACTTTGGAACGAGAAGTGTATAACCAATATTTAATATACATCATAATTAGAATTAACCACAGTCTTACTCTTCTCAGGTTGTTTGAGTGATAGAAAAATCAACTCTACAAGTAACAAAAATAAGTTATCTTTTATGAATGACCACACCTAAATTTTTTTTTTTTTTGCGAACATGAATTGTAAATATCAAAAATCACTGGGCCTACGTTTTATTTATTTACTTTTTATTTCTCACCTCGCTTTCCTTTTTATGGACAATTATTGTTATTATTATTATGTTTTTTTGGGGGGAAAATTGCTTCTCCTTTCTTCTTCCTTCCTTCTTTTTCTTCTCTCCAGCTTTATTTTCTTTTTTCCTTTTCTCCACTGCTGTTCGTTCCACTCTTCTTCCAAGCCCCCACAACTCAAGACAGTTCTTCCCTTGAAATAACGATCTCAAGAGCGAAGCAGAAAAACCCAAACCCAAACCCTTAAAATAACGATCTCGGAATCGAAGCAGAAAAACCCAAACCCAAAAACGCGATCTCGGCCCTGCTTCGCTCTCCGATTTGCCACTCCGCCACCATGATTTCTCCTTTCGAAGCTAAGCCGAAACCAAACCCGAGCCACCCGAGTTGGTAGCTGAGACTGTGCGTCGTCATTGTGAAATGGGTAAATCAACATCCTCTCTTCTTTTTATATGCAATCGTTTGATTATTAGAGTAGTAAGCCTTCCATTTCCATTTCGTGCTTTTACTTCTCATTATTGTTCTACTATTAGAGAAAATGTGAAAATCCCTAATCAGAATCGGAATCAGTTGTTGAAATCTGTGAGAGATCACTGCAAATCTGGAACCTTTAAGAATCTTGATCATGCCTTAGGCCTGTTTGATACAATGCTTCACATGCACCCTTTGCCTTCCATTGTCGATTTTACTCAATTGTTGGGTGCCATTGCAAGAATGAAGCATTACTCCGTAGTCATTACTTGAATTAGAGATATGGGCTTCTTTGGAATTACTCCCAATGTTTTGATTAATTGCTACTGCCATCTGAACCGGGTCAATTTTGGTTTCTCTGTCTTAGCAACAATTTTGAAACTTGGCTATCAACCAACCCATATAACTCTAACCACTCTTGTTAAAGGCCTCTGTCTTGAAGGAAACGTCGTTGGAGCTGTAAGGTTGGTAGAAGAAATGGAGAAGAAAGGGTATGAGCCTAATGTGATTACTTGTGGAACAATAGTAAACAGTCTGTGTAAGATTGGCCAGACTGGTGCGGCTATTAGGTTGCTCAGGAAGCTTGAAAAAGGGAATTTTGAACAAAATGTGGTGCTCTATAGCATGGTCATTGACAGTTTATGTAGGGACAGATTGGTAACTGAGGCTTTGAACCTTTTATCTGAAATAATGAGTAAAGGCATTCAACCAGACGTTGTCACTTACAATTCCTTAGTTCAAGGCTTTTGCAATTTTGGCCGGTGGAGGGAGGCGACTACTTTGTTGAATGAGATGGGGCAAAGGAAGGTCATGCCAGATGTACAAACATTTAACATATTGGTGGACACACTTTGCAAGGAAGGGATGTTGACTGAGGGAAAAAAAGTTTTTGATGTGATGATTCAGAGAGGCATTGATCCTAACATAGTCACTTATTGTTCTTTGATTGATGGTTATTGTTTGCAAAACAGACTAGATGAGGCAGTTAAGACGTTTAATATGATGGTTGAGAAGGGTTGTTCACCTGATGTGGTTAGCTATAACATATTGATCAATGGATATTGCAAAAGAAAAAAAATTGATGAGGCGATGCATCTGTTTCATGAAATGTCCAACAAGGGAATGATTCCTAATGTAGTGACTTACAACACTCTTATAGGTGGGTTATGTCGAGTGAAGAGAGTCTAGACTGCACTAGAGCTATTCAATACAATGCGAGCTTGTGGCCAACATCCAGATCCCAAAACCTATGCCATCCTGTTAGATGGCTTTTTTAAGAATAGACGAATTGTTGAGGCAATGGCATTGTTTCTGGAGATGGAAGACAAAAGGCTGGATTGTGATATTGTGATTTACAACATCTTGATTGATGGTTTTTGCAATGTTGGGGAACTTACGACTGCAAGAGAAATCTTTAGTGGTCTTCCTGCGAAAGGATTGCATCCTGATGTTTGGACTTACACTATAATGATCAAAGGATTTTGCAAGAATGGACTAGTTGATGAAGCAAGTGAACTGCTTTAGAAAATGGATGGCAATGGTTGTTCGCCTAACGAGCACACATATAACACAATAATCCATGGGTTTTTGCAACATAGAGAGACATCAAAGGCAATGAAATATCTCAAAATGATGGTTGACAAGGGATTTTCAGCAAACGCAACAACTGCTGCCTTGTTTATTGACTTGTTGTTGTCTAATCAAGTAGATGAAAATATTCAAGAGCTGCTTCGAAAGTTTGGGTGAAGGTTATTTAGTTTCTCAAGATCAAAGAAAACTTTTATATTTTTACCTATCACTAGTCATTATGTGAGTGGTATATTTGCTTGGAATAAAATTCTATACTTTTTATGAGATGGTATTTCTTTTCATTTATGTGCCCAAGATTGTTTATTCCTTTTACTGTTCGATACTTTGTCGCAATTTTCTATTGCACGCATGTTGTTGTCAAACCTTTTGACTAGCCATTGGGTGTATTATACTACCCTTTTAGGTGGATACTCAGGAGTCCAAGTTTGAGACTAGATTCATAGATTTTATTTCTTGTACTGTGTTCCAACCCTTATTCAAAGTTTTCCAATCATAAAAACTAGTATTCCAATTCAAATATAGCCTAAATATCAAACCTTCAATAGGTATCCTCCTTTCCCCAAACCAGCCCCAAAATTCTTAAATGCTTAGTGGTTAGGTTCTGAACCAAATTATATCTTGAATCAGTTTCAGTTTTACAAAAGTAATCCAGTTGTAATTAGCTGATCCAATTTAGTCTTAAAATAGGTTATTGTGATTTATTTTCATTTAGAAATTATTGATGCTTTTCTCTATAACTACTTGCTTGACTCTTTATTCTTGGTTATCTTTTACTCTCTTTTTTTAGGACACATTTAATTTTTTATTCTTTTAATTTGAGACTGGATTTTGTGTATTGTCGGTCTGCATTATCTGGATTTATCTATTTGTATGGGTCTTGATGCAATGCATACATTTTCAGTTTGCTCTTGTGGGAGATTAATGCCTGCACCATTGAGTGATTTTACTTTCATTCAGTGCTTGTGCAATTGTCTTAGTGTCTTGTTTCTGTTGCTATTCTCTGCTTTTATTGATACTTGCTCCATATCTAATTTGGATTTTAATCTGGCATTGCTACTTATTGGTTACAGGAAGTTGGATTTTTTTTCCTCCTTTGGGCAGCTTAAGTAAGTGGATTTGATTTGGCAATAAGCTCTCCTTTCCTCCTGTTTTCGTTGTTCTCTCCTACAATTGTTAGAATTACAGGGAATAACTTCTTCTTTATTTAATTCTTTCTAATATTTGGGCCTACGATTTGTTTTCTAGGCTTTTGTTTCCAATTGGATTATAAAGGTTTCTTGGAATTACATGGATTTAACTTTTGTCTCTGGATATCATAGATTTTTTTGATTGATGCCCTTGTTACTGAATGTGAGTGAGCAGAGGCATCCCATGTTGAACCATGTTTGTTATTAGTTTGAAGATTTCACAACTATCTACTTGAGCAACAGAATCTTAGGTCTTTCCTGTACCTTTTCACCTTTTGTTTATAAGTATTTGAATTTTTTTCCTTGAACACGATCCTATTTCATTTTAATTTATATTAGTGATTTTGGTACTTTTCAGTTTTTAAGGTGTTTGTTGCTGCAAATTTGGTTTTATAGATCGATCTGGTTTGTCTTCTTTAGTGGCACAAATAATTAAATTTTCCTTTCCCTTATTGTTGGGTGGCTGATTCTTGTATTCTGTGTATTTCAGGCTGCATTTCTGCAGTATTAACTGATTACAGCACTGCTCAGCATGTTTGTTACTGCCATCTACTTGAACTTATTACAACTTTTTAGAATTTAAGATAATTGATTAATTCGTTATACATTAAAACCTCTTATGGTTTTTGGAGCTTTGGTGGATATGGTGATTATTGTCTTTGGGCAGTCATGGAAGATAGCAGTAGCTTTGTTTTAAACATGTCTGCTCTTTAAATGCCCTAAAAGTATAGGTTTATGCTCCTCTTTTAAACTTTTTTTTTCCTTTTACTGTGAGCTGGTTGGTTACTATGGATTTAGAAATTGATATTCTCTTTTTAAATGACAATTGGTGCTTCTATTGTGGGCATTTTAGACTTCATTTGTGTGGTTCTAACTAATTCCAGCAATCTCAACATGTTTCTCCTGGTTCCATTTGTACTCATCACCACTTTTTAGAATTTCTTAAGATTTGCAAGTTAAATTTGTCATTTTCTCAACAACCTCATATGATATTTTTTGGTTTAGTCAATGGTGATTTATTGTCATTGGCAGCCATATAAGACAAGATATGCATGCTTTAAACATGGCTGTTCTCTAAATACCAGAGTAGTTTAGGTTTGTGCTTCCTTATACTCACTCTATAGGTAATTTGGTAGGGTTTCAAAGTTATGTAGTTTTCTCATGTATTGTTGGATTATGCTTTGGGATATGAGGGTTTTTATGATTTTGTTACCCCTAAATCAATCAGTTTAATATGTGTAGGTATGGTATGTCTACTTGGGATGGAGTTTGATGAGGACCTAAGGAAATAATCTCTCTATATCAATTGATTTCATTATTCTCTTCATAATAGTTGAATAATAATGTTTCTGCTTGTGTGTTTTTTTAGTTTGTCAGCCTGCAGCTTCATTTTTGTTAATTGAAGTCTTGCTATTTGTTGTCTATTTCTTCATCGATTGTCATTTTTTGTCAGCCTGCAACTGGAGTTTTATTTCTTCTTGCTATTTGTTGTTAGTAAGTCTTGAATCTTGATGTATCCACAGAAAGGGAAATTGTGATTTACAATCTTGATGTGCCTACAGAATTGGAAATGGTGATTTACTTGCGCAACAAAGTGCGTAGAATCTTTATATGAAGACCTAAGGCAATAATCTCTTTTTATTAATTGATCTCACTATTTTCTCCCCAATATGTGAAGAATAGTGTTTCTGCTTGAATGTTTATTTTGTTTGTTGGCTTGCAACTTCATTTCTGCCCCAAAATATCCCCCCACACAGTCCAACTTCTATGAATGTGGTTTGTATAGTTGGACTGTGTGGGGAGATATTTTGGGGCTTATGTCTCCGTCACCCCAATTCTTGTGCTTAAAAATTGGATGTTGTATATCAAATTGAGTGACAATTTGATGGGGGACCTCAGGCAATAATAAGCTCTCTTATTGTCTTGATTTCATTATTCTTTTCCTTTAATTTGAAGTTTTAAGTATTGGAGTAAGATATTTATCAGTTAGAATAACAATTTGTTTGACTGACTTTCGATTGAGAATAGGCTTCTATTGTTGTTGTGTTTTAGTTTTTGCCTTTGATTCCTAATAGTCCCTTAATTACTTGCTTGACCCTTCAGAGATTTTTGGTTTTCTATTATATATTTTCTTTTCTTTCTTTGTAATCTTTTTTTAAAATAATAGTAACAATAATAATGACGCTTATTATTTTAATCTACATTTTTATTAGTGGAGATTGGATGTCTTCCCAGTTTGCGTTGTCAGGTTTTGTTTAATTTAAGTGGTGATGCATTTGCGGTACTTTAGCTAGGGTTGGTCTTGTTTTGTTGCTTCTCGATGAAACATGCTTTTGAATAGTGTTGCTCTTTATTATTTTTATATTTTTTTCCTTAAAAAGAATATTATAATTTAAAGTTGTCCTAAACTATGTAGCTGGAATTCTGTGTTTTTCAGTTTGCTCATGTAGGAGGTAAGTGCTAGCCTAGAATGCATGGACACAGACATGGGTACAGATATGATATAGCGACACGAGCAATTTTTGAAAAATTATAACATGAAATGGGAAGTACGACACCGGTATGACACGGGTACGATATAGGTACAACACCCTAAATAAAGTGTTCGTGCATTCTAAATGCCAGCACCACGAAGGGTCTGAGCTTTCATGTAGCACTTGTACATCTTTCTTCTTGTCGTGTTTCTATTGATGTTTTCTTGCTTATCGTGGAACCTGGTTATATTATGTTAGCAGCTATGTTTCTAGTTTGTATTGTCACATTGTTTGTATGCAGGAAACTAGAATTTTTTTGGGTGCTTTACAGCTTAAGCAGCTGAGTTTGATTTGGTGATAAACATTTTTCTTGCCTTTTGTTTTTCTTTGCTTCAAGCATAAGAATTTTAATGATACATTTTTGTTGTTTTAATTCTGTCTATTACTTGGGTTTGTGACTGAATTTCCAAGGTTTCATTTTCGAGAAGGAGTATAATTCTGAGTCTTGCGAAGTGAGGGTTTGAAATTTCTATTGCAGTTCTTCTCCCTTTGTATTGTTGTATTGTTTTATTTTTGGTCATTATGTGTTGGCAACCTCAATAATGAATTCATAGCTTAAACTGACAATGCCTCGTATTGGCACAGGCCAGAATTATTATTGTAGTGTGACCTGAATATGGTTGCTGAGGGAATGCTTTTGCTTTCTCTTCTCCTTGCATTTGTTGGGCTTTCTGGGAGTTACATTGGTATGCATTGTAATTTGTCTACTTGGATTATTGCTAATGAATTCCTTGTCCCCTAATATCTAACAATAGAGAAGAGCTAGGCTTTCTGAGTTAGAAGGATTTATCTTTATATTTATTGCATTCTTTGAAATATAGTAGTTCTTTCATTTGTTGTTTCGCAACTTCTGTGGTTTTTTGTGCATGTTAAAATCCTATTCCTTATATGTCTACAAGAACTGGTATTTTTTTTTCTCCGCTTGGCAGCTTAAGCAGGCAAGTTTGTATAGGTGATAATCTCTTTTCCTCCTACTTTCAATATTCTCTTTTGCAATCATGAGAAATTAAAAACTTTTGCCTTGTTTTAATTTCTTTTGAATATATGGTTCTTTCACAATCATTATCTGGATTTATCTATTTGTATGGGTCTGATGTGATGCGTGTGAATTAAGGCTAATTTGATTTTGTTTCTTTTCAATCATACATGATTTTGTGTTTTGAGTGGTGTTGCTCTTTGTTTTTTTCTTTCCTCTTTGAAAAAATAATTTTTATAATTTAGAGTTGTTCTGAATTTTAGCTTTGGAATGCTTGTATTTTACAGTTTGCTCTTGGGGGAAATTAATTCCTGCACCACTGAGGGATTGCACTTTCATTCAGTGTTTGTGCATTTTTCTTAGTGTCTTGTTTCCGCTGTTAATCTCTGCTTTTAGTGATACTTGACCTGTATCTTATTTGGATTTTAATCTGGCATTGCTACTTATTGGTTATAGGAAGTTGGATCTTTTTTTCCCTTTTGGGCAGCTTAAGTAGTGGAGTTGATGGCAATAAGCTCTCTTTTCCTCCTGTTTTCGTTTTTCTCTCCAACAATCATTAAGGCTAATAGGGAAGAACTTCTTCTTGATTTAATTCTTTCTAATATTTGGGCCTGCGATTGCTTTTCTAGGCTTCGGTTTTCCAAGTGGATTATAAAGCTTTTTCGGAATTACATGGATTTAACTTTTGCCTCTGGATATCATAAATTTTCTTGATTGATATCCTTGTTACTGAATGGGAGTGAGCCAGATGCATCCCATGTTGAACCAAGTTTGTTATTAATCTGAAGATTTCACAACTATCTACTTGAGCAACAGAATTTTTGTAACATTTTTAGTCTTTATCGTGCCTTTTCACCTTTTGTTTATAAGTATTTGAATTTTTTTCCCTTGAACATGATCCTATTCCATTTTAATTTATTTTAGTGATTTTGGTACCTGGCAGTTTTAAGGTGTTTGTTTCTGCAAAGTTGGTTTTATAGATTGATCTGATTTGTCTTCTTTAGTGGAACAAATAAGTAAATTTTCCTTTCCCTTATTGTTTTGTGGTTGATTCTTTTATTGTGTATATTTCAAGCTGCATTTCTGCAGTCTTAACTGATTCCAGCACTGCTCAGCATTTTGTTACTGCCATCTGCTTGAACTTATTACAACTTTTTAAAATTTAAGATAATTCATTAATTCATTATACATTAAGACCTCTTATGGTTTTTGGAGCTTTGGTCGATATGGTGATTTATTGTTTTTGGGCAGTCATGGAAGATAACAGTAGCTTGCTTTAAACATGTCTGCTCTTTAAATGCCTTAAAAGTATAGGTTTATGCTTCCTTATGTCTTTTGTATTGGTGAGATATGGTTTTGAAGTTATTACTGTGTGGGGGGATACAAGGGTTGTATGATATACTGTTTCCCCTAATCCTGATTTCTTTTTCCTTCCCAAATTGTGAAATTATAATGTTTCTGCTTGTGTGTGTTTCTTTTAGCGCGTCAGCCTGCAAATTGCATTTCCTGGAATTGGTTTCTGAGTGGTTTTTACTTTAGAAAACCTCATGAATGTAAATATTCTCCTTCCTTAAAGTGCTGGAGCTTTAGAAGTATTTGATTAAAAAAATTTAGTCAGCAAGTCTCTTAAAAAATTAACAATTTTTAAATTTTATGTTGACTTTAGTTATCTTACATTTACTTTTTATATATTTTATGTTCTTTTGACATAAATATAGTATTCACTTCTCCCTTAACTACTTGACTTTTCAGGGTTGTTGATTTTCTCTTATATTCTGTCCTCTTATTTTGTTTGCTTGAGAATCATTGTATTTTTTAAATTAGTACTAACAAAATTTTATGTTGACCATAATTATTTATGGTAACCTTTTTGTTTCTCTTGATATAATATTCATTTTTTCCTTAATTACTTTTTTTTATTTAAAATTTTTAATTTTTTTGTAATCTCATTTTTATTTATTTATTTATGGAGCTTAGATTAAATGTATTATCTGGCTGCATTGGGGCTGGGGTTATGATTCAACAACAAATGCAGTGTTTTAAGTAGACAACATGTTGAGCATTATGCAAGTTGTCTCTTTGTGGTTCTAATCTCATCGAGGTACTCTTTTTTCATTTTCAACTCAGATGCTACTAGTGTGCTTCCTCTGTCTGTTTGTTCATTTGTTTTAATAATTTTTCATATTACAGATGGTGAATTTGGTTCTACTCAATAATGATTATCTGCCACCAAGGTTGATTACTACCAAACAAACATGGACCTCTCCTCCTTCCTCTCTACAAAGGAAAAAGGGGAAATGAGAAAGAAATAGAAAGGGAAAAAAGGGTTCTCTTTCATGCAATTGGAGTCTCTGTAGAAAAATGCACCCATTTGATGATCTTCTCTATCTTGAGGATATTGTGGAGTCAAAGATCCAATTTCTTTCTGAACATTTAAGATATTACTCTTAATTTTGCAATTAGAACCTACTTATTAATAATCTTGCACCAATCATCAATACTATGTATGTAATATTAACTATTAAGAAAGTAATTTCCGGACAGCTTTCATCTCTATTTTTTTCTTTCAAATTAATCTATTTCAAGGAAATTTTCAGATGATTTAGATAGACTATGATGAGACGATGTCAGTATTTTAAAGAACTCTAAACCATTCACATATTCCTCTCTATTTCTTAATTCCCGTTTTGTTTGTGGTTGTTCTGCTTTGGGTGGGTGTGTTTAGGTGTTTTGACAACATGTGCATTTGGGTGTGCATATGAGTGTGCATTTAGGTGGTTTTGCTAAGGGGTGGCGCTTTGTGTTCATGTGTCTTAAGCATGCTCCATGATGACTTCCTTCTCTTTTATTGCTGAAGATGTAGACAGTAGTTGGCAGATTTCAAAGCGTGGTTTGACTATATTTCTCATAAATTCTCAGACCCAAAAGTATGTTCCACCACAATTTTGATGATAAAATATATTTTGTATCTTCTATTTAATGGTGTTGACAGCTTCCAATTTTCATAGGATCTTTCTTTGAGAAGACAGTTTCAAATTTAGGCGTTAATTATTATTTACATTTGGGTATTATTTTGGTTCGATTGTTTATGATTTAGGTTTTTCAGTTAGAAGTAGTTTTGTTTTGGGTATTTTGGCTTTGCTTAAATTGGTGTAGGGGTATCTCATCCATCTATGGTGTTTGTGAATGGGAATCAATTTTGCATATTTGGGTCATCTTGATTTTGGATTGCACCTTTTAATTAAGAGAAAGATGAAGATTTGCTCTTTCACTCAAAACACAAACCTTTTAACAATCAAAACTACACCAAAGTTTTATTTTAAAATTTAATTTTCTGGGCAAGGTGATGTTACTGAACCTTCAAAAATTTCTTTCAATTCCAACTAGTCACTTGGAAAAATTTGTTATTAGGTCTCAAAAGGGTTGTTAATTAGTTCATGGCATTCCAAAGTGATTGGTCCCTTTTTTTAAGCCATTGGAAATATGCAGTTTAATCTTGAACCACAAGAAGTATTGTTAAGAATGTCATTTGAAATTGAATGAGAAAATTAAATCAGAGAAGAAGACAACATTTGATGTTTAGAGTGTTGGGTCAAATATTTTCAAATCTTAGCATCTATCTAGAGATTCTGTCTTCGAAAGTCTCATATACTGTTTTTCTGTTTCTTACTTATTATTATTATTTTTTATATAAAAAAGAAAAAGAAAACTAAGAAAAAAAAAATGCTAAATCCTAAATCAGTTTATACATATTCCCGAGTCTTGCTATACAGATTATTTACAAATAGAATGTGCCTTTAACGGATAGTTATTCTTTCAAATTATTGTTGAACATTAAACTTATGTTTTAAACCAGTTTTATCTTGGTTCTGTACTGTACATGCATGTGTATGCACCTACACCCAGTCATTGACGAACAAACTGGATAATTTATGCTATAGTAATCCGATGAGGTTTATAGAATGCAACTCAGCACATCATGCACAATCAGTTTTGAATATATTTTAGTAGGAATAGAAGCAGGGCGGGTTTCCTATTCTCTGCCCTTGCCCCACTTCCGCTTCAGGGCAAGGGTTTTTTTTTTTGGTCCCATTCTAATGGTGCCCGCTTGTACCTATCCCACCATGCACAAATTATATATATATATATATTATGTTATATTAAAAGTTTATTTTGAATGTATTAAATTAAAACCCGTAAAAAAAAAAAAAAAACAAGGTCTAATATTACAAAATCTCCTTAAAGCATAACAATACAACAATTAAAGTAATAAGAAATAAAAAAACAATTCAAACATTGCAATACAACAATTAAAAAAATATAAACAACGTAAATATTAAAACATAAAAGTATAAATTCAATAATATAATATAAAAAACATCATAAATTTAAAGTTAGGAGACTAAAAATACGTATGTATGTCTTATAAAAAATCTATAAAAATATTTATTATTATTAATTAAATATATATGGGGTGAGTGCAGGGGAAAATGTTAACTCCCATCCCCATCTCATTTGTTATGCGGGGCGGGTATACTCATTTCATTAAGGGCAGGTGAGGCAGGTATCCGCGGGTGTGGGTTTAATTGCCATCTCTATATTTTAGCATCATTTATTATTTTGTGAGTTTTTCTTTGTTAATTTGCGAATTTTGGGTTACTATGTAAGTTTTTGGTTTTGGTGGAGTTTTTTTTTGTTTTGGGGGGGGAGGGGGGGTGGTGGGTAGAGAAATTTAAGGCAGTGATCAATATCACTAACACAAGATTACGATTAATGAAAATCAGAACAACTATGAATGGTTCAAAGGTTAAATTCAAATGTTTTGCTCAAAGAATAATATGTTTATGTTAATATAGTCACAGTTCAAATTTTATTGTAATTTCTTTTAGTTTATTTACAATTGATAATTATGTAACGTATATCACACAGATAAAGGTGGATCTTCTTCTGAGAAAAAATGTGATAGTATTGCATTTCATTTGCTTATAAAATCTTTTTTACTAATGCTTTGTTCCATCCACAACTGAAATTCTGATTCGGCCCCATATGATATGTTGATTGCCCAAAAAAAAGGAAAAACGGCCCAAAGCCGATGAACCCTTGCAAAGGAATAATGAAAGAATTGTAAAATTTTGGGTAAGTTACAATCAAGCATCTTCTATGTCTCCATCCATGAGTGTTTTAATTTCAAATACTCTCACTTTCATGATTTCATTTAATCATTCCTGGCACGTAATAGATGAACAAATTAATCATCCTTAAAACATTATTACATTGTTGGTCAGCACAAAAATACCAAAAGGTCGAATAGCTTATCTATATTTTGGATTTGACAACAAGAATTAGCATGATTGGCTACAGTTGTAGAAAAGTATAAACAAAGGAGATCCAGAACCCGTGCAGCACCATGAGATCAAGCAACATGATTGATTATTCAAGCATACTTGTTAAGACCATGAAAGAAGCGGTGTTTTCTACCCCTTGAGTGCTTTTGAGAATCCTTTGACATGACGTAGGGGATGAAGTGTACCTACATTGGCACAGCATATCACCATTTACTTACACAAGTACCCAAGCATTATATCTTGAGTAATAATATCAGAACAATTCCACGAATAAGCATATACAAGACAATGAAAGAGAACCAATTATGAGGAACTTATTTCATTTTGATCACAATATAGAGATTAAGGGGATTTGGATGTTCCACAAAATTAAACTACCTCCACCCTGTTATTCAAGGCCTATGAAGATAGAAATAAAGTGAAACATTAAAGAAGCCTGATAAAATTATATGTTTTCATTGGAGCAACAAAGTTTTAACTTTACCAACACTTCTAGGGAGGTCTCTCACTTTCCAAAATGGCTCAATGAAGAATGCAGATTCCTAATTTTTAGTTCTGATGGATATGTATGACAAAATGAAAACATAAAATTTTTTAAGTCAACTAGCTAAACGGCACTTCCTCCCCCACAAGTGTGGGTAGAGGATGAGGTCGTGTGTTTCAAATCCACTGGGTGTGTGTGAAACTTACCCGTCAAAAAAAGAAAGAAAAATTGTAAGACAGCTAGATGCACCCATAGTTAACGAAATCATCAAAATGGAGTAGAAATCCATGGAAATCAAGCCTTCACAATAAATACGAGAATTTTTCAACAGGACATCTAGGTAGGTAAATTGAAGAAATGGTACCCATACAATTTTTTTTTTGGAAGTTTATAAGGTATAGAACTAAACCTGAGAATTATTACGTATGCCATAATCCTGGAGCACAGAGTTATCATCAAGTAGCTTCTCCTTATTGTATGATAGGCAAAAATTTGCCCAAACATGCTTCCTGCACATAGGTGACATACAAACATAGTACATCAGTATGAACCAGTTGTTTCAGTTTCCATATGGATTAAAAGAGAAACAAAAATGCTTCCTATAAAAGCTAATTTTAGCATTTCTTTGTACATTTTATTTTCTCCATTTTTCTATCTGAGAGGCAGCATTCATCAAATATAACAAAAAGGTTGATAGGCTGCTCTAAATACAAAATTTGACAAGTACTAAGAAAAAGTTAAGATATTTGCAAATTCCCATTATTTATGTTTCAAGGGATCAATTGGGCTTTGGCTCAAGCAGTAAAGGTAGGATTGGGATTGGGTCTTTTAATGAATCATATTGTAGTGAAATAAAAGAAAAAAAAATCGCAAAGATTATACAAGTAACTCGGTATGCTTCATAGGTTGCCTATTTATGTACTATATAATTAACCCAAAAAAGTTACCATGAAATGTGACGATGACCCATTTTGGATTGCTCCACATTGTTCACTTTCTTCTTGATTGCAAGCTTCAAATCCTTGACCGTTGCCGAATTCATCAGTGCCGCATCTTCATCACCACCAAGTGAGAATGAACTTTAAAATATTTTTAGTTAACAGTCACATGCTTGTCAAAATGCCAAGCTGAGAGGGAGAAAGAGAGAGTACCGAAGGAAGTGTCATCCAATTTGAGGATGGAGATACGCATGGCGCTACCCAATTCGAGGCTGATGAGAGTGTCCACGTCCGATAAGGTTGGATTCTTGGGCACATCAGCAAGTATAGGATCATGGAGTAGAGCGGCAAGCGTTGAGTTTAACCTCGCCTTCTTCACGTAATCTTCCACGTTTTCTTCCCTTTTCATACTAGATTCCATCATCATCACGTGTGCGTCTCCTCCTCTCTTTCACTCTGAAATCTCAAATGATCAACAAGCAAGCAAGGTACTGGAATGGAAGGATGATTTTTCAACGTCAAGCTTAACTAACTCGACAAAAGATGAATCTAGGCTTGAAATTTGACTATAGGCTCAGCATTCCTTTATCATTAATTGTTGGGTGCACAAAGCACATGGTCTAGCCCACAAAGTAAAAGCCCACATATGGGCTTGTTTTTATTCCGTGGCTAACTAGTATTCCTAGTTCAAGTGGATTTTGTATTTGTGTGATACAAGGATGGTGTGGCGGCTAGGGTTATTTAAATAAGGATTATATGTGATTTTTTTTTGGGTGTGTGCCGCATAAGAAAAAGAAAGGGGTAGGTGCCGCAAAGTGAAAAAGAAGGGGGTGCCGTATGGTGAAAAAAGAAAAGAAAAAGGATTGCCGCTTTTGAGAAAGATAATTTGTGTGTGTGAGAGCAAAAAAGAAAAAGAAAAAAAGAGATTTTTTTTAGCCGTGACATACACAAGAATTATTGTAATTTATTTGATAATAGTGAAATTATTCAGAATTTGTCCCATAGTTTTTCCCTTCAAAGAGAAAGGGTTTTTCATGTAAATATTTATGTTCTTGTATGCGATTGCTATTTTGGATTGCTAATATTTGTGATAATATTATTTGGGACACAACAAGTAGTATCAGAGTTAAGGTTAGAGTGGAAGCGATGGCCAAAGAAGAAGGTAAGGGTACAAGAATTGAGAAATTTGATGGAACAGATTTTGCGTATTGGAGGATGCAGATTGAAGATTATCTCTATGGGAAGAAATTGCATCTGCCTCTTTTAGGGAAGAAACCGGAAACTATGAAGGATGAAGATTGGAACCTTCTTGATAGACAGGTATTGGGAGTTATTCGATCAACTTTGTCAAGATTAGTTGCACACAATGTTGTGAAAGAAAAGACCACAGTGGATTTGATGAAGGCTTTATCTAGTATGTATGAAAAGCCATCGGCTAACAATAAGGTGTATCTGATGAAGAAGTTATTTAATTTGAAGAAGGTAGAAGGCACTCCTGTAGCGCAGCATCTGAATGAGTTCAATACAATCACAAATCAATTATCCACGGTGGGAATTGAATTTGATGATGAGGTTCGTGCAGTGATACTTTTGGCTTCTTTACCAAACAGTTGGGAAGCCATGAGAATGGTGGTGAGTAATTCTACAGGGAAAAGCAAACTCAAATATGATGATATTCAAGATTTGATTTTAAGTGAAGAGGTTTGCAGGAGAGATGCAAATATAGACAATGCACAAGGTCAAGCTTTTTTCACAGAGAACAAGAGTAGAGGTAGAAGCAGAGGACCTAATGATCGGAAATTCAATGGTAGGTCACAATCAAGAGATAGATCTCAGTTCAAGGAAACTAGAGAATGCTTCCATTGTGGGAAAAATGGTCACTTAAGAAGAGATTGTTGGCATTGGAATAAGGAACAAAATAAAGGAAAATATGAAAAGAATGATAGTGAGAAAAATACTATAGCTGTTGTGATTGATGAGGATGTTGTGGTGCTTTCTATTGAAGAGCAAAAGTGTGGTGCTCTCTATTGAAGAGCAAAAGTGTGAGCATGTTGCTAATAATGATGTTGAGTGGGTTGTTGATTTTGCAGCCTCCCACCATATTATTCCTACGAAGGGGTTGTTTACCACTTACAAAGCAGGAGACTTTGGTACAGTAAAGATGGGTAATTCTAGTTGCTCAAAAATTGTGGGAATTGGTGATGTGTGCATTGAAACCAATGTTGGTAGCACTATGATGTTGGAGGATGTGCGACATGTTCTAGATTTAAGGATGAATGTGTTTTCTACATTGGTTATGGATCGAGCAGGTTATTGTAACTACCTTGGTAATGGAAGATGGAAACTTACTAAGGGGCCATTGGTTGTTGCAAGAGGACATGCATGTTGCGGTTTGTACATGACTCATGTGAAGACCTGTAAGAAGAAGTTCAATGAGATTAAAATTTTTGAAAAGACTCCAAAGATGAATGTTGGGATTAATGGTGTTAAAACCAAGAGGGTGAAATTCTCATTGCCTAATAGTGCTTCAGAAGAGGAAGTGGGAGGTGATGAAGAATATGAAGATGCTGAGGCTACATAGGATGATGATGAAGTGAAAGATCCTAGAGGTCTTGAGTAGGGGGAGTAATATCCTCCACTAGAGATAGTTGAACCTCTTGAGAAGAGGACTACTGGAAAACATCATATTGTTAGCTTCAAGAATAATTGGGTTTCTGATGAGAGGGAGCCAAGGGATTGGATTAAAGAAATCCAAGATGAGATGAATTCTTTGAGAATGAAAGGTATTGACATTGACGAGGTGTTTTCAGTGTTGGTGAAGATAATGAAGAAGGTTAAGCTTGAAGTCGGCTTGATTGACATGGATCTGAACTAAAGAGCAAGATTGAAGATCTCCTCCCATCAGTGGACCACAGGGGGAGATTGTTGGGTGCATAAAGCACATAGTCTAGCCCACAAATTAAAAGCCCACATATGGGCTTGTTTTTATTCCGTGGCTAACTAGTATTCCTAGTTCAAGTGGATTTTGTATTTGTGTTATACAAGGATGGTGTGGCGGCTAGGGTTATTTAAATATGGATTATATGTGATTTTTTTTTTTTTTTTGGTGTGTGCCGCATAAGAAAAAGAAAGGGGTAGGTGCCGCACAGTGAAAAAGAAGGGGTGTGCTGCATAGGGAAAAAAGAAAAGAAAAAGGATTGTCGCCTTTGAGAAAGATAATTTGTGTGTGAGAGAGCAAAGAAAAATAAGAGAGATTATTTTTATTTTATTTTATTTTAGCCATGAGACATACACAAGAATTATTGTAATTGATTTAATAATAGTGAAATTATTCGGAGTTTTTCCCGTGGTTTTTCCCTTCGAAGAGAAAGGGTTTTCCATGTAAATATTTGTGTTCTTGTGTGTGATTGCTATTTTAGATTGCTAATATTTGTGATAATATTATTTAGGACCTAACATTAATTCCTGTTGAAACATAAAAAAAAAAAATTCAACCGAATACTTATCCATATTTCCAGCATTTAAAAATTCTAGATTAAAATTTCCACATTATTTTTGTAATGACTTACCATCTTGGTTATCATGCAAAGGGAAGAAAGCAAAAGAGAGGGATCACTTCTAACATTAATGACAACTATATATCCAGCTCTTGTATACCACTTAATCATTTAAAATACTAAGAAACACTACCTCAAGCTACTTGGGAGTGCAAATTGATAATTCAAAATATTGAGAATGTGATAGAGTCACTGCCAGGGGATTGTGTTTTTTAACTGCATCAATAGGAATTGTCACAAGCTTGTTTACCTGTAAAGTTGGAAGGAAAAATTATTGTCAAGACTCAGAGAGCAAGCAAGGAAGTTTTGATCAAGGCCGTTACTCAGGCAATACTTACCTACTCTATAAGCTGCTTCCAATTACCAAATAGGCTGTGCAATGAGGCGAATGTGTTATGTACAAAGTTCTGGTGGGTGCAAAGATTGGAAGAAAAGAAGACACATTGATTGAGTAGGACCCATTATGATTTTTAAGTTTATCAAAAACCCTTTCTTTCCAAGGAAAATTTTAGGGACAACAAATGCCACATTTTAAAGTTCAATTATGGGGGTATTTTTGTGCATGAGAATCTGGTGGATCATAACTACACAGAACCATACGGTTTCCTAAATTTAACAAATGATCTGGAAATGTATAGCAAGTAATGTACGCTAATAAAACAGTCCACCTAATGCTTGTAAGGGCCATGAGTATGAAATTTGCACGATGCAGGAATGGGGGAATTTGGTTAATAAAAGACCATATATTAGTCCTTGTATTTTGAAAAAATGCCGGAGTATTATGAGAAGACTGTTTTAATTCAACCTCAGTTTTGTTAACTCTTTGATGTCCCTTCAGGCTCCAATACCAAAGTAGTGGGAACAATAACAATCCATCTCATGTTTATTTAGATAGTGTTTTCTTTTTTGGGGACGAGCTGTCTATCTAGAGCATACTAGTCTCTAGGATAAAATACTAACGATAAAATTGTAACAATACATGCTTAGTCAAATATTAGAAGAAAAGATATGAACAGGAAGTCATCTACCGGCACACAAAAGTTCCCAACAAGATGGAATTCAAAGACACACACATCATGGAGTCGGAACAATTAAAATATCTAATAGACATGTTATTCCAGTATCAAGTTACTTTTCCACACTAAATTATCAATACAAAATATTTGTAGATTCAAGATAGATTTGGATAGGTAAGCTTTCGTGCAAACAAACCTGGTCAATCTTATTGGGGTTCAGTGCCCAATCTATCCTTCGATATGCTTTGTGAACTTCTTCACAGGAATTACAACAATCTAAATATGGCTGCAGTGACAAAGAAGGGGGATGGGGGTTTGAATAATAAGTGATTAAGTATATCTCTGGATAGGAACCTCTCCGATATAAAATCATTTTCCATTTATGATATAGAACAACTTTCATCCATATTCACCAACTCTGCATAACTAAATCACAATGTACAACTTAAAGATTTATTTTTTTGAGGTGGGGGAATAAGGCTGCCTAAAGAAATGATATATCATCGATATCAAGTTAGAATATTGCACAAAATTGAGCCCAAATTTTAATACAAAAATCTTAATCGAATAACTATCAACACTCTACATTCTATTGCATTTCTATCACAAAGTACTTAAGTGTCCATAATCTAGACAAACACACTAAAATACTGAATTAATTAGCTGGCATTTATCCAGTAATCCATAACGTAATAGACTCATATCATACAAACAACTTCCAACAATATTTATTCAACAATTTACACACAGCTTCCAACAGAAAATTGAAAATATTTTGAATTAGCAAAAGGGTCCAGACAGACAACTATACCATTGCAGCACCATAGCTGGAGCCACCACGTCTCTGTAGTGGTTTTTCAATCTGAATTGGCAGAAAGAACTGAGATATGTGAGATAATAGTAGACCAATTGGGATAAAATTTTGTCACTGAATTCCACATAAAATTTTCTTAACAACTTGGACTTGAGTTCTTAAAATAATGCATCTGTCTTATGATCTACAAATTGACACTAAATAATCTAAAACAATTATTCTAGCCAATGCTAACTGTGAGGAAACAGCCACCATATCCTCTAAGTCTAAGATAATGCAGTAGCCATATCTCACACAGTCATTTAATCAAACAGTTCTATGGCATACACAAAAGCAACAGCTCTATAGAACCTCAAAAAATCAAACAAACAAGAATTAAACCAACCCAAGAATAAAACCAAACCAAGAATTTCTACTATAGAAATTCGCACATGGATATTAAAAAAAAAAAAGAGTTTCTTTGTGGATTTAAACTCAGGGAAAGAATAAAAGGAAAAAAAAAAAAAAAAACCAGGTGCTGGGTTCTTGAACGGTACGACCCGGGACGGAGAACTGGACTATTTGTTATGCCAAAGCCCAAAAGAAGGCCCAATAACTCCCGAACGTTTGGGCTTTGCTCTTTCATGTAATGAGCAGAATAGTCATGTTTCATTTATTTTCTTCTTTTTTTGAACATATTGGAGCTTCATTTAACGTAGGGGGAATATCTTCTCAAAAAAAAAACTTTGGTTAATAACTATAGTCTATAGGGGAAAAAATAAATCTCCCTTTTGCATTATGTAGCAATTCTACATCTATCTCTGTGTGACAAAAGATTGTTTCACTTACTTTTATTTTTATTTTATTTTTTTGTGTTTTTTTGAATAGCCAAATTGGCTAAGGTTACGGAGTTTATATGTGAAGGAACATCCTCCATTTACACCAAATAACTAATAACATAATTTTTATTTTTTATTTGAGAATTAACCATTAACATATCTAGTAAGGTTGTGAGGTGTGAGAAATACTATTTTCTTGTCTTCTAATATGAGAAAAATTACAAGCAACAAAGTAATCAATAAGAAACTTCGCCTCCTCAATGAAATTGAAATTGTGTTGTTGTTGAATGTGAAGAATCAGTTTTAAGGATCTGGGTTATGAATCATTATGTTATCATGAATTCATTGGAAGAAGGGCAAAAGAGGAAAAAGAGTGGCTCTTCTTACTCAGGATGTGTATATGGATCCTCAATTTCTATTTTCTGGCCAAATGCTAGTTACTAGTTTCACCTATAGGCTATAAGCCAAAAAATTATCGACTTGGTTGAACAGCGTGGTGTGACCATTTGTGGCTAGACAGTTTGGAATGTGAAAATACATTCATAAAAAGCATTTGGAGACTGGAATTATGCAACTCGTGAGAACAAATTTTCATCGATATGATATTTCAATTAGGCAAGAAAGAATTATTCCTCAGATATGAAAATAGGAATAAAATCAAGGAAGAAATTATAAAAGTCGTGAAGAAAATGATATGCTTATTAGATGCATTAGTACTTCAATTGATTCGTTTGAAATCTTTGACACTTGGAAAAATAATTTGTTAGTCTCCCGGAATATGCCAATCTCCATGGCTGCTGAAAACGCATCCTTAACCATGATGTTGTGAAGATATTATGACATTTTATTTTATTCCTAAACTTTCTCAAATCAATTTGAGTTGTCCTAGTGCCATCTTGACAATTTGATTAACAAAAAATTAGAGATAATCATATGATAGCTTTTGGAGTTTTACCATGGTTTTAAATGGAACTAAAAGGTTTCAATTGCATCAATACTCAATTACTTTTTATATCTTTCTCCAAAAAAAAAAAAAAAAAAAAAAAAACTCATTATATAGTTTTAAATCCCGAATCAATTATTTATTATTATTTTTTTTTTTATGGGAATTATTTATTAGTTAAACATAAGTAAAACCCTCCCAATTGCATCTAATACCAATTTGGATTGTGACAAAACCCTACATGGGAACATCAAACGTTACTTTAATACAAAAATCTCCATCCTTTGTTGCTTGTAATTTTTCTCACATCAGCAATACAGTCTTGGAGGGATACATCAATGAACTCAATGACAGGGTAATAATTTATGTGATTCGAAAGAAAAGCTTTCTAGGAGTAAATCTAATTAGGAACTCACAAGGGATTTTTTTTTTCCAAGAAGGTTTTTCAGCCCTCTTAGAAATGTGAAACAAATAAAGGAACAACTATAGGTTTAGTTATCAGGTCTATTAAGTCAATCTATTGTTTGTCATACTCTCCATTGAGTGAACTTTCTGTTTAAGTTTTAGTTGAGCAAAATGTCAAGTGAGGGTCTCGGGAACTTTCTATTTCCAATTTGCTCGAGTGAGTCTTTTAAAGCTTGATTTCTTTAAAGCTGCTCCTTAACTCAACTCAATACAAACCAACTTATTTGTATACAACCTTGACTAACACTTGTTTTGACTAGGAACCTAGAGCCTAATAGTTGCTAAATATCGTTAATGTAGACACTTGAATTTGCCCCCATAATTTAATTTTGGAAGATGGCTAGAGTTACTATTCATATACCCCAAAATTTAGAATTGCATTGCATGCATTAATTCATTCATTGCATATCATAAAAATGATATTGAGATTCTAACGGTTGCGACGGTATGTCCGATTTCCAAATCGGACCGTCGAATTGAAAGATATCACATGATCAAGTTTTCACGGTTTGCATGTATTTTGTTTGGGTGGAGCCGATCACACAGGATTAATTTAAATTAATTTTGATTGGTTAGACAATTAAAATTAATTAAATAATTTTGTGCTTGGTTGTTAGTTAGTGTTAAAAATAGGTCTGCTTGCATGTAAATAAAGTGGATGATCAGATAACAAATCAAGTCTTTTTAAAATATTTATTTACAAGATAATTATCACTTTAAAGACCTAAATATCAAGAAAAAAAGATTAATTTTTAGAATACGGATTAAAAACACGTCTAGGTGCAATTCCTGGCTTAAAAATCCTTAAAAAAGGAGTTCAAATTGGACAAAAACTCAAACGCGGACCTGGCACCCAAGAGGGCCATTCGACACTCTTGGAGTGCCGATCAGCACATGAGAAATGCCGATTGGCACATGGCAAGTGCCGATTGGCCCAAATTTTCGGCCTGGCCCGGGGATTTCCTGATTGAGATAAAACTTATCTTTTTTTGACTTTTTAGAGATAAGGATGTGTTCCAATTCGTATCTGATCTCATTCAACATCCCAACCTCTATAAATAGGGGAAACAAATCAGAAATAGGAGCTCTTCTTTTTTGACTTTTCTACTTCCCTTACGTTAAAGATGTTCTGGAGGCTTTTGCTTTAGGAACTTCTTTTTTGTAAGTAAAGTATTATAGACCTCAAAAAGGTGAACAAACTTCTTTGATTTCTAAAATATTCATTCATTAGAAGAGCATGCTCATGCAAGAGGTATTCTGCTTTTCTTTTCTTTTTCCATGAATTAGTATGTTATTGTTTGTCTCATGAATGAGATTAATATGCTTTATTGTGTCTTGTTCTTAATATATATAATTGCCATGCTTAGATACTTTGCTAGAATTTTCTTTGCATGTTCTTTAGATGATTGTTTATTGTAATTCTTTTTCTTAATTGAAAATCTGCTAATGACTATCAAAGGTTTTTTATAAAAACTAAACTGGTTTTTTTTTTTTTTTTTCAAAACTCAAAACTGATTTGTATTTTTATTAAATACAGATCTGATTTTTTCTAAACTCAACTGAACTGTATTTTTAGATCTGTTTAAAAAAAAAAAAAAAAAAAAAAACTCAAAACTGATCTGTATTTTCACTAAATACAGATCTGATTTTTTTTTTCCCTAAATTTTTCTTTGTCATAATATTGCGGATTTTGAAATTTCAAAGGAAGAATTGAGAATTTAGGTTGAAGTTTTTATTTTTATTTTTATTTTTTTATTTTTTTAATATAAATATGTGATGCATTCATAATAAATTTGTCTCATGAATGTGGATTCTCTTTCATTTGTTTCTAACAATAGATCTGATTTTTATTTATTTATTTTTTACAAATCAAATCCCCTTTTTTTTAACCTTAAAAACACATCTGATTTTTCTTTTACAAACCTAAAATCAATAATTTTTTCTTTTACAAGAACAAATTTGATTCTTTCTAGCAAAATCTTTTTTTTAATTAATTTTTTTTTTTTTTTTACAAAAACAGATTTGATGTCTACAAATCAAATCTTATTTTCTAAACTTAACACAAAACAGATCCGATTTTTCTTGATAAAATCTTTCTTTCTTTTTTTAACCTTTCACAAAAACAGATTTGATTTTTTTTCTTTACAAACCAAGTCTTATGTTTTTAATTTTCAAAATAGATCTAAATATTTTCTTTAAAAGAGGACATCATTCATAAGGCAAATTTATTTAAATTAATTTTTGCCAAGTGTCTGTCATGTGTGTTCAACATTTCATTCAACATTATGCAAAAATGGTATATTGGTCATTAGAGTTTAGAAGACCAAACTCTGTCTGGGTGGAATGGGTGTTTAACACCTTCCCATTCTGTAATCTAGCCCCTGAGCTTAGGATTTTTGGATAGGTAGATTAGTGTTTTGTTTTTTAATTTTGGTAGATTGTAATTAGGACCAAAGTTTTGTATTCTTTTGCATAGATTGTATCTAGGACCGAAAACCTTGTAAGGTTAATTTACCAAAATTGTATTTTTCTTAATTCAATCAATGACATTTGAAGTATTTTGAACATGTAATTTGTATTTGTTTTTTCTTATTTTTTTGTATAAAAAATAAGTAGCGATTCCACACCACTTATCCAAAAAGAGAAGTACTCTTAAAAGCACTCAGATCTCTTTTTTGAGAGCACCCAATTTTATGGTCTCTCACAGTTACCCTTTCACCTTATTCCCAATAACCAAATAAAGACCAAAGCATTACAAAAAACCATATTCAAAAACTTTCAAATCAACCTAACAAGTCGCCAAAAATATCATAAATACACAAATCAAAAGTAAGGAAAAGCACAAAATAATTAGAAGCCATATCTGATCTCTACTATTTTACAAAAAAAAGAAAAGAAAAAAGAAAGTAAGCGATAGGGTAGGTGGGAGGGAAGGAGGGAGGAAGATATGATCATAGATTGTGGCTAGTGACAAATTAGGACCAACAACGTGAGTTGCAGTTAGCTGTGAGTGACTTCGAATGGTGGTGTGGGTTACAGTTAGTACTAGTAGCAATGATGGGAAGCTAGGGAGCAATGAGTTTAATACAAGTTAGGTTGCAATGGCATTGATGAGCTGGGTCATACGACCATGAGCTATGTTGCATCGACCAATGGAGAAAGAGAGAGAGAGAGAGAGATTATTATTTTTTAAATAGTACTTTGAAAAAATTTAAAACAATTATTTCAAAAAATATTTTACCTACTTGGATAGAGGTGAATGAAAAAGAATTAACCTAAAAATTATAACAACATTAACATATTAAATGAAAAAGAATTGCGAATTCCAGTTAGCTCAATTGGTAAAATTTTTAATGATTATATAAGAAATCTAAGATTTAATTTCGACTTATATAAAAGACTGATTGATGTTTTGATCTAATGATAAATAATGATAAATAGCTATTATCAGGATTGAGAACGTCATACATTAAAACTTTCTTAAAAAAAAAGGAAAAAGAGAAAGAATTACTTATAAAAAACAAACATCCGTGATTCACCAGTTTATTTTGCAATTCACGCACGTGAAGATACCCTATTGAAGTACTGATGGAATAAATTTCGCGTTTTATTTTCTTCCTGGTAGTCACATCATTGAGTGCGCAGACATCAAATCAAACCATGCGCAAGTTTGAGATCAAATCAAAATCATAATTTAACTTTATTATGTCGAATTGGCTTCCCTCTCTAATTGGACGTTGAGGAATATATAGAAATTGTTCAATCGAAAAATGATTGTGAAATTGGTTCCGAACATATTTATATTCACCAACTTTGAGTTCCCCGCATGAATGGGCATATATCATTTTGAATTGGACTTTATGCGAAGTCGAACCATATAACTATATAGTAACTGTGTTCCATTTTCTTTTCTTTTCTTTTTTGTTGTTTTCTTTTTGGGTTCAAAATTATATTTCTTCAAACATAATGAAGAATAAAAAGGCTTGTTTTATGTCACATTCTTGCTTTACCCTCTAAATTTTCATGAAAGCCTAAAATATGAACAAAGTGGAACAGTCGGGCGTAAAGTCCAAATATATATTTTTATATATGAATGGTTTATTTTCATTAAGATTTCATTAATCAAAATAGGTGAAATAAACCCTATGCAAATTTTGACTTTATTATTATTAGTTTTTTTTTATAAAGAAAACCTATAATTGGAAGGGAAAATTCTTGTATGAGACGATCTCATACAATACTTACTTGATTGAAAGAGAGTAGATTTAAGTTTTAGATGTTTCCGTTACAAACTTTAAGAAGTGCCAAGTGCCAACAAATTAAACTATAAAACTCTTGCCTCTTGGCATTTATGACTTTTTTCATTTTTTCTTTGGAGAAAGTTATGACTTTGTTCTAACTCCATTATTTGTATACTTAATGTATAAGCAAAGTTATTTTTTGGTGATATTTGTAAGCAAAGTTGGCATTTTTGTTTATGTGCAATAAGGACGTAAGATGGTGACACTCACAGTAAGTTTTATTGTCAACTTACTATGTACAAAAAAAAAATGACGCAAGTCTGAATACTAATATATGTTAATATCCTAATCCTACTATCAGTTTGTAACACATATAAATTACTTGCTGGAGAGTGGAGTCTTTTAAGGGTCTGTTTGTTCCCCATTTTTGAGAAAGTGATATTTGCCAATTAAAATTTTATACATAAAGAACTTTTGAGAAGAAGGAAAAAAAAAAAAAAAAAAACTTCTTTCTCTCCTCAAAACACAATTTATTTATTTATTTATTTTATTTTTAAAATTTTTCCCCCAGGATCTCTTCAAAACACACTTTAGGGCTTGTTTGGATAAAATGGAAAAGGAGGGGAAGTGGAGGGGAGTAGAGTAGAGTTGGCTAATTTTGGACTAAATCTATTCTACTCCCCCTCTCTCTCCCTTAATTCAAACGGATCATTTATAGTTTAAAATTTTACAAAAAAAAAAAAAAAGGAAGAATGAAAGTATTTTAGGCTTTTTAAAAATCAAACCTCCAAAAATCACATTGCTACTTAAAAATTATTCTAATTAGTAAGATGTCTTTGAAGTTTGAACAAAGTTTAATTTTAAACCAATTTGGAAATGTCTTTTCCAATCTATTATATAATGATTTATATTTTATAAGATTATTTATTTATATTATTTAAATAAATCACATAATTTATTTAAAAAAATTATGTAATTAAAATTACATATAAATAGTTTCTTCTAGTTTTTTTTTTTTCACAAGTTCTTCATGTATATAGCAGAAAAACAGAAAAAAAGGAAAAAGAAAAAAAAATTATTACTTAGCTTAAGAAAAAAGAACCGTTGTGCGGTAAAAGACTAAAGAAGCTTCGATTATGGATTATATAGACTATCGCTTTGTAAGTGTAAAGTGCCCTTATGGTACTGTCAGACAATCAATTGTACTTTGGACCATCCTAGTTAGTGCCATAGGCACTCAAAAAAATAAAAATGAAAAAGGGTGACTGTGATCTTGACAAATATTGATGGGCATCAATGAGCAATCTTAGCATGCCTTCTAAAGATATACAAAATTAGGGCAATAATTATGTTCTTAGGATGTTCCCTCTAAGTACGATATTTACTTGAATTTTTTCATATTAAAAATATAAAAAGAGAGACTATATTAATCATTATAACTTTCATGGACCATATGGAAAACATAGTCTACTTTTTGTTGAATTCTTGATTTAATTAGCATACTTACGTTGGTTTCAATTAATTTAACTAATATTGTCTTTTCACTCTTTTATGATTAAATCAGAGGTTTAGATATGAATCTTGTTGTTATAAATTTAATGTGTATTAAATAAATAGTATTAGGGACATGTTTTATATTTCAAATAATTTAGTTTTGGATTAGGATTAATTAGATTAGTTTTATTGATAGATTATATATAGGAAGTTAGTATTTATTTTTATCTATCTGGAAATTTGTCTTGTATAAATGTATGAGTTACAAATTGTTAACTACTCTAAAGTGGAGGTCTCAACTCTTTCAAGGTACTCCATTTATTAAATTGGGTATATAATTCCTACATCAAAACAAAATCCATTAACATGTCTTGACTTGATAAAAAATAAAGTATCATATAACAAACGTGATACACTCAATTGTTTTTTGAATAAAAATTATCCCACTTGCCCGTACCAACAAAATGGAAAATCTTCTTTGTGAGGCTTCTAAGTTCTTATTATATATGCCATCCACTTCCAATGTTAGGTCTTAACACAACGAAGTTAGGAGATTTGCCGAACTCTACTCCTTTTGGAATGTGAAATTAAAGGAGAAATAAAATTTATAGAAAGCAACAAGAAAGGCAAAGAACACATGATAATTTTGCGGTTCGAGCTCATAATTTATGTCTACGAGGCACCAGCACGAGCGGAACTACGTTGTCAAAAATTTATAGAACCTCTTTAATAGCAAGTAAAAATTTATAGATTACTACCAGTGTTCCCTTGTTTTTTATTTATTATTTATTTATTTATTTATTATATGAATATCATAACTTTATTAAGAAGAGGATAAAAACATTACATCATGACTCAAAGCAGACTCAATGAAAAAATGATTTTTCTCTATCCATGTTACATAACCATCAACACTCTTAGCATGATGAGCCAATAGGTGTGCCGGACGATTGCCTTGGCTCTTGATATGTGTAATCTAAAACTGTCGGAAGTCTTGGAGTTTGTGACGAATCCCCTCAATTATATTCCTTATAGCCATAGGTGGATCACCGTGACCCAATAAAACCTTTGCAATGATCATGGAATCGCATTCAAAGAAAACCTCACATATGCCCACATCCCAAGCAAACTGCACCCCCTCCTCCATAACCGTTGCTTCGATCTCCAATGGCCCCAGTGGGTATGTTCCCTTGTTCGATTTCAATAGATTGAAGTTTATAAAAAAAGAAAAAGAAAAAGAAAAAAAGAAAAAAGAATTAAGTAAAACATAGATCCCAGTTCAAATTTTTAAGAGCTGGCCCCCCCTCCAAGTCTCCAACACAGTCAAAAATTTCGCCCTTCCCACATACTGACTCTTTCAACTCTTAATTTTTCCCATTCCTTTTCCCAGCATGCAACATATGCCCATATATTTTTCTAACTTGCAATCATAACTTGTACCAACTTTTACTAACTTTCAGCCATAGCTTCCCTTCATTCCTCCTTTCACAAAAAGCCTAACTCCTAGCTGCCATTCATTCAACTTTTATATTTTTGTTCAATTTCTATATATTTATCTTATGATTTATGATATACTTTCTTATTCAATTCAATTTCTATATAGTTGAGAGGTACAAAATTTTGAATTTATTTTTGACCATAGTAGTCTAGTTTGGGTGAGGCTCCTCTTAAGGAATTTTTGTTAATGGACAATTTTAGAAAAGTTTTAATGTAACTTTCGTGGGAAATATAAAAAGTTATAAAAAAAGTTAGTTACTTTTTTATTTTCTTATAAAAAGTTTCTAAAAGTATTTTTTAAATCAATATTCTTAGTGTATCTGTTAATATTTTACAAATTTTATTGATAGTATGTCTCTTTATAGAAGTAGTCTAATTTTGTTATGTACTTGTATTTAATTTATACGAGTGTTATGGACTTGTGATTATTCAAAAGAATAGGAGAAACTTGGTCAAAAAATGACCTAAAGATGCTCAATTGGTCATTTAGATTTGTTAGTATTTTGAGTGCTAATAAGTAGTACATACTACTAAAAAATTTCTAACAATAATGTTGTGCTATTATATATACTAGTGTGTAGTTTCACGCATATGCATGAGTACAATTAAAATTTTTAGAAGAGGTTCAAATTATACATAGTATTAGTTTAAACTTTTTTTAAACCATACATTTCTAAAATATGTAATGGTTTCTCATTATATATATATTTATAATTTAATTGGTTTTAGTCTCTTCAGTTTTTGCAACCAATAATTTACTTTCCACAAAAACAAAAAACTTAAATAGATACGTGGTGAAAAATTGGATTCCAATTGAGATCCATTTTAGAATCTAATTGGATTTGGACTATTCGATTTTTATACTAAATAATTCACTTGATACAAAATTAAAAATTATATAGGGCCCGTGACGCAAAATTGAGAATCCAATTAAAATCTAATTAGATTTTCTCTTAACTTTGACTATATATATATATATATAGATGAGTTATGGTTTACTATGGAGTTAAGAATTTTTTTTTGAACTAATGTTTGAAGACATACACATACATACATATACAAATATATAGGGTTGAGTTTAAGTTTCATCTGCTGTTACAGTTTAAGTAATGTTACATAACCCAATACTTTTTAATTGGAGGTGAATTGTTCAAATCTATTGTTGGATGATATTATTTTTGTATATTTTTCATGCTTGCAAAATTTCAAGATGATCAATGATCAATAGTCATGTCATCAATCAACTGTTTAAATTCAAGTTTTTGTAGTTTTAAATAATGCATAAAAAATGAATTTATGGATCAAATGGTAAATAACATTCGATTGACATAAATATTAACATACATGTTAAAAATATCTTAAATTGTGAATCAATAAAATAGTTTTACCTCTGCTCCCAACAAAAATTCCTAGTTTCATACTTGTCCATTGAATAAAATCTTTGAATAAAATCTCTGACGGCTATATCTCTAATGTTATCAGTGTGTTGTACAATAAGCTAGAATATTATAGAGACAACATAAGTTAGAGTTAACATGAACTTATATTATAATAATTTGGATCTCTTAGACTAATACATAAAATAATATAAACTCAATATCCATCTTTAACATGGAATACCCTGGAAAAGTTTGGGAGGGGACCTATATAGTGTTCAACCATTTCGCGTGTGTTTGACAAAAATTATTTTTACTAATTTATTTTACTATTTAACTTATTTTTGTTATTATTCATAGGCTCTACTGTACTTTTTGATACTATTTATGGGTCTTATTGTACTATTTCAGTTAACTTTTACCTTTATCTATAGTACTTTCAGCAAAAAATTTTCAATTTTAGGAAAATAAACAGATTCCAAACAAACCCTCATATGTAATATGTATGATTTACTTGCTTCTTTTGCATAAAAATATTATCATCTACGATACGATACAAGTATAGTATTTATTTATGTCTAGAAACTTTTTAATATTGCAAGGATAGAAAGGCATATGTTGTTTGGGTGAACCAAAATAGTTCCATACAGAGTACCAGTGAAGCGTTGCATAATTTAGGGTCCACACCTTTATAGCTTTTCCCACTATAAACACCAAATACTTAAATTTTTTTTTTTTTTTTTTCCACAATCGGGGCCAGGGTTTGTTGTTTTGTTTAGCTTAGATGTGCTACACACACACGTAGCAATAATCAACTTTTGATCAACCTCTGCAAGAGTTCTCATTGCACCACTCCACAAAATATAAAATTCCATAAAAATCTAGAAAAGAAAGAGGAAGAGGATATCCAGATTATATTGGATGGTGGTGGTGGGGGATATACATAGAAAAAAAAAAAAAAAATAGAGACCAGTGGGAGTTACTGGTGCCGATGAGTGGGCTTAGCACAATAGGCATAATTTGTGGGTCCTTCATGAATCATTACCATGGCAACATGGCATGTCGCATCTCAAAAAGGCAGGAAAAAAAAGACACTATGCTGTGCAGCGTCCGGTTTTTCCTTCCTTGCTGAGGGGTCCATTTTGCTAAACCCAATATGGTAGTTTTTTCTGTTGGTTATTTGCCCACTAGCTAGCTAATAATGCTGCTGCAAGATTGGTTTTTCTATTTTAGGGCAAATCTACTATAGTGTCCGACTTTTTTTTTTTTTTGAGTGTTTCAGTAAGATATACATACCTACTTGATAACTTGGAGGCTAACAGCATTATAGAGACGTATAATTTGTTGCGATTTAGTACTTGGGTCTTCTGTTTATGATTTGTTGAAAAGTTGACAAAGTATAATTAATTTGCAGACCATCAGGTGCTATGGCTTCTTGGTGTTAAGAGTGTACAACACTCAGCGCAGAGTACAGAGAAATCCCAGAGTACCAAGCAGTAACGGCTACTTCTCATCCAACGGCTACAAGCTCATCCAACGGCTACAAGTGTGTATTTAATTCACTTAAGCAAACGGTGCCGTTTCTATTTAAAACAAATGCTGCGTTTTGTACTTGTGTCAAAACGCTGCCGTTTTTGTAAGCAAAAGATCAGTTTTGATTAGCTGTTAATTCTGTTATTTCCGCTCCACTCTTCACGGACCAATTCCGGATTTTAAGGACTGATTAGTTTTGGTAGTTACCATAATCATGGACTGTATATATAGAGGTCTAAGTGTATAATGAAAAGTCAGTGAGTATTTTTCTCAAGAAATTCTTTTTCTCTCTTCATCTCTCTCAATCTTTTCTCTCTAAATTCATCTTCTTTCTTTAAGTGTTCTTTACTGTAAAACTTCCATTGTTGAAGCAATCACAAGCTTGTTCAAAGTTTTTCATGGTATCAGAGCCTCTCCGATCCAAAGTTCTATAGATCTAACAATGGAAAATTCTACTTCAGCACCATTCTCTACAACCTCAGCACCAATCTCCACAACTGTGCCACCAATCTCCACAACTGTGCCTTCAACATCTACACACACTCCAATCAATCTTACTAATCAGCCTCTATTGCTGCTCTCAAACATGTCAAACATGATGACAGTCAAACTTGATTTTTCCAATTACATCGTTTGGAAGTATCAGATTTCAATGGTGTTGGAAACCTACTCTATGCTTGAGCCTCTTGATGAAGTTCCATTTATTCCTGAGAAATTTCTCAAGGACCTCAATGGTACTGTCACTTCAGTGCTCAATCCAGATTATCACATATGGAAATCAAAGGAAAGAGCTTTAATTACCTTTATCAGTTCCACCCTCACTCCTGCAGTATTAGCTATAACTGTTGGTTGTTCTTCTACTCGTGAGGTTTGGAAGGTTCTTGAAAGTAGGTTCTCATCAATTTCAAGATCACACGTGATGAACCTCAAGGGAGAACTACATAATGTGAAGAAAGGATCTGATTCTGTAGATGTATATCTGCAGAAACTCAAAGTGATAAGGGATAAGCTCATGGCAGTAGGCATTCTCTTGGATGATGAAGAGCTACTTCATGTAGCAATTAAAGGCCTTCCCAAGGAATTCAGTGCTTTTAGGTTTGCAATCAGAACCAGAAGTGCAAAGTTAAGCTTTGATGAGTTGATTACTCTGTTGAATGCAGAGGAGGAGTCATTGAATGAAGGTATGGAGATCAAAGACTCTACCTTTGCAATGTCAGTAAATACTACACCACGATTCAACAACACTGGTGGCTACAATACCTTCAATCCATCTAACAATAGAGGAAGAAGGAGAGGTAACAATGCAAGGGGCAGAGGTAGAGGTCCAGGTTCATCATTTAACCAATTCAATCAGTTTTCACAACCACATTCTCAGGGTTCTAATGGAAGATCAGAAAGGCCAATCTGCCAGATTTGTGGTAAAGCAGGTCACCTTGCTATTGACTGCTACCACAGAATGGATTATGCCTACCAAGGCAAACATCCACCCACAAAATTGGCTGCTATGGTTTTATCTTCCAACTCCTTGATGACTCAAGAGCAACCTTGGCTTGCAGATAGTGCAGCCACGGATCATGTCACTTCTAGCCTCAACCACCTGAGCTTTCCCAAACCATATACTGGTCAAGAACATCTTACAGTGGGCAATGGTCAAAACTTACCTATCACTCATATAGGTAACTCTCTAATCCCTTCTACTACTTCCACTCTTCAACTTAGAAATGTGTTAACAGTCCCTTCCATTGCATCTAATCTAGCATCTGTTCACAAAATATGTCATGATAATAATTGTTGCTGTTATTTCGATGAACACACCTTGTCAATCCAGGCCTTGGCCACGGGGAAAATCCTTTACCAGGGCAGGAGTAAAGATGGTGTTTATCCCATCTATCCTCACAAGGCAACTGCTCTTCTTTCTAATAAAGTGTGCAATTCTGCCAAGTCCTCTTCTTCCACTTTGTCTGCCAAGTTTTCTTCTTCCACTTGGTCTGTATGGCACAGCAGGCTTGGTCACCCAAATGCTCAAACTCTTAGACTTTTGTTGCAAAATAATGGTTTGCCTTGTAATAGTTCTGCTGTTGTCAATTCTTGTATTCATTGTCTTCATGGCAAAATGCATAGATTACCATTTCCTAGTTCTAGATTTGTAGCCAATTCTCCTTTTGAACTTGTTCACACAGATTTGTGGGGTCCTGCACCTCTTGATTCAATAAATGGCTACAAGTATTATGTACTTTTTGTGGATCATTACACCCGTTTTACATGGCTTTACTTGCTTACTAACAAATCTGAAGTTTACTCCAAATTTGTACTCTTTCATGCTATGGTTAAAACACAATTCTCAACCACTATTAAAACCCTTAGATCAGATGGTGGGGGTGAGTACACTTCCAAATCCTTTGAATCCTTCCTCACTTCCAATGGGATTCATCATCAAATCTCTTGTCCTTATACCCCTCAACAAAATGGGTTGGTAGAGAGGAAACATAGGCACTTAATAGAAACTGTGATTACCCTTCTCTCTCAAGCCTCTTTACCTTCCACCTACTGGTCATTTGCTGTTCAATCTGCCTTGTCCTTAATCAATCTTCTTCCTACTTCAACCTTAGGATTTCTGTCACCTTGGTTCAAATTGTTTGGAAAACACCCTGACATCACTTCCCTCAAAATTTTTGGCTGTGCTTGTTATCCTTTCCTCAGACCATACACTAAACACAAACTAGAGCACAGGACCACAGAATGTATCTTCTTAGGCTACCCCACAATGTCAAAGGGATACTTGTGTCTTGACTTACTCACTCACAAATTATATACCTGCAGGCATGTCTTGTTTAATGAAGCCAAGTTCCCATTTCCTTCTGCTATACCTTCTGCTTCCATTCCTAATCCACCTGCTTCTGAAACTTGGCTGTCAAATCTTCTGTACTTGCATTCTTCCAATCTACCTTCTATTCTAGGTCCATTTTCTAATCATTCTTCACCCTCCCAGTCTTCCTTTCCTCACAATGTTTCTTCTGCTTCTCTCTCTAGTCTACCACTCTCTTCACCTGCTCCTATTCATGCCTCAGCCTCACCATCCAACTCCATTCCTACTTCTTCTTTAGACCCTTCCTCACATCCTACTGTCTCACCTCCTCCTACCTCATCTTCCACTGCCATGGTTCCTGTCACTACATCTTCCACTGACATGGTTCCTGTCAATGCCTCTTCCACTGATATGGTTCCTGTCAATGCTCATCCCATGACCACCAGATCTAAGAATGGGATTTCTAAGCCTAAACTATGTTACAAGGCAGTGCTTGACTATTCTTCTACTGAACCTCCCTCATACAAAATTGCCTCTAAGTTTCCTCAGTGGGTTAAGGCTATGGATGAGGAATTTTCAGCTTTGCAAAGGCAACAGACCTGGTCCCTTGTGCCTGCTGCACCTACTATTAATTTGGTAGGGTGTAAATGGGTCTATAAGCTGAAATTACATAGTGATGGTTCAATTGCTCGTTATAAAGCACGGCTGGTTGCTAAAGGGTTTCACCAACAGGCTGGTATAGACTATACTGAGACATTTAGTCCAGTTGTCAAGCCAGCCATAGTGAGACTTGTTCTGGCTATTGCAGTGAGCTTTCATTGGTCTCTAAGGCAACTTGATGTCTCAAATGCCTTCCTCCATGGCCTTCTGAAGGAGGAGGTTTATATGCAGCAGCCTCCAGGGTATGTTGATGCTCGGTTTCCTTATCATGTTTGCCGGTTACACAAGTCTTTATATGGTTTGAAGCAAGCCCCAAGGGCATGGTTTGACAGATTCACATCTCAGCTTCTACATCTTGGTTTTGTGGCTTCAGTGGCAGACTCTTCGTTGTTTATTTTTCACTCTCATCAAACCATCATCTACCTACTCTTGTATGTTGATGATATCATCATCACTGGGAATTCCCCTTCCCAAGTTGATCACCTTGTCACTGCACTTAGCTCTGCCTTTGAACTTAAAGATTTAGGGGTTCTCTCTTATTTCTTGGGCATTCAAATCTTGCCTACTCGGTTTGGCCTCACTTTGTGCCAATCTAAATATGCATCAGATGTCCTCCACAAATTCCACATGGAGAATTCCAAGCCCACTAAAACTCCCAGCTGTTCCAACACACGCCTCACTCCCTTTGATGGTTCTACTTTACCTGATCCTTCTGAGTATCGGAGTATGGTGGGTGCACTTCAATATTTGACTTTCACACGCCCAGATTTGTCATTCAGTGTGAACCAACTATGTCAGTTTATGCAACATCCTACAACTTCTCATTTGGAAGCTGCTAAGCGTGTTCTGCGCTATGTGAGAGGAACTTTACATTTTGGTATCCACTTTGCTCCAGGTCCCCTTACGTTCTCTGCTTTCTCTGACGCGGACTGGGCTGGTGACCCAACAGATTGTAAATCTACTACTGGACAGCTGGTCTTTCTTGGTTCAAGTCCCATATCTTGGTCCTCAAAGAAGCAGCCCACAGTCTCACGGTCTTCCACAGAAGCTGAGTACCGTGCCTTGGCTTCCACTGCTGCAGAGTTGGCTTGGCTTCGCACCTTATTCCGCGAGCTCAGGGTCTTCCTCCCACACATTCCTATTCTCTGGTGTGATAATGTTTCTGCCATTGCCTTAGCCTCCAATCCTGTCTTTCATTCCCGAACCAAGCATATTGAAGTTGACTATCATTATGTCAGGGGCTGTGTTCTTCGTCGTGATTTGGGGGTGAAATTCATCTCTGGCCGTGATAACTTCGCTGATATCTTCACTAAGCCGTTACCTGGTCCTTCCTTCTTGCTTCTTCGTGGCAAACTCTTGGCTAATTCCACCTCGTGTTTGAAGGGGGATGTTAAGAGTGTACAACACTCAGCGCAGAGTACAGAGCAATCCCAGAGTACCAAGCAGTAACGGCTACTTCTCATCCAACGGCTACAAGCTCATCCAACGGCTACAAGTGTGTATTTAATTCACTTAAGCAAACGGTGCCGTTTCTATTTAAAACAAATGCTGCGTTTTGTACTTGTGTCAAAACGCTGCCGTTTTTGTAAGCAAAAGATCAGTTTTGATTAGCTGTTAATTCTATTATTTCAGCTCCACTCTTCACGGACCAATTCCGGATTTTAAGGACTGATTAGTTTTGGTAGTTACCATAATCATGGACTGTATATATAGAGGTCTAAGTGTATAATGAAAAGTCAGTGAGTATTTTTCTCAAGAAATTCTTTTTCTCTCTTCATCTCTCTCAATCTTTTCTCTCTAAATTCATCTTCTTTCTTTAAGTGTTCTTTACTGTAAAACTTCCATTGTTGAAGCAATCACAAGCTTGTTCAAAGTTTTTCACTTGGTGTTAATATCTTGAAGTTGTATACTTGTATCATATATATATAAAATATACTGTTACATAATTAAGCTATAACCAAAGACACATTGAGTGAATATTCATTGATTATTTTTGAATGAGTTGGTATCAGTTTGATACATTTTGAGTTAACAGTTCATGTGCAATTAGATGGAGTGAAGTGTGACACAATTCATGTAGGACCAGCGTGCGGTGCATTTTTTTTTTTCATGCCTATTTTGTAAAAAACATACCTTTTCAGATACCTGCAATACACTGTATATGACTATCAACCTGAGTCTAGCTTTCTTGAATTGTTACAATAATTAATTTCCAACTCTAAATTTATTTTAAGGCATCATCGGTGTCTTTTCTAGACACCGTTGCTAATGTTACCTTTACATTTGATGTAAATCAAAAGGAATCCAAATCGTTTGGCTAGTTATATTAAGAGTTGTTTCTAAATTAAAAAAAAAAGGGTTATATTAAGAGTTTTCCCTCTTCCACCCCTTTTTTTAAGGGAAACAAAGCAAGGGAAGTTATGCTTCATTAGTTTATGAACAAGAGAGGCATAAACCACAAATAGGAAATTTTATTACAAATCCGGTTGAAAGTATCTCTTCCAAGTTATTACATAGTGGTTCACAGATAGGGGTGGTTAGTGGTTACAGGTTGGCTTTGAGCGAAGTGGAGTGTTAACCTGTCAACCAACCCAACCAAATCAATTTCAGTATTCTGGAATGGAAAAAGTTTGGCTCCAAATTAGTTTGGAGCTATCTTACTCCAACCCATAATGTGGAAATTGAAAAGATCATGGACGTGTAGCTTAGTCATATGACTTTTTTAATGAATCATGTGATATTGTTTAAATAATACACAAGTATAGTCTTATAAATCGCCACGTAATTGATTGAAAAAAATAGTTCTAAACAAGTTTGGAGCCAAATTATATCATTTTGGAATTGATACTGACCAAAATAGAGTGAATCTTCGACTGAGTTTTTCTTTTGATTTTTTAGTTGGACTTGATCAATTCCATTCAAGGGAGTCAATACCGTATCGGAGGTTGTATCGGTTTGGTCAGCGGTACGATATATTTTGGATACCGATCAATATCAGTGTACCATTTTGGGTTTACTGCTATTTTTTATATTTAAAAATAAACAAACAAACAAATAAATAAATAAATAAATATATGTATGTATGTATGTATGTATGTATGTGTGTGTGTGTGTGTGTGTGTATTATAATAAATATAAAATTTTACCATAAAACATTTCCTCAATTCATAACTAATTATTCATGGTTTTAGACTTTAGTATCAATTAAAAAAAAAAAACAATATAAAAAATAGAAAGCTTAAAAGTTACCATTGCATACGAATAAAAAAAATAATACTAATAAGTTACCATTCTGCCATAATAAAAATTCAAAAATTACAAAACTTAAAAAAAAAAAAACTTTTTTCTGTACTAGCCAATACACCTGGTACCGGCCAGTATTGCTTGAAATTGGCTGATATGGCCGGTACATGATTGGTATTTAAACCGATATGAAATATTGATGTTTTGATACTAGAATACATACTGGTACGGCCGGTACCAGTACGGTATTGATTACCTTGATTCCATTAGGTGGGGTCATCGATAGCGAAGATAGAGTTAAAGTGGCTAAACATCAAGGGAAACAACATAACAACATTAAAACACACACACACACACACACACACACACACACATAGAGTGTTGTGCAATAGCAAAAGCTCTAGTATCAACTATTGTGCACAATAGTGGAAGCCCTAATTCCATACCTATGTTCATAGGCAATGTCAACCAAAAAAATAAAAAAAACTACTATCAACAATATACATTACAACCATACTTAATCAGTCCTCACAATACTAACAACTCACACAAATAACACTCACAAACCTCTCACAAACTCACAATTCCAAAGCCCTATTACTTGAAATTCTTGCCAATGGATTACCTGTTGGCCGTTATCATTATGTATCCCCAAGGCAATGAAATAAGCTAATGAGTATTTAAAATAAGATAATAAATGGTGTAAGAGAGATAGCTAGTGATATGGTAGAAGATTTTCCTTCACGAAGATTAAAAAAAAACTAGGAATTAATGATTGTGTGGCGTGTGTAAGTGGAATATAACAAAAATAATATTCATTATATAAATGAAAGTTGGAATATTAAGATACAAAACTTATATATCTTGTACTTGCTTGGGTTACCGGTAATGGTGGAAAGCATTCAATAGCAAAATACTAAGGTATTCTACTATGATGGAAGGCATTCAACAGTAACAAATTGACGTAATCAGTAAAGAACGATATGAAGTATTTGTTGACGACATCTAGAGGCATTCAAGTCAGCAAAGCTATCAAGCTCTTGAGAAATCATTTTTCGTGTGAGAGTGCAATGCTTAAGTCATCAAAGTCAGAAGAACTTAGTTTGTGAGAGTGCAACTAGAAACTTGCATTAGCGCTCTTGTTAGATATGCATGTAATGGTAAAATCTCTTTTGTGATTAGATAATGAAGCAATAAAAGGGAAAGAGTGATATATATATATATATATATATATATATAGCACAAGTTTCTCGTATTCTTTTGAACAATTATGAGTACGGTCCATAACATTCTTAAAAATTAAACATAAGTATATAACAAAATTAGGCTACTTCTACAAGCTGACATATAAAAATTAAATATAACAAAATCACTATAAGCAATTAACCTTAAAATAAATAGAATTTAAATTAAACTAAATTAGATTACTAAATAGAAATTGAATCGAAGAAGAAAAGTACAAATCTTATGATAAAAAAATAGATATAATTGAACTAAAATAGAAAAGTTGAATGCAAGGAAGCTAGGAGCCTAGGTTTTAGGCTTTGGGAAAAGATGAATGAAGGGAAGGTATGCCTTAAAGTTAGGAAATTATGGCTAAAAGTAAGTAAAAGTTAAGGGTGAAAATTAGTAAAATAAATATATGGGCATATGTTGACATGTTGGGAAAGACTAAAAAGTTAAAAGAATTGGGATTTGAGTAGGGTCGATATTTTGTCTGTGTCAATGGGGAGCCAAACTTTGTACTTGTTTTTTTTTGGGGGGGGGGGGGGGGGGGGGGGGGGGGCGGGGCGCCAGCTATTAGAGAGGTTTTATAAAGTTTGCTTGTACCCTTACGTAGGCCTTAAGGCTTGATCTTGTAGTCAACCAAAAAATAGTCCTCAACAAGACTTTACTTTAATATTCCAAATAAAAGCATTTTTAATAACTTGATTAATTTGTAAGCATCAACACCCTCTTATAACCACCTCTAGAGTCTAGATCCCATATTCATGGAGTGACAGGTGAGATTATGAGTTGAAATTTTATGAGGCGAGTTTAATTGTCAAGTAAAAGACAATAAAACATTCCAAGGAACTAAAATATCTCATTTAGGCTTTTTTTTAATGAAAGGAGAGCCACACATTTATTTATTAATATATCAAGAAATCCCTCTATTTTGGGGCTTTTGTGAAAAGATTGATTTCAATGAGTTAATTAAAAATTGCAAAAACGTTAAAAGCTATTTGGTGATATATGGTACTTTTGAAATGATGTTTTAGTATAGTGCAACTAAATCGTGTTTTCTTTTTGTTAATAAAATAAAATAAAATCGTATTAGCTTTTTGAATAAAAAGCGGTGGCTAGATTAGATTTGTTATTGTAGGTGGGAAACATCATCGAGTATATGTTTTTTTTTTTTTTAGAAAGTCATCGAGTATTTGTTATTAAAATACAATTTTATGCAAATACTTTCAAAGCATAATTTCATTTAAGACCATCATAACTCTCTAAATATTTTTGAAATTACTATATTTTTCAAAAAAAGAATACCTAAAGTTCGTCATATTTGGGAATTACTTGCCGTGCAGATTGCAAGATTCCTCTGTAAACAAATAGATATATATTCTTTCAGCTCTCCATTTAATTTCTCAAACGAAGAAATATATTATTTCTATTTGAAGGGTTCTAGAATTATAATCCAAGCTTGTTGATGTATTGACACTTTATTCTTTCGTGCTCTAAGAGATCCTTTGGGACATTCCCTGATACTTCTACACGTGGTTCTTTAAACATAGTCTTTTTCTTTTTTTGAGAATCATTAAACATGGACAATATTAGAGGAATAAGATCAATCGCATTCGATACTATCTTTGACCCATAGAGGTTCATGAATTTTGGAAACTTGATATGTTAAGTAATAAATATTATGAATGATCTTTGGTTTGAAATGGAGGAAAAAGTATTTTGAATCAACAAAAGGAATAGGTTGGGAATTATGGGCTGGAAAAATGATTTTGAAGTTTTTTTTGTTGACTCAACTGGTCGTGTTTTGCTGGGGGAGGCTACATATATATGTAAGTTAGTTCTTTGTTAATGAAGATGCATTTCAGCAAAACGAAAAGAAAAAAAGTTTGAATATAAGGATCTAATGAAATATCTACAAGAACTGCACTGAAATAACTAAGACCATGTGACATGCATAATTTTTTTTTTTGGGTTGACATAGTCACAATGTCACATAGGGAACTTTTCTAAATGATAATATGTTTACCAGTCTTTTGTTGTTTGAAGTATGGCCTTCACCTAACTTAACATCTAGATCTTAATTGATTTCGCTATTAGTTTTGGGCATAATTCTAATTCTTTAGCTAATTAACAAGAAATAATGACTCTCACAATTTAGAGTTAACCACTCTATCTATGACACCCATTAATTTTAGGTGTAACCGGAGTTTTAATTTAGTTTTTTATTTAACAATAGTTAATTAAAATCTATGATTCTCAAAGCTCATTATTTAAAAATTACACTTACCCATGTGAGATTACATTCTTTGATATGTTTTCATCAACTTCAAATAGTTAAAATTCACATATACATAAATTACAACTTTTAGAAGGAAAGCCTAGAGAACATATTCATGTCAAAATGCAAAAACACCTCCTAGGTTTCATTCCTTCTTTATAACTCCTTAAGATTTTTATATTCACCAAATTGACCTTTGGGACTATCCTTTTTTTTTTGGTTTTTTGTTTTCATGGACAAAAAAAAAAAAAAAAAAAATTATACTATCATGTGAACCACATTAATAAGACTTGTTAACTGATTCATGTTGTTGCTCAAGTGATGCTCACGTGATTTTTTTGGTTAACAGGAACTAACAAAAGCACAAGCATAAATTTGACAGATATATAAAAACCTCAAAAAGTTACAAAAAAGAATTAAAACTCTATGGAGATGTTTTTACAATCGACCCAAACCCGAAGGGGTAATATTGTATTTAGGCCAACATAATTATAACCTTATTAAGGTCTGAATGTATTAAACCCAATAACCAGAACAATAAAAGAAAGTGCAATTAGATTAGTTGAATGAATTTAAACTTTTTACTCATAAATTAAAATTTCAAATTTTCATAAATTACAGAGGGATAAAATGTAATTTTATTTATTTAAAATTTTACGTAAGGGTGACATATGCATATCGAAAAAGGAATACTGGCACGTATAGCGACCAAGTTGTCAACCCAAAAATGGGACGTGGGGCATCTTGTGCATTGAGTCCCCATGCATAATAGATTAATTATTACTGTATTTGAATTGAAGTAAACTTCCAAGACAAGAAGGAATATTGCAGAGCAAAAAAAAAAAAAAAAAAAGAAGAAGAAGGAATTGACCATACCAAATTAACAATATTATGGGAAAAAAACATAAGAACATGTATATTAAACTATGAGAAAAATGATAAAGTTTTTCTCCAATCAATTTGAAAAAACTTCCGACCTATTATATAATGATTCATAAGATCATTTATATGTATTATTTAAAAAAGTTATTCAATTTTATAAAAACCATAAGAAAATAGTTATTTAGAATAGAATATCATGAGTATAACTATAGAATTGTGGGTCATTTATAACAGGATTAAGACTGCATGGGAGAAGGAGCATGAATATCTCATTTTGGAAACAAATTCAGTGTTGAAAATGAATTTTTAACAATGCTAAAAATAAACTATTAAAAAAGGTCTTATGGTTTCATGGTATTGTCCAATCTTCCCTATTAGGAGTGTCTATGATTAATCCCCACACACCTGCTTATTATATCCACACCAAAATATATATATATATATATATATATAGTATTTTTTTGAATAATTTAATAGTTGAAAGAGATGAGATTTGATTCTTGAACGTCTTTATTAGAAATATTATAAAATGTCAATTGAACTACAAGGTTCTCGATGTATTTATTTAAAGTTTGAACGCTTTCTTTTATCATATTTCAATTCTAATTTTAGAAATGCATCCCTCTCTCCTCCCCATATTTCATTAAAAAAGTATATAAAATAAAATAAAATAATAGTAATTTTTTTTTTTTTAAAGAATGAAAATAATAGTATAGTTGAAAGTGAAACAATGCCAGTACCCTAATGCCAAAAATTAACACTTATTAGACTGACTGGTTAGGTTCCTTCTAAAACGTTTCTTGGGCACCTGAAAACTCCTAATGAATGTGAAGAAGGGAAGAGATTTGTTGCCAAATAATAGAGGTTTCTTAATGGGAAAGTTATTCTCCCTTTTTTGGGTCCTGATTCAAAGATTTCATTTCTTTAATCTAGCTTCCTTTAACCTGCTAGCCTAACTCTTTTCTTTTTTGAAGATCTTTATTAGCTACCTAAACTTTGAAACCGAAACCCTCTTTCACATGGGTTGGCTTTAAAGCATCTCGAAGGTCTCCAGTTTTGACCGTACATCAGAAACAAATTAGTAAAAGAATTTGGAAAGAGGAATTTTTTATTAAAAATAAAAGATATTAAGTGGAAAAATTCTTTTTGGCCGAAGAATTAAATAGAGATTCTTTCAAGACTATTATGGAACTTGGTCGGTCATTAAATTCTAGGTGACCTATCTTGGGGCATTGAATTTGAATTCCCATGCAAACGAACCTTCTTGGCTTCTTTTTTTTTTTTTTTTTTTTTTTTTTGATTTAAAAATCTATTAAAAGTGAGGAGGAAGATAAGAGTTTCTATTCGAACCCAAGTTTTCAATATAGAGATAATTGAATAGAGATTCCTTCAAGACTATTATGGAACTTGGTCGGTCATTAAATTCTAGGTGACCTATCTTGGGGCATTGAATTTGAATTCCCATGCAAACGAACCTTCTTGGCTTCTTCTTCTTCTTCTTCTTCTTTTTTTTTTTGATTTAAAAATCTATAAAAAGCGAGGAGGAAGATAAGAGTTCTATTCGAACCCAAGTTCTCAATATAGAGAAAATTGAATTATATATATTAATTGTTTCTATATTAAAAAAAAAAAAAAAAACAACGGTTTTGTTAGAATACATATTCTCTGTACCACATTTTGTGTTTCACTTATGTTCTACACTTCCACCAATCACAACTTATTATGTATTTATTTTTTCCCATTTTATACTTTGACTATTTTATAAGAAAAGTTAAATAAATACATGGCAAGTTGTAGTTGGTGGAACATAAAGTCGAAAAAAAAAATAGTATAGAGAATTTGTATTTGTCTTGTTAAAGAGTGCTCTTAGGACAATTGTTAATAAATAATTTCAAGAAAATTTTAATACCACTTTCTTGAATAATATTAAAAAAAAACTAATAAAAAATCAATTATTACATTTTATTTTCTCATATAACATTTTAAAAAAAAAATTTCTGGGCATATATTGGTTAACTAGCCCCCCAAAAATAATTACATTAATTATTCCCAGAAAAACACATAAGAGTAACACATTATAAAAGAAAAAAAGAAAGGAACAAAAAGTCGTACAACAATAGTTTGGAAACTTCGGCCATCTTTCTTCTTGTTCCTAGAACATTTTTGCCCACAGCATAATCATAGAGGAAGAAAGAGGAATGAAAAGTTAAACCATTCTCAAATTTCAACCCAATAAAGGTTTTCAACAATGTCGACTCGTGCTAAATGCATAGTTCAAAAAGATCTTATCTATCTTACAGTCACTAGAAAGTACCAAATTAAATGAACTAATCAAATTGAAAAGTGTTACATCCACAACAAATTATAAGTGATAAGTTGTTATTAATTCTAATTTTAACTCACAATTAAAATTATATTTTTATCTACTAATAACAGCTAATAACAATCACCACCACGCACTCTTGGTGCGGTGGTCACTCCACAAGTATTAATGATTGTGGGGTGTGGGGAGGGTAAGGATCGGAGTTCAAGTCTCCAGGAGGGAGTTTCACACATATATACACTCAGATTAGGCTATAGTAGAAATTCTATCTTGTATTAAAAAAAAAAAAAGTTAATAACAATTTGCTATTTATAATTTGTTATAAAAATATTGTAAAAATGTTATGAACAAAATATTTTTTAATTAAATAAATTAGTAATTAACTAAAAATGTACACAGACTATTAATTTCATATTAATGGTAAAAGGTGCACATGCCAATTAAAGAAGTAAAGGCTGTCTATCTGTTTCGCAATCCAGCCATGAGTGTTTAATGTCAAAACTATATATATATATATATATATATATATATATATATATATATATATATATATATATACACGCACACACATGAGATTAATTATAACCAAACGTTAAAAGGCTGCTGATTTTGATTTGTTGCAAACTTTGTAAGGTTAGGTTAGGTTAGAGTTGCTTGTTCCGAACTTTAGAAGGGGCGGTGCGAAATGTTTTGTTTTTATTTGTTCTGTTCTCTATATGCCAAATTTTCTAACTACCCATCAAGTCTAATAATAATAATTATTAAAGAAATTTGTAACACACATATGCATGAAAACAATTAGTCTTTCTTTGCTTCAATTTTCATAATTCAAGGATTTTTATCCAACATTTTTTTGCTCAACATAATAAATATAATTTTTTTTTAAACATACAATCTTTGTAGAGTCATAATCCTATTTATGTTGAGTTGTACGTGCTAATTATAGTTAATTAATTGGGCTTTTATAAAAATATAATGAATACATAATTATTCTAACAAATATCTTAAAAATTAAAGAGAAAATAAAAGACTTTGCTCTATACCTATAAAATGATAGTTGATCAAAGATAATTTAAAGATTTAAAATCTTCTTGTCAACCTAGCTTGCCTTAAATTCGTTGAAGTTTAATAAGTAGATTTTTTGTAATACATTGTAAACTATTTAATTTTTATCTTAAGTTGTGTTTATAACAACAATTTATATTATTATTATTTTTATATGTCACAATTTTTAGTGTTGGCTAATTCAATGACAAATTTATTTGTATTTTTGGACAATGTACCTTGTATTATATATATGAGTCTAATAAGGATTGAGGTTTGAAGATTCGGTTCACTGTGTAAACCTAAAGGCCTTGGTTGGGCAAAAGATTTTGTGGCCTTCTAACCCTAAATCCTACACCTTTATATATATATATAAAAAAATAATAATAATAATACAGTAATGATAATAATAATAATTAACCCTAATCACTAGAGAGGAAGATAGCCGCACTTATACAATGAAAAACTAGAGTTGAAAATTCCAAAATCTTATCTCTACCTAATTGAGTCTAACCTTCAATAATTAACTCTTATTTGGAGCTTCTATGAAAACCATGGCCCAGGTCTAAACTGACTCCATTTACAACAATATACCTAAACGAGTAAGAAAAAGGAAAAAAGAGAGGGTTGTTAAGGGCTTTCCTTAAATTAAACTCTCCATAAATCTCTCTTATATCCATAGTTATTCAATGATTGAACTCTCTCTTTTCAAATAATATGTCACCATCCACTACAAGTTAAATTTTTTTATTACAACGACAAAAAATCATTGCAATAACATCAAAGTCATTGTAATAGTTGATGCGAGTTATTACAATAAATTTTGAAGTAATAAGTTTGTGCAACAAAAAATTTCATTGCAATAATATATTTTAATGACAACTTTGATGCAATGATATATATGTTGTTGCAATAAACAATTTATTGCAACGATATATTTGTTGTAATAAATAATTATTTCATATTTGTCATCGCAATAGATTGTAAAATAATTGATATCAAATTATTGCAAAAATATATTCGTTTCATGTTTGTCATTGCAATAGATTGTAAAATAATTGATATCAAATTATTACAATGATGTCTTTATTGCTATAAAATATTACTTTGAAATTTTTGTTGTAATAGATTGCAAAAATAATTGTTATAAAGTTATTGTAACAATATCTTTATTTTAAATTATTGCAACAAATTTTTCTAATGTAATACTGGTAATTATAAATTATTAAAACTAATTATTGTAAATGCGATAATTTACCACTTTTAAGTTATTATTGCAATGCTTTTTAACTTATAGATGCAATATTGTGTTGAATACCATTATACTTATGTTGTTGTATTAACATTTGGTGTAATAGACTTATTTTGATACAGTGATAGTTGTTTTATGACCGACCAGGTTGCACTTATTTTTTTTTTTTTAATTTTTTTGAAAGGACCAGGTCGCACTTATAAACTCCAATCAGTGGGAAATAAAAAGGTCTCCTTGCCCCGCTGGGAAATAGCATAACCTTACAAAATAGGTACCATTACCTTAAAAAAAAAAACACATTATAGGCTTACTTGACATGTCAATGTACGTAGTGCTAACATGTGACAACTGGTAAACCAACGAAAATCACAACTCGCAACAATAATTATCACTTGGCAATTCTTATTCCCTTTTCATTTCTATCACCAAATAATAAATTAACAAAACATAAAGGAGTGGGGTTCAATTCAACTGTTAAAGTGGTCCTTCCCCATTTTCGTTACTAATGCTCTAAGATAGCGCCAAAACGATTCCTTGGAAATCTCCTTTTTTTATTACTTTCTCTCATATTTGCATAATACACTTATGTAAAGTTTCAAATCTTGGACAAAAGAAAAGTTAAACTATTTCTCTTTATTAAAAACAAAAAATAAATAAGTATCGGATAAAAAACCAATAAAAAGAGTGGTTTCTAGTTTTGTGGTTAAGATGGTCGGACCGATAACATCATAACTAATTCAGTTAATGATTATTTAATTATAAAAATCGATTTATATTCCACTATGGAAGAGTAAAGTTTCCATATTTTTACTAATATCCCTTTATTAATTATAACGAAAAAGTTAAAGAACTTTTATCCTTTTGTTTTTGTTTTATGAGTTTTAATTAAAAAGGACAATGTAGAAACTTGTACATTTTTATTATCTTCTCAAAAATTGGATTTTCTAAATTAAAAAAAAAAATTATAAACTTAAACAAACGGGTCCAAAAGAATATTGTAATGGAAATCCATATCATTAATGAGAAAGAAAGATTTTCCCCTCATGATGTTTCTGGTGAAGATCATGCAACTTTGCATTAGGTATGCTAATCAATTGAGTCAAGTCAAATATTGAAATTTCAAAATTATTTATTTAATTTTATTTCGATTAGAAACCAAGCTCAAGTTTATCACCAAACTTATTCTTTTTCCCATATATATATAGTAAACGTTATGACTATTGTTTTTTACCCATTCACAAAACTATGCTAATAATTAGCAACTAAATTATAGTTATGTATGTTATGTTTTTTTACTTATATATATGTTTTTTGAAAGAGTTTCAACTTACAGCGTCCGTTCCTGATGATAGCTATTTATCATTAGACCAAGACACCAATTAGTTTTTTGATGTAGGTGAGGATTGAACTCCAGATCTCTTATTTAATTATCAGAGACTTTATCAGTTGAATTAACTGGAACTAATCACCCATATATATTTTATGTTTGGGTTCGACATGTTTAATACTCAAGCCTAAATTTAAGCTTGATTTATTTGCTTGGTTCATCTGCTAAATAATTGACCATAAAAATATTTATAAAAAAAAAAAAAAAAATTCACAACAGAGTTTGAGTTGTTCATAAATAATCAAGCGTTGCTTATGCTCTTTATTAGAATCTGTGATGGAGTTGCAAGCTACATTGAAGGAGTGAAGAGTATGGCTAATGGCTTGTGGTACCAATAGGCCGAAACACTCATCAGTAATAATGTGTAACTTGCATACTATAAAAACAACATAAATCAAACCAGCAGTTGAACGGATACCCAATTTTTGGGATGCTTGGTTATTAGGTTGAACCAACTAGTCTTGTTCTATTTTTAATAGTACTAATTTCTAGACTAAAGTAAGTTAGCCCTTGAAGTTTAGGATTGTTTTTATTTTGGCTCCATCACCCATTTTGTTAATAATCCGATGATACCTACCATTATATAAGTGACGTGTTTTAATGGACAACACTTATCTGACACTTAACGATTAAATTACTAACATAAATTAATGGCATGAACAATATAAAAATGAAATTAAACATTTTTGTCCGTAAACCTATTAGTAATTTAATTGTTAAGTGTTAGATAAGTGTCATGCATTAAGACATATCACCCATTATATAATGCTAGGTGTCATAATATTACTAGTGAATATGGACAATAATGCCAACATGAAAATGAAATCAAATATAATGACCAAAATGAAAATAACTTTAAACTTTAATGGTTAAAAGTTTAAAGTTATTCTGCCCGAACAAAGGAGGACTTGGAAAATAAGTAAAATAAGTAACCAAGTCCTCCTTTGTTACTTATTTTACTTATATAAGTTTAAAGTTACTTATTTTACTTAATATATTTAAAGTTTAAACTTTAATGGTTAAAAGTTTAAAGTTTAAAAGTACTGGCCATATACCGGCCAATTTCGAGCAATTCTGCCCAAAATTGGCCGGTATAGAAAAAAGGCTTTTTTGTTGTTGTAATTTTTGAATTTTTGTAAGGGTAGAATGTAACTTATTTTCATTAACTTATTAGTATTATTTATTTTCTTAGTATGCAATGAACAATTAAGCTTTTTATTCTTTTTTTCCTTTTAATTGATGCTAAAGTCTAAAACCATGAATAATTTTTTCTGAATTGAGGTAATGTTTTATGGTAAACTTTTATATTTATATTTATTATAATACACACACACATACACACACACACACACACACATATATATATATATATATATATATATATATATATATATATATATATATATATATATAAAATAATACTAAACCCGAAACGGTATACCGGTATTGACCGGTACCGAAATATATTGTTCTACTGGTCAAACCAGTACAGCATCCGATATGAGATTGACTCCCTTAGTTAAAAATGTACTATATTTTAATTCCTATTTTTTCTCCCACACTATTCTTTCCCTTTTTGCCCCCATAAATTGCTTATTGATTGCATTGAGAGAGAGAGAGAGAGATAGAGAGAGTCCAAGTATAACTTACATGTTTTGACATAAATAATTTGTAGCAGGGTAGGAATTTAAAAAAAAAAAAAAAAAAAGTCTAAAACTATTCAGATACTGGTGATCATTTTGTTTGATCATTAAAAATTAGTAACGATGTCCACCAAATTATATGAGTTTGTAACACAGTTTGGTTGATTCTATAACTTATTAGCAATAAGCGCAGAAAATATTCGGTGCTGTGGGGATCACTGGTGTTTTAGTTTTGTGATTGAAAGGTACAGGGGCCAAACAAGGGACCTAGTGCCATGAAACCTAGTTATAAATTGACTAGACAGCCCCAGTTGTGACTTGTAAGAGTGAGTGCGCGTGTGGATTTCAACTTGTTTTTTTCTTTGGAGGTTTCTATAAAACCTCTTCGTTCCGGCTCAAGTACTCACACATTAACATCTCTGTTTCTCCTCTGTTCCATTCTCTCTATAACCTTTCATTCCCCCAACTCTTATCTATTATTATCCAAACCTCTCAAAACCTTGAGGTACATTCAAATTCTTAAATGGGTTTGTTTCAATTTTTTTTCTTTGTCGTCTAGTATTTGTTGTTTATATATGTACTGAAAAGTTTATCCATCTATGAGCAAGGTTGAAGAGAAAGAAAATGACTAAACAGAATGTGGTGGTGTCTGATTGCTCATCGCGTAGTGGCATGGTTACAGTGGCTGCATCAACATCGGCACTGTTCTCACCACCAGAAGCGTTGGCTGCACTTGGTGGTCATATTGTTATGTCTGAAAAGAAGCTGCTTAAGAGGCTTGAAGCTGGAGGAGGCAGAGTCAATGCTTGGGTTGATTCAATGAGAGATTCCTCACCTTCTCGAAAAAAATCCACAACTGAAAAAGAAGAGCAAAGCTCTTGGATTGTACGTTTCAGCCTCTTGTCTAAAATGACTATTATTCTATATTTCTAATAGTCATGGTGTTATAAGTTTGTACCATTGTTTTATTTGTTTCTTAATTGTTTGGACAATAGCTTCGTCATCCATCAGCGTTGAGAAAGTTCGGGCAGATAATATCTGCTTCCAAAGGGAAACAAATTGTGATGTTTCTGGATTATGATGGTACTCTCTCACCGATTGTTGAGGATCCAGATCGAGCATTTATGTCGAGAGAGGTTTGTTTTCATTTTGTAATAAACTTTTGAAGTTCATGCATTTTGTCTTTGGTTGAGTTCTGGTAAACTTTTTAATGTTGTTCAATTTTCTTTCATGCTTGTTTGTTTAAAGTAGATGAGAGAAGTTGTGAGGGATGTTGCTAGATACTTCCCCACAGCCATTGTAAGTGGAAGGTGCAGGGCCAAGGTGCATTTTCTAGAACTATAAAGTTGTCTGGTACTTTTAATTTTAATTTTTTTTATCTAGAATAGTTGATGAATAAATTGTTTTTGTTTCTAATTGTCAAATTTTCAGGTATATAAGTTTGTAAGATTAGCAGAACTTTACTATGCGGGTAGCCATGGAATGGACATCAAGGGACCATCCAAAACTAAAAGCAGAAAATGCAACAAAGTGAGTTCTGGTGTGCCATGTAAAAAAATTAATTTTTTAATCTTTGATCTTTGATCTTTTGGTCGTTTCTAATATATATATTTTTTCCTGTAAATTTTTGGTTAATTTAGGGAAATCAAGCAGTGATCTTCCAAGCTGCTACTGAATTTCTACCCATGATTCATGAGGTTTGTTTTCTTTTACTTCTATCTAAGTAAAAGATGATCAAATATAGATAAGATATGTGTATAAAGAACTAACTGTGAATGTTCTTTCAGGTGCACAAAGCCTTGCTAGAGAAAACAAATTCCATCCCAGGTGCTAAGGTGGAAAATAATAAGTTTTGTCTATCCGTACACTTCCGCTGTGTTGATGAAAAGGTGACTGAAACCCCTTGTCCAATTATTATTATTTTTCCTTTTATTTCTCATATGGATCACAAAGACTAATATTTGTTTGTTTGTTTGTTGTTTTCTTTTGGTAAGAGATGGGCTGCATTAGCAGAGCAAGTTAGGTTGGTGCTCAGTGCATATCCAAAACTTAAACTGACTCAAGGGAGGAAGGTACCCGCGTTGTTCTATTTAGTTCTCAATTTGTATTTAAAAAAAAAGAAATTTGTATGCAAAAATTTGTATGTATTTTTGTAATGGTCAAAGTTGATATGTTGGTGCAAACGTACAGGTGCTAGAGATTCGTCCAATTATCAAATGGGACAAAGGCAAAGCCCTTGAATTCTTGCTAGAGTCACTTGGTAAGCATTAAAGTAATTTCACTACGCAACAGTCTAGAAACCCCATAGTCATGACCATAAAAGGGGTCAAAAAAATCCTATATATTGTCCAATTCTTAACTTCTTCATTGACGTTCCTCTTTAGGATATGCCAGCTCAAGTGATGTTTTTCCTGTCTATATTGGAGATGATCAAACAGATGAGGATGCATTCAAGGTATCTCGTTTTCTTTATATATATATATATATATATATATATGCGTGCATTTAATTAACTTTTTGTTGAAAAGCTACTTTATTTATTGAAAATTTGGGTAAAAAAATTACAGTTATACATAAAAAAATGTGAGACTTTAAGGGGGGGAAAAAAAAAACTAATCCAAACTAATAATTAAGTTATCATTTTCTTTTATGAGCATTCGCTAATCCATTTATTACATACTATGATAATTAGGTTTTGCGCAAAAGAGGACAAGGGTTTGGGATCCTGGTTTCTAGAGTAGCAAAGGAAACAAGTGCCACTTATTCTTTGCAAGAACCATCTGAGGCAGGTTTATTTAATCCAAACATGCACTTGTGTTTGAACTATTGGATAAGACAAAATGTTATAATTTGTATTTGTACTGCATATTATTTTCTCAATATATATAGAGTAATGCTGGTACCATAACTTGTGGCACAACTTGTGCCATAAGTTGTGGTTAGTGGAGGGGTGTTCTCACATGAATCCACCATCACCATTCCACCAACCACAACTCGTCATATGGGTAAGTTGTGGCACAAGTTATGACACAAGCTTAATTCATATATATATATATATATATATATATTTGTACTGCATGTTAGGTTAATATTCCGTTTCTTTGCAGGTTAGGGAATTTTTGCGGCTATTGGTGGACTGGAAAAGATTACCACTGCATGCAAGGACAATAGGGGCTGTAAACATACAGCAATAATTGTTCCCATGTTTTTTGGGGGTGAGATTAATATTTGATGTATGTTTACGTAACTTGATGGTTTTTTTTTTTTGGGTGTGTGGATAGAATTGCAAATGTATTTTCTTCTTTAGAGCCTGTAATTGATCAAAAGAGCGAAAAACAATTCCTCATAATTTTATGAATTGTTCATATATTATTTCTCTTTCCATCTCTGATACAGTACTTATGTGTTGGTTAATATGTGGTGTCTATTATTTTTATAAATAATAATAATAATAATAATAATAATAATAAAAGTGGTGATGATGGAATTTGAACAAAAATAATCTCTAATAAAAAAAAAAGGGTAATGCTAATGATTGAACCACGAAGTTTTTAGCCATAATTTGATGGCTTATGGTGCAAGTATGTATTTGCATACTCACCTGCCTGTGTTTGGGAATTGTCATATAATAAATGAATATATATTGCGACTTAATAAGTTTTTTTTTTTTTTGGAGAGAATTTCAATCTATGGCATTTGTTTGATGATAGCTCTTTATCATCAGATTAAGACACTAATCAGTTTTTAGTACATGCGAGGATTGAACCTTAAATCTCTTATACAACTATCAGAGATTTTACCGGTTAAGTTAACTAGAACCCACTACAACTTAATAAGTTAATCTTAGAAATACCATTGAGAATCTTTAAAAAAAAAGTAATAATTGGTTTCTCATGCTAGAGGCTTTCATGATTTTGAGGGCGATATCTTAAATTGGCTTTTCTCTTTTAGAAGTAATAACTAATATTAAATAGCGATCAAGCCTGAATTAACAAATTAATAAACAACTAGAGCCAATGTAGACTCATTTTTTTCTTGATGATAGCCACCAACATGACAACTTAACATTTACAACAACTACAACAAAAAAACACTTTTTGTGATCGACTATATGGATCCGTAACAAATTAGTTTGAGTTGGCATTATTTTTTTATTTTTTTATTTTCATTATATGTTATCCATAATTGTACTCTACTTTCATAATTATTATGTCTTTTTTTTAATATTTCTATTAATATTATTTTTGGTCTTCTTTAACATTTTTTTCATTCTCTAAACTTAGATCAACTCACTCTTTCTTATTAGTACTTCTCTCTCTCTCCTTTCCCCTAAGTGCGGGTGGTAGGACTTTGTTAATAACATGTTATCTTCTACATTTCTAACTGCGCACACACTCACTTGGAGGAGAGCCATCATGCCCCAAATTAACCATCGAGCTAGGCATTAAGAAAATTTACGATTTTCGGTGAGTTTTGATCAGTTAATAGAATTTGATCGTCTATTCTTTTGGTGGAAAATAGAGTCACTATCCTAAACGGGGCCTCTGCATATAAACAGTGCTGCAGTGGGGTTTCCAAAAAACCTGCTGTCATTTGTTAATGTGCATTTCTTAAGGACCGCCTTTTTTTTTTTTTTTTTTTGGTTTTCCCTGGTGCATTCCCTAGTATTTAATTTTAAGGTTGTTGTACTTGTATTGGAATATGGTACGGGAAGCAGTACTGTTCACAGGTCGTCTTTGATTTCTATAGGTCTATTATTTGTTAATTAGCTTTATTGCTGCTAAATAAAAATAAGAGATTATTGACTGATTTTTTTTTTTTTTTTTTTTTTTTGATGAAGAGATCATAGACTGTTATGCAGTCAAAGGACAGAATGCTAATTCTTGGATTGAGTGTTTCACTTTCACCAGCTTGTATTGTCCGCACTCTATACATCTCAATAATGCAAAGCATCTCTTAATAGCTGTAAAGAGACCTGGCATAAGACACAATGGCGCCAAATTAGAGAGGAATGCATGAATCAATGCTTTATTTAACTTGTTTCTAAATGAATAGGTTTTTCCTATCCTTATCCAAAAAAAAGAAGGTTTTCCTATCTTTGGCAAAAATTATCTTTGGCGTGTATAATTTGACTGTGAATGCAAAACTCAAAGTCTCTATTCCTATTCATGTATCCATCTTGCCTAATTAATTTTGACAATAATGCATACAATACACATTTATTAAAAAGTTTAGCTCTAAACCGGTTTTCAGCTTCCTCTAATCCGCTACGCGGTGATTAGAGTGACTATCCACATATATTTTTAGTTATATTTTTTAAGTTAGTTATTAACTTGTTTAAATAAAATATATAAATTGTCTTATAAATTGTCATCTAATAGGTTGATCGAGTATAAAGTATAACACAAAAAGTAGCATAAATGATTTGTATTCCTATTTTGGAGGAAAAGCTTGTAATTATCCGATTGTCAACTGGTAAAAGTTTGAAACACTAAAAGATCCCTTAGCAATTTAAGTTAAATTCTACTTCATGTTTTTAGATAATCAAACTCATTTTGGTTTCAACTGTAAGAGATATAATTGCATAATGCATGGTGTCCTTTATTGATGATCACAAATAATGTAAATGTTGTGATCATGATCATGCCCTACCAAATTTAGGTTGAAATTTGTATTATGTTGTAATGGCTTTCCATTTGATTACTAAATTGATATGGTTTGGACTTTTCATTTTTTTAAGTATGAAGAAGATAAATCAATGAAACCCATAAACACACAAACCTTCCATTTTTCTGCACACTTCGTTGTCAGACTAGAGGAATTTGACACCTAAGTAGCACTCAAAATGATATCTCTCTTTTTCCACCATGGAGACCGAGAGATGGACCTTGATTATTGGTGACAATCCTATTCAATCAAGGTCTATATTTTGAAAACTTTCTATTCTAGTGTAAGTTAGTATCTGTAATTTATTAGACTAAGAATTTGATTTATGCCCAGTGTTCTAGCTCGTACACTGACGGGACAAGGACACGGACAGAATACGAGTGCACTAAAGCACTAAATGAAGGTTTTCTTAGACTAAACATCTTATCCACATTTCTATCATAACCTCACTTTATAGCATAGGTTCCAACTCAAATAATTAGTTCATCAAAGAAAAAAAAAAAAAAAAAAAAAAAAAAACTCAAATAATTACTGAAATAACATCTTAAACTGATTGATGTGAATTGAGTAATCATATTCTCTACTCATGACATGTACCTAACTTTTTAACTCTCATTTTTTTGATCAAAACTTTTTTACTCTTAGCCCCATACAACGCCCTTCTTAATGCTAAGGGGATCCTATGTAATTGTTAAATACAATATTGTACTTCATTCTTATTTCTTAATGCTAAGGGAATCCATGTATGTGTTAATATATACCACACATCTTTAAGAGGTGTTGCATGCAACGGTTGTATAAAATAATTTCTACCATCCAACTATATATGCCTTAATAATTGTCATGCTTCTTCACCCTAGTCTCAGACAATAAAGGGGATACAGGCCATGCAGGCTGCAAATGAGAGAGAGAGAGAGATTTGGTGCCAACATAGGGCACAATCAACATGAATATATGCTACACTTTATTAATCTTTACATGATATATTTGAGGAAGCTAAAGCAAAGAGAGCCTATGCTTTTGAATCACAAGTAGGTGAACTGATTGGATGCTGGATGATCGAAATATCCCTCAAATAAATACAAAGAAAGATCCAAAGTTTTAAGATATAGACCTTAACTGAGTGAAAACAAGGCCATTGTTCACAAACAGAGATACAAAGCTATACCATTGGGCACCTAGATTTGAGAGAGCCCACTTGAAAAGATATGAAAAAATCAAGTAGCTTTTTTTAATGGAACCAATTTCGAGATTAATGGGTTATTTTCAGAGGGTTAGGTGGTGAAAGGGAAACCCACTAGTAGGTGAAAGAGGAATCCATGGTTGTGTAGGAGTTGGAATCCACTTAAGGTGCTTGATTTGAAGAAGACAAAGGATTTTTAATGGGAACACCCAACATGCTTCCAAGCCCTGGAAAAACTCTGACCTGACGTGTAAAGAAATGTTCCACTGGATTCAACCCATCATTGGTGCCTTAAACAGAAATAAACTAAGCCCTAGAAGCTCCAATTATTGGTGGAAAAAAGGGGCACTCACCTTAAGGCAGACAAATAAGTTTCATAATCTCACCTCACTTCACGGATTTTCACTTAAAATCATTTTTAACTTAGAACTATGAAAATAAAAAAATTGATATCATATAAAGTGGGGGTTTTCTTTCTTGGGAAATTCTTAAATCTCTTTAGCACCCAATGAGAATGAAAGATGGGGAAAAAAGAAGAAGTAATATTTAACATCAACTAGGGTGTTGATTGGAGGTGGACCTTATTAATCTATCAACAACAAACAAACAAATAAATAAAAAATTTACAAAAAAATTAATTATTATAAGTAAAGAAATTAAATTGATTAATAAATTCATTTGACGACCAGTTGTGGTGTAATTAATGGTTAAAGTCTTAGTAAAATGATTGTACTTTTTATTTCTAATGAAAGTAAAATGATTATTTATACAAGTTTGATCCAAGTTGTAGAATTTATAAAGCTTATATTTTTGTGTTAGTTTGTTTAAGAGAAATATGTGCTACTTGACACATTTAGCAAAAAAATATGTGCTGCTTGACAGTTGTCACAAAACATGAAGTTGGCTTATTGATAAAAGGGTTATCTGCCATTATTTAATTCTAATATAATTGGTCTTAAATCATTTATTTATATTTATAGTTTTTCGGTACTTGGAAATAATCTCCTGGCTTAATTAATAGAGTTATGTACCCAAGGAAGCTTTTGTAGTAATATTTTTATCAATGAGAAATTTAATAATGGGCCATGATACACGTGTAGCTATATGACAGTGGTCCCAGCTTAGAAACCCAATAATACTACACTTGTTGCTCTCAGAACCAGTCTCCCAGTTGGAGGGTCCAAGCCGTGCAAATAATGTGCAAATGCGAGAAGGTACCTTTTTATTTTTATTTTTTTTAATCATGAGAGAAGGTAATTTGTCATTTTGTCGATTTGGTATATGCATCTTTTTTTTTTTTCTTTTTTTTTTTTTAAAGCATAGAGATGCCTCCACATAGTTGTAAGATGATTAGGGCACTATCATTAAGGCATTTTTTTTTAATTGCTATTTTTACACATTAAAAATATTATTTTATCTATTTTAACAATCTACTTTATAATATATCTTACATCACATATTTTATTCTTTCACCATTTTATTTAAACATTTTTTTAATTCTTTTTATTTAAGAAATATATTTTGTATGGAAGAAAGAAAGATATTTTGTATGGAAGAGAGAAAAAATTTGAATAAAAAAAAATCAAATAGCAAATGCCAAACACGTCTCATGAATATAAGATAATTCGTAATATAACATTATGTTATCTTATATATTTGAGTCATTTTAAGAACACAGTAAAAATTCGTAATAATTTTATAACATTTTAAAATTAGATCATCACTTTACACTAATTGATGTAAACTAAAAGTGAAGATTAATTATAATATTTTATGTAAAAGTGGGTTTGTAATAAATATAATATGTAACTTCAAATATTGTGAAATATGTTGTGTAGTTAGAATTGTTACTTTAAATAGGATTGAGATTGTATCCTATGCATAAGTTGTATTAGACATACTGTAATACGGACAAATGTCTACATCCTCACGTGTCCACACAAGTCGTGTCACCTCAAATAATAATGCTACTAAAACTTTTATAGTGTTTGACAATATTCCAAGTAACATTATTGTACTTTCTTATTTTTATAATTAGATTCTTACTTTTGCTTTTGGCATGATGAAATATGGCTTTACGACAGAGTTGCTCCTGAACGTTACCATCACCTATGGTCAAAATCAGATGGAAAACAAAATATCCAAATGACCCGAAGCTAAAATCCAAAAACAAATCAAAACATTCTCAGCAAAAAATAAAAAAATCAAAACAAAATATCCTGTTAAGCATTTTTTTTTACTGGTAGTTAGATATATTAGCTCAATAATATAGGTCTAAGTCCAATATTATCTTGTATACAAATCAAGTTTCTTACTTGTATTATAAGTTTATTAACCGTAGTTAGTGTATGGTTAGTTTAGAGTTTAACTTACAATATATACCTATGTTGGGTTCATTATAACATAAAGTTTGTACTATACTACACTCATATAATAAAGACGTAACTCTAAAGAGTTTCCTCCGTGAACGTATGTTGTTAAACTATAACCCTTATGTGCCTGTGTTGCTCTATATTTTTTTGCTTTCGCTTTCATATCTATTTTAGCACATTTAATACTCAAAAAATACTTTTAAAAAAACAAAAAACAAACCTAACCCAGCCCAGTTAAGCATTTTTCCTGATAAAATGCTTCAAAAAACATCAAGCTTAAGCTCACTAGATTCCTATTTCCTAGTGTGACAACCCTCTAACTTGCAATATATATATATATATATATATATATATATATATATATATATATATATATATATATTTATTTATAAAAGATATATATACATAATTATTTTAAAACTAACTTGTTTATTCCAAAAGAATATATTGAAAATCCTAATTTAAAAATCCTAAGAATTTGGATTCAACAAAATTAATTTTGTCCCCCTAAACATAATCCTTAACCCCTTAAACAAAAAAATAAAAAATAAAAATCTGAATAATAACAATAAAAATTATTAGACCAAATAACAGCAAAAATAGCTCAAACAACAACAAGTGAACAAAATATTCAATAAAAAGTCCATTCAAAAACAAAAAATAAAAACCCCTAATTATTCAGATTCGTAACTCATTTAACCCATTCCATAATCCATAATTTTATTTCTGCTTGGCTTGCAGTTACAACAAGTATAATCTATTGCTCTCTCTCTCTCTCTCTCTCTCCTTTTTTTATTTATTATTATCTCAAACTTTCTCTCACTTTATTACTTTTATCTCAGCATGCATAAGTGATCCATCAAGAAAAATACCAAATTCAGTCAATTATGTATTGCACATGGACTAGGAAAGCAAAGGCATAAAATTGTATCATAATTTTAATTTAATGGATTTTTTTTTTCAAAGCTTGAAAACAAAAGAAGGGTTTTAACCGTTATTTGATTTTGCATAGGTGATCCTCCTCCTATGAATTATTTTTCTTGATGTTATGTTGATTTTTTGTTCCTCAAGTTATATTGCTACTTTAATTTTTAAGTACTCTAATTTCGACTAAATGCAATATTTAAGGGGTTTTGTTTTTGTTTTTACCGTTGATCTATTGACTGCCTTTACATATGTGAATTATTAATATATTAGTCCACTGAGCATTTTATCTGGTGGGCACTATCACTCCATTTTTCTTTACGTTGCTTTGAGCTGTATTCACGATTCTCTCCTTAGCACATTTTTTTGTTTTTTTGTTTAAAAATAACTGCATGAGCATAATCTACTTTCCCTATTTATTTAATTTCACAAGGGTCACAGTGGTTTCGTCTGGTAATGGGTCCTCAAGTTTAAAATTAGGGTTTTAGGATCAGATATTCGGTGGAAGGAAATATTGTCGATATCGGATTCCAAACTAACCTAGGTTTCAAGTATGGAAGATTGAGTAGAGTCATAAAGCATCATAAGATTTATTTATTGTTAGCCACCTAATGTATAATTTATATTATTAGAGCACTTGCAGCAATGATGCTAAAAAGCTAAAAATCTATTTAGCTATTTTTAACACCACAAACTTTAAAATTGGGGCTGCAGTAGTGGAGGCATATCTAAAATTTTCAACTTTTGAGCTACAGTGTACAGCTAAAGATAGCTGTGCACTGTAGCTCAAAGCTATACCAAAATAATAATATTTTATTTATCTTTTCAATTAAATAATATTAACTCTCATTTGTAGCACTATAGCCTGAACACACTTAAGCTCTTTTCCCTCTTTTCCCCCTCCCTTCCTCCATGGAGTGATCAGAGATGGACAGTGTTGATGATTTCAGTGAGGATCTCGGTGTTGAAATGGTGAGACTAAGCTCGACAACGGTTGGGTTCGTGGGTGGTCTCAGTGCCGAAACGGTTGGTGCTCTTCTTCCTTCACCTCCACTCTGCCGCTGGGTCGTGGTTGTGCTCCGGCCTCGTGGATCGAAGTGGCTTTCCGTGGATCATAGTGCTTGCTTGTGGTTGTGCTTGCTCGTGGATTGGAGTGGTTATCACTCGTGGTTGTGCTTGCTCGTGGATAGGAGTGGGTTTCGGTGTATCAGCGTGGTGGGTTTCAGTGTATTGGCATATCAGCGTGGTGGGATTCAGTTTTGGGTTGTTGGATTTTCGGGTTGTTGTGGGCTTGTTTTGTGGTGGTTGTGGATTTGTATTATTTTATTGTATGAGATATATTATTTTATTGTGATATTTATATTATTTTATTGTGTTAAAAGTTAAAATAGATCCATTGCTACAACATGTAAGTAGGTAAAATAGATAAAGTAACTTTTTATGGTACTAAATAGCTAAAAATATAGCTCCACTGTTGTGAATGCTCTATTTGTCTAGATTCATGTGAATTTCCATATCCTAAATCAAGCAATAAAGTATCGATGAGTCATTAAATTAAGTTTAAGTGTTCAATTATGTGCGGGAAAAGTGTTAGACCCGTAACATCAACAACATTGCCTTATTGCTGTCATTTTAAGTTTTTAACTACTCTAATGAGCAGAGCAAAAAAACCTAGGACATGTTTGGTACACTGTAATGATTATTACATGGGAATATAAATAAGTATTACAAGGAATACATTAAGTTGAAATGTAATAAGTATTACTATTCATTAGTTTGGCGGCTATTTAGAAATAGAATCTTGAATATGCATCCACAATTTAGTAAAGTATAAAAAGAAGTTGTAATCAAATCATTTTTATGTCAAATTTTCTAAAATAAACTTATTTTAGGGTGTTCAAAATAGAGCTAATAATTAACAACAAAGAAAATTTATTTTCTTTCCTTTTGAAGATGTGGCAACTAATGGCTTTTTAGGAAATTTTTTAAAAAAGTTATTACATAAGGTGAATGAATAGATATTCAGTACTTTTGATAAGGAATAATTATTTCTTATTTTGAAGAATAGCTATTTATAAAGAATAACTATTCATTGTAATAAAAACATAACTAAACAACCGAATAGTTATGCCATAAGAATATCTATTACATTATAGTGTCTATTACAGTTTATCAAACGTGCCCCTACTCTATTGAGAGTTTTAGCCACACCAAAAAAAAAAAAAAAAAAAATCTCTAATCCGTAGCAGATGTTGCTAAAAAAAAAAGTCATTTTGATACACTAAAAACCTACTTTATTATTTTATCACATCATTTTACAATATCTTATTTATCAGATGTTCTATCATTCAATTCTATACATTAAAATAATATTTGCTACACATTAAAATAATATATTATCTCATCCCCATTATCATCTACAATAGCAATAACATCAATGCCGATCAACAACAGTAACAACATCAACACCAACATCGAAACCCATCCCAAATCTCACACCCACAACGCCGACCCAAAACCCACATCGAAACCCACATCAACGCCGGCCCAAAACCCACATTGAAACCCATCCTAAATCTCACACCCACAACCCGGTTAAGAGAGATCTAAAGGTCAGCGGTGAGGGTTGTGAATGTCGGCGACGAGGGCTGGACCATGAGGCGGCGAGATCGATGACGAGTTGTGGAGAATGAGGCGGCAAGATTAGCGATGAGGACTGGCGAGATTGGCGGTGAGGACTGGAAAGTGAGGTGGTGAGATCGGCGGCGAGGACTGGAGAGTGATCTTGAGCAACTTTCTTGAGCAGGGAGGAGAGGGAAGAGATAGAGAGTGACAGAGAGAGAAGAAATGAGATAGAGTCGACGGAGAGAGAGATATTTGTCGAAGAGGAGAGAGAAAAACACAATAAAATAATATTATCCTATTTTGCAATTGTTGTCCGTTCCGTCTCAAAACTGTAGCAACGTGGCATAATTTTTGAGATTTGGAACGTCAGATAAAGTTTCGTTTTTATGTTTGGTGTGACAAATGTGCCAAATATTTAGTATTTGGTATATTTATCACATCTGCTATGGATGCTCTAACGAGAGCGAACGAGGCTATTTACCGTTGTTTTAGAGCCTTACTAATTTAGGTTTTATCCCTATTGTTGGTAGTTACAAATACACTATATCGTCTGTGACAAGCTGTTAGGTACATTATTCCTAACAGTGCGTTAAATGTAGGTAAGTGAGAATAATAATTATGTCTCTCCCAGTTCTCAATACTTATACTTTATATTTTCATTAAAAAAAAAAAATTAAAACTTATGCTTTATGTTAGTGATTTAACTTGGACAATAAGCAAAGGTCATCAAGCATATATATAAACTCTCATTGGTTAGGTTTACTTTCCCCTTTTTATTTAGCTTGTTTGTTGTTGACTTGCATTTCTCTTTATAGCAAACATCAGAAAATGCAAAAGCGTTTTCCTAAAACATTTTTTTGCCAAAAACAAACTGAAGTAAAATATATACCAAAATGACGATGTTCACTTATTTGAAAACACATATAGATAGGATTTTAAAAATTCTTTGGTGGAGTTACTATAAAAGCTTTAAAGGATATTGAACTAAACTCAGTATAACATGATTTTTATGTTCTGCATTAAAAAAAAAAAAAAAAAAAAAAAAAAAAACTGAGCTTGTTAGAAAAAGCAAATATTTCAGGTGTTTGTTGGGATTTTGCAGTGTGAAGTGCAGCAGTGCTCAGAGCAATGAATTAAACTAATTTCCCTAAATTCCTCAGCAATGAGCCAATGATAATATGTGCTGGCATTAGGCAGCAAAGCGAAGCCCTTATTTAAAAAAGTAGCAAAGCTTGAGTCCCTTGGAAGGAGAGTTAGGTTATTACTGTATAAACTAATGTGTTATTCTCATAGAGCAGGGGTGCCCCCCTGAACTACCAAGATTTTTACTAATAATGACAGTATATTGCATTGAAATATCTTATTTACCCCTCTACACAAATGACAAAAAAACTTTTCTGAATAACCTACTGTTTGGTTCAGAACACAGCAGCCTTAACTAATAGAATTCTGAAACTCTAATATAAAACTATGGGTCCCACCTAGTACTGATTTAAAAAAAACAACCTACTGCTATGCTATATGCCTATACGGAATAGGAACAGCACCTTTTTTTTTTGAGAAGACACAACGACTAAACTCACGCACACAGGGAAATGGGTAGTGGGAATACAAGCCTAATATCAAGGAACAGCACCTAATACTAATAGAACTTTGAAAAAAACAGTGTAGATATAATACAGTATGAAGCACACCTCTCATAATTTTTTAAAAAAAAAAAGTTATTTTTAGATGTTTTTAAAATTAAGCATGAAGGCGAGGATAATTAATTTTTTTTATAGTTTGTAATTTTGTTAATATGATAAAGGTAAATTTAATAATTTATTTTGTTAAATATTTTTATACTCTACTTTAACTCCAAATTTATTTAATTTGGAAGAATTAAAAATGAGGGATTATAAATAGTTAGAACTCTTTCAAATCCCTCTCCCTCCTCCCTTAAAAAAAAATCCAAATAAAGTAATTTAGTTTATTCTTCCTCCCTTTACTTTACTCCTCCTCTATTCAAATAAGCTATTAAAATTTCTGTTAAATTTTTAAAAGTATTTAAGTTGAGTTTTTAAAAGTATTCAAGTCATTGTATCATGTTTAAATATTCACAAATATAATACATACTCTTAATATTTACGTTTAGATTTTTTTAGACTAATTTTTTACTTTCAATATTATCCTTTAAAAAGTAGCAAAAGCTTGAGTCCCTTGGAAGGAGGTTTCTCATACATCCATATCCACTTATCAAGATTCAAGATAAGGTATATTAAGAGAAAAGCCGAAAAGGACTGTTTCTTATCATGTGTTCTCTCATTCTTCTATATAAAAAATGACTCACTTTAAAAAGCTTACTTCCTTTTGATTCATTTTTTATTTGATACAGAAGGGAATCAAATCTAATCAATAATGTGGGGAAGAGTTGAAGGCCAGCCACTCTCTTACTAAATATTATTTTTGTGTCTGATTGGTCATTTAGTATAGGTAAGAAGGATGAAAATAAAAAATAATAATAATAAAGGAAGTAAAGCACGATAATTTTCCACCAAACATAAGAGAGATTGAAAATTTAATGTACAAAAATGAATATCTCATTTCTTTTTCTTTTTTAGTAAAGTATAAATAAAGAGATTTGACTATCAAAATTAAACTTCACAAAAAATAGATGCCATTGAGGTATGAGGTTGACGAATATCTCATTTTTTATTTCTTTTCAAAACGTTATTTTTTTTTTAAGAAAAAAAAACCTAAAATGAGAGGAGGGGGGAGTAAATTTATAAAAGCACATTATCTCTCGTCCTCTTTCTTAATTTAGTAAGTTACCCAATAAATGGAAGAAGACAGTAGTTCACTCCCAACCCTTTTATTGTTTGGTAAGAAAGATTGAAAAAAACAATTAAAATACCAAAAATGAACATGTCATTTTTTTTAGTTAGGTATAAATAAAGAAATTCGATTCTCAACCCCACAAAAAGTATATGCCATTAATGGGTAAGGTTGATAAATAACTCATTCCTTATTCCTTATTTTATAGTAAAAGAGAAAGATGAGAAGAAGGGAGAAAATTTGGTGTTTTTTTTCTTCCCAAAACACCCTTTTTGATATGTATTAAAGGACAACCTTAAATAAGAGGAGAGGTAGTAAATTTATAAGAGCATATTATCCTTCCTCCTATTTCTCAATTTAACTATAGAAATATGAAAGAACTTCTATTATTCGCTATTCTTCTTTACGAAGTATGGAGTCTCTTATGTATCTAAAAATAGATGCATTTAGACAAAATACAAAAAAGAAAAGAAAAGAAAAGAAAAGAATGAGAAGTGTAGTAGAACCATAAGTGTAGTAGAACCATACTTGCCCCTAAGTGCAATGAATTATATGGAAGAATTTCTTATAGGACAATAAGTGTCCTCTGTAATGGATGATTAACTATACTAAGATAAGAAAGAATCCACCCCCTCTCCCATACTATTACCCAAATGAAACATTTGGGCCACGAGAGCATCTCTAATCTCATGGGCAAAAAACCCAACTAGGGAGAGCAGAAGATTGGGAATTTGGGATTGGCCTAAAGGATTTACAATCAAAAGCCCACTTGGGCAAATTATGCGCTTAAGAAATTTGCTGGTTTAGGAACATGAACAAAAGACCAAGCAACAAACTTGGTTAGAGTTTACTTCAAAGTTCAAACACAACAAATTAAAGGTTGGATTTAATTAGAGCTAGCGGCGACTAGTTCTTCCAATTTGGATTTAGAGCAAGTGTCTTAAATTAGATTTGAAATCCATTCTAATATTATTGTACTGTGTTTTCTTTCAATTTGAAACTACTTTTAAGTTTTAACCCGTTTAAACCTCTTCTAACCCATTTGAAACTAATCCAAAGTATTTTAAAATTTCAAAACATTTAATTAATTATGAAAAACTTCATACACAGAGAGAAAACGCTATAGATAAAACTTAGATTAATCAAAAACTTAATTACAAATTTACAATGAGTGTTATATTACATTATAGACTCTGAGAGAGGGAGAGATCAGTGCTTAAAATATCTGGGTTTGTATCCCAAACTATCTAATCTGTTATAACAGACCTATCCTAATCAATAATTAACACGTTTGCACGTATGACTAACCAACTGACTTAATGAAACTTATGAAACGGCATCGTTCCAGTGCGTGCTTTTTGAGAACAATCCTATTTAGCTCAAAACGATATCATTCTATTTAATGCGTGCTTTGTGAGAACAATCCTATATAGTTCAAACCGATATCGTTCTTGTACCAAAAAAAAAAAAAAAAAAACAATATTGTTCTATTTAATAAGAAACTGTGTCATTCTTCTTTACATTGGACACGCGTTGTCCTAGGATCCATTTGGTTGAATGAGTGAAAAAGTAGGATGATAGAAAATAGGGAAATGATAGAAAAGTAAGAGGATAAAAGTGATTTAATTTTCTCCCATTTGTGTTTGGTTGAGAGGATAGAAAAGTTATTTATTTGGTTAAGAAGAAAAATGAGAGAATGGAAAATGAAGTTAGTATAAATTTACAATTATGTCCCCATCATATAAAACAAGAAAGTAACACATTTTTTATTTAAAAAAAATTGTGTATGGACACTTCATTTTTTTTTGAAAATAGCATAAGCCAAAGGAAGATGAGAAAAAAAAGAAAAAAGAAAAAAGAATAAAAGAAAAAGAAGGAAAAAAAGATACAAGAAAAGAAAAGCAAATAACAAGAAAGACACCCAGAAGAAGAAGAAAAAGAATATTATTTAAAAAAAAAAGGCAAGAATTAACGCCTCCTCTGCCCCCCAAAAAAAACACACAACGTGCAAGAACAATGCCCATGAGCATTTTGGTAAGCTCAAATTGAGCTTTTCTCTCTTTAGTTTTCCTTCAATTTTGAGGAGAAAACTTTTTGTAGGGTTTGGGGAGAAAATACTCAGCCCCACCACCTATTTTCCCTCCCCCCACCCCCAACTAAACAATCACTTAAAATGTCATCTCTTCATTTTTCTCTCCTAAATTTTTCATCATTCCTAAAATCCCTCCAAACAAATACACCCTTAAACAACATCATTTTAGGCCTTACTACTGGAATTGTGCCTTCGTTTTCATCATATAGTCAACTGCTTTCAAATTAAACTACAATTTAAAAAAAAAAAATATATATATATATATATATATATAAAAGATCATGTTCCAAAATTGGTTGTAGTATAAGATTACAACATTACTCAATAAAATAAATGTTATTACATATTTTGAAAATCTAATCATTGAATTGCATGTTCTTTACGCTCATAATACACATGTCAAATTTTGTGTCAATCGGATATTATTTACTATATGATTTATAAGCTTATATTTTATGCATAATTTTAAACTATAAAATTAAACATGCAATTTAAGCAATTTATTAATAACACAACTATTGATATTTAATTTTCTAGAAATTTTTGCAGGCATGGAGGATATAAGAAAAAGATGTAATCCAACAGTGGATTTGTTGAAATTCATATCCAATGAAAAGATATTGAGTAAGGCCTAAGACTATAACCAATTTTGTAATTAAATTTTGTCATAATTAAAAAAAATATCACACTTACTAAGAAATAGATGTTTCTATAAATAAATAAAAAAATTAAGAAATAGCTGTTAAGACTCTTTTAGTGATGAATAACTATTCCTCAATTTAAGAAATAAGTATTCTTAAGGAATAATTATTCTCGATAATGAAGATACAATCATGCAACCAAATAACTATTACAAATGAAAACCATTACATTACAAAATCTATTATCACATGCCAAACATGTCATAAGTATATAAATAGGTTAACAAACTATCTCTTCTTTTCTTACTAAAATGAAGCAATCCATAGCAACTTACATACCTGGAAAAATATTTGAGAACGAATTTAATTACTTCGAGTACCGAAATTGTTTGTCTTATTAATTATTTATGAAAAAATAAAACGAGATTTCTCATTCAAATTATTTAGTTATCATATTTGCAAATACGTGCAACATGAATTTTAAAATAATAATTGAGTACAAACTTGAAAATATACTTATTTCTTTAAAAAAAAAAAAGTTGACACTACTTTTGTTTCTTAAAAAAAAAAAAAAAAAAAAAAAAAAACTTGAAAAATGCAGAAATTACATAGTATGTGCGAATTTGAAAATGCACACGAATATGGAATTCTTAACAAAAATCTATGAATGGTTAAATATTATCTACAATCCGCAAATCCTTAACATACTAAATCTACTTATTGCTTAAGAGATCATCAAGTGTATAGGCCTTTGGATATCTGACCTGTACAATTACATTGGTTAGTAGAATTTCCCACTTTGTTTGTTTATGTACTACCACTTCTTCAAGATTAGCCACAAAGTTGATCTCTAGAAACTTGAAACTGAAGTGAAAAATGCACATTTGCAAGAGCGAGCCAATCCACTAGAGAGAAGCAGCCACCAGGTGAAAAAATATTTCAAATGCACATGCACAAAAATGCTTACATTGGCGAGAGAATTAGAAAACTCTACAGCACCTGTATATTGTGAAATGAGGAATAGGGAAGCCAAAAAAAAAACCAAAGAGAATGCCTCTCCACCCTTGTTTTTATCACACTGTTAAATGATACAATTTCAGGATAGGGACAGAAAATTATAATAACAAGGTCACCAATTATTTCTTTACATCACCAGCCTATAAATGATCAGGGGAATAATTAAAAAAAAAAATTTAAATCAATTCAAAAGCAAACAAAAATGTATGGATGACCAAAAAATTAATTCTTGAAATGATCAGAAATACTTCTATGATCGCCTACTCATTCCTACCTATGTCCCCTCTAGAGTTGGCGTTAGGTATGACATTTCTGTGACAGGATACGAGAATTCTTAGCCAATGTATCCACCGTGAAATCACAAGCAGCAACGAATTTCACGCTCCCATAATGTAATGCCCCAACTCTAATTCTTGCATGTACATCCATCTTTAGAGACAAAGAAACTTTGATTTTTGGCTTTTGGCTTTTCATGCTTTTCTCAATCTCCTTAGGCAATACAATGTTTGAGCCATGAAAATCTACACGAAATGATGTTGACTTTTTGCTGTCTTGCTTGAAAGATGGGTATTTTCCTTTTGCAATTCCTCGTTGCTTAAAAGAAAGGGAAGCAACACCACCTGCGTTGTAATCAATGCCCATTATTTCATTCAAATTTTTGGCTCTAATCGTAATGCCATAATCTGGACGTGTATTATTCTTGACAACAACACGTTCAACATGAAAAGTAGGATCCTTAGGCGTGAGCAAGACATAGACAGCAGCAGCAATTAGAGCAAGAACAAGGACAAGAAGAACAACAGAGACAGAAATACACAAGCAACAACGAGGACGACGAGGACGGGGCTTCTTCCCTTTGCTGCTGCGAAATGGATTTCCATGGCGTTCAGCTAGAACGGCATTCCCTGGAGGCGGAACACAAAATATTTGGTCTTTAGGGACCTGAACAACATAGGTCGCACAACGAAAGGCAGGTGGAGCTAATTGATTATAATTTTCTGGTTGATCAGATGATGAGTTAGAGTCATGATTATTATTTTCTGGTTTATCAGCTGATGGGTTAGAGTCATGAATATTATTTTCTGGTTTATCAGCTGATGGTTTAGAGTCATGATCATCGACAGAAGGGTTGGCCCGCTCCGCCATGTGAAGATGGGGAGCGGTGGTGAGTAAAGGGAGGGTGATTGTTTATGTTGCAAAAAAATGCAATATTATTGGAGGGAAACCGAGTAAGGCTCAGAGAGACAGAGAGATTGGTGGTAAGTTTGGTTTAGAGATTCTCCAATATTAGAGGAGGGTTTACTTGGTCAAATCAATTTACCTAGCGGTTCTCCAAGATTGATTTTTTACATGCCAAATTGCTTTGGTTTTGGTTACTTCTATATCTTCGGACCTGATTGTTTTTTCACTCTGATGAATTTCATCATCTTCACTGCTAGTACCTCTTTACTAAGAATGGATCATTGGTTTGCCATATATGTAACTTGTAATGTATTTGATTTTGATGGTCCAAATGTTGGGGCTTGGATATGATAATCTAATCAGAGCATGTATCTTGGGTCTTGGCTTAGTGGCCAGTTGACATTCTTTATAATAGGTTTTTGTTTTTGTTTTTTGATACAAAATAGAATTTTTATTATAACCTAATCTAAGTGTATATGTATGTAAAATTCCTTCCTGAATACTTGAACCCTGACCCTTACCTCTCACACTCCACAAACATTTATACTTGTAGAGTAACCATCGCACCAAAGGTGCGTGGTGGTTATAATAGATTTTTGTTAATATAAGGAAATTATGTCCCAACCTTTAATTAGACTAATTTATTGGTATCCTAAAAAACTTACAGACTAATAATGTGGTGGATAAAACTTTGAAATTCTAAGTTTATGGCATGTCTTTTAAATTTATTGAACCTATCACTCAAGTATCCTCAAGGGTTAATTATTAACTCACTTTTTTTTAGAGAGTTTCAACCTAGGAATTAAACCCCAAATCTCTTATGCAACCGTCAGAGATTTTACTAGTTGAGTTAACTGAAACCCATAATTATTAACTCACTTGAACGGATGATATAATTGATTTAGTATTATAATCTTTTTTTTTTTTTTTTTTTTGCTATTACGTATGAAATATTTCTTAATACACTAATTATGATCAATATTTTTTAAAGATGAATTATGGTCAATATTTAAATCTAATAACAATTAATCGTGATGCCGTATTAGAACACACCATTATTGTAGCAAAAAAAAAAAAAAAAAAAGTCGTATAGTATCATTACCAAATGCAAATTCATTTAACATAATTACTTATGAATAAGAGTTTCATCATAATACCAAATGCTATTTTTAGAATAGATTATATTCTGCGTGAATGAACTATAAGAGATTGCATTTTAGCATAATGCATTTTGCCTTATCACATTCTACCACTAGAGTTACCAAACTCTAACTTACCAATGACATTTTTTGTTGAGTGATCCAAATTAACAAACAAAGGACGGCACTTATTTATCACATAAAAAGAAACCGGACACTTGTTAAATTAAAGAAAATCACAATGATAATATGGGATTTTTTTTCTATTCTTATCACAACCATCCTTTTCTTAGATAATATTTTGAAAATTAACTGTTTGGCTTGGATTTTACAATTTTTTTTGGTTTACTTCTTTATATACATCTTCTAAAGTCTCTCTCTCTATTTTTTTTTTTTCTTAAATACAACTACACATTTGCTCAGCTTATTCTGTTTGAGCAAAATAAATCTTTTTTTAAGAAGAATAAATCAATGAAAAAAAAAAAATTATATGAATGCACCTCTGTAATTTTCCTCAAAAAATTACAACTTGGTTGATTTATAAGAAATAAACACTTGGTCATTCTTTTTCCTCTCAAAAAGAAGAAAGGAAGAGTTTTAAATTGAATCATACTTTCTATTACCTACGAGATAATTTAAAAAGAAGAATACTAAAATCAAATTTGGCAAAAAAGAAAATTTGCCATACTTGCTATTGCTTACAATATAGTATTAGTTGTAGTAGGGTTAGATGTAATGTCTCACATGCATGCCCCCATGTAAGAGGCATTATATCTATCCTTCTTACACATTGAATTTTCTCAATAAGTAAACATGATTATTCTTTAAGTAAGTGTTCATCTCAAAAAGAGGGAAATAAGAATTCCAAATTAAATCATACTTGCTATTGCCTACGAGAAGTTGTCGTAGGCAGCTTGGTTAAAAAGAGGAGTACTAAAATCAAACTTGGTTAAAAAGAGAAGTTGCCGTACTTTCTATTGCTTACGATATAGTATTAGGTGTAGTAGGATTAGATGTAATGCCTCACATGTGACACCCACCCCTCCAATAAGAGGCATTACATCTATCCCTATTACATATTGAATTTTCTTATGACGTAAAACATAGTTATTGTTTAAGTGAGTTTTCCTCTATAAAAAAATAGGGAAAAAAGAGTTTCAAATTGAATTGTACTTGCTATTGCCTACGAGATAATTTTAAAAAGAAGAATATTAAAATTTGTCAGGGATGCTTTTGCGACAAGGGCTAAAAATGCAAGATTAGCCCAAATCTCCCATTGGATTCTTTAAAAGTGTTTATTTGTGGAAAATCAAGCTCAAAATTCCAAATATATAATGGAAAAAGGCTAATGACGCTTTAACAAGAGAGAAATGAAATTGCTATAACTGAAATACAGGAAAAATGCAAAAAAAGTACATAAGTCTTAAACTTTGACCTACAGTCAACGAGAAGAGGAAATTGAGAGAGGTTGTGAGGAATAGAGGGAAAGTTTCCCTATACCCATATTTCCACCCCTTAGCTTTAGAATTGTGAGAATGTCTCCTGATTGAGTGAGATTTTACTCTAAAGTTTTAGCTCTATGAAGAAAACGTAGTTGGTTCATTTTGAATTTGATTGGGGTATTTTATATTGAGTTTTGGGTGCTCTAAGTGACTGTTTTTTAGTCAATAGAAGAGGTTTTGAACCCCAAGGTATCAATCATAGAGGCTATGGTCAGATTTGATTTAATTGGGTAAGAGGGATGCTTGCTCTTTGCATAATTTGGGAAATGAAGTGGCCTAAATTCATGGGCTGATGTTTCCTAGACCTGACAGGTCCTTGGAAGCTACATTTAGTTGTTGTAGCAGACAAGGCCAGCTACTTAGGTTCAGCTATATGTTTTAAGTAACAAATGGTAGAGCTGAAAAGTTGGGTCACAGTCAGCTAAAGTATAAAGGCTCTTTTAGGGTGGAAATTTTCGGTACAAGACCTCATTTATGTGCTAGAGGTGATACCAGTTTCCCTTTCCCACTTGGTAGCACACATGGGCTGGGCTCATGCAAAAGTTCGAAAGGAGTTGACCCATATCCTCCAAATCACACTTCCTTAATTTCCCCCATATGTTGCATGAGCTTGGATCATGCTTAAAAGAATAAAAAATAATATGATACATGGATTAGGCCCATAATGAGGTCAGGCTTGATTGAGTCAGGCTTATAGAGAACGTGTCACAAAAATGGGTATCAACAAAATCAAACTTGGCTAAAAAGAAAAACCGTCGTATTTCCTATTATTTATGATAAGTACTAGGTGTAGTGGGGTTAGATGTAACGCCTCACATGTGGCACTAACCCCCACGTAAGAGGCGTTACATCTATCCACTTTACACATATAATTTTCTCATTAAGTAAACATGGTTATTGTTTAAATAAGTTTTTCTCCCAAAAAGAAAGAAAGAAGAGTTTCAAATTGAATAATACTTACTATTGCCTACGAGATAATTAAAAAAAAAAGAAAAAAAGAATACTAAAATCAAATTTGGCTAAAAGAGAACCATTGTACTTGCTATTACTTATAATAGAGTATTAGATGTAGTGGGGTTAGATGTAAGGCTTCACGTATGGCACCCACCCCCTGTTAAGAGGTGTCGTATCTATCCCTGTTACACATTGAATTTTTTCATTAAGTAAGCATGATTATTCTTTTAGTAAGTTTTTCTCTCAAAAAGAGGGAAAGAAAAGTTTCAAATTGAATCATATTTGCTATTGCCTATGAGATATTTTAAAAAGAAAAGAAGAAAAAAAAAAAAAAAGAATACGAAAATCAAACTTGGCTAAAAAGAAAGCATGTCATACTTGTTTTTGCTCACGAGATAATATAGTGGAGTTAGATGTAATGTCTCACATGTGACACCCATCACCCCAGGAAGAGGTGTTACATTGAATTTACTCATTAAGTAAACATGGTTATTGTTTAAGTAGGTTTTCCTCTCAAAAAAAAAAAAAAAGAGAGAGAGAGAGAGAAAGAAGAGCTTCAAATTGAATCATAGTTGCTATTGTCAATAAGATAATTTAATAATAAAAAGAAGAAGAATATAAAATCAAACTTGACCAAAATAGAAACCATCGTATTTTCTATTGCTTGCAAATTTCAATATAGAATCAGGTGTAGTGGGGTTAATATGTGACACCCACACCCTCATGTAAGAGGCATTACATCTATCCCCAGTGTACATTGGATTTTCTCGCTAACTAAACATGGTCATTCGTTTTAAGTAATTTTTGACATCATAAAAAAAAGGGGAAAAAGAAGAGTTTCACATTGAAATACAACACAAGAAACAAAAACGACGGGGCTTCTTTTTATTGCTGCGAAAGGGTTTCCCATGGCGTTCAGCTAGAATGGCATTCTCAGGAGGTGGAACACGATAGATTTGGTCTTTAGGGACCTGAACAACATAGATCCCAGCAGGTTGAGTATTTTCTGCAGGTAGGACTACTAATTGAGAATTATTTTCTGGTTGATCAGATGATGAGTTAGGATCATTGTCATCGACCGATGAAGGTGTGGCCCGCTCCGCCATGGGAGGATGAGATTTGTTTATGTTGCAAAAAAATGCAATATTATTGGAGGAAAACCGAGGAAGGCTGAGAGAGACAGAGAGATGGGTGGTAAAGTTTGGTTCAGAGATTCTCCAATATTAGCGGAGGGTTTAGTGGTTTACTTGGTCAAATGGTCAAATCAATTTACCTAGAGGTTCTGCGAGATTGATTTTTACATGCCAAATACATGTCTGTTGCTTTGGGTTTTTTTTTTTTTTCCCTTTGGACCCGATTGTTTTTTATGAATTTCTTCTTCACTGTTAAGAATGGAACAATGGTTTTGGTTTGCTATGTACGTTACTTCTTGTAATGTATTTGATTTGATGATCCAAATATTGGGCTTGGACCCAATAATGGACTCTTTCTTGGGTCTTGGCTTAATGGCCTGTTGACATTCTTTATAATAAGGTTTTTGGTTCGGCTGTGGGCTTACATGCTACGAGGCCTTGAGGTCTTAGAGCATTCACCAAATTGGCCAGCAGGCCCAGCAATATAACTAAAGATCACCCCCCAAAAAAAAGCCTCCACTTACCCAGTTGTATTTTTTTTTTGCATCCATCCACTTGCCCAGTTGTACACCATTATTCAAAAATTTGCAAAATGTTGTCGTATTGGGTAACAATACATAGAATTGCAGCTTTTAAAAAATAAAAATGATAAAACGCCCATTATTATCTCGCTCTACTCTGATTAGTAATGCTCACAGTCTCTCACGCTGGATCGACTTAGAAAAACTATGGGTGGTCGTGGGGTATGGGTAAGCATGGGCGTGGGCACTGGGTGTGGGTTACCAAATTAGTGAAGAGAATTCATTGTCATCTTTAGAGTTGGGCGACCAATTTGGATATAAACTATTGGCAAGTAGTATCCCATGGTGTTGTTATTACCATTAATTGAGTAATTAACTGCAAAAGCATGCTCTTGTACAAACTTAGTAATTATACAAGACTGTTTTATAGCACATAAATGTCATTATGAGATTTAGGTAACTCAAAACTTGTGTGTCATATTCGAAAATTATATGATGTTATTGCTTACAAAATAATAGTTGGTTCACGAATATGACTAGAGTACATATCTTTTCATACCACTAGACACTTCTTTAATTTCCAATACATATGATCAAGACTACCTAACATCCCTAAAAATAGCAAGGGTGGCCAATCAGTAAAGAGCGTAGATCATCATTTTTGAGGTTTAGCAACCACTTTGGATATAAACTATTGGCTAGATAGTATCCCATTGTGTACTTATTACTATTGATGGAGTAATTAACTGCAGAAGCAACCTCTTATATGAACTTAGTAAACATAAAAGATTGTTCTAGAACATTAATACCATTATGAGACCAAGTAACCCAAAATTGGTGTTTCATATCCAAAGATCATATGATGTCATTGCTTACAAAATAATAGTTGGTTCATGATTATGACCAAAGTACATATCTTTTCATACCACTAGACATTCCTTTCATTTCCGATGCATATAATCAATACTACCTAATATCCCTAAAAATCTATAGCGTGGGTGGCCAATCGGTGAAGAGCGTTGATCATCATCTTTGAAGTTTGGCAACCACTTTGAATATAAACTATTGGCTTAATAGTATCCCACTGTGTACTTATTACCATTGATTGAGTAATTAATAGTAGAAGCAACCTCTTATATGAACTTAGTAAACATAAAAGACTGTTCTAGAACACTAATGCAATTATGAGACCAGGCAACCAAAACTTTTGTGTCATAATCAAAGATCATATGGTGTCATTTCTTATAAAATAATAGTTGGTTCACAAATATGTCTAGAGTACATATCTTTTCATACGATTGAACACTTCTTTCATTTATGACACTTCTATCATTTTCTATGCATACAATCAATGCTGCCTAATAGTTCTGTGAATTTGTAGTGTGAGTGGCCAAATTGGTGAGGAGCATTGATCATCATCTTCAAAGTTTGGCGACCATTTCAAATATAAACCACTAGCAAGGTAGTATCCCATTATATAGTTATTACCATTAATTGAGTAATTAATAGTAAAAATCATGCTCTTGTATGAACTTAGTAAATATAGAAGATCATTCTGGTATATTAATACCATCATAAGACCCATAGGTAACCCATAACTGGTGAGCCATATCCAACAATCATATGATGTTTTTACTTACAAAATAGTAGTTAGTTTACAAATATGACCAGTTGACATATCTTTTCAAGTCACTAAATAACTCTTTCATTTCCAATGCATACAATCAACGCACTTAACATCCCAAAAAATCAGCTTTAGCCAAACAAAAATAAAAACCCCCCAGTAAACATTTTTTTTAGACCATTCATAATGGTGCTTTCTCCAATCCTCATATATGCATCCATCACACAATTGGAATGCAGCGATCATCTTCGGAAAGGAAGATAAGCCTTCCCATTACAAACACACCTTTTAAAACCTCTTTCCAGACTGAATATAAGTTTTTGATGGAGATTTTACATAGATGCTAATAAGAGTTCATGATGGCAATGCATATTTTCCTTAAATTATGTCAAAAGTGTTTTTTTTTTTTTTTTTTTTTTTTTGAGGACCAAATTATGTCAAAAGTTAATTTGGAAATATAATTTAAGGCCTACTTGAGAAAAAGACTATTGAGGACATGATGGCCATGTTTTATTGCGAGACATGTGGGCATGGGGCTGGAAATATCTTAGTATTAAAAATAAAAAATAAATAAAAAAACCAAAAAAAAGTTTCAACGCTAATGGGTAACGGTTACAAGACAATTTGACCATGTGGCCATTGACATAATTAACCCACTAGACATGGGTTTAATTTGCTCACCTTTGTTCGCACCAATGGCGATTTCCGGACCTACCTTCAGTTCAGGTTTGCATTTGAAAAAGATATTACTGCAGATACAATTATATCAATGATGGGAGTTTAGTGTTGTTTGTTGCCAAAAATATTTATTTTACTCCTTTTGTCTTCATAATAATGTAAGTATTACTTGGTGAACGCGGGATATATCGGTACATGAAGGGATATTGTGGGCTATGCAAACATGAACGGTACAACGTAGCAGACATTTGTCGCAGAAGCCGACCATGGGACATGCATGAAATCTCTAATCGTGCTCATTCGCTACGTACAGAGATTTTTTTTGAGGAAACATTCACTACTGAGATGAGAGAACATCTTAGCATTTGGAAAAATATATGGCAAATTTTGCAGTGGAGGCCAAACTATAATTATATATCTTAACAAGTGAAAATTGTTGTAGCTAATATGGCAATTCATTATTCATAACTGCGCTAGGAAGCATACTAGTACAAGTAGGAGACTTGACTTGCACACAAAGTAGAATTAGGCTTGGGCCTATACTAATGGGCTAATATATCTCTAATACTAACTAATATGAGATTTTACAAAACCACTTAACCATGAGAGTGAGTTTTCCTCTCAAAAAGAGGGAAAAAAAAAAGCTTATATGAACTTAGTAAATATAAAAGATTGTTCTAGCATATTAATGCCATTACAAGACCAAGTAATCCAAAACTTGTGTTTCATATCCAAAGATCATAAAAAATCATTACTTACAAAATAATAGTTGGTTCATGAATATGACCAAAGTATATATTTTTTCATACCACTGGACACTTCTTTCATTTCCGATGCATATAATCAAGACTACCTAACATCCCTAAAAATAGCATGGGTGGTCAATCGGTGAAGAGCGTAGATCGTCATCTTTGAAGTTCGGCAACCACTTTGGATATAAACTATTGGCTAGGTAGTATCCCATTGTGTACTTATTACCATTGATGGAGTAATTAACTGTCGAAGCAACCTCTTATATGAACTTAGTAAACATAAAAGATTGTTCTAAAACATTAATACCATTATGAGACCAAGTAACCCAAAATTGGTATTTTATATCCAAAAATCATATGATGTCATTGCTTAAAAAATAATAGTTGGTTCATGATTATGACCAGAATACATATCTTTTCATACCATTGGACACTTCTTTCATTTCCGATGCATATAATCAATACTACCTAACATCCCTAAAAATCTATAGCGTGAATGGCCAATTGGTGAAGAGCGTTGATCATCATCTTTGAAGTTTGGCAACCACTTTGAATATAAACTATTGGCTTAGAAGTATCCCATTGTGTACTTATTACCATTAGTTGAGTAATTAATAGTAGAAGCAACCTCTTATATGAACTTAGTAAACATAAAAGACTGTTCTAGAACATTAATGCCATTATGAGACCAGGTAACCCAAAACTTTTGTGTCATAATCAAATATCATATGATGTCATTTCTTATAAAATAATAGTTGGTTCACGAATATGATTGGAGTACAAATCTTTTCATACGACTAAACACTTCTTTCATTTTCTATGCATACAATCAATGCTGCCTAATAGCTCTGTAAATTTGTAGTGTGAGTGGCCAAATTGATGAGGAGCATTGATCATCATCTTTGAAGTTTGGCGACCACTTCGAATATAAACCACCGGCAAGGTAGTATCCCATTGTATAGTTATTACCATTAATTGATTAATTAATCGTAGAAAGCATGCTCTTGTACGAACTTAGTAAATATAGAAGATCATTCTAGTATATTAATACCATCATGAGACCTAGGTAACCCATAACTGGCGACACATTGAATTTTCTCATTAAGTAAAGATGATTACTCTAAGTCTTCCTCTTAAAAAAATGGATAGAAGAGTTTCAAATTGAATCATACTTGCTATTGCCTACGAGATAATTTAAAATGAAAAAAAAAATTAAAATCAAACTTGGCTAAAAGGAGAAACCGTTGTGCTTGCTATTGCATATGAGATAGTATTAAGTGTTGTAGGAATAGATGTAACGCCTCACATGTGCCATCCACAAGTTGCACTCATCCTCTTGTAAGAAACGTTACTTCTAATTCCCGTTACACATTGAATTTTCTTGTTGTTTATTATTATCAATTTTTACACAATTTTTATTAATAAAAGTAAAAACAAAACAGAGGATAAGTGATTAAGAATTTGACCAAAATTATCTATATTTTTGGACCGCTTCCTGCTTATCTTGCGGACTTTCTCCTGTCTCTAGCTTATGTTGGCCTTTGGTCTGAGTAGGAGGTGTCTCTAAATTTTCTCAAAAGTAATTGAAAAAAAATCTAAAAGAAAAAAAAGATCTTGCTGTTGAATATAACCCCGACCAGCAATCCTAAAAAAAGAAAAGAAAAAAGAAAACAGCAATTGGGCTGTGGCCACTTCCTTGTGATAGCCATAGCTGTGTGTGACCATCAGCCTGTATCTCGCGTCACATAATGCCAATAACCGATGCGGGCTTTCCGTGTGGGTCCCAGCTCACCCACTGATAATATTGCCTTTTATTTGGAAATCACAAATCCATCAAGTGGGCTGTGACCACGATGTTGATAGTAACACCACGCTGGGTTGCTATACAAACATCTCCGAATTATGAAAAATAATTGAAAACCACGATGCATCTAATAATTAGCTTCACTATTACAATGCAAATCCTAAATTTTGCTATCTGTAATTCTTTGTCCGACACACCCTTCTCAAATAATATCATAATGATTATCAGATTATAAACCCAAAGCAGGCATTTGGCATTGCCCGAAGAAAATGTCTCAACTAAAAAAAAAAAAAAAAAAAAATTTACCATCAAATAAAAGTAAAAGATTTCGAGTTCAAATTTTTTCGACACCAAACATTAATTGATATATTGGTCTAATAATAATAAGTTTTATTTAGTTTAATTTATAAAATTTCTTGTCTTCTAATAATAAACTTGAAAAATTCAATTCTGCTTTTATAAAAAAAATTAATTATTAATATTATTTTAATATAATAATAAAAAATAATTAATATTTTAATATAATAATAAAAAATAATCATTAAAATGAACCCTACAAATTTTAAACTATCTCTAAAAGATTTAAAATCTAAAGATAAAGAGTAATTATTACCGAATCCATTTACATTTACGTTAAAAATCAATCATGTTTTACGACGATGAAAAAGTAACGTGAAATGAAAACACCCTTAAATTCCATCTTATCTATATAATTATATATTAAAAAAGTACTAGGAGGTCCCACTCTGAGCAGCTCACCGTTCAAAGTTCAATCGCTCTCATCCTCATTCATCCTCCATATATATAAGTCCATGATCCACTAAATCCAATCATACAACACAAAAAGAAAGAAAGTTTTCCAAAGACACGAGTCGAGGAAAAAACAGAAAAAGAAAAAATGGATGGCTTCGATCGAATCCCTGACCCGCTCATACTTTTCATCTTCAACTCACTCTCCGACGTCAAGACTCTGATTCGGTGCCGAGCCGTGTCCAAGCGATTCAACTCGCTGGTCCCTCAGACCGAGTCACTCCTCCTGAAAGTGGACTGTGTCATCTCCCCCGAGTCAGACGAGTCCGACACGCCCTTCCTCCACTTTTTCAAGACAATCGTCAAGTCCGTCCACAACCTTGTTTCTCTCTCTGCCAAGACCCACCCGGAGCTCCAAAACCGACCCGCCCGATCCCAGAACTCCCCCGCCCAAATCCTCCGCGGGTTCGAGAGGATCCGAGACCTCGTCATCGAGCTCCCCGCCGGCGATCTCAAGCTCGACCGAAACGCCGTCGTGAAGTGGAGGGCCGAGTTCGGAAAAACCCTGAAAAACTGCGTAATCTTCGCATTCCGCGACATCAAGCCCTCAACCTCGACTCAAATCCCAGCGGAATTCGCCGACTTGGACTTCGCCGGTGGCCTGAAACTGAGAGTGGTGTGGACCATAAGCGCTCTGATAGCGGCCTCGGCTCGACACTACTTGCTGAGAGAGCTGGTGGAGGAGCACGAGGAGATAGAGAAGCTGGTTCTGACAGACAAGGAAGGCGAGGGCACGCTGGTGATGAACAAGGAAGGGCTGGCGGAGCTGAGAGCCGCCGGGGTGGCGCAGGTTAGCGAGCACAAGGAGTGGGCGGCGCACTATAGAGGGTGGGACCAGGAGAGCAATGGGAGTAGGACCATGGTGCCTAGCGTGAGGATGAGGATGAGACACGTGGCGAAGACGGAGCTGAAGAGTGGGGGATGGCTCGATGGGGCGACACTTGTGGTGGTGAGGCCCACAAAAATCATGTGTAAAGATGGGGTCGCGGAGGTCGAGGTTAACGAAGAGGGACAGCGTATTGATGACGTGGAGGAAGATGTGGCTGGAGATGTTAACTTGGCCTTGAAGGCTTTTGAGGATGATGGGGCTTGTGGTGAGGCTGTTCAAGCTTTGGTTAAGACTCGTAGCTATCACTTGGAAATGAACTCGTTTTAACTAGCTTGCGTCGCATTGCACTGCCACCCCATGTGACTGGTTGCATAGGTTTACTTACTTGCTAATGCTTTCTTTTAAGTCTCTTTTTTCTTTTCTTCTATGTTTAATGCTTTTCTTTTTTGTTGTTGGAATGTAAATGGCTCTTTTCTTCTAGTGTTATTATTATTTTTCTAAGTTTTGACCAATATGATCCAAGGCAGTAGCGATCTTCAAATTCTTTTAATTGGACCAAGAAGGAATGGCTTATTTGATGTTCTCCACCATATTTTTCTTACTTTTTAATCAGGTCATATTGTTTGAATTGCTTTTCTCTGGACTCGGTTGGTTAACGCTGAGAGAAAGAGCGAGAGACTGCAAATAGAGAACAAGTGTTAGGAGTCAACAATCTTCTAGATTGTGTAGAAATATTCACCAGGTTGGATTTTTTGAAGCTAATTGCGAGCAATTGCTGAAAAATCTCGCAATGGATTTAAGAATAAGTGTTGAGGGTCAAAATCTTCTAGATTGTATAGAAAACCCACTGGGCTTGCTTTTCCTTTACAAATATCTTTAAATATTTGTTAATGAATTATTTTAAGAAAATTTTGACATAATTTTTATAAAAAATATTAAAAATTGTAAAAAAAAAATCAATTATTTTTTTTTTAAAATTTTACCATAAAAAATTTATAAATTTTTTTCTTTCTTGTTAACTTTTTTTCCTTACAAAATTGAGAAAAGTTAACTGTTACCAATTGGTTTAGAAATATTTTATGAAAAAGAAAAATACAACTAACTTTTAAAGTTTTTTATATTTCTCACTAAAGTGGTATTAAAACTTTTTAAAAATTGTCTATTAACAAATACCGACACTCATTAATGCCAATAATTCCTTGTGTAAACGCTTCTTCTCCCTACTTTTGTGCAAATCTAGTCCTTACATTGCAGTAGTGCTGTAGGGGCTAGAGACTGGAGAGAGAATTTGGTATATGCGGTTTCTAAGAATCCATGTCCAAGCCAAAGCAAAAGCAAAAGCAAAAGCAATCCTTTGGGCGGTTAGTTTGGCTAGACAATTGAATGTAGATCAGATGGTGATTGAAGAGGATTCCAAGGCCTGCATTGAAGCTTTGAGTAAGTCAAAGCCTGTCTCACAGTGGCGGCTTGTCAGTTTTGCAGAGGATGCCCTTCGGACCTTTCGGAGCAATCTAGCTGGAATTTCAATGCCTAGAGCTGGAAATTTGACTGCCATAACTTAGCAAGATGGACCTTAGCACATGGTCCTTCTTTTGTAAATGCTGTTCAGGACGAGGCTGGACACTCTTAGTTTAGGAGCCTCGCCTTTTTTTGTGCCCTTCTATCCTTTGTTTCCTCATTTTTTTCTGTTTTCCTCTCCCCTGTTGGGGCTGTTGGTGTCTAATAAAATATACATGTATGTATTTTAAAGGTAATTATTAAGTATTCTTAGAATACCTAATAATTTTCTGTATTGTAATCTCTTTGGTAAGTTTTTTTTTTTTTTTTACGTTTTTCTCTAATTTTCTAATTAATCAAAAACAAAACAAAGAAAATCAAAATCTCAATTTCTCACATTTTATGATTTTATCAACACCCAAATGCCCATACAAAGAATCTACTACAGTAACATCAAGCAAACACAATAATGATTTTATTTATTTATTAAAAAAAATTTTAAGACTAGTCTCGAGCCATGTGTGATGATGATTTCCAGAAGGCACAACAAAATCAAGCAAACCTAAGATGAGTCTATTTCTCAATTATCTTGCAAGGCATCCTTTATTTGGTTTCAAGTGCGGAATAAGAGCCTGCTAGATCCCTACAAGATCCTACTGATGATCAAATCTTTTAACTATGACAATTTTTCTCTGAATTGGGTGGGAGGAACCTACTTTAACCCATCATTACATGAAAATTTATAAGACCATCAACATGTATTAAATCACATAATTCATTAAATCATTTAAATAAGAAAAAAGTTTAGCTCTGAACTAATTTGGAGTCATCTTTCTCCAACTCACCATGTGGCAATTGAAAAGACCATTCATGTGCATTTTTAGACACATGACCTTTTTAATGAGTCATGTGACTTAATTAAATAATATACAGATAGTTTTATAAAATCGCCACGTAGGGGATTGGGGCTCCAAATTGGTGTGGAGCTAAACAGGTATTAATATACTTATGATGTCCTTTTTAGCTTATACATGCTAGCCTGCCAAGTTGCCAAGTTGGTAAGAAATATACTTATGCATACTAACCTGCCAAGCTGATAAGAAATACTATTTGTTACCTAAGTAGCAATAATGATTTGACAGTATGCATCAACCGAAGGAAACTACGTTGTGGGGATTCTGTTCAGGTCCCTACCCTCAAGGATGTTGTGGGGCTTCTGTTCAGGTCCCTACCCTCAAGGATGTTGTGGGGCTTCTGTTCAGGTCCCTACTCTGAAGGATGTGAATATAGCACGGCAAGTTCTGGTACTTTTCCTTTTCTTTTATTTTTTTTCCTGTGGGGTGGGGGCTAGGGTTAGTCCTCTGTTCCTGCAATGTTACAGACCACAACTTTAGATATTTTATCGTAGTCGCGAACTCAGAGTGAGATTGAAAAGCTAAGCAGCATAACAGCAGAAGTTTTGACAACCTGGTGCGCTTCCTAATTCTATTCATTTAACTATAGAGGCAAACAAGTTAGTTATAGCCTATACATGCCCGTTCTTTTCCAACCTGGAGAGAGAGAGAGCCAACAGGGGATAAAGCCAGGAAAAGATTAAGTTAGAGGGTTATCATAGCCACAATTGAAGACTTCTCCAAATGTAAGAATAGACCAATATACCAACATAAATTGAAGAATTCTCCAATTTCCAGTTGCAAACTACTAGGTGATCATTGCCAAAATTTAAGAATTCCTTAACTGTAAGAATGGAACACATGCAAAACATCAATAATGTGCTACTTCAAGGGCAATACTGCAAGCTGCGTCAGCGACTTAAAAGCTTTAACTTAATTGATACCTCCTTTTCCCATAAGAAATAAGGCAGTGAGTGAGATTTTGACCACATGACCCATAAAAACTCATCCTGCAAATGATGATGGGGCTTTCACATTCAACCAAATCATCAAACAAGCAACAAAGAAAAAAAAATGGAGTGAAGAGCTCTGGACACCCTCAATAGCAAAAAGATAATTAAAAAAAAAAATCAGAGAAGCAAATATATTGCCATGAATCTATGTGCAATGTGAAACAGTGAAAGTTTTGGAGTGGGGAAGAGCACACTGGAATCCACACAGAATATTGGAAGAGTTACGAATTGAAGGAAACAAAGTGATGAGTCGTTAACTAACTTGCCTCTGAAAATATTTCTCCACTTTTAATGCATTTACCTACTACCTTAATATTCCAAATGCACAATCTGAAATGCATGAGTTTTCAACTGAAGAAGATGACAAATTATCATGAATCAAGATGAGATAATGATGACGAGCTGCTTTGGACATGTGATAAATACATACTTGGACTAATTCCATGAGCTGAATGCAGCCATCCATCATATTCTAACTGTGAAGCCTACGAATGTCAACCAGAAGATACCATACCAAAGGCAGCAAATATTTGTCAGATTAAATCAGGAAACAAATAGCAAATGTAGTTATAATAGTTAGAAGTTGGAACAAGTACTGTTTCTGATATTGAACTCAATATCAAATAAAACTGAGCTTGTGCTCATGGGGATGGCCTATATAAGATGTTTCTTTCTGGATGCATTATCACTTCTATTTACCCCTTTAGCAGTGCAGTCACTGACTCTAATTTCTTGCACATGATCTAAGGTCCATACGAACTCAAGGTTGTAACAGTGAATACCAGATAACTCACTTAACAAGTCTTCAAGCTTATAGAGAATAGCAAACTCATGCTGAAGACGGATCTCCTTTGTAATAGAAATCCAAGTACATCAGGAACAAGAGCTTATAGAGAATAGTAAACTTAAGTAACAGCTTCAAAAGAAGCATCCTACTTTACATCATCATGGTTCTTATCAACATTATTATTTTGTATATCAAGCAACAACATAGATCCCATCTAAATTCATGTAGTTGCCACATAATACCCTTTTTTTTTCAGTAGCTAAACACAACCCACCCAACCATAGGGAATTGTACCCTAAATTTATCCTCCACCCCTTGTATATTATGGGTTGGATTTGTCATTTGGTCCCAAAAAAACCCGGCAAAATAGCCACATCAAATATCAATTAAATCAATACTTCACAAAAGAGCCCAAATAACAATTGAAATTTCAGGACATGTGACTTTCCTTGCTTCTTGGTTGTTTTCTTACTGTAGAGCCAACCTCATTCAACATCAATCATCAACATCTTATTCATACATCAAACCAGCAGATCATAGTTAAATTTTTTTTTTTCCGTCTCAACATGTATACATGCTCTTCTATTCAATACTAACTTTTTTTTTTTAATAAGTCAATAGTAACTTTTTTTTTTTAATGGTAAGTTATACATGCACCTAATGGGTTTTGAACCTACATCCTCACTCTCTATCTTATTCTTATAAGGGGAGGAAGTGTCATCTGAGTTATAAGCCATTGTCAAAAGAAGAAATTAAAACAGTAAGCTTAAACAATATTTTTCTGCGTCCAGGAAAAAGGAAACAGTGCAACAATTCTATAATCAATGAAACCGCTTGTATTCTGACAGGTATGACATTGTACAAAACTACAAACACAGAAAATTATGCATGCTTTATAATAATTTATTTCATTGGAGAATTTTTTTTTTAATATATAAATCATAAAGACAACTGCAAAAATCTAAAAACTAAAGCCACCAACTATATAGGTACCCTTCTTTAAAGTGCCAAACATATAGCGGATGAAAATGACTATGTTGGATACTTGATGCCCAAAATACACCGTACCTATAATTTTGAGTGGCAAACATGCTTCCTTTACACAGTTATTATTTATAGCATTCTTTGAACATATGACTTATATTGAAGAAGTTTTAGAAAATTAAACACGCATTTATAAATTATAATTCAATTGACAAAAACAGTAATGTGAAAGTTATCTCATTTTTTTTCCAGATCAATATAAAAATACTTTAAAAACAGAGGTGAGAAATGGTTACAAGAAGATTTACCCTAAATGACAATTGAAATTTCCATTTTGATTATGGCTCTTCCAAAACTGAACTCTTAAGGCATTCCACTTACAAGCATTAATTGATGAATCTTCAATGGCTGAGATATTATCACAAACTGATCTGTACGACAGCGTCCTTCAAATGCTCAAGAATTTCCAACAAATTGAAAATATCTAACTTTCTAAGAAGCTCAACTAGCCACATTTAGCTCCACAATTTCTTTTGAATAAGGAAGTACAAATTTTTCTAAGAACTTCTTATCAGTTATTTTGCAGACTGTAGTCAAACTAGGTTTCTTCTTAAGTGCATTTTCCTTTTCTAGAATCTCCAAAACTCGTAGGCGGGGTTTTAACCTGTGCTCAATGCTGCAAATAAGCAATTCTGGATGGCGAACTATATAAGAGATGTCTATGTTCCAAGCACTAAGCAGCAGCTCAGTTGCCTCCTTGATTTTTCTCTCAGATATAGAAAAAACCTGAGGCACCCTCCTAAACACATTCAGAATATCATTTTCTGAAAACCCCAGACTTCGAAAAAGATTCAACTTCAGCTCCCAATTCTCATGTGTCATCGAACTCACTGTCCGAAGAGCAGCAAGAAACATCTTAGACTTCCTATCAAAACCCATTTCTTCAACCGTTTTAACAAAATCCTGAATGCTCTCCGGCTTATGCAAAAAAAACCTTGGAAAATTAAACATATATTTAACTATCTGAGGCGAACTAACTCCACAACCCTTCATAAATTCTATATTGGGCTTCATAGTTTTCTCCAAATCATGCTTCAAAAACCACCCAGAAACCTTCAAGGCCCTAATGATCTCAGCATTTGAACCCAGAATAGTCTTCAACATCAAAATTGAGGGTCCTAGCCGATTATCTGCACTCCGTTTGAGAATCCACGGGTCAGAAGATACAATCTCCGCAATGTCATCGGGCGAGAAGCCCAAGTTTTGGAAAATCTGGATTTTGGGTTTAATGTTACTGGCAAGATTGGCAGTAAGAACTTCAGGGACTCTCTTAACCACTTCCTCGATGTGGGTTTTGGAGAAACCGCTCTCCTTGAGGAAAGAAAGCATGGAATCCACTTCTATAGGTTTTTTCAGACAAGTTATCACCGATGAGGCTTTAAGTGCTACTTCATGGGAAAACTGGTGCTTATTGATCAGGTAATCCAAAACTGTTACAGTGGGCTTTAATTCTTTGGGTTTGGAGGAGAAAAATAAGAGAGAGATTGAGTAGGGGATTGGGATTTTGTGGAGATGTGAAGGGTTTTGTAGAGAGAGTGAGATGATGGTTTTGCAAAATCCTAGTCTCATTTCTACTCCTGCAAAATTTACTTCTAAGTTCTAAGCTACAATCAGAATTCTCCTATCAAAAACATATACAGCAAAGAGAGTATAAAGCATAAAACTTGCACATGTTATTGTGAAACATAAATAACTTAAGCTTGCCTTACAATTACAGTGGTGCCATTGCCAACCAGAACTTCTTGCTGAGAATTAGGGTTTTCGAATTTGGAGTCACCACTATTTATAGATAGTTGGAGCCTACAATGTTACTTGTTCAACATTAGCATTTAGCCCCAGTAATATTTTGTCACGGAGATTAGGCCCAAAATCTTTTTTTTTTTTTTTTTTGAGAATCACTTAGGCCCAGACTCAAACCATCAAAATTATAACGGAATTGAGAATTGTCCGTCTTCCTCCTTTCATTTTTTTTTTTTTTTTAAATTGCAAATTGTTTTGTTCATGACACTGTTATCGAAGTTTACAGTAAAAATTTAATGGATAATGTGGGAGGGAGGGACCCAAACACAACGTAAAGCCCATGAGCCAGTCCAAGAATGAACAAAGGCCCATTCATGCACCAATTCAGATTTGACACATGGACTAAGTCCGAGGAGCGAAGATAAAAGGACCACACTGATTCGAACTAAACATATGAACAAAGGTCCAAGGAGGGGAAATTGACGAACCCATCATTTGAGGAGCAAGTGCACCTTGGGAATGCCTCAGTGGGCTTCCTGCACCAAAAAATAGAGCACCATGGAAGACATCAGAGACATGCAAACAAAGAAGAGATGAAATATCTGGGAAGGTAGCCATTGCCTCCACATTGAATGCATTGTACTGACTGAGCTGGCCGCATTTATGAGGAAAAGATACCTGAACAGTAGTTTCACAACTCACAACACTCTCTACCACCTCCAGAAGGGTCTTGATGGGACACGTATCTCAATTGTTCCCCTAAGACATACAGGTGAAGGGTTGAAATGCATTAGGAGTGACTATATAAAGGAAAGGAACCCCTCTAGGAAAGGGGTTAGCATAGAGAAACTTGAAAAGAGAGAATTAAGTATAAAGTTGTAAAGAGATTGGTACTAACAGTATATGAACAATCCATCCTCAAACAAGCCCGAGGAAGAGTTTATACTGCTTCGTTAATTTCACGCTTGGATCCTACTTAGCATTATAATTGACTTAGAAAACCCACTCTCTTATAAATTAATTGTGTTGGGCAAAGAGTACTAAGTACCACTATTCTAAGTGGACTTGGGCCATTTTTTGAGCTCTTACAGATAAATTTTTAAGAACATAAATGGAGTGAATGAGATTAAAAATAATAATATAAAAATAGGTTTGGTTATGACTATAAAAGAGAAAAGAAAGAGAGAAAAACATTTTACTATAATACCAATAATGTTTTATGGAAGCAATTATAATTAGGCTGTGATCTATCAAAGTTGATGAGATTACAAATTTGCAATCTCTTTAATGTATAATAATTATATCATTTATAAATTTAAAATATGGTATGGTTAATAGGTATCCTTAGGACATTTATTAATGGACTATTTTAGAAAAAAATTGAATATAATTTTTATTGAAAATATAAAAATTTGTAAAAATTAGTTAATTTTTTCTTTTTCTATAAAAATTTTTTAAAAATATTTCCTAAGCCAGTAACCTTAAAGCATTCTTTAACTTTTTTCTTAAAATATTAAGAAAAGTCTATTAAGTACGGGGGGGGGGGGGGGATTTTCAGATTTTGCTTGAATTATTCAAGTAAAGTGACATGTATCATTATTCAAGGACTTATATTTGCATTTATAATAAAAAGATAATTTATTTTTCAGTGAAATATAAGAATTGAATCTACCATATACAACTAGTTTTCAAATGTACAAGAAATGCTTCATCTAATTTTTTATGAGAAAAAGATGCTTCATCTATTGAATAGTCTAACTAAAAGAAAACTTCACCATTAAAATAAAATAAAATAAAATAAAATAAAAAAACAAACAAACAACGTGTGGCCTGGTCAAGATCAACATCAATTGGATAATACCTTATCATTGTTTCTTCATAATTATAACTAAGAATAAAAACATACCTTAATTAATGAGGAAACTTGATTATTTTTACGATGGCTATTGTATTTTATGAGTTTGAGATTTATATTTTTTAATAAATTCATATTTAAAATAAGTACTTGTAAGGACCAAAATTGGGGAGCAGCCCAAAAATTAATGGACTTTAGCCCAGAAAGCCCAAAGCAATAAATTTGTAGAGAATGGGTTGGAAAAACTGGGTCGTAATAATTCAAATCACAAACATAACAGGTTTAATTCTCAAAGTCAAAGACCAAGGATTGAAACTTTATGAAGATCGTCCTTGGCTTAGGTCCGAGGAGATCTGTCCTTATGTATTCTTCACAAATATGATTACAGGTATTGTTCTAGATTTTTACAGTGTTTCTTTCTTTAATTTTCGATCTCCTGTCCATGGTCGGTCTTTTCCCTTATATAGTCCCCATTTAATGATCCTGGCCTTCCACCTGTTGATTACCTAGCCCATACTTAAGTATATGTCTCATCAGACACCTCCCTCTGCCCCTTTTGTGCGTTGGGGGAGCCAATGTAGTCCTATTCAAGGGTCTTCTCCACATTAATGCAGCTAGAAAGTTACCTGCAAAGTCTTTAATGCGGTGGCTGCAGCTTTTCCCTTAAATATTTTAGGACTTCCCTCCATACTTTGTATTGGCAATGTTTATCTATATCCCGTAGAAATTCGCGGAACATCATCTCGGATGGCAAACCGCTTCTTCGGACCTTAGCTTTGCTAATTTGAGGTGAGCTTTGTCCTCGGCGTACCTTATTATGCCCTCATGACCCCGACCGACTTGGTTGTTCACTAATGTAGGTCCCCTTGATGGTGTTTTTTTTCTCCTTGGAAGGTCCTAGTCCTCGGCTTAGGTTTCAGGCCCAGTATAGAGGTGGATAATGAGCTACTGGGCCTAATACCCCTACAGTACTCTCAACTTAAATTTGTTTTTTTCCATTTTTTAAGTATGTGCACCGAAATAGACCGAAGTGGATTGAAATGAATCAAAAGGGACCAAAATGAACAAAAATAGACCGAATGGACCACAGTGGACCGAAACAAACTGAACAAGCTCGAATAGACTGAAGTGGATCGAATAGACCGAGATGAACTAAAATAGACTGAACTAGCCTGAATAGACTGTAGTGGAATGAATAAACCGAAGTGGACCAAAATAGACGAAATGGACCAAAGTGAACCATAACGGACCTAACATCCTAAATAGACTAAAGTAGACAGAAATGGTCCAAAATAGACCGAACAAGCTGAATAGACTGAAATGGACCGTAAAACCCAAATAGACTGAAGTGGACCAAAATGGACTAAAATAGACCGAACAAGTTGAATAGACTGAAATAGACCTAAATAGACCGAACAAGCCCAAATAGACTGAAGTGGTCCGAAATAGACCAAAATAAACTGAAAAAGTTGAACAGACTAAAGTGGACCGAAATGGACCGAACATACCCAAATAGACTAAAATGGACCAAATAAACCGAAGTGGACCAAAATAGACAATGGAACAAAGCATGGTTAAGAATTCCATTTTGTTTCTCCCGAAACAACCAAAATTTCCATTCTAATTAGTTAATTGATACAAATCACCCATCTATTTCATCTCGTTCTAAATTTTGATCCATTCCACTAAATTCCATCCGGTACGATGATTTCGGTTGAAATGTAAACGAATCATTATTTTTTTTCCTAAACCCTTTTTATATATTACTTCACTCACATGTGACAATTTATAACTATTTTCCTTTAACAATGCATTTTTCTTGTTTACTTTCCATTTTGTCCAAGCAGCAGCAGTAGAATCCACAAACGGGCTAGCACAAGCTTCACAAAGACAACTCTGCTATGGATAACCCTCTCAGAGATGATCAGGATTCAAGAGATGGCTAAGCTAAAGGTCTTCACATGGTCGGTTGGACTTGTATTTGGCTATTTTTTTGGGGCTCCACCTACTTGAAAGTGGAGCTGGGTGCTGCTATAGACCTATAGTAGTTCAGCCTTATCATTAATTAATCCAAAAAAACCATTACTTATTGCTGAGTTCAGTTGTTAATGAATGCAAATCATTGCTGAGGAGCTGTGAGCAAGCTGAAGTTCCCAGGTCCGTGACAAGTGAGTCAGTGACAAACACTCCTGTTGAAGTTGAAATCCAAGCTCTGTTGAGCTCTCATCTTTCTGATGTGTACTATATTTAGAACTGATTGGCATTTGGGAAAAAAACATGTAATTAATACTAGTTGAAAACAAGATATTGTAATTCGTCAAAAGTTTGAACGAGTTATTATGGCTACTAATTGCATTGCACAGTGTTTGCAATAATGAATTTTCAACTTTTATGGTTCCAAACTTCCAATTTGAATTTGGTTCAAAGCAAAGCATAATAATAATGAGAACAATTATAGCACATCAATTGTGGGCTCACCAACCGGTGGCTATAGTTTATTGATTCTGTGTTCCCAACTAAATTTCCTTCTTCAGTTCTTCCTATACTCTCCTAATCCTTGAACTCTGACGATTGATTTGGTAACATCTTTCAAATTGATTTAAACAAGTCACCAGCCAAAATGACTATTTAATCATACAGATGAAACACACAACATATAAATTCCCCAGAACATGCACGCGCACGCGCAAACATATATATGACAGGGTTTTCTATCATGAATTAATGAGTATATGGCATTTCTTAAGTTCATTAATACAATTTCACCTCCAGAATCCAGATTATATATAATTTCACCTTGTGGTGTGGTTTCAGCCGAGTAGTTGCTACTTGCTTTAGGCCAAGTGAAGTAACTTTTTTTTTTTAATTTATATATTTTTTTTAAGATAGAATTTCTATTCTAGCATAATCTAAGTGTATAGGTGTGTGAAACTCTCTCCTGAAGACTTGAACCTCAACCCTTGCCCCTCACACCCTACAAGCACTTATACTTGTGGAATAACCATCACACAAAGGATGTACGGTGGTAGTAAAGTAACTTACTATTGAAAGAATACATACCCTATAAGTTATTATCATCATTTTATTAAATAAGACACTTAATAATATAATAATCATAGGAAGCCGTACTATATTAAAGATACAAAATGATTGAGTTTATCTACTAGCATCTAGGATAGGAAATCATCTGTCAACGTGCAATGTTTTGCATTATGAAGGGCCATCCTTGTTATCAATCTTTCCGTCATTGGCATCTTTGATCAATTTAGTTCGAAAGGTCTGCGAGGAATAAAGATTAGTGCATATTTAGATTGAGAAGAATCGAACCTTGCACTCAAAGGATTCCATCTTATTATCCTACATTCCTACTAGATATTACAATGATTCTATGATGAAGTTGGCTGTTTTTTATTGCGACAACAATGCTTAAAATATTCTCAAGAGAACCTCCTATAATTTTTAATTGAATCCACAAACACATATACTAAAATTAATGTGTGAATAGTGTTTCTTGTGATGTCATCATGATGTGTGCATCCCAATTTTAGAGAGAGTGCGGTTTTGTTGTGTGTGAGTAGGCCCTCATGCATGGCTGCTCCTTGAAGCAACAAATTAATAAAAGTTTTTTGTCATACTTTTATTAGGTATTTCATTTTATATTCTATCAATCAATTATAATCTACCACATATATATTTTTTCCTTCTAAAATAATCAAAGTTTTATTTTATTTTTTTTAATTCGATGATTATAATGGGGTGGAGGAATTTGAACTCCAAATACAATGGAAATATTAAAATATGCTAATTAGTAAAATTACAAGTCTCTTGACAACCAAAGTTTAAGATCTATCAATCTATATATATTTGCAATTGGTAGGGTATAACTAATATCGATCAATTATTTGTTTATTTATTTATTTATTGAAAGTGAATAAAAGTAAATTTATACTTTTAAAAAGATGCACTTAAAAAAATAAACTAAACAAAAATCTTTAATGCATTTTTTGCATCTTGAAATATTTCATTCTGTTGACAACTGCTTCAATTAACATCAGTACATTTTTTTTTTTTTTTTGGTTGTTGAGGATCAGTACATCAGTGTTAATATATACATCTTGAATTCCAAATATTAGATGCCCCTCACCTTTGCCCACTAATTCTAGGTGAACTCCCTACTTTTTTTCAACCCTAGTCATTTCTTCAACTTTAATTGTTCTAGGCTTTGCTAATTTTGATACCTTTTACTTTTTGAGTGGAAGTCAACATTTACCCAACCTAGTAAGCCTTTTTGTTCCAATTACCCGCTAATCGCTAGAGAAGATAGACAAACTTGCTTTTGACAAATTGGTCCTAGGAATAGGGGGTGCTGCCCCTCGTGATAGAAAGGAATCCTTTTGTCTTTAACACACCATCTAATTCTATTCACGTCCCATAGTAGATGATGAAACACTTTAAAAACTCAACTTCCCCATTCCATCATTCATCCATGGCATCTTCTCCCAACCCTACATGTCTCAATGATAAGAAGGGTTGGACACACACACCACTACATTACACTAATTTACAATATATTATATTGTAATAACCTAAGCTTTACTCATGTCAGCTGACTAATCAAGCTCTAACAAATTACTTTTTGGCAATTGTATGTTAAAGGAAGGTTGGTGCAACTTAACACCAAACCAGTTGGTTTGACGGTACTTTCACCTCTTCTCAACAACGAGGTGGTATTTTATGCGTTAGTTACATTACTTATATACATCATCTTTCTTATCGTAAGTCCCACAGGTGAGTGGAATTCCCACAATATGATAAAAATGTTGTATATAGCTAACACATAAGATACTTTTTTTTCTTTCAAACAAAATAGAATATTATTGAGTTCAAACTAGTAGAGGCATGATCACGCATGACCTTTTTGTAGGAGAAAAAAAGGGGAAGATTGGTGTAACTTTAATTAGACACTGGCTAATGAAAAAAAAAAAAAAAAAAGAAGCCTATTATCCTTTATGCCTTGGATAGTGATGCAATTAGCAGAATTATTATTATTTTGCTGAATAATATTTATTATCAAAATGGAAAATAAATAAAACAAGCATAATTGAAGGCATGGGAAAAATTCCATCTCTCTCATGATTCCCATGGCAAAAATTAAGGATGGAGGAGATGGAGATGTTTCCCTCAAAACAACATAAAAGAGCTTATTAACCAATATTATGGACAACAAAATTAGTTAAGGATGAATAAAAGGCCAATCAACCAAGGATTTTAGAATCAATTTTCCCCTATCAATAATATTTTCAATAGCATGATGAGGAGAAGCATTACATATGATCATGAGAGTTGGTACAAATAGGTAGCTCAAAACAAGGAAATTGACAAAGAGGGAGTTTGGGGGGTTTTCTCCTTGTTAACAATTCATATATGAATGCACAAGACTTGTAATTGTAATTAAAGGAAAACCCCTGGTTTAGTTAGATTTAGTTAGCTCAGGACAAAAGCTAATGTAGGTCCAACCGGATGGTTAGAATAGAACTGCAGACTAGAAGGAAGGAAGTGGGCATTAGGGCAAAGGGCTCCTTTCTAATCAATAAAATATAACATCAAGGCTAGGTAATTAAGAGGCTGTTTGGATAGTGATGCAATTAGCAGAATTATTATTATTTTGCTGAATAATATTTATTATCAAAATGGAAAATAAATAAAACAAGCATAATTGAAGGCATGGGAAAAATTCCATCTCTCTCATGATTCCCATGGCAAAAATTAAGGATGGAGGAGATGGAGATGTTTCCCTCAAAACAACATAAAAGAGCTTATTAACTAATATTATGGACAACAAAATTAGTTAAGGATGAATAAAAGTCCAATCAACCAAGGATTTTAGAATCAATTTTCCCCTATCAGTAATATTTTCAATAGCATGATGAGGAGAAGCATTACGTATGATCATGAGAGTTGGTACAAACAGGTAGCTCAAAACAAGGAAATTGACAAAAAGGGAGTTTGGGGGGTTTTCTCCTTGTTAACAATTCATATATGAATGCACAAGACTTGTAATTGTAATTAAAGGAAAACCCCTTGTTTAGTTAGATTTAGTTAGCTCAGGACAAAAGCTAATGTAGGTCCAACCGGATGGTTAGAATAGAATTGCAGACTAGAAGGAAGGAAGTGGGCATTAGGGCAAAGGGCTCCTTTCTAATCAATAAAATATAACATCAAGGCTAGCTAATTAAGAGACTGTTTGGATTTGTTGTTTCCATAACTCATAACTCAAAAATGGTGAGACCCATGGTTGAGAAGTTCATTTGGATTTTGTTTCCATCACTCAATTTTATGATTTTTGAGTGATGAGTTATGGAAACTGAAAACTCATTTTAGGTGTTTTCAGTTTCCATAACTCTGTTTTCAATGACATTTTTGTAATTAAACTCACAACTCTCTCACTGTTCAACTACAATATTTGACTTTTTTTTTTTTTTTTGAAACAAAGCCTAGCCGAATATCTTGACTTTTCATTTTTTTTGAAACAAAAAGTAACGGCAAAACTAAGTGATGAGTGACAAACGGGTGGGTTTGGGGAAATTGAGATATTTTAAGTAATGATTTATGAGTGAGAAAAATTGAGTGAGAAGTGATGAGTGATGACAAAAAAAAAAAAAATCCAAACAGCCCCTAAGATTCATTTGATAACTTCAGCCAAGAAAGAGAGCCCAACTGGTGGATTTAATTTGGACATTAATGAAGGGAGGTGCAGCTAGGAGGGAGATGTTGTCACATCTATAAAAGCTAGGGTACATGTTGCATATAGTCTCAATTTATATTTTTTTGGTGTTTTCAATATAGACATGTAAAGTTTAAATCCTCCTCGCCTAACTATTAAATTATTAAAACAAAATTGACTTTAAAACTCGGGTGTTTTTTTAGGTAACAAGTTTGATTTTTAATATTGCAAAAGGAGATATGTACAGGATATCAAAATATGTCATTCTGATCGAAAGTTTGGCAATGCCAATGACCTGTTTGGATCTCTTTTAAACAGAATAGTAAATTTTTTTGGCTAAGTGGACAAATAAAATGGTTTGGCAAAAAAAAAGAGAATTTTGATATTATATTTTTCAGCATTTGAAAGCACCGTAGAAGCGTTTTATGTAATTTTCTTTCTATAATAACAATGGTTGACAAAAGTGACATATATATAATTTTTAAGAAAACTTTATCTTATCATAGAGTTGCTGCATCTATTGTTTCACTACATAGATGGCGGAATAATTAGAAGAAGATTTTTTTCTCAAAAAAAGTAAAAGAAGATTTAGTACTGCCTATAAAAGCGTCCAATCGAATTTTAGTATAGTGGCTCCAGCTTGACATAATTGATTTAATATGTTTTAAACAAATTTATCAGTACTCTTTATTAATATTTACTGCTTAAGTGGCAAAGATCAGCACGTCTTTCCATCATTCCAAGTTTCAGATGACATAAATTTTAAATTAATTCCCCCTATCTTAAAGTTTTAACAAAAGAAAGCAATTTTTAAAGCATCAAACTCTTCTTCCCATCCATGTAGCATGCACTTTGATCTCCGATTGCAGGTTTCTCTCCAGCTTTTTGAGAAAACGCATATTCACTACACTTACCATGAAGGAAACCAATGCGTGGACCTTTTGGCTAAGGAAGGAATTTCTATTAGTGATAACCTTATTGTGTATTCAAATCCTCCTTTTATTTAGTGCCAGTTATATGTTGATACTTGAGGTGTTTCCTACCCTAAACTTAGTAATATTTACTATATATTTAGATTCAGATTATTCTCTTGTGTTTTTTTTTTACCAGCGCTCATGAACAGTGCATTTAGGCAAATGAATAGTAACCCGTGCATGAACGGTAATTTTTTAATTATTTTCAATTTTCAGCAAAATAAACGATATCCAAACGTACCCTTAATTTGTTTTAATTAAATTTTCTTTTTACCAAAAATAAAAAAACATTAAACAAGGAAAAATCAGCAACAAAAATAACTAAAAATTAAACAAGTATAAGAAGAAAATTGGTTCCTAAGTCCCCCCCAAAACCATATCTGATATCTTTCTTTCTCACTCACTCATCATGATAACCATGGGTTTATATAATTCATAGAGAGATGGAGTAAAACTTTTTCATGGAAGGTCCCAAACAAAAAGGCAAAGTATAATTCTAACGCAACGTGTAGTGGTTAGTGGGGGCCATATCCTTCCTTGCTCTCAAGTGCATAACGCCCTTCATTATTGCATCCTCACTTTGGTTTTAGACTTTAAGTTCTGTTTTCCCACCTTAGGACTTTCGTGTGCCTTTTTTTTCCCCCTTTTATATTAGAAAATAAACCATACATATATGATATATTGTATCTAACTTCTACTCTTTTTAATTCCAACCATACATATAATATATTATGCTTTCACTATGCCAATCTTATAATTAAACAGAGTTAAGGGTAACCTATTATACGCCAATGGCCTATGTGGTCTAAATCTAATGGCATTCTATCTCTTTATGTGAGGTTAGATCTAGGGATCAAGAGTAATGTTAGGTGATATAAAAATTTTCCACAACATATCAAAATTATAAATTTTGATTGAATAACATCATTTTCTCATAAATCTACAACAATACTACTTTTATTATTTGCTAATCACAAAAAAAAAAAAAAAAAGTGTCCCTAAACTTATTGCTGTGCCTATTCTAATATTGGGACCAAAAAAGATGAATGATTCTTCTATACTAACATGGGGGGCAGATGGATCATAAAAGTCTTAATTCATCAATAAGCCCCTTTCTCAACCACATCCCAATCTTTTTAATTTTTAATTTTTTTTTTTTAAATTTTCTATTGATTCCATAAGAGAGGCGGTTTGGTAGTTGCAGATACATTTGTGGGCACAAGCAATAGGGCATTTTTTGAGTAAAACTGGCATGGGCTCACAAGTTGTGGGTATGATTGGATCATGAAACAAGGCTCGTGGGCTAAAACTTTCCCATACACCTTTCTTTATATCTTTTTATTAATATGTTTAGCCAAGCATTAAAAAAAGAAGTTAAAGGCTATCAAAGAAGCTGTCTTGTGACCCCATTCTAAAGCAGAGCAAAAAGGAGTACTGCTGCACAAAATAAACAAACCATACAGATGGTAAAGATTAAAGAGAGACACAAAATAAAGGCAAAGGCAAAAGAAAGCTGTCAGTCCCTCCCTCCCTCCTTCCCTCCCTTACTCTCTTCTCTCTTTTAAAAACCATCCAAAAACTTAGCTCAAAACCCAAAACCAGCAAATTTAACAAAGGAAAGGAAAGCTATGAAGGGAAGAGAAGCCAAAGCAGCTCCTTCTGCAGATTTGCTAGTATGTTTTCCTTCTCGAGCCCATTTAACTCTTATGCCTAAGCCCATATGCAGCCCAGCAAGGCCTTCAGAGCAGAACAAGCGCCACCACAATCACAATCAAAATCACAACCAACACCACCACCGTCACCACAGCCTTAAGAAATCAAGCACTATTAGAGGTGGTGGTCAAGCCAGTCCTTTGCTATGGTCCAAAACCAAGCCAATGGACTCGGAGATCTCTGAACCAACCTCTCCGAAAGTCACATGTGCAGGGCAGATCAAAGTGAGGCACAAGACCAATACTTCATGCAAGAACTGGCAATCAGTGATGGAAGAGATTGAAAGAATTCACAACAACAGGAATAAACATAAAAAGAAACCCAGTTGGGTTGAAGCTTTTGGGTTCAAAAAAGAAGTAATGCAATTCTTGACGTGTTTAAGAAGGATACGTTTTGATTTTCGTTGCTTTGGAACTTTTCCAGAACAGTCAGATATCACTACTGATGATGAAGATATTGAGGTAGAAGAAAATGAAGAAGAAGAAAACCGAGAAAACCATACTGAGGGAAGTGATGAGAATTCAAGAACTGTCTTTTCCAAATGGTTTATGGTCTTACAGGAAAATCAAAATAATACACTTTGCAAAGAGAGAGATAGGCCATGTCAGGATGATAATGATGATTCTATTGCTGCAGTACCTGCTGTTCCTCCATCAAATGCTTTGTTACTTATGCGTTGTAGATCTGCTCCTGCCAAAACCTGGTTGGAAGAGAAAGAACAAGAAGAACGAGAACAAGAAGAAGATGAAGATGAAGATGAAATAGGTAGAGTAAAAGAAGAGGGAAAAGCAAAGAGTTTAAAGAGCTTAATGGAGGAAGAGAAGAGAAAGAAGAAAGAGAACATGGTTGTGATGAAATATGACACTGATTTCTACCAAATTTCATCAGATATTGCAAAAGAGACCTGGATTGTTGGTGGCATGAAAGATCCATTTTCGAGGAGTCGAAGTTGGAAAAGATGATGATCTTGATGACTTTTTTTTTTTTTTTTCTTTCTATTTTTATTTTAAGTATTTCAAGTTTTACCTTAAGCCTTTTTATCTTTTTAATATTTTCATAGTTTGTTTTTTCTATATTTTCCCCCTCTGAGATCTTGTGTGGGAACTGGAAAATCCAACTGCAACTAGTTCCCATATATAGTAACCTATGTTGTCTTATTCCTGCTGTGATCTGAAAGTTGTATTAGTTTTGTACAGCTTTTCTTTCCTTTTTCCTGGACAAGATTTTGCTGCCAATTCCATGTACATTTTCCGATTTTCGTGATGTATATGTCCACCTTGTTTTAATGTTGTTGATTAAATCAAAATCTTTTTATGTGTAAACCAAAAATTATATAGTGGAATTTTAGACTTACGGTTATGATAAATGATTTTGTTAGCTTCATTGAGATGAATATTATTTTATCCAACTGCAACCTATTGAGAATCTATTTTATGATGAATGATTTTGTTGGCTTCTTTATGAGATTATACATATGTTCATCTTTCCTGCTATTCTCCGAACATGGTTAGTATTAGATGAAACAATAATGTTAGAATTAGATAGGTCATCGAAAGATTAAAGGAAAATGACATTTTTTGTCTGTGTATTTAACATGGAATGACATGAAAGGCTATGAATAGGTGTGTATGTAAAAAAGTAGAAGTGCAAGCAGTGAAAATAGTGAATTGAAATGTAATAGTTTTGTGTGTATATGTGAGGGAGGAAAAATCTTAAAACATTAAACCAAAGGAAACAAAGAATATATATATTTTTAATTAGAAAAGTCTTGAAACATTGAACCAAATAAAACAAAAGGTTAATATTTAATTTTTTTTTTTTTTTTTTTATCTCTAATGTGCCACTTGAAAGTATTTCAATTCTTTTTACAAAAAATGTGTCACATGGCAGAACTTCATATTTTCTCACGTAAGGTTTCTCATTATTATTATTATTATTATTATACACACATATATGCAAACATGCCATGGAATTTAGTAAGTGATATACAAGGTAAGTCTTACAAACTAATGAATCAATAAATCTCGAAAAGAAAAGATTAAAGTTAATATCAATTTTACTATAAAAAATTTACAAATTAACGTAATAAAAAATGTGATTGGTACCGTTATATACGTTAAAATTTCTAGTATCCCTAAGGTTATTAGTTTAAAATGATGGTAAATATATAGAGTTGTTCCCATCTTATGAATGATTTATTGATTTAAAAGACTAAGTTTTCCTCAAAATCTCCTTCAATCCATGGACAAAACTTTCTTCCAAACCAATTTGGAAAAATCTTATCAAATTTATTATGTGATGGGTGGTGACTAATCATTACATGGTCTATGGAATAAGCGAGACTTGAATCTTGACTCTTACTTCCCATACCCCATAATCACTTATACTTGTGGAGTGATCATTATACCAAGGGTGTGCGGTGGTAAAATGAAAGAATTTATTATTACTTATAGGTGTTAATAATAACACCGGCTTCAACTTCAACATGGCATGGGTCATGGGGCTTCTTTTAATTTTTTTTTACAAAAATGATGTTACTTTGGTTTGGGACAGCTTAACTCTATTCGTTTTATTTTGCCTATAATTAAATTAGAGCATCCAAAAGAAGAGTGACACTTCAAAAAACCGTGTATAAGTTGACACTGACAACAAAAATAAATTGAATTTTAAATTTATTCAAATGCACATTATTCAAACGCAAATTAATAATAGAATTCAGTATCATTTTATATGACAGTTTTATAATATAAAAAAAAAATTCTCAATAAATTTTTTTTTTCTCTGAAGTTTTAATTTGCGCCTCACCTGGCTTATCAGATCATGGGGCTCTAGACCTTCACCTTATAGCCATGTTTAATGTGATATGGTAATTGACCTGTAGTGCGTTTTGATTTGTTGATTCTTTTTTTCTTTAATTAAAAATTATTGAAACTTTTTATTTATTTAATAATTTGATAGTTGGGGAATCAGTGCTTTAAACCCTTGATGTCTATGACTAGAAACATTAGGAGATGCTAACTAGTTAAATTACAAATTTCTTAACACCATTGTTTTATTTATTTATTTATTGCTTAGAGACAATAGAATCTAAAGTTATAGTGTCAGTTTCATGATGATTGCTCTTTATTATCATGTCAATACACTAATAAATTTTTTTATGTAAGCAGAATTTAAACTTTAGAGCTCTTATTTGAGAACATACTTTATCAATTGAATTGACTAGAACCCACCTTGACACCATTGTTATTGTTATAATTATAAGTTTAACTATTGAATTATCAATCATGGCTAAATTTTACTTGTCTTTATGCTTTTCATTTTATTTGAATGAATAGAGAAGGAAAACTGTCCGCGAAGAGATCCTGCTGATGATCCATAATTATGTCTCTGTCATGCTTTGCTTAATTTATTGAATATATATCCGCTATTCATGTGGCTTCATTAATTATGTGTTTATGTTATTGCTCTCGTCTCCTTTACTGGTTGAAATTAAAATTCTTATCTCCTTTACTGGTTGAAATTAAAATGTGATATGGTTCGGCAGTTCAAACCACATGGGCAGCTTGATGCATTTGGGGGTCTTAGGTGAAAACAAAATTGAAGTTTTTTATATATTTAAAGATATTTTTTTTTTAAAATTTTAAATATTACTTAAACTTTATTATCTTATTTTAGATACAAAATTACTAATTAACCACGAAGATTTTCTTTTCAAGAAAGTTTATAGTTAAAAAAAATTGGACAAAACTTTTCACACCTATTGATGTGACAGATTAATAGTGATAAGTAAAAATGTGAAGTTAGTGATTAACTTAATTTTTTTTTTTTTTTTGGAAGTGCTATATTCACAACATTTTCACAACAAATCTTAAATGTTAAGTTATTATTAGTTCTAATTTAAACCCACCATTGAAATTACTTTTTTATCCACCAATAATAACGAGTAACAACCTGCCAATATTGCTCTTTTTTTTAGAAGTACTATATTTACAATATTTTTACAACAAACTCTAGGTATTAAGTTGTTACTGGTTCATTTGAACCCACCACTGAAATTACTTTTCTAACTACCAATAACAACCAGTAATAACTTACCACTTAGGATTTGCTATGAAAAATTTTGTGAACATAGCATTTCTCTCTCTTTTTCTTATTTTTCATTCGATAAAAAAAATATTCTTTTATTTATTGGCTAATGTGGGGGGATGATTGCAAGCTCAGCCCAAGGATTGAGGCCCAAGAGACCAACCTAGGAGATGGGCGCAGCCCAGAGTATGGCAATAAGTAAAATAGCCTACCAAGTAGAAAAAATCTATCTAGGCCGACCACCGTGGAAATCCGTAGCGACTTCCTTCCCTAAGGTCAATTACTGAAGTGACATGCAGAACCCTTTTCCTGAAGTAATGAAGGTGCCATGACTAACCAGTTACCTTCTAAACCGAGGCTTCCCCTCTATTCAAACTTACCCTGAGAGACACGGCAAAGAGGGCACAAGAACCAATGTAGCAATCACCTCTAAATTAATGAGACCCCTCACCTAATGTCAATCACATTCAATACTAAATGATTGGCTTGAACAGTAAAAGCATCCCTAAAAGTCCTTCATGATTAAAAGATGGTAGACATCCCCAAAAGTCCTCCTTCATGATCAAAAGATGGTAGAGCAGAAGAGAGATGGGACAAGTATCCCCCAAATCCAACTGGGAGCAAGCCAGTTGGATAAAGAGGAAAGAGGAGAAGATTGCTATAAAAGGAGGAGGGGGGCAAGAGAGAAGGGATTGAAAAAATTAGAGAGAAGAAGTGTAGACAAGAACAAGAGAGAGAAAAAGAATAGAAAGAGATAATTCTGATGATTCTTACACTTTTCATCTATAATTTGTTGCTTAGACTTCCCATTATGGATCTTTCCCCTCCCTTTAGAAATTAGTTGTGCAAATCTTATTACAACCTCAACAAAAAGTTGTTGATTGTTTTTGATTCTCACAACTAATATTTGAACTTAATTAATACTATTATAATAAAAGAAATAACTCTATTGATTAAAATTGGAGGCCTTAAGCAACCGTCTCATTCGTTTGTTCTATTGAGCTACCCATGTCAAACCATAGATACAGTTTGTCCAGTACAAAAAGACATTGGACACAAATTTCACTTCAAACCATAAAATGGTCCTCGAGTTAATGGCTAGTTTTTTGGAGTACCATCCACAATCTGAATAAGTTTGGATGAGCTTCAGGTATTTCAGGAACTTGGACAATATTTACCCACTTATAGGAGAGTGAATAGTCTCTTACTATTTTCTTTCCCTTATTAGTAAAGGGGGATTCCTTGAGTGAGGATTGATCTGTTGTTGGATCCGTTGATGGATCGACCCTCCCTATTTTGGATTTCGGAACACATGTTCGAGGTTTTGAATGAAAATGAATGTTGCTTCTTGATGGCTTGCTGCCTATATATATATATATATATATATATATATATATATATATATATATATATATAATAAAATAGTGCTCCAATAACAAACATGTCCATGGACAGCATTAGCCAACGGACAATGCATTTTGGAATTGGCCGGTCTAAAATTTACATTTGGAACTGATGAGATATCTGCCTATTTGAGCCCAACACGGTTTACGAAAAAAAAGAAAAAAGAACAAAAAAAAAAAAAGATAGTCGCTAATGGCCGAGACCATGAGGACAAGTTACTTCCAAGCAAGTCTATTTTTTAGAACACGTTTAAGTATTTTAGGTTTGTGCTTAATTGATTTTAGTACGTGATGAATGCTATATTAGCTTCAGCTCTTGATAATAGCTATTTATCATTAAATCAAGACATCAATCAGTTTTTAATATAGGTTGAACCATAAATCTCTTATACAACTATCAAAGACTTTACCATTTTTTTTTTTTTTTTTTGAGAGAGAGAGAGAGAGAGAGAGAGAGAGAGAGAGTTTCAACTTATAACATCCGCTCTTGATGATAGCTCTTTATCATCAGACCAAAACACCAATAAGTTTTTGGTGTAGTTGGGGATTGAATCCCAAATCTCTTATACAACCATAAAAAATTTTACCAGTTAAGCTAACTAGAATTAGTTAGTTGTGATGTCCTTATAACCAACTCTTTATTGTATAATAAATATTCACAAATTCATGGTGTGACCTTCTAAAGGGAAGGTCTTTCTATTGTTATTATTATTATTAAATAATGGGGTAATTACACTTTACCCACCTGTGGTTTATCTCAAATTTAACTTACCCATCTGTGGTTTCATTTTTGACACTTTACCCACCCGTGGTTCAATCCGTTACTACTCTGTAATCCACCTCCCTATTTGCCATTACTCTAACACGTTTTCTTTCAAAATCAAAACACAAAACAGATTAAACAGTCCTCTCCCCCAAAACAAACTCTCATCCATGTTTGCTCACCCACCTGAAAGCTTAAATGCTACAATGCTACCCACCTGATTTATTAGACCGAAAATCATCTGGGTATTGATCATGCAAGGAAACTGAGAAAGAACGAGACCCATGGATTTAGGGTTTTGAGCGTTACAACCCGTGATTGTTGAGTTAACAAATTGGGTATTAACATGTTCATGTTTCTTCCTATTGGGTGTTCCTAACTTTCTAAGCTTGAAATTTTGTTCTTCTTTTACTTTCATCTGCTCTTTTCCTCTTATTCTAGGTAGATTTAAAAATCTGCATAAAATGTTTTGTTTGAAGTTGGGTTTAAAATTTTGCATAAAGTGTTTCTAGGTAGAATTAAAATTTTTTTTTCTTGAAATTGGGTTTCTGCAAAAGGTTGTTTTGTTTGAAGTATTATGGATTTAATAGATTTATATGCAAAGTTTTTATGCTATTTGTAAGCTTTTGGATTGAAGTATTATGGTCTTTTGTTTGATATGCTATTTGTAGGCTTAGGGTTTTGGTTTATCTAAAATTTGACATGCATATCTGAAAGCTGATATGTATGAGCAGATAAAAAGAAAGCATGTTTAGTTATACACTTTATGCAAATTTTTGAATGGTTTAGGGGTTTGTTTTAGGGGATTGAGTCACATCTTTTAAGACTGATTTTCAGCCCATTGTTAAGGAACATAGTAGATTACTTCAGCAGATAAAAAGAAAGCATGATTAGTTATATACTTTATGCAGATTTTTGAATGGTTTAGGGGTTTGTTTTAGGGGATTGAGTCACATCTTTTAAGACTGAATGGAGTAGAAACCCCACATGCTAATCTTAAATCTTCTATACTTGAAAATTTATGATTTTTTCTCTCCTTAATTGTGACTGGTATTCTTATTAACATTTTTGCAATTTTTTTGTTGTTAGATTTTCTCAAGCTCTCTGATGGCTTTGGTAAGAACAAATATATTACTCTTGTTTTAACTTTTTGAATAATGGTATATAATTTCAATTGACATTAAAAAATTATTTATTTGTAGGTAGAGCAAGATCTAGCATTATAGTGCTACCTTGTGGTGCTGGAAAGTCTCTAGTTGGTGTCTTTGCAGCTTGCCAAAAAGAAAAAAACTGCCTTTGCTTAGCAACAAATGTTGTTTTTGTGGATCAATGGTCTCTCCAATTCAAGCTATGGTCAACCATCCAAGAAGATCAAATTATTAGTTGTGATTATTTGTGAATTGTGAAATTAGGGAGAAAGTTGTGAGGGTTAGAGAGAGTGAGAGATTGTACAAGCTAACACTAATTGTGTCATGGTTATTTTTCATTTTGGCCTCAATGTTGTTGTGTTTTGCCTTAAGGAATGCTGTGAACCTTTGCATAAAAGAAAAATACAAAGAATGCTAGAAAAGTTGCCAAGTTTTGAATTCTTGAAATCTTCTTGCAAATTTATGCTCCAAACTTATGTTTGAAAACCAATTTTCCTTGCTATTGTTACTGGCTCTTGAAAACAATTCAAAGATGAAATCATTGCATTATTTACCAAACCACAAACATATGTTATTTATAAGTCCTCAATTCAACATGGAACTGATGGTCAAAACTACCATATTTTACTGAAGTTCATGTTTAGCTTCTGTTAGTTACTTTGCTTGTATTTGTGAAACAAAATAAGCATGAGAACCTAATAGAAAAGCTTAATTCAGAGAAATCATTCATGACAGAATACGCTAAATCAAATATCAGAAAAATGAGAGGAAGAAGGAATGAAATTCAGCAAAACCCTTTAAACTTCCCTCTTTCTTACAGTCGTAAAAGTTTGATTAAATGCAACAAGTCACTCCTTAACAAGGTAGGAACAATATTACCAAGCCTTGTAAATCTATAAGGTAATATTACTAAATTAAAAGAATAGTAAATCTAAAAATTTCAATTTTTGAAACAATAGGTAAGAATATAAAATTTATTGGGTCAAGCACCAAATGCAAAAATGAGCATGAAACAATGAGCATGTTGGGTTAAGCATAAAAAATCTAACTACTGGTCTACCACACATCAGAATAAAAAATTTAATAAGAATACAAAATCTATTGGGTTAAGCATACAAAATCTAATAAGAATACAAAATCTGTTGGGTCAAGCACCAAATTTTTGGAGTAGCTCACTCAGTACTGGTTTATGTACTTTCTCTTACTGCTTTGACAACAAAATTCAATAATACAAAATCTGCCAATATACATTAATTAAACAACAACAAGCATTTGTCCAAATGAAAACCTATTATTTTCCCTAATTAACACAAGTATCAAAGAATGAAGTTTCAAAAAAAAAAAAAAAAACTAGTGAAATGGCAGTCATCTTTTGGATCAAGCAGATTTTCTCTTGCTACTTTGACAGCAAAACTCAGTCATACAAAATCTACCAATACACATTAATTAAACAACAGTATCCACCAAAAGCAAAGACAAGCAAAAGTCATTTTGTCTTTAAGCCACATGCATATAGGTTTACAACCAAAGCCCATCTACTGGTCCATCACACATCAGATATACAAATCTTCCAACCAAACAGCCAATATTGTTTTTGGCACTTGACTAGTTACATTAAGTGTGGGAACCAGAACAAAAACAAAAAAATATTTGATGTACACATCACCAGGCCGCTGCTATAGCACCAACTGTAGTCATATCAAACCCCTTCAGCGAGCCACATGCACCAACAGATGCCACTGTTCAACCAAGTCATGTTCGCAATTCTGCATGTGCTGCTCAATAGCTCGACACTATTTCACACATTGTCAAGTCATATCATCCACATTCACGTGAATATTTACCTTTACATATAGTCACATTTAAGTGAATACTTGCCCTTGCAAAACTCCTATATATAGTCACATTTACATATACCCTTGCAAAACATCTACATATATCAATCTGAAGTCACATTTTCCAATGTCAACACACAATTGGATACTACCTCGTTTTCCAAATAACTATAGGAGGGAGAGAGATTCCGATGAGAGGGAATACTATGCCAGACTAAGGTGGGAGTGGGACTTTTGCATGAACGAGTCCAATGCTCTGCACGATGATCTCATGCGACTCGGAGTGCCTCTTGTCGACCGTATCTCACTCACATTGCCACGACAAAACATGGACCAATATAGGCGTGCAGTGACTAAAATAAAAAAAGAGAACAATCTTATGCTACACTATAGGTGCAAGTATCACATACTACAACTTGCGAAAGAGCTAGCCGCCGCAACCAACAGGCAACTCACTCCAAAACGTAATAATGTCCTCAACTACAAGGGCTACCTGTTAGAATGAATGCCTATGTGCGACATTGCCTACTTGGGTTCTATGTGGTGTGTGTATTATGTCTAGGATTAAGTTAATAATGTTGGTTTTTAGACCCTTTAAAACATAATTGGATTAACCTAGAAAATTAGTCAAGTTATTACTTAGTCAAATTAATTAAAACTAGGTTAACACAAACAAATAATTATATCATGTAAAGCAGCGAAAAGATAAATAACACAAAGATATGATCACCTAGGAAACCAAATCAGTAAAAACCTGGGGAGGATTTAACTTAACTATCCTCAAAGTAAACTTGAATCCACTATCTTGAAAGAATCGAAGTTCATACAATAAGACTTACAAGCCCCCACGCTCGACTTCTTATTGCTACCCACCAGTAGAACTTACTGACACGACCACGTGTAAGCTCCGAATCCATGGACTCCTTCTTTCTTGGATTCTCCACCAAATACAAGCACACCGCTTGTGTTTCTTTAAGCTTCAATGGCAGCAACTGGATTGATCATCAAGGTGTAGAAAACTTCTTCTCCTTGAAAACCCTAAGTTTATGTGAAGGAAACCTTCTCAAAGATCTCACAAGAGATTCACATAAACCGCAATATGAGCAACACTAAAATGTGGTCAATAAAATAAGAGACGAAATAAGCTATAACTCACGTGAGAAGCAGGTAAAGAATTGAATCACACAGCAGTTGACACGTCCCGCCCCACACATGCGGTTATGCATTTTGTTTAAGTGTTTCAGGAAATATACAGGTTGATTCAATTAAGCTGCTGTCTACTCTTGCAACTGATGGATAGTAGTTAGGATTGAATTTGTGTTTTATGAGCATTATTTTGTAAAGGGCTTTTATTTGTAAACTTTAAGCTATTTAAGTTGTGTTTTGTCACGGATTGCCAAAGGGAGAGTTTGTTAGGTTCTAAAGACTTAGGTTTTTATGTATTTAGAACTCTAATGTGTATTGTTGGCAAACCATGATCAAAACAACGTATTTAGGTTATTTTAGAATTGCTCAAAGTTGGTTCTTTGTTGTAAAGTTGGATTAAACTACTGCAAGAATTAAAAAAACTGTTTCAGCCTATTTCGATCGATTGAAGTTTAGGCTCGATCAATCAAAAATCGAGTCTGACATTTTTTAAGCAGAATTTCCAACTCAGCCCTAAGTGTTTTAAAAGGTTTTGGGTTTCTAATTTACCCTAGGTATATAAAGGAAACCCTAGCCACGTTTTAGTGTTGCTCATATTGCGGTTATGTGAATCTCTTGTGAGATCTTTGAGGAGGTTTTCTTCACATAAACTTAGGGTTTTTAAGGAGAATAAGTTTTCTACACCTTGATGATTAATCCAATTATGTTTTAAGGGGTCTAAAAACCAATAAATAATGTTGGTACCATTAGTGTTCGATATGCAGTGAATGTATATTGTTGGCATCGTGTAAGAATATTTAAGTTTTCTATGTTATGCGTATAATAAATTGGTTCGATATGCTGTACATGCATATTGAAAAACATCATGTGTGGGAATATTTAACTTTTATGTGTTATGTGAGAATATTCAAGATTACGAATAGGCATAAATGCACTTTCAATATCTACATTTTGACTTTTTTTCATTTTAGTCCCTACATTTTATTTTTACCACTTTTAGTCCCTAAATCAATTTACATGTTTTATTTAAGTCCTTGAAGCTACCTTCCGTCACTAATCTAACGGGCAAACTAACGAATGAATAAAATAATATTTTTTTACACAGTTGGTCAATAAAATAAGAGACGAAATAAGCTATAACTCACGTGAGAAGCAGGTAAAGAATTGAATCACACAGCAGTTGACACGTCCCGCCCCACACGTGTGTACTCACCTACCTCTTGCGCATAGGTAACCTTTCCCAAATCAGACTTATCCCTAATAAAAAATCCCACTTCTTTTTTGGTCAAGGAAAAATCCCACTTCATCAACACAGCTCTCTGCCTCTACCGAACCCATCATCATCATCCTTAAGGAGAAAAATCTCACTTCATCAACACAGCTCTCTGCCTCTACTGAACCCATCATCATCATCCTAAAGAAGAAAAATCCCACTTCTTTTTTGGTCAAGGAAAAATCTCACTTCATCAACACAGCTCTCTGCCTCTGCCGAACTCATCATCATCATCCTAAAGAAAAATCCCACTTCTCTCTCAAACCACCATCATCATCAACCATTTCTCAAAACCCATCTCTCAAAACACTAACTTGAAGCACCATCATCATCAACCATCTCTGTCAATCTCTATCACTTGATACACACACTTTTCATGGAGTGGAGAAAATGAAAGCTGGGAGACCTTTGTCTTTGTGAAAAGGTCTTCTCTCTCGTCTCTCTGTCCTTATTTATAGCTTTACAAAAGCTTGTTGGCTTTTTCCTAGTAGGGGCCACAATGTTTTTGTATATTTTGGCTTTTTGACTGTTTGTTGGTCCTCGTCTGCATGTGTTTGTTTGTGATTTACATTGTGGTCCATGTGTTCCCCGTGAATGACAAAAGTACTCTTTTTTGTTTCTTTTAGTATGACAAAACTATTCCTTAAGTAAGTGTTGTATTGTTACTTAAATATTACATTAAGTGTTGTGATCACCTAATACTTTATTAAGTGTTGTGTTGACTGCATGCAGAATGGAATATTTTATTAGGTATAAGTGTTGTTTTGTTAAATATAATATATATTTTGTTCTAAATAATATATATTTTGTTCTGTAACTAGCATTGTTTAATTGGTTTTGGTGTTATGTTGCATGCAGAATGAATGAGCTATTTAGTATATCCGTGCATCATGGTGGCCATTTTACTGAGAATGGCCGAAAATATGTGGGAGGTGTAGTAGATGTAGTTGATAATTATGACCTTGACAGGTGGTCCAAGGTTGAGATAGAAAGTATATGTAGGGACTTTGGGTACACATCTGTTAGCAGGCTGTGGTATAAAATGCCTGGAGTGGACCAAGAACTAGCAGACTTCCATTTGATTGTTGATGATAGTGATGCCATGTACCTTAGGGGTGTCCACGGGTCGGGCGGGTCGGGTTTGTGCCCAACCCGCAAACCGACCCGTAAGAGATCGGGTAGCAGATTCTCAACCCGTAACCGACCCGTTAAGAGGGTCGGGTTTCGCGGGTCGGTTTTCCGGCGGGCCGCATCGGTTTCGGGTGAGGCCGAAACCCGACGGAAAACACAGAAAAACGGCCAAAATCGGCGATATCTCGCCCGATCCGGCCAAGATCCGGTGAGGATTTCGTCAAATCCGATTATTTTTCCCCCAAATCGTGTCGAGAATCTCTGGATCTGGTGTATCTATGCCGGATCTGATTGTTTTGGTCGCCGAAATCTGCCAAATCAAGCTGAAAACTCGTCGGAATCAATGGAGAATTCGCCAGAATTGATGTCTTCGGGCGGGTCGGGTTTCACGGGTTTTGAACGAGGGAACTCGAAACCGACCCGCCGGCGTCGGGTTTTGGAACTCGGGACTCGCGGCCGACCGTAGGAGCAGTCGGATCGGGTGAACGCCGGTCAGGTACGGGCGGGTTGGGCGGGTTGAGCGGGTGGCCGGGTGGGTTGGACAGCCCTAATGTACCTGATAGAATTAATGAGGGGTCATCATGATATTCATGTGTATGTAGAGCACCCAATTCATGACCCTATATTAGTTAATGAAAGACAGGATGCTGGTGAGGGTGTACAAGACTTTACAGGTTATTATGACAATGATGATGACAGTGAACATGATAACCATGATGGGGATGATTTTTACAGTTTTTATGATAGTGATGGCATGTATGCTAATGAGAATGAACTTGAGGTTAATGCTAATATTCCTATTGAGGTGGCTGCTTCTCAAGTGGGTTCAAGGAGAGTAGGTAAAGAACCTATCATTGAGCATCCACCTGAGGTCTTTTATATAAGTGATAGCAGTGATGGTGGGGAAGTGGCCTAGAAGATGATGTAGAGTTGAACTATGGTGTTAGGGACTTTGTTGAAGATAGTAGTGAAAATTGGGATGGTAAGAATGATGTTGATGTTAATGAACTAGGCCAAATGGGTACTGGTGTAATGAACTCTGATTATGAGAGTGAGGAACTGCATAGTCTTATGGAATCATCATCTGATGATGAGCTTGGGTATGATAGTGATGATAAATCTGAGGATGATAACAGGACACATGTGGGAGATGAAAGGGAACCAAAAGAAGAGCAAGTGAGGAAGTTCCCTGTGTTTAAGCCAATGGCTAAGGCTGAGCATATTTATTTTGAGAAAAATATGATGTTTACTACACCTAAGCAATTCAAGGAAGCTATAACAGATTATGCAGTTCATGGTGGATGGGGGGTCAGATTTGTTAAAAATGATCTGCAAAGGGTAAGAGCTGTCTGCCAAGAAGGGTGCAAGTTTGTTGCCTATTTAACAAAGGTGTCAAGAGAGAAAAGCTACCAACTAAGAACATTGACATTGGAACACACCTGCTATAGAAGTTATAAGAATCTTAGGTGTACTTCATCATACACTGGGAAGAAGTTGATGAAGAAGGTGAAAAAACAGCCTAATATCAAGCTGAAAGACATCCAAGAGGTTGTCCATGACAAGTATACCCTAAACATAAGTGCAGGAAAAGCAAGTAGGGCTAGGGATAAGGCTCGAGAATATGTTGATGGGGCTTATACACAACAGTACAACCAGCTGTGTGAGTACTGTGAGGAATTAAGGAGGGCTAGTCCTGGTAGTACCATATTTATGAAAATACATACCTTTCATGATGGTGATCTAGCAGCTAAGATGGATTTGGTTTGTGGGGTACCTTATTTTGAAAGGCTATACATATATTTGGAGGGCTGTAAGAAGGGGTTTTTGGCTGGATGCAGGCCATTCATTGGTTTGAATGCCTGCCATTTGAAGAACAAGTCAGGGGGGCAATTGATTACTACAGTATGTAGAGATCCTAATGATGAGTATTTCCCACTTGCATATGCAGTGGTAGAGGCTAAAACCAAGGACTCTTGGACTTGGTTCATCAATCTGTTACTTGCAGACATAGGTCAGAATAGGAGATGGGTGTTTATGTCAGACCAATAAAAGGTGTGTAGTTTAATCTCTATTTGGTTGTTTTTTTCTTCATTTACTCATTGTATCTATCTTTAAGACATATTTTCCTTTGATACTATTTGTGACAGGGATTGGTGCAAACTTTCATTGATAACTGACCACAGTATGAACATAGGATTCGCTGCAGACACCTCTACAACAACTTCGGGAAGAACCATCCTGGTGTTCTAATTAGAGAATTGTTTTGGAAGGCAGCTAAGGCAACTTATAAAGAAGAGTTTGATAGGGTGATGGATGAGCTGAAGGGCATTGATGCTGATGCATATAGTTGGTTGGATGCTCATTGAACAACAAAATGGGCCAAACACATGTTTAGTGAGAATGCCTTGACTGACACTATAGTAAACAATATGTGTGAGAGTTTCAACAGTAGGATTCTTAAATTCAGGTCTAAGCCTATAATTAACATAGTATGAGTCTTTGTGATCCCCTGCAGTTAATTAGGTTCATTGTTTGGTACTGTTTTTAGCAAGTGTTGCAATTAAAATCTAATATTTCATTGTACTTGTATGTGCTTGCAGCTTGAGTGTATCAGACTATATCTTATGACTAGGTTTTAAGACAACATAGAGAAGATTCTGAGAGTAAAGTCAGATATTTGTGCCAAGGTTTTGAAGAGGTTGCACAAGGAAAAAGTGGCAGCCAGTTGGTGGTTAGCTTGTTGGGCAAGGCAGACCCAGTTTGAAGTAAAAAATGGTTTGCAAAGTTCCACTGTTGACTTGGCCACAGCACACTGCAGTTGTAGGAAGTGGGACATAAGTGGCATACCCTGTGCTCATGCAATCACCTACATATTTTTCAACAGATAAGATGCTGAGCAGTATGTTCACCCATGTTACCATGTCTCTACATACAAGGCCTGCTATGAACCAATCATAGCACCAATCAATGGACAGAATATGTGGAGACCTAGTGGTGTGACCCCAGTTCAACCTCCTATCAAAAGAAGACCACCGGACAGACCTAAGAAGAAGAGAGCAAGAGAACCTAATGAGCCAACAAGTAGGAGAGTTGGCATCTCTAAGCAATGCAAGACCTGTGGTAAGTTAGGGCATAATAGAAGAAGTTGCAAGGGTGAGATTGGAGGGAACTCCTCACTGCCAGGCACCACAAACAGAACCAGTACATCTAATAAGGTAATATATGGACGTATTTGAAATACTTGCTTTCCAATTTTCAATATTAATGTGTATGAATTTATTGTTTGTAGGCCAGCATGCATAGCTTCAGCTCCACTCCAAGTGCACCACCTCAATTCAGCATGCATAGCCCATCCATTCCATTTCAGGCCAGCAGAAGTACATTCATCCACTCATATGCACAGCAACACAGCTCCACTCCAGCTGCACCACACCAATCAGGCAGCACCACACAGAATCTAGGTGCACATTGTTGTGAAATTTTAAAATACTCGCAAGTGTACGAACCGTACCGAAGTATAGTTGGACAAGAACGAGGTCGAACCCACAGGGACTTGAATGAACGTAGGAAAATTAAATCAAATCTTAACCAAATTAATCCTAATCTAGTTTAATAAAACTTGGTTGTTTTGAAATTAAATAAACTAAAAAAAAATAATTAATCTAAGCAAAGATATAAAGCAATAAAAAGATGTAAACAATCAAGGGAAAGGAATTAAGGTTTTGGAATCCGCCTTGCAAGTCATATCAGCATATATTTATGATCATTAATTTTTCCCAACCACTACATGATAATCTAGAAATCAATCTTGCTATCATGGAAAATATTCTCATTAAAATCTTTATTTTAAAAATCAAAAGCATGTTCTTCTTCGCTTCTCAAGTATAAAACCAAATCATCAATTGTATCTGTAGCCAAACAAATCACAAGATATATCCAATTCTAAAAATCAAATCATAAATTGTATCCATTGACAGACAAATCACAAAAGATATCCAATTTTATAATCAAGAATTAATAAACCAAGCGTTCAATTAAATAAGACAAATCCTAAATCATGAGAAAAACATGATTGAACTCATATCTAGAATACCATCTTAGTCAATTGATATGAAGTAAGAACAATTTAATCATTAAAGAACAACTATTGTGGGAAAAATCAAATCACATAAATATTACTGATAATCCTTAAAAAGGTTTCATCCTCAACCCTAATTATAAATTTAGCTACTCATAGTAATTGAAAGAAAACATAAAAATAAAATACTAAACATTAAACTAGACAAATAAAATAAAACTAACTGTCATAGAAGAGGTAGCCGCACTCTCTATACATTCAGCCCTCAGCCCTAGCACTGGCCTCCTTGAATTTTGCCCTAAAGAGCCTTTAAATAGGTAAAGGAATCCTGTTACAAGTTGAATTCCCGTTTGGAGAAAATCCCAGATTTTTAGGCTTCACTTAACCGACGGTTTTGGCCCATTTAGCTTCAGAATTCGGACTTTTGGTAAACTACAAAGTTGTAGCCCTTTAAGTTAACTTTCCAGCCCAACTTGAATCACCTCGATTGGACATCTGAGCCGAAAGTTATGCCAAAAATATTAACTGATGTGCAGGCTGGAATCCTAATCCGAATTGGACTTGGATTTGGTGCAAATTCCTTTGATTCCTTGCTCCAATTGGACTTAAATTTAATTGGGTTGGCCTTCTTTAACTTCATCATGGTCCTTTAAGTTGGCTTGATTCAATTGGCCTAGCCCCACTTTGCATGTAAAGCCCTTGTTACCTGCAACACAAAGATATTATATAATCAGTCACAAAATAACATAAAAGTAAGGCTAAATATGTAGATATGTGAGTACTTTATTGTATATATTTCATGCACATCACACATTAGAACTCCAGTAGCAGCAACCCAAATCCAAGGCAGAAAAAGGCAAGGGTGGTCACATCAGAGACTCTAAAGGCTTCTAAGAATGCATCTAGATACATGGAAACAATTAGATATGGTGGGAGTCAATCATCTGTGCATGGTCCAAGGAAATGAAGAGAGCACAAGTTTATTTTTCCTTTGCTTGTTTTGTGTATTTATGGTGATAGGGTTAACTATGAAACAATGCCCTTTGTTTTGTAGAAAGTGATGGTAATGGTGATAGGGTAAACTATGGAACAATGCCCTTTGTTTTGTAAATGCCATTTGTTTTGTAGAAAGTGATAGTAATGGTGATAGGGTTAACTATAGAACAATGCCCTTTGTTTTGTAGAAAGTAATAACATTATATATGTTTAATCAATGCAGCAGAATTTTTATTTGAAGAAATTTGCAGCATAAATTTTATTTGATGCAGCAGCATTTACTGAGTTTGTATTTACTGAGTTTTGTTTGAGGCAGCAGAAATTTGCAGCCCTTTGTTTTGTATTTACTGAGTTTTATTTAATGCAGCAGAATTTTTTCAATGCAGCATATTTTATTTGCAGCAGAAATTTGTATTGCAGAAATTTTCAATGCAGCAGAAATTTGTATTGCAGAAATTTTTTTATGCAGAAGTTTGTATGCAGATTCTGTATGCAAAAATTTGTATTGCAGATTCTGTATTGCAGCAAGTTTGTAATGCAGATTTTGTATTGCAGCAGGTTTGTTTTGCGGATTCTGTATTGCAGCAGAAATTTTTTTGAATGTATTTTTGGATGCTAAATGTATGCAGAAATTTGTATTTTTTTGTGTGTTTACAAAAGGCTAAAATAACTTGATAACTTGATAAGAATTCATGGATTGAATTCTCATGAGTTTGGGTAACTCTAAATAACAGATTGATTTCATAAGAGTCTGAGCATCACCAAGTAACATTGGTGCTTTATAAAATGATATAGATATTTTCAGTATTTTCTTGCATGTGGCTTTATGCAGCATTTATGACTGTTTGATCATGACCAAAATGTCATGTTTGCTTCTTCCATACTATTATGCACCTTTTTAAGTTATTGGTCATGGGTCCTGCAAATTCAAGAAGTGATATAAAGAAAAAATGACTTTGATATAGTGTTACAGCCTACATGCTAGTGAACCAATATCATAAAGGGAGACCCATCACTGTCAGCTCTGAAGGATGTGTTGATTTTATGGCTTATTTTGATTTTCTCAGTCTTGGTGTTGCTTCCTTAATCAGCTTGCTGCTTATGTCTCCAAGTCACATTAACATTATTGATTCTCAAATTGCCCTATCAACTGGTAGTTCACTACAGCAAAGAGCCAGTTCTCAATGTGCTTAAGCATTCTCAAATTATACTGATTTAATTTTAGCCTTTTGACTCAGTTAGCTGCAAAGTTGACTAATGCTTTATTTGACTCAGTTAGCTGCAAAGTTCATTTCTATCTTGCCAAATTATCCACAATACACAAAATACTACAACAAAGGAGCCCCACAGTTCATGAACACATTCCAGCAACCCCACATTGATGAATACAAAACAAATGTTAAGCACACAAAAATTCCAAATCATTCAATGTGGCAAAAAAGTTACAAAGGAGAGAATGGATCATTATTAATATTTTACAATTGAACAACACAGTTAGAAAACAGGGTATTCATTTCATTCCAAGAATGGTACAAAAAATAAACCAGCAGGTGTTTCTATGCTAACCGCCTAACCAAAAAATTTACACACTGCTAGCTAGCCCTATGCATTAGCAATTACAGGATACTGAAAATCCCCTATCCATGTAACATGCTAACCAAACATACACTTCCACCACCCACCTAAGCAAACATAAACATTTCCACACTTTCCACTTCCTGCCTAATTAAACTTCCACTTCCTGTCTAACTACCCATACAATTAAAGAAACAAATCCCACATATCACCAATAAGAATGCCAAAGCCACAGTGTAAAACTTCTCTCTCTTGTAGCATCTTGCAACCTCAGCCTCTAGTCTGATAATCCGTTGCTATTGCTCTGGGATGAGCACCTTACCACGTTCACATATCTCATCATCACACCATTGGAAGAATTTACACTTTCGCCAAACCTGAAATGCAAACCAATTTCTTCATCCATCAAGCTACTTAATGACCAATAAAGACTGTATAATTAATATGTAATTGAAAAAACATTGTTGTTTATATATAACCATAGCAATCCAATTTTTAAGAAAACATTAACATTGAAGATCAATAAACTAACCCAACCAACAAAAGGAAAATATTCCCCGGTTAATTCTGTGTACATTAACATACTGATGATAATTCTCCACTTGCACACTAGTTTCCTCTTTATAAGTACAAGCATACCATTAAATGCTAAATTACCAAATAAGGCATATAAGATGCGACAGACTATTTAATAATTTGGCATTTTGCCAGCCCAGGTAAACATATAAAGTAAATAGTCTTGTCAGCAGAACCATTATCATACAATTGTCAATCTCTTACATAAACAAACAGTGTGATTCCTTGAATTTTCCCTAGCAATTTGCTATCAGGACACAGTTACAACATCCACTGTTAGAAAACTCACAGATAGATCAACACAACTTAATTCCCCACCATTTTTTACACCACCAAACAACTTAGTAAAACAAGAAAATAAAAAACCCAAAATTATTGCTTCCAAACCAAAAAACAAAGAAGAGGAAGAAAACCCCATCTCAATAAAACAGAATAACATCAATAACCCACCAACAGTAACAAAGCTTGAACTACCTAGTAGAAAAAAATGATTAATTAAAAAAATACTCAAATATTGAACTACCCAGTAGTTTGGACAGCCATAAAACCTTCTGCCAGGGTTGTTTGGTGTCCAAGAAACGACTAACACTGGTTTTTCAGCATAGTAGCACCTAAATGGAGCTCTCCTCCTCAAGCTTGAATTGGTTGAAGAGCTTGCTTCCATTTGATCAGGGACTTAGAAATGGTTGAAGATCTTGAGATGGTTGACGATGATGGTGGTTTGAGAAAGAAGTGAGATTTTTCTTTAGGTTGACGATGATGGGTTCGGCAGAGGCAAAGAGCTATCTAGGGATTAAGTGTGATTTAAGAAAGCAAAGCCCTTGACCTGTGTTTTGAGAGATGGGTTTTGAGAAATGGTTGATGATGGTGGTGGTTTGAGAGAGAAGTGTGATTTTTCTTTAGGATGATGATGATGAGTTCAGCAGAGGCAGAGAGCTGTGTTAATGAAGTGGGATTTTTCCTTGACCAAAAAAGAAGTGGGATTTTTCTTCTTTAGGATGATGATGATGGGTTCGGTAAAGGCAGAGAGCTGTGTTGATGAAGTGGGATTTTTCTTCTTTAGGATGATGATGATGGGTTCAGCAGAGGCAGAGAGCTGTGTTGATGAAGTGGGATTTTTCCTTGACCAACAAAGAAGTGGGATTTTTCACTAGGGATAAGTCTGATTTGGGAAAGGTTACCTACATGCCAGAGGTAGGTGAGTACATATGTGTGGGGTGGGACGTGTCAACTGCTGTGTGATTCAATTCTTTACCTGCTTCTCACGTGAGTTATAGCTTATTTCTTCTCTTATTTTATTGACCAACTGTGTAAAAAAAATATTATTTTATTCATCCATTAGTTTGCCCATTAGATTAGTGACGGAAGGTAGCTTCAAGGACTTAAATGGAACGCGTAAATTGATTTAGGGACTAAAAGTGATAAAAATAAAATGTAGGGACTAAAATGGAAAAAAGTCAAAATGTAGGGACTAAAAGTGCATTTACGCTTATTTGTAATCTTAAATATTCTCACATAACACATAAAAGTTAAATATTCCCACACAGGATGTTTTTCAATATGCATGTACATCATATCGAATCAATTTATTATACACATAATATAGAAAACTTAAATATTCTTACACGATGCCAACAATATGCATTCACTGCATATCGAACACTAACGGTATTAACATTATTAACTTAATCCTAGACATAATACACACACCACATAGAACCCAAGTAGGCGATGTCGTACATAGGCATTCATTCTAACAGGTAGCTCTCGTAGTTGAGGACATTATTACGTTCTGGAGTGAATTGCCTGTTGGTTGCGGCGGCTAGCTTTTCCGCAAGTTGTAATATGTGATACTTGCACCTATGGCGTAGCATAAGATTGTTCTCCTTTTTTATTTTAGCCACTGCATGCCTATATTGGTCCATGTTTTGTCGTGGCAATATGAGCGAGATACAGTCGACAAGAGGCACTCCGAGTCGCACAAGATCATCGTGCAGAGCGTTGGACTCGTTCATGCAAAAGTCCCACTCTCGCCTTAGTCTAGCATAGTATTCCCTCTCATCGAAATCTCTCTCCCTCCTATAGTTATCTGGAAAATGAGGTAGTATCCAATTACACGTTGACATTGAAAAATATGACTTCAGATTGGTATATGTAGATGTTTTGTAAGGATATATGTAAATGTGACTATATATAAGAGTTTTGCAAGGGCAAGTATTCATGTGAAAGTGACTATATGTAAGGGTAAATATTCACGTGAATGTGGATGATATGACTGGACAATGTGTGAAATAGTGTCGAGCTATTGAGCAGCACATGTGGAATTGCGAACACGACTTGGCTGAACAGTGGCATATGTTGGTGCATGTGGCTCGCTAAAGGGGTTTGATATGACTACAGTTGGTGCTACAACATTGAGCTGGTGATGTGTACTACAAAAAAGGTTACGTATTTATTTACGTGAAGATTATTCAACATTCCTGTGTTTTATCTGACTTGACTTGACGAAACAGTGCTAAGCTATGTTAAATTTTTCATAAACTTTTCAGGGATCCTCTGCATCCTTGAAAACAGTGCATTGTGAAAGGTTGCATATTTGTGTATTGACGTGAGTGTGAATGATATGACTGGACAGGGTGAAACAGTGCCGAGCTATTGAGCAGCACATGCAGAATTGAGAACATCAGTGTAGCAACATTGGACAACTCATCCCCAATTTTTTGCATAAACTTTTCAGGGATCCTTTGCATCCTTAAAAAAAGTGCATTGCAAAAGGTTGCATATCTATGTATTCATGTGAGTGTGGATGGGTGCTTCTGGACAGGGTTCAACAGTGTCGAGCTGTTGAGTAGCACATACAGAATTGTGACCATCAGTATAGCAACGGTGGATAGCTCATCCCCAAATTTTTTCATAAACTTTTCAGGGATCTTCTGCATCCTTGAAAACAGTGCATTTCAAAAGGTTGCATATCTATGTATTGACATGAGTATGGATGATATGACTGGACAGGTTTCAACAGTGCCGAGCTGTTGAGCAGCACATGCAAAATTACGAACATTAGTGTAGCAACGATGGACAGCTCATCCTCAAAATTTTGCATAAACTTTTTAGGGATCCTTTGCATCCTTGAAAATAGTGCATTGTAAAAGGTTGCATATTTGTGTATTCGAGTAACAACTAAAACTAGAGTGAAGTGAAAACTCCAAATGTGTGAAGTGAAAAACTAGAGTCCTCGTCGTAAAAATCACAAGGAAGATGGAAAAATCACAATATGAGTTTTAAGCTCGTGCTCTAGGCGGCTAAAGTGAGTTTTCTTTCTAACTTTCTAAGAACTTCTCTTGGCATTGTTAGTAAAGTACTACCTACAAGCAACAAAAATGTTTGATTTTGAAAATTTGAGCTTATAATTTCATCTTTCATTTCTAGTTTGCATAGCTGTATATCATTAGGGAATAAGAAGCGTTGCTATCATAACTTTGGAATTATTTTAAGCATGTGCAATCTCACATGTGATATCTCTGGATGCAATGAGAAGTACTAGCAATGACATTCCATGGGTACAATCATAATCAGTACTTAAATATATATGTGCAACTTTGATAGCAAACAACAGATGTATGTAATTTCACTAGAGAAACCAAATATTTGCAAAAAATAATAAAGGAGCTTCTAGTTAGTTATGAGCCCAAAAGATAGCACTTGAAGCAAGATTTGAAGCTTAGGTTACTATCTAATTAGAAGTTTGTTTTTGCAACAGCTTTTTCTTTTAATTTTTTATCTAAAAGATAGGGGAGACTGATAGGCCTGTTTGGTTACCATCCAAACCAGGTAAGTAGTCATGCTTTGAAACTAGGAGCCATATTCAAAAGAAAAAAATCCAGAGGCAAGCTGGTTTGGTTTACTAACTACATTCCTAAGCATGCTTTCATAGGTTGGCTAGCGATTTAAAATGGATTTTCCATAAAGCAAAGGCTGTTATTAAGGGTGAGCAATGACCGAACCTCACCAACAAAACCGAGCCTCACCGACCAAATTGCATCGAACTTTGGGCCGACCAAAGGACCCGATGCCAGCGAACAAAACCTAGTGACCCTTCCAACGTTGTGCGGTGACATAGTTGGAGTTAATTTTTAAAACTGACCCACAAACCGTACCAACCGATTCATATATATAGAGATAGAAATAAGGGAAAAAAGAGAAAAACATTCTTAGTAAAGAAATCCTCCTTATGCCACCGAAACTATGCTGCAACCACATCTATTTTTTTGCCTAAGCCTCTAGTTGTCTACTCAAATCTACCCCAATTTTGTGCAAATCTGCCTCTTGCACTTGCTGTTTGCGTAGCTCTAAGTGGTGTAGTACCTAGATCTCTCACTCTTTATGTGACTATGTAGTTATCTCCATGTATTTTTTTGTCTGCATAATACTGTCTTCTAATTTTGAGTACTTTGTTTACTCTTTTATTTTTTAGCAAAGAGTACTTCGTTCACTGAGTATATTACATTGAAGTTGATGAAAATATCTAAGCTTGTGTGGTTTACATGGATTGCAATTTACAACTGGCTTGCACTGGTAAATTTTTTTCCTGCTAAAGCATTGATACTAATTTAACTTAAAATGTTGATAATATAAAATATAAATAATATTTCTGATAAGATTCATTCATTGTAAAGCATTTATTTGGTCAAAAAAATTATTATGTTATTTGTACGGTTGAATCTGATTGTAATTGAGTAATGACTAACATTTTCTTTTAATATTTAAAACCAATAAAACTGAGGAAACTGACTGCAAAAAACAGCACCGATGTAGGTCGAAAGCCAATCTTTGGCGATGTGCATTGATTCGGTTATGGAAGAACCAATCCCTATCGGTTCAGTGATAAATTTTGAAAAAAAAAACGCACCGACCGAACTGCGCACACCCCTAGCTGCTATAGTGGGGACTACTGGTTGAAGATTAGTATGTTATATGTACAAAAATCAACTTCGAAAAAGGGAGATTTTGATTTTTCCAATTTTCTTTCTCTTATAGAATATTTTGGTAGCTAATGAATTGGAATAGTATTAATCCCTAAGTTAAGTTGGGATGATATTATGGCTTAGGGAGAATTTGAGTTCAAACGTAAAAGCTTAAAGGCTATGGTTTGCAATTGCTTTGAGGGCTGTTGTTTATCACATCTGGTAGCGCATAAATGTTGTAATAGTGTAATACACAATGGCAAGCATGAGACTAATCAGGTTGATTAGATGGGAAGTTAAGAGCAAGGTGGAAACCAAATAAGGCTTTTGGTAAAAAATAAGAGGATAGTACGCGAAATTATAAAATTTCTTGAGCAATCAAAATCCCAAGTTAAAACTCTAATAAGTATTTGATTAATGACAAAGTTACATGTATTATATACTAATAAAAAAAATTACTGTAGGAAATGATTTTCTATTGTATGGCTGTTGTGAAAAAAGCAAATGTTGAGAATAAAATCTAGAGTAAGTTTTTTTTTTTTTTTTGATAGGTAAAAAGCTTAAAGGAAAATAAGAAACATACCATCTGCTCCTATGATATACAGGATGTGTCCTAATGGAAACAAAAAAATTAAGCAATGGTACAAAAATCTAAAAAAAACAAAAAAAGATGGAGAAAAACCACTATTTAGCATCATCCAATCATACAAAGTAAGCGAGAAAAACTGCCAACCATAGGACTAGATGCAACATATCGAAATCCCTGTCCATCCAAATCACACAATTGATAATAATTATGCATGCACTCACATAGAGAAAATTACTCATTGTCAACTTTATGTATGCATGTTGGGAGAAGAATGATTGATATACATTTCATATGATCAACTGGCAATCAACATATGTTGTTACAAATTACATTCAGATGGTATCATTACAAATTCATGATATGTTCCTAGACCAAAATGGTATTACATCATATTAGCATCTTAAGAATGTTAAAAGAGGAAAAAGAAAAGAATTGTAAGAGATGTCAAAGGATGCAAGTTCTAAGATAACACCATAATAGTCATTACTTTATTTGTAGAAGATGTTGTCAAATGACATTAAACACATATTTAACCTTTTATGACATAATAAAGGTTAGACAAGCCAACATGAAAGCAAAGTATAATAAAAAAATGTATCATTTTAACTAGGGGCGCGCAAGAAATCAAATGTCTCATTGTTGTTTTTTTTATAGGTATCAAATGTCTTAATGTTGTTCTACTGTGACTCTGTAATCCTAGCATTTGAATGCTCTTTTGTTTTGATTGAGCAAAGATGTAAGATACCTCCACTTGTTCTTACACTAGTTACAATTCCGTCATTACATATCTTTAATCACCACAATATATATTAGAGGAACTTATTTCTTTAACAAAATAAAAATAAATTACATGTATTATATATATATATATAAACCCCCATGACAAGATGAGGATGATGATGAGGATGTTGTTCCAAAGAGGATGTTGTTCCAAAGCCAATAAAGAATTTACTTGGAAAAACATACATGTTCCAAGATGTTTTACCTTTACATTAAAACTCAGGCAAACACACATTGGGTTTCATTTTACCTTTTTCATTGGAAATTAGGAATTTCAGGCAAAACCAAATCAATGCAAATTAGGCAAAATCTAATAGAGAAAAATTAAGAACTCTTTAGCCTCAAGAAGCCAAACTCAAATCAAAGTACATGCACAACCTAAACTTAAGTCAAATTAAATGCACAAGCCAAACTTAACTCAGATTAGATGCAAAGGCAAAAAAATTGAACTCAGAATTTAGAAATTACCTTAATACGTTTCTAATCCTTTAACTCTGATTTCTAAACTTGATGGTTAGAGATGCAGGTGAGGGTTATGGTGAAAGCTGCAGGTCACGATTAGGTTAGGGTGTGGGTTTAGGTTGAACTTGGAAAGGGTGTATTGAACGGACTAAGGGAGACAAAACGGACTGAAGGAGACAATGGTGGGTATTGATCGAACTGAGAGGTAGACAAATTGTTTTGGAAACGTTATGTTCAAAATTTCATTTTATTCTGAATATAACTCGATTTCATTATTTCCGAGTTTTGAACAGTCCAGCTGGAATATTTTATTGCGGAAAAGCCATGGTGGCGATTCAACGTGGCAAAAACTTGATAGAAACTTGGCTTTAGCATAATCGAGTTCCTTATATAACCTGATTATTGGGTGATCGAGTACCAAAACAGGGACATGCCCCTATATAGTTTGGAAACAGGGACATAGTGCTCTTTTTTTTCCTAAAAATGGGCAAAAGTCCATTTTCTCCGAGGAATACCTCTCTCAAGGTTGAGGATTGCCTTCCTCCCCACCTGCTAATCAATGAGGAGCCGTTTGGATTGCTAGTTTTGATAACTCAATTCTCTGTTTCCATAACTCATAACTAAAAAATGGTGGGACCCATGGCAAAAAGTTTGTTTGGCAAACAATAACTCTGTTTCCATCACTCAATTCTCTGATTTTTGAGTTATGAGTTATGAAAACTGAAAACAACTTTTGGCTGTTTTCAGTGTCCATAACTCATAACTCAATGGCAATATTGTAATTAAACACACATAGGGGACCCACAGCCGCAACTTTTAACTTTTTTTTTTTTCTAGGTTGGCGTTGGCTGTTCGTTCTTTTTTTTTTTTTTCTTTTTCTTTTTTCTTTTCCTGGGTTGGCTGTTCGGTTTTTTTTTTTTTTTTTGAGCTGGCGTTGGTTGTTCGTTCTTTTTTTTTTTCTTTTCTTGGTTTTTTTTTTTTTTTTTTTTTTTTGGGCTAGCATTGGCTGTTCATCCTTTTTTTTTCTTTTTTTTTTATTTTCCTAGCTATGCGGTTCTTTTTTTCTTTTCTTTTCTTTTTTTTTTCACTAGTTCGGTCTAGGTTTTTTTTTTTGTCATTAGATTCAGTGAGTTTGGGTACTGAAAAAAAAAAAAAAAAAAAAAAGTGCTGCACCGGTGATAGGTATGGGGCCCACAAATAGTGTGAAAAATATTGAGTGATGGGAAATGAGTGATGGTGCCAAACAAACATGGTATTTTAAGTGATGAGTGATGAAAATTGAGTGACCAAAAAAATGAATCCAAACAGCCCCTGAGTCTCTCTCTCTCTATCTTTTTTTTTTTAATGCACCTTTTTTTTTACTACATTATTTGCACCTTTTATAAACTCTCAAGGAGTATTCTTGATCCCCCAACTGATTTGGGAATTGATCAAACCATTCTTGACTTTGGACTAGATTGGGCCCAGCCTAAAACAAGCTGTATTGAAGGTTTTTTTTTTAATCTTATTCTTTTTCTGGTATCTCTAATTTTTTTTTTTTTTTTTTGGGAATTGGTCTTCGAGATTCCAAGTTTCCAACTTGGGTGTTATTGGAGTGGATTTTCAAACAATTTGAAGTATAGCTTGTTGATGTGATCCAAGTAATGATTTATTGGAATAAGGGCCAAGGAATGAAGCTAATTTCAATTCCAATCAAGATGTAGAGATTCTCTCATTCCATGGAACCAATTGATGCTCATCAATTTTGGCTTTAAAAAATTGAGATTAAACAACTGAGAAAGCTTGGATCGTTTTTGTGTAAAGGGCCATGAACTCATGATTGATGCTTGCTATTTTGATACGACCATTGACTTTTATTTAGGTAATGAGTAGTGGTTTGGCTATTAGGTATATGAAATAGGGCAAAATTTGGGTCCAGTGGCAGTGGCACTTTTAGTTACGTCTTATGAAATATACATAACGTTTTCAAATTATCGATTACCAAATCTATATTGTAGTTTCAATAAAGGATACCATTGGGTTTCCTTCCCCTCCTTTTCAACTTTATATTAAATTAAATAAAAAATCTCATTTGCTAGTGTGTAAAACATATGGGGTAGGAAGAATAAAGGAGTTCACAAACATTCAAAAAGAAAGAAAATAAAAGCCATTACCCCCATACAAAGAACACGCTAAACTTATCTTCATAATCTTTTCTACCACCATAAATGTTCCCTCTCAACTTTTCCCACTAATAACGCCGGCAAAGAAATTGAACATATCCAAATTAGCCAGTCACAGAACATTCTAATCATCATTAACATTCAAAAGCAAGAAAATAAATATCATAAAGCCATTCAAAGAAATCTAAAATCTCACTTCATATTCTAATCTACCACCACACGTATTCCCTCAACTTTTTTCTACTTTATGTGCAATGCCAGCATATAAATAATATATATAGCTTCCCAATTAGCCCAATTTGTGTAATTTGGTGCGTTGGGCTCCCATTCTTTGTAAAACTTTGCTTCCTGTGATCCTGTCCAACGCTATGCACGAATTACCTGTTTTGCTTTTGTACAATTATACATATATCTTCAACTGCTGTACAATTTGACTGAACTCTCTAACATTTCACGGTCGTTGCCTGGAATTTCTTTGACCCTTGATCCATTCTTGTATATCTTGAAGGCTGGAATGGACCTCACATGCTCTGAGTTTGCTAAGTAGGGGTGGTCTTCAATCTCAACCTGAATTTATTGACAAATACATAAATGAGTTAATTCTTTCTCATTTACGGCTAAGGATCAAGTCACACTTGGTATAACTTTAAACGATATTATTACCAGTTCTTAACATTTTATTGGATTAAAACTTTTGAAAATTCTATTGTAACAAGAAAATACCCCAAATCTTCTTTATGGTATACAAACCTTGAGGAAGTTAATAGATGGGAATCTCTTGCAAACGTGCTCCAGGACTTGCAACACTTGCTTGTGGTTCGATTTGTTACAAAAGAGCACCACGGACATTCCTGTTATTAACACAACATATTGATATTTAGTCGTATTAAGTCCTAATCTCAGCATAATCAAATAAAACTAGCGGATATTGCAAATGAACAAGATGTGATGAATTACCCGGTGAGGTAATGAAGTGTCTGAAACGTTCATTGCTAGTGATGAAAATCAAATTTGACCCAAATTTCAGGTCTTTAATGTCTTCACCACGTTGCTTCTTAAGCTGGACCTGTGCCTCAAACAAAGCCCTGCCTACCTCCTCATCCCCAGGAGTCTCTCTTATCAGCATCTCGTAGTCTTGAACTGAAGCTTCCCATCTTTCCAACTAAGTTACCAAAACAAGAAAAAAGAAGAAAATAAGTACTAGTAAACAAGCATTTCACTAGCTACAAAACAGCATTTAACTCTCAAGCGACGATGTTTCACCTTGGCATTGCAATCTGCCCTTCGTAGCCTGGCCTTGCTGTAAGAAGGCCGCACGTTAAGAGCCGTGGTGCAATCTTCGACAGCTTTCTCATATTGACCTAACTTGGACCGACAGGCTGCCCGGTTGCATAACAAAACTGCATTGTATGGATCATTTTCCAGTCCTTCATTATATGTGACAAATGCTTCTGAGAATTTTGATGCCTTGAAGAGCAAGTTACCACTCAACCGGGCTGATTTCACTGCCCTAGCCCTCTTTACCACTATATTCACCTCCTTGTTGCTTGGATCAAGTTTAGCTGCATGTTGAGATGCTGCGACAGCATCTTCAAACCTGTCAAAAACCTTAATTTTAGCACATTGGCATTTTTTTCTAACACAAACCTAAGATGATTTAATTAGGACAGTGATTAATGAGCTACAGAAAGCTGCAAAAACCCTTCTTTTAAGGTGGAAAGCAACAAGTACTTGAAAAGGCCAAAAATGTTTACATTAGAAAAATATAAATTCATTTCTTGTGCAATGTTACACAACCTTGAAGTCCACGCAAATAGCTTAGATGTGGCTCCTTCTTCACTTTAAATATTTTAAAACCAAAGTATTGCCATTCTTTCCTAATCTGAGAAGTGTCTCTGCCACATCTCTTTGTACTCCTACTAACATTAAAGCAAGTCCACAAAACAAAACTTCTTTTGTGAGCATTTCCATTAAATAATCAGCCAAGACCCTAAAAGTAAACCAATTTACAGAAAGGCGCGTCTTATTAGATTAATTTACCCTAGCATTCTCGTGGTAGATGCATGCAAAACTTGCAAAAAATTCCCAAATAAAACGGAAAAAACTTGATTTTATCCCCTTTACATTTTTTTTAAAATGTGTATAACTGAAATTTACAAGTGTGAAGATGAAAATCTTTGGTGCCCCTGGACCTGTAAAAAACACTAATCATACTTAGGCCGACAAATTTACTATGCACAGGGAAAAAGTAAAAATGTGACATATCAAACATCCAGATTCCATTGAACCTATATTAGCGCAAATTGATCTAACTAACCTGCCAGCTGCCAAGTAAACCCGTGCCTCAATCATCATTATGTAAGCACTAGCAGCCGGGCCAATTAACCTTGTACAAGAATCAATACTTATGTTGGGTCCTTTCTGGTAGGTAGCATGGGCCTCTTCATGCCTACAAAGATTCAATAAGGCCTCCACATGTAGAGCGTAGACCTTTATGTATTATAATCAGAAAAATACCAATGTAAGAATATTACAATGTTAAGAATTATAATCAAAGGTGGCAAATAATTAAAAACTCCTGCAGTATATGAAATTGAACAGAGAAAACTAACCTGTGGTGCTGAGTCAGCGCCGGAGGATATTGCATACTTGGTTTCCTTTAGCAAGGTATTCCATTCTTTTAACTTACGAGCCTCGGTGCAAATGCTGAGGTGGTTTTGAAGAGCTTGAGCTTTGGCTATGTCGTCTGAATAAGCATAGGCGCCTGAGTGTTTGTAGTGATGCAATGCTTTCTCTGCTTCTCCCAGTCTGCATGACAAAATATACACTCTTTTTAGGAAAAATTTCAACAGGACAGGACAATGCGCGCGCGCACATATACACAGTTACACACAAAATGTTGTCCCACTTTATTCAATACCTGAGATACAGATTTGCCAGACGATGATGTGCTCTCTGATATGATGGCTCAATTAGAATAGCTTCTTTGCACTCGAAAACGGCCTCCATAATCCGGCCTAGACCTATCAAAGCAGCACTCTTATTGCAACGATAGGTGGCCTTATTTGAATCAAGACCAATTGCTCGGTCATATAGAGCCAAGGCCTCATCAAATCTACCCTGCTTATATGCCTCATTTCCCTTGGACTTAAAAGCCTCTGGATCTAATCTTTTTACTAGACCTCGAAGCTGTCCAAATTCGTCACTATTCTTCCTAACAATGTTGCCCATGACAACATTGCCACCAAGCTTTCCAAAGCCATTTTTGGGGTTATTAAGCATGAAACTTTTCTCTCTAAGATTCCTAGACAGGTAATCCACTGTCCTAACAGTGGAATTGGAACTGTTATTTCCTAACAATTTTCCAGGCCCTGTCTGCTTCAAGTTACCCAAGTGGCCTAAAAGCATTGCATTGCTTGGAGTGGAACGAATGAGAGCTTTGCTTTCATTTAATAGCTGGGGATCAGTGATCATCTTAGTAAGTTCTGAAGAGTTACTAGTGGGCTCTCTTTTTAGCTTTCTTTCACGACCCAAGTCAGGAGATTGAGGCACCTTTGTTTGGACTGAACTAGTGGAGGATGATGTTGAGCTTCTTGCAGCATCAGAAGGTCTTCGACCGTGAACTCTTTTGTGAGAAGTTGTTGAAGAAACCTTGGGATGAACCAAAGTTGAATTCTTTGCGGATTGCTCATTGAGTTTTGGTGGAGATTTGTTGGCTAAATTGGAGGCTTTGCAAGCAGACTCAACAGTGCTGCTTCTTTGCCTCTTGGAATGTTCAGTGCTTGGCAGTGAACGCACAGAAGTTTTTCTTGGCCAGTAGCTCCGGCGTTGGAAGATTCCACCCATAAATCCGCAGCCAAATTCACCATCCACTGCCATTTCTGCCATGACTCTCTTTAATGTATGTGTTGACTATCAAACAAGACAACCTATAGAAGACCAAGTAGTGGAGGGTGAATTGTATTTGAATTAACCAATGATTTCGTAAGCACAAGGTGGCATCAAGATCATGTTCAAATCGTTAATTTAACATGAAGACTATGTACCAGGAACAAACAAAACAAAAAATTAATTAAAGAAATGGAAAGAATGGCTAAGCATAAACAATTGAAGGAATTTCAAAAGAATGATAAAGGAAGGAAATTATCAAAAGAAGGCTTGAATGAGAAGGATTCTATGTAGCAAGCATAGTTTGAATAACGTCTAATAGATATATATATATATGAACTCACAGCCTCCTAGAGTGGCTTCCAAGAAACCAACTTTATCTCTTTTGTAATTTTTTAGAGGGAGATATGAGAGGGAGGGGTCAAGACTTTATGGAAGAATAACATATAAGAAATTCTAAAATAAACCCAACCCTGTTTAAAAATAAAGATGCCTATATTGTCATTTCATGATTTTGATAATGACCACATGATTCATAACATACAATAAGGAATACTAGCTAGACATTTTTCAACTAATTAAGAGTGGTTGATCTAAGGATTAAAATATTATATATATAGTTACTAATACAAATATACAATACCCTTTGAGTTTTGAGTTTTGACCAATTTTCTTGGTTTTTTATGTAAATTGTAACTCAAAGGTTTTTTTTTTTTTTTTGGAGAATCAACTCAAAGGTTAGACTCTGTCAATGAGGCATATACAGTTAAATTGTCCATTCATGTCAATACATTATACTTCAACTGTTCAACAATTGAGATGATATGGGCTGGAACAAATTTAATTGCCTTATTTTTCCTGATGTGGTTTCTTATTAGAATCTTTTATCTGAAAAAACAAAAACCTTGTGTTTGTCATTCTATTTCTATAAACAAAATTAACAAATTGTTGTTGGCATACCGCATACCCAACTCGTCTATACATACTTTATACACGTGCTAATTTTTTTTCTAATAAAGTTCATTACAATTTGCTGAAAAATAATCTATTGTTGTTAGCTTCCAAAAGTGTGAGTCTCTTTCAATTTAATTGCGATAAATGACCATGAAAACTTGTACAGTCAGAAATTGGGATAAGAAATGTTTACTGGGTGCTCTTTAAAGATGAGTTATTGTGAAGTTCAATTAATAAAAAAATTGCATAACTTAATAAAGGTGCTAAAAATGCGGTTAAAGTGATAAGTGAAACTCAAAAAGTTGACTCTATTGACTCCATACCATATAAATCAATTAAAAAACTAATATAAAATAATTTTTTAACAAGCACTATACGTTAATGTTATTTATAAATAAATACTAAATAATAATGGTAGACATAAATGTATAACCTATGGCCCAAAACAGAAAAAGTTTAAAACATTAATTAGTCTTTTCCCCCAAAAGGGAAAATTTTGCTGAGCACACTTTTTTTCTGATTGATGGTAACAACTGTCGTGTCCCTAATTAAGTGAATCAATTGAAAAAGTAAAAGGTAATTAACAATTAACACAAACAAACTCCGGATAATTAGCCAATTGGCAGTTAGGAAAACCAAGGCACCGCCAAGGGACTGTTTGGCCTGGACCCCAATTGAACAGTGAACACAGCTGTATGCTATTATGGAATGGACTCTAGTTTTCATTCTTTACTTTGCCAAACACCCTTACCTTCCATTCATTCCCTTCTCTTTTTTTCTCATGGGGTTGGTAGTTGGTAGCAGATTTTTTTATTTTATATTTTTATTCTTTTGGTAATAATAGAGCAAGAACCAAAGAAATCCATGGGTTGGTAGCAGTTTTTTCTGCTGTCGTTTTGTGTGATAGGATTGTATATCACTTTGTCGTTTTGTAAATGTTATGTAGCACATTATAGATACGATGTTTTAGGACCATTTGGTGAAATCTGCAAAAGTGTTTAAAGGGTTTTGAAGACTATTTGTCTATGGATTTCCCTACACCTTGCCTGCTTCAATAGTAGTCGGTGCTGGCTTGTAACCCACAACGACAAAACTTAAAATTCTCAAAAATTATTCAGCTCCCGACGGCACCACCAAAATTTTATGTCCTCACAATTTGTAGTTTCAAATTTCAAGGACACAAAACATTCTGATCAAATCCATAGCTATGGTCCTATGGATTTGTGGTTTACCATATGTTTTGCACATTTTATTAATGTCATAGAATTTCAAGTTGACAAGAATCCCTATAGTTCTATTTCATTCCATGCGCAATTGGGCCCTACTAATAATATTAGTGCTCTGTCTTGTGGTCATACCCTAAAAATAATTTAGTTTAAAAAATTAAAAGCAGTGTCGTACGAACAATTTACTGTATTATAAATTAATCCCAAACTCTTGAACCCTGTATGAATAAAGATTTCTTATTCCGATTGACTAATCTTGAACTCGTAATAATTGATGTTTAGGAAGAAACTGTTGCTTGGAACAAGGAGTATTTCACAAGAATCCATAGGAACATTGAAATATTAGCCAACAAAGGTTTAGGATTACATGTGGTTATGCTCATTTATGCAAATAATTAATTTTTTTTAAACTAATAAAATATTTTCAATAATTGAGTTGCTTGCATTACTATTCAATAAGGCAAGAGAAGTTGAATAAAGTTCTTCTTATTAAAAGAATTGGACAATAGTATAGATGTGGACAAAATTACGCAATTTTAATTTATTAAAATTACATTGTTTTGAAATAAGTTAGCGTTTAATGGCTACTTAGCCTACTTAATTAACAAAATTGGGTGGAAAAACTTATTTTTTTCATCCCCCAAATGTTGTGTAATATTAGGGGTATGGATTCAAATTTTAAAAATAAAATCAAAATTTTCTCAAAATTTGAGGTTATAAATTACAATTTAGTCTACTAAATAAATTTTCCATGAATTATAGCCCTATATGTAAATCCACAAATATGTTAGATGAGAAAATATTACTTTATAATCCTCCCAACAAAATCTCAATTGCTGCAAAAGAAGATTCTAACAGATGGTGTATGTCTATGTTTAGTAGAGAAGTGGAGACCAATTTACATGCCCTGTGGAAGTACAGGTTTTGCTAAAGATGTTTTCAAGTAAAATGGAAACACAACAATGTTTGATATTGTTCAAACTTCAATGAAAGAATTCCAGAATCAAACTGATTTTTGAAATACTCTCATAGAAGTATTTAAAGTTAGGTTGATAAAACCAATTTAGAACAATACATATTTATAAGAGCTCATATATATTAGAGTTCTAATAGGCATTTTTTAAATTAAAGTTTACAAAAATAGCTTTAAATTTTCTACAGATTCGGTAAATTTAGACCAAATTTACTAAGCAAACTATTCTAAATAAAATAACTAAATGTAGGCCTAAGCTAAATATAAGCATCTATAGACAAAAATCTTGAATTACGTGCCCATCTGCCTTTAACTTATGATTATTCAACTTATCAAGAAATTTCAAGGACTCTTGTTCTACTTTAATCCCTCCACTTGTGAAGAACTCATAGGATGCTTTATGGTTGTAATTTGTTTGAATTCGTTAATGTAAAATTGTAAATCATTGCTTCCTTTTATTAAAAGGAAAAAAAAAAGAAGGAATGAAAAATTTATTCAATACTTTAGGAGCAACACTTCATACCCTCACATAAACAATTATAATGGTTAGAAAATTTGGAAATTCCTTGTTTGTATAACTTCACAAAGAATTCATTCATAGAAAAAAATAAAATAAAATAAAATAAAAGGTTGATAGTAGATGAAGCCGCGTTGAAAAATGTGTTCCTTATTCTTTTCAGCCGTGTTTATTTCATCCTTTACTTGCCAATGCCGACAAAAGAGAAAGCGGCTCTCATTCTCTCCCAATCCTGATTTATGTTGTGTGGAGAAAGATAGGAATAGGCACGGGCTGAGACTGAGTCTGAGTGGCACATAAACTAGTCCCTGGAGAGAATCATATGTTTTCTGACTTCACCAAAAGCCTAAAAAGTAGTCAAAGTTAACTTGCAAAAAGTATTTCTAACCTTATTTTTTTATCTTTCTTTTTTGTTGTCTTCGTTTTTCTAAAGCAATTTGACAAAACGGTGGCAGATTGATGTACTCGAACACCAAAATAGACAAGTGCTAAAAGCTTTTTCAGTCCTCTTAAAACAAGAGGTGTTTGATAAATTAATTACCCAAAAACACAGAAGGAAGCCAATAGAAATGGTGACATTTGGACCTTGATTTGGTAGAAGTGGTATCCCTCATTATTGTCGGTTGCTTGCTAATTTAGAAAACCGCCCTCCCATTTAGGCTAATAAAAATTATAATGCAATGATTTAGGAGACCCCAACTGTAATTCAAGCAGAAAATAAAATTTGATTGGGTCCAATTTTTCTGAACCAAAGTGGTTGCATATTTATATATGAATAAAAAAAAGCCATTATTTCATTCCACTCCAATTGATTAAACAAACGTATATATGTTGACCCCTAACCAAGTAAGAGAGTCACCAGATATATAAGGGATGGAATCGCATCCGTGTGTTATGATTGTTGACCACAATCATAGATACCTTCTCCATTGCACTATCTATATATAATTTTGTGTAGAAATTAATTCACGTGAATATTGAGATGTCAAGCAAGGGCCACCTGATCAGACATGTTTAAATCACAAGCAGTCTTTAAATTCCTCATATTTTATTCAACGAAGATCTTCACAAGCTTTGTTATCACGCAAGTCTCCTGTGTTTAATTAATTACATTATATAAAAAGAGTTAGAATCATATAGCATACACAAATTGGCGACTACATATACATTACATTTATACGTGCATACAACTTTCACACGGGACCATATATACATAACTATACTTGCGGACCTTGTGTAGCATACAATGAGTCTCGAATAATGTGAGGATTAGGTAAATCTAAGCATGGACCAAACATAAACTATCCTCTCAGAAAAAGCATGAAAGTTTGATTAGATAATATAAGTTAACCAAAGGATGGGTCGGACCAATACTTTGTCATAGTCATGCACCGAACTTCCAGGCAGCACATCAAGGCATAATATTGAGCTAGCAGCATGGTCATTACTCATTAGCGCCCATTCATATATCAATTACTCTAGGAACACAAAAGTTTTTACAATTGTTTTCACAATTACTCCTACAATTTGATATGATTAATGTATGATAAAAATTGTATTAACGGTGGAAAATTTTCTCCTTTTCGTTTTTAGGTTAAAACTCTCGAAATTTTTCTTCAATGAGCTTCATATCTACGTTGGAATCTTGAAAAAAGGAGGTGAAAGATTGTAGCAATGTGAGCAGGCTTGGGATTCAAGGCTGAAAGAGTGGAAAGTGGTGTGGAAAGTGAGGCACATGAAATTGTGTGGGCAACGCTTTGGACTCAAGGCTGCAGGAGGAAGAAAAGTGATACGTATTACGTATAGGGTGCGGAAAGGGTCGCACGTGCATTTTACGTAAAGGAAAACAAGTGGTCACGTGATCTAAACTTGAAACTCTAAAGCCCTTGACAGCCTGCCCAGGCTTAAGTTTTAAGGTTTGGTGATCGGTTTATTAGTTTTTGGTTCTCATTGGGATCAACTTTAACAAGACATTCTTAGCTGATTAGCTCCATCACTTCCTCAAATGTAATTCCCTCAAAGTTCGCAATAGTATACCATAATAAAATCAAACATGACAAACAAAACTTATAGAAACAAACGCAATCTTATGCGAAACATACAGAAAGAATTTGCTAATATCTTCAATCAATGATTGTAACGTTCACATGCAACATGGGTTGCAAATTAAGTCTTATCTCATTGGGAATTTCGTTATTGTATGCATAGAGCTTCACCATATGTAGCACTCCTATTTACATTTTATTTTCCTCACTTTAATTAATGTTTAAGGCTCAAACCGATACATAAAGCTGCCATGAAAAAAAATTTATGGCACAGCACCAGCATGCATGATCAAGTTTAGTACAATAAACATATTACCTCTACAGTCTTTATTATTTCTTCCAACTCAAAAAGAAAAAGTTCTGCAAGACTTCCGCATTACTATGGAGAGGATTTTTTAGGGCAATATTTGTTGCACACTTGAATAGTCACAATTTCAATTGTTTTTTAGATCATGTATAAAACAATTTATGTGTAATAAATGTTGGGGATTTCACTAAATCAATGAGTAATAATGAAAGAACAAAATGAACACATCAAGTAAATAGAAATTAGTGATTGACTTAGAGGCACAAATGAATGTTATTCTTAGACTATATTTGTACCTATATACAAGTTACTAAAGGCCTTCTACAAACTTGCCCCCAAGATACAACCAAGTTATTGTGTTCTATAAATAGTAATTTTGGAGAATACTCACAGGATTTCTAGTGTTTCAAATTTCAGATGAACATAAACCTCTATTTATATCCATAGAGTTATATTTTATCAAAAGGCACCTATGGAAGTTAAAAAGTTTCATAAAACCATTCACAATGCTTGAAACCTTTTTCAAATGTTCAAAACAGTTATCAGAAAATTCTGCAAAAATTCAGTTTTCATGAGTCTCGATCAATCGAGAGGAATCGAGCATCAATCGAAAGCTTTTTTCGATCGATCGAACAAGAATCGAACACCGATCAAATCAAGCCAAGACTCCAGGATATTATTCCTCGTTACTTCGATTGATTGAGCAAAAGTTTCGATCGATCAAACATACTAAATTTCGAATTTCAGTTAGAAAATTTCATAACTTGAATTTTCACTTTATTCATTTTATAAATGAATATTCTCCTACATTATATCATTATTACAACCTATCATTATATATATCTATATATATATAACAATAAACACAACATTTTTCTTACATATTAATATATGAAATTTCATTAACACAATATGAAAGACAATACTGATTAACAGAAAGATTATACATCCACAATTGATCTTGGCAAAATAAAATATGGATAGAATTTAAAATTCAAATCATCCCAAATAAAGAAAATACCAAATAAACATTATAATTCTCTTAATTAGTCATAGTTCAAGGCCTTTCCTTGCCTGCCAAATATCCAAGTGTTTAATGTTCTTGGTCTTTCCTCATAAATAAATTTTTTTTAAAAAAAAAAAAAATTCTTAGTCAGATCCTACAATAAAGGATAATTTATTACTCATGTGGCATACACCTGTGTGTCCATGCCCAAAACAAATTAGTCATACATAATGTATAATTTCGGAATATCTCAAATTTATGTGAGTGTATTGCTACTATTTTATTTTCAAATGATTATTACTAATCCCCCACTTCTAATTATTGAATTATCAATACATATTTATAGGGTTGTGTTCAAGTTACACATTATATAACTTTAAATAATATTACATTTGTAGAGCCCAGATTTGTGGCCCAAACCCAAAATATATGGGATCTCAGCCCAATGAGCTCAATACAATAAATTTGTAGAGAGTGAGTCAAAGAACTAGGCCCTAATGAGTCGAAAAACGGTTAATATGGAATTAAGTGATAATCAAGCACAAATAAGATGTATTGATATCAATAGACTTTCAGTCCGAGGAGGCCACAATTATATGTATTTATCACAATTAGATACAGAGATAATTTAGATTGCTACAGTATTCTCTTTCTCTTTTTTTCGATCCCTTTTTCATGAAGAGTCTTTCACCTTATATATCCTCCTTTGGATCATCTTCACCCTCCACCTATTAATCATCCGAACCCTTACTTGAGTACCTGTCCCATCAGATACCCTCTCTGGTTTCCCGTGAGTTGTGGTAGCCAAGGTAGCGCTGTTCAAAGGTCTTCTCCACATAAATGCGACCAGAAAAGTAGTTACAATGCATTTAATGTGGTGGTGGCAATTTTCCTTTAGATATTTTTAGATTTCCTTCCTTCCCTCTCGTATGTTCAAGAGGCATGTCTCTATCATTAGAGCTTCTTGGAGGATTACGCTAACTGATGGAGTTCATATTGTGAACTATATTCATCATATCTGAGGAGGAGTTCCTACTCGGACAACCACTCACATGTTCCCCATCTTTGAGACTTTAATTGGGAACGTTTAACAACTATTTGCTCATCCTCCTTGGACCTATCCATGTCCTCAGATAAGGCCCAAGGCCCAATATACTATTTTGGGCCCTTGACCCTACAACATTATTCAATATTTTTTAATTTGATGAAAAATTTGACAAATCTAACGTTGGACTTTATTATCTTCATATATTCTTCACGCTTACAAAATTTTAAGTTGGTCAAAGATCAATATATAGTCATATCATCAATCAATTATTTAAATTTAACTTTTTGTAGTTTAAAATAATGCATAAAAGATGAGTTTATGGATATTGAATGATAAATAACTTCCAATTGGCATAAATGTTAAAAAAATATAGAACATGTAATCCAACAATGAGAATTACAAAATATGATTTCAATAACAAATTATTGAAGTCATATATATATATATAGACACACACACACATGCGCTCGAGATTTGATTGGCCTTATAGCCATGCTTTTTAGCTTTTGGTCTTGTTTGTTGATTGAGGAAAGTGATATCATGTGGTAAGAAAGAGTTAGTCCTATAAGATTTAATTTTTATTAATAATACTAGTATTATTCCCATGTGATGCATGGCTTGATGAATTTTTATATGTAAGCTAAATTTTTTTAAATAATTAAAAAAAAATTAAATAAATAGTAATAATAAATTATAAAATCAATAAATAATTTTAATAAAAATTTTGCTTTAAATTCTAATTTTTTAGAGTTTGAACTTTATCAGTGTTTATCTATTTTTATATTTGAAAATTCTCTTTGTGTTTTGTGTTAATTTCTTAATATGAGATATGAAATGAGTTTGATCATTTCTATTTGGGTTATATTTAATCTATAATCTAGCTAGCACAAACAATAATAAACAAAATAGTTCCTCAATACAACATTTTTCCTAATAATAGTCTAATTTAAAAATAAAAAAAATCAACACACTCAAAAATTAAATATAATAACCAAAACCCAAAATCAAAACATACACAAAAGAGTTCAAAAATTGAGAATATAACAAAAAAATTAAAAACTTACATAAGAGAACCAATAACTTAAATGGGTGTCCATTGTTTTGTTTTTTTTATGGTAAACTTCCTTAGGCATAATATCCTACACGAAAATTCAGAAGCAAAGAACAATAAGTAAGATGAATTTATTATATTAAAACATAAGCGTAAGTTGCATCTTGGGAAAAAAAAAAATACAATGTAGGGTGTATTGTGTGGGATTTAGTTATATGGATGGCTTTATCGGTTAAGAGAGATTATATCGAAAAACAATGACTTTATATATATATATATATATATATATATGAAATTTTTGATAATAGACCATTAATTGGAGTAGAATTTAAATTTCTAAACTTAGATGTTAAAGTTTATCTAAATTAAATTATTGTTAAATATTATCCCTTAGTCAAGAGTTTTGTAACTTAATATCCTAATAAATTAATTTAATAAGATGCAACTTGAGGAAAAAAACAAACTTTAGAAAATTTTGATGATAGACTTTTAGTTTTAGTTAAATTAAATAGTTGTTAAAATGTTACCTCTTAATTTGAGAAAATATATCATAACAAATAATTTAAAATTAATTTACTAATTAGTTGTTCTTAAAATGTAGATAGTAGACTTTTAGTTGGAGTAAAAGTCAAAAGGTTTATATATATATATATATATATATATATATATATAAAGAAAACGTGGGGTTGTTGTCAAGGATTTAAGTTTAGAATTTTTTATAATAGACTGTTAGTTTGAATAGAATTTAAATTTGTTGAAATATTAAATTTAAAAAATTTTGATAATAGATTTTTAGATTGAATAGAATTTAAATTTGTTGAAGTTTAAATGTATAAAACTAACTTACTAATTAGTTGTACTTAAAATATTGATAATAGACTTTTAATTGAAGTAGAAGTCAAAACGTGGGTTTTTTTTTTTTTTTTTTTTTTTGAGAAAGAAAACGTGAATTGTTGTTTGGGATTTAAGTTTAAAATTTTTTATAATAAACTTTTAGTTTGAAATTTTGAATAGAATTTAAACTTGTTGAAATTTAAATGAAAAAGTTTTAATTTGAGGAAATATATCATAATAAATAATATAAAATTAATTTACTAATTAGTGAGAGTAGCCATTTGGCACAAGCATGATTTCTAAGTACAACTTTTATTACATATTTTATGATAGTATATGATATGATATAATATAATATGCTGAAACTTTGAGTTTCTCACCTCCTAATTAGTTCATTGTTTTCCAGTGAAGTGGACTTTGACTAAGGTGGTATCCAATTATCCTAAACAAGATTTACCCAAGAAGACTTGGGCCTTCAATAAATATGCGTGGACTTCATGAAAATATAATTTAGGTTGTGTTTGGCATTGGCAGAAAAATTCTTTTTTTTTACTATTTAGTTTATTTTTGTTCCCATGCAGTTTATTTTTGCTACTATTTATAAATCTCATTGCATTTTTGCTACTATTCATGAGTCTCATTATACTATTTCAGTTAGTTTTTAGTTTTATCTATAGTACTTTCGACAACAAAATTTCAATTTTAGCTAAATAATCTGTTCTCAAATAGACTCTTAATAATCCAAATAATTTGATATTTTTCCTTCAAAGTTCAAACCCATTTTGTGTAAACATGGGCCTTTATTGAGAAAGCACATACCATGGTGAGAAAAATTATGCAGGCCGTAAGCATTGATATATTAAGGAAAATGGTGGGCTGTGAACCCAAATCAATATCATTTTTTTTCCTGCAAAAAAAAAGTACTAACCCCACTTATGTGGCGTCTTAGTCTCTTAAAAGGGCTGCCTTAGGTTCTAATGGTCCTACCAACATATATATGTGGCCCTTTTCATGACTCCAGCCCATAAACTTGGGCTTGGCAGCCTAAGACTTTACCATTTATCACTGAGGGAATTTCGTTTTTGTATGGATGGCAGGATTTGGACACATGGATTTGGATTTGAGTGATTAAAATTCAAATACCTTGTTTAGATAGTTTACAAATGGTCAAAGATTTGGATTTGATATATCTGTCAAAGATTTTAAACCTTAAAATCCTTGAATTTGAAATAATTTCTAGGGCCCGCTTGGATTAAGGAGAGAGAGAGAGAGAGAGAGAGAGAGAGTAGAGTTTGCTGAAAATAGGCTAATTTTAAGTCAATTCTACTTTACTCTATTCTACTCTCCCTTCCTCTCCCTCAATCCAAACGGACCACTAAACTCATAAAATTTTTAAAATCCATATGATATTACTTAAATATTTATATATTTGGAATTAAGCAATTTCAAATCCATCACTTTAAAATTCAAATTCAAGTATCTAAATGAAGGGGAATATTCACGAAATTCCTAGATCTATGAGATGCAAAAATAGAGGAAAAAAATATGCGTCAAAGAAAATAATCACACAAGACAATATTTATGTGGTTCGGCAATTTGCCTATGTCCACAGAGTTATAAGGATTTCACTATTATCAAGGAAAAATACAAAATGCGGCAGTACAGTTTTTCTCTCGCAAAAATACCATGAAACCGTAACCTCCAAAATAACAATTTTTCTATCATGTGCACAGTTTTTCTATCAAACCTCCACTCCATGGACTAAACCTCAGAAAATTTCCAATTAAAAATTGTAACAACATTATTTTGGATCGAGTCATTATCCAAATCAAACACAACTAGGCTTCACAAAGCCCAACACTAAATGCAACCTTAAAGAGTAACTTAGCCACTCAAGTATCGTTACCTCTTCTCCAAAAAAAAAAAAGTTTATAGATATGCCACATATTATATGGTCAGATATGGCCCTGGATAATTATTAGGAGAAAGACCCCATGTTCGAATTCACAAGAAAAACGAAAAGGCTACGTAAAAATAAATACGGCTAGGCCCATTGGACCTTAGAAGAGCACCAACCTCCAAGCGCTCCTCGCAAAAAATGGCCCACAGCTAGTAAAAATACAAACTTCTCGTCACTTTACTCAAATCTGCTCAAAAGTTATGAAAAATGAATTTTCACCAAATTTATAATCATCACCTAAATTATGACTAATCTCGCAACTAGCACCTTGTGGACAAATTAAAAGTTAAAATTAACGGTTATGAACAAGTCCATGACACTCAGAAACTAAATTTATTGATTTACCCCTCCAACCAATTAAAAGGTTAAAACAAACTTACAAATTTTCCACATTGACTAAAATATCCCTGCCCATTGTTAATTATTTAAGCAATTGGAATTTGGGATTTTTTTTGTTTAGAAAGTTTCAAATTATAGCGTCTGCTCCTGATGATAACTCTTTATTATCAGATCAAGACACCAATCAGTCTTTGGTGTATGTGAAAATTAAATCTCAAATCTCTTATTTATTACCAACTGAGTTAACTAGAACTCACAGGGATTTTGGAAAGTTGATTTCATAGTTTGGGGTTATTTGCAAAATCACCCATAGTATGAGTGTTGTTTGCAAAAAATTTCATAATTAAGAGGGTGAATTAATAATTTGGGATGCAAAGTATAAATACCCCTTAATTTAGGATGGTTTTATGCAAATCCTAAAAATAATAATTAATCCAAATACATTTACCCACATATGTTGATGATGCCATGTTATGCATTGTTTGGAATTTACTTACCTACCACTTAATTCCAAGATCAAGCATAAAATGAAATATTGTAATTACATCAATTTGTGAGATTATTTATCAATTGAAAATGAATTGTGCCATTATTATTTTTCTTTTGGTAAAAGTTGATAATAGGCTAAACATTTGTATAACCATCTGCAATATAATTAGTAAACTATAGGATTGATTCCTCAACTCAATTGTTGGAGAGATAAATACTTGGGGAGCTTCCTTTAATAGTTAATATAACATATAGAGACACACTTTAACTCAAAGGGCCTAAGCCTAATGGATATATGCTCAATTATGTTATATCAATTACTCATTCTTCTCATCATCATTTAATGCGGGACGTCACTCACACATGTAACCCAACAATCTCTCCCTCACGAGTGAGTCTCTGCCTATCTGTGGGTTTCAAGACCTCTTAATGGGCCATGAACAAGTCTTATTCGCTCCCCCTTGCCTAATGGGCTTTTTCCTTCACTAGTGCATCATCCATGGGCCTTCACATGTCAACTCCGCACGTCTTTTATCCTCCATAGGAACCTCGCACCTCACTGTTGTCTAGCACCATTGGCAATGATACTTCTTTGTTTGGCCTTTTGGAGTATCATTTGTGTGGGCTATATGGGCCTACTTGGTGCAATATATCGTCTTCGCTCCAACTGCAAAAGGGACACACCCTGCTTTATTTGTGAAAGTGCTTCAAGTACACACATCTCGTTCCCACTCCAACTGCAAAAGGAATCTTGATAACCTTGTCACCTTTGCTCCACACCACCATGGGCTCTAATACCACTTATTAGGAAGATAAACACCTTGGGGAGCTTCCTTGAATAGTTGATATAACATATAGAGATACACTTTAACCCAAAAGGCCTAAACTCAATGGGTTTGTACTCAATTATGTTATATTAACTACTCATTCTTATCATCATTATTCAATGTGAAATTTCACTTACATGTGTAACCCAACATCAATTAATAGTGTATACATGTAATAGTCAATTAATTGTATTGTTATAGCCTGCTTGGAAATGTAGAGTCTATATTGGCAAATAGTCCATTAGACGTCTTACTTCCCAAACCAACGTTTATGTTGACATGCTAAGGGCTTTGTAATTGAATTAGCACATCCCTATCCATAAAATGTTCAGGGCTTTAGGGAAAAATGGTTCGAACTGTGGGGTTAGCAGCATGTTGTAATTATATTTATAAAAAAAACATTTGTGTTGACATTGGGTATGAAAAAGTAATAAAATATAACTCTAAACTAATTTGGAGTTATTTTCCTCCAACTCATTATGTGATGATTGAAAAGATCATTTATATGTAAATTTAGTCGCATGACTTTTTCAATGAATTATACAACTTGTTTAAATAAACACATTGATAATATTATAAATCATCACATAATGTATTGGAAAAAATCTCCTCAAACTGGTTTGGAGCTATTCTTTTCCTGTCGGGTACCGTACATGGTAAATAGATTAATCTATCAAAGGTGGTATGGTGTTCAGCGCCTAAAGGCATGACGCCGCTTTATTGATTAAAATTTAGTAACTAGAAAACTCCAAAATGGTGATCAGTAACTCAAACTACCTCAGCACAGGTCTAGAGGTACACTACTGCATGTTTAATGGAGTTCGAGGAATAAATGCATTACCATAATAGAAAGGAACTCTAAAAGAATGCTTACAAGGAAAAGGTGAGGTTTGTAAGAAGTACTAGTTGAAATACGGGTGAGGCTTAGGTCTAGTGCATATAGTGCACTAGACCCGTTAAGATGGTGACATGTGTTTAAAAGTGAACATATGTTATAATTTTAACGAGTTCAGTGCAATTGGACACTAAACTCAAACCTCACCCTTGAAATACAATAGAGTTTAGTTGTTTGGTACAGGTCTAGAGGTCCACTACTGCATGTTTAATGGAGTTCGAGGAATAGAATAAACGCATTACACTACTGCATGTTTAATAGAGCTCGAGGAATAAATGCATTACCATATTAGAAATGAACTCCAAAAGAATGCTTACAAGTTACAAGGAAAAGGCTTCGTAAGGAGTACTAGTTGAAATAAAATAGAGATTTTAGTTGTTTGGTATAGGTTAATGTTTTAGAATTTTTGAAAATATTGAAAAATTCTTTAACATTCTCATTTTTGTTGTAAATTACACAAAAGAATTAGATGCTTAGAGCTAGGGGCATTTGGAGTCCCACTCAAAAAGATATTTTAAGAAAAATAAAATTTTTTATATAATTCATCAAAATAAACCAAATATAAGCATCTCATATTTTCAAGAATCTTATTGGATTGCTAATCAAATCAAATAGTTACATTTACAGGCATCTAAATTGTCAAGCATCACCATGTGTTAATGTAAATGACTGAATGTGCTCACATATATTAATGTAAAATAGTTTACAATATTAATGTAAAATAGTAGATGTAAACGAATGGAAGAGATTATTTTTCCTTTAAATTACAAGTTGACCAATAGGTTTACTGCCTTGGTTACAATTCATGATTAAAAAAAAGAAAGAAACAGGTATCATATATGCAAGACAGTAAGAGAATATTAGTTATCTTATCAGCTGCATTTCAATATTCTTTGTCTTTTTCTTTTTTTTTTGTACTAAAAAAAGTTACAAAAGATAGCCATGATTCCAAGATAATAAGGTGACCAAAAAAAAAAAAAAAAAGAGCTGTAAACCTGAAATCGTAATAATTACTAAAACTTGTTTGCATTATTACGGTACTTGGCAAACTTAAGGAAAGGGGAAAAAGAGTACTAGCCAACAAACGGCAATAGTACACAATTATTTTTCATAATAATTTTAGCAAGTTGTGATTTGAATGATATTACTTTTATAAGAGTTTTGGTAATTTTTATCGTGTATCAAAAACTTTTATAAAAAAAAAGAAAAAAAAAGAAAGAGAGAGAGAAGCAATCATTATAAACTCTATGTCAACAATTTGAATATGTAACATCATTCTTCTATGATAATTAATTATATTTTTTATCATCATCCTAAGACAATTACAATCAAGTTAATCCCGATCTTTCTTCTCAAAAAAAGTTAATCCTAATAGGTACAAATAAACATAAGAAGGATGAGTGTGAAATGCAACAATCTATTAGGTACAAATAAAGCCGAACATATTTTATTTTATAAATATTTATATTCCGTATAGGCATCGAAGACGTAAGAAATTAAATTCAATTGGGATCTTTAGGGATTGGGATTTGGTTAGTAGGGCAGGCCAATAGCCATTAAAAAGAATCAAATAAATTGTTCCATGACAAAGACCTCTACAACACTGCCCACACATTCTTGTATTTGTATTTTTGTATTTCTTTAAAAAAAAAAAATTTAGTTTAGATTATTACACGATATATTATTTATTTAATACAAATAAAGAAAACCTATTTGTTGTTTTATTTTCTATGGATTGTAGTGTATTTGGATGTGGTTGACAGGTTGAACTGACTAATCCTCAGGTCGATCTCAAAATTATTGTTTAGAATCCATTGAAAAGAACGCGAATAGATATTTACTTTTAAGTTAGGCGTTAATGCACTTTTAGTCTCTACATTTTGCATTTTTTTCATTTTAGTCCATACATTTTATTTTTATCATTTTTAGTCCCTAAACCAATTAACGTCTGACGTTTAGGTCCTTTCCGTCACTCAACCAACGGCAAAAGTTGACGTGGCAAACGGAGGCACAATAAATACTGACGTGTCCATTAAAATAATATTAAAAATGCTACCTCAACATCCACGTCAGCTTCCACATCAGCATCTAATCTTAAAAAATAAATTTATCAATTTTAAAAATTATAAAAAACAAAAAAACATAATTAAAAACAAAATAAAAAATTGTGGAACTTAGATCGGTAGGGACTAACCTAGAATGAACACAATTAGAATAAAAACTTCAACCCAAAACTTCTACCTACTCGAGTTCTAGCAAACCCAGAAATTTTCTTGAGAAACAAACACACAAAAAACCCAAAAAATTCAGCTCAAAAACGATATCATAAATCTCAAAGCCCTCATTTTTCAACCCTAGCAAAATCATCAAATCCCCAAGCCATAAGCCCAGAAAGTTCAAAACTAGAAAATCATCAAATCCCAGAACTCACACTGACTTGCTATTCATACCAAAAGTCTCAAACTCACAACCGTGTGCACTTTAGAGAAACGCGGCAACCTCTTCATCCTAACACTCATCGGCGACGATCACGAGCACCGTCTCGGCCCACACCTTATTAACTCTCTCCTCTTCGCTCTCTCCCAAGTCAACACCCAATTCATCAATGGCGGCTCCACTCTCATCACCGTCGCTCGCGGCAAGTTCTTCTACAATGGCGAACTCATCCTCGTTCTCGTAGCAAGTGGTGGGTAGATCTGGGTTTTCTGAGTCTGGATCAGCTAGGTCCATTGATGTGAAACCCATAGACTAAGCCCAAAAAGGACTCGCTGTCGTTCATGGCTGTCGTGGTCAACAACGAAGGATTGAAGCTTGAGGAGCTTCGGCCTGGGTTCCTTGCAATGAAACAGAGGTAGAGATCAGAGGTGGTGGATCTAGTGGGTTTGGAGGTTTCAGATCGGTGGGTCGTTGATCATTGGGTTTCAGATCGGTGGGTCGTTGATCATTGGGTTTCAGATCGTTGAGTTTTGTGTTGGTTTCTCAGAAAGATGAGAGAATCATACTCTTTCTTTTCTTCTATTTTCTTTGGTGCTGGAAATTTTGGGTTTAGAGTTTAGTGTTTTTGTGTTTGGGGGCCAGAATTTCTGGGTTTGAGTTTTGTGTTTGATGCTTTGGTGGTGTGGGGGTTTGATTTTTCGGATTTGTTCAAGTTTAATTTTGTGTTGATTTTCTGGATTTGACTTCTCAGTGTTTTGAGAGTAAATAGTTTATGTTTGTTACTGTGTTCTGTGTGTTTTTAAATAGTTTATGTTTTTTTCTTGTGTGTTTGTTTCTCAAGAAAATTTCTGGGTTTGCTAGAGCTCGAGTAGGTAGAAGTTTTGGGTTGAAGTTTTTATTCTAATTGTGTTCATTCTGGGTTAGTCCCTACAGATCTAAGTTACACAATTTTTTTTTTTTTTTAATTATGTTTTTTTGTTTTTTATAATTTTTAAAATTGATAAATTTATTTTTTAAGATTAGATGCTAATGTGGAAGCTGACGTGGATGCTGAGTAGCATTTTTAATATTATTTTAATGAACACATCAGCATTTACTGTGCCTCCGTTTGCCACGTCAGCTTTTGCCGTTGGTTAAGTGACGAAAAGGACCTAAACGTCAGACGTTAATTGGTTTAGGGACTAAAAGTGGTAAAAATAAAATGTAGGGATTAAAATGGAAAAAGTGCAAAATGTTGGGACTAAAAGTGCATTTACACCTTTAAATTATTTGATCAAGGATGGAGCTTGTATCTAGCACGATGATACACTGGACACGTTAGAATTTAGACATGTGTCCGGTGCATTATTACACCAAATACAAGTCGTGTCTTTTGATTAACATACCAACCTTGGGTTTCTCATAAAATCTGTTATCAACTAGTGCTCTTAATTAATATGGTTGGGTTGTTTTGTTAATTTCGACGTGGTAGGTCAAAAATGTATTGACCCCTTTGGCAAATTAATTAATTAATTACTTAAGTGAATTAATTAAGTCAATTTAACATGCAATAACGTGGTAGCACAAACAAATCACCAACGAAGTTAAATGCAGTGGAAAATAAATTTGACACGGACGATTTGTTTACGAATGGGAAAAACCACCGAGGCAAAATCCCATTAGGTGAATTTAAGGTCACTACTCCCGAGAATCCACTATTATCAAAATAAGCGGTTACAAGTAAAAAGAATCTCACTACCTAATACCAATCTACAATTGAACCCTTACCCCAATACCCAATTGGACTTGTATTGTAGCGGCAATCTCTCCGTTCAATGCACGACTCCCAGTATGTGACTAACCAATGATGCACGGATCCAAGCATGTGACTAACACACGAACTTGAGGAAGATGTTGGCTGCAAATTTTTTCAGTTCATCCAACAATGAAGATCAGGAAGCTCCTTGATCACAAAACCCTTGACGTAAAAACGCAATAGCTTCTACAGAGAATATGATGAACTAGAGTAATTTCTGCCTCCAGTCACAATATGCATAGATTATTCTTTTGTAACACCTTGCATCACTTGTGACGGCTCTTAAAATAATCCTTATATATGTTTAGAGTTGTAAGAAAAGAAACCCTACACAAATACTCATAGATATGCGTGTAATCAGATCTGGAAAACCTAATTTCGTAATTCTCGACAAATACAGTTTGTGTCGAGTTTCTGTCGAGCTTCAACACTAAATCTCGATAGAAGTCTTTCTGTCAAGACTACTATTGAGTTTTAATGAACAACACTTTTTTCACTTGTTTCTTGGTTAGATTTGTATGACTTCAATACTAAACTTAAACACTTGTTTCTTGAAGTACTAAACTCATCCTAGATCTACCAAATTATAAGTAAAGTGTGTTTTGTCAAATGATTAACCAATTATATCAAATATGTACCAAACACAGCTTATGAAATCCAATTTTTTCACCTCTAGCTACTCGTCTTCTCTTCTTCATCCTGCTGAAATTTCCCAACTTTTATTCTTTTTCTTTTTTATTTTCCCCAATTATTTTGTTTGGTTTTCGAGAAAAGAAGAAAAAAAGGGAAGCTATAGATAGATGTATGTATTGAATTTAAATCTTAGAAACAGAATGACGACCACTTTGGGTATGTAAAAGAATTAATAAAAAATTTTGAATTTTACTTTGGTTGCTCCTGAATCAAACAGAGAGATGCAATTGATTTTTCAAGGAAAAAAAGGTGGCCTCCAGTTGTGCAATTGGACAAAGAGGGAAGAATAGGAAATGAGAAAAATGTTAATAAAATGAGGAAAGAGAAAAAATAATAATTGAAGTAGAATAAATAATTTTTTTATTTAGTCAAAACAATGTAATTTAAGAGTATTAAAATTAATTTATTTTGAGCTGAGCATCGTAGTTGGGCATGATCAGATAGCCTCGAATGAAAATAAAATATACCATTACAAAATATTCAATATTTTAAATACAGGGGGTAAAATTAAAATGACCGAAACTTAAAAGGAGCATTTTACAATTTAACCTCTTTTTTTTTTTTTTTTTTTGACCAGTTGCTAACTCATCCAATGTTATAAGAGCAATATTATATGTACAAACTATTTAACAACATTTTTACAAATTATTAATGTGATAAATTTTTCCTGATTTTCATCAACCTGGGTCCACCATTAACATTATATTTTTATTTACCAATAATATCACCAATCACATCAATAGTTTGTAAAATGGTTTGTGATTTTAGCAATTTACACTCATTTTACTAACATTACTTTCATCATTGATCACTTCCTCAGCTCAAAAGGGTAAAATGATAATTTTATATAGGAAACAATTTCATTAATGACCTTAATCTTAAATTTCACATTCTAAATTGTAAAGTTCAATTCCCAAAAAAAATGGCCTTTTTATGTGCTGAAAACAATGCCCAGATTGTTGTTTTATTAATTCTCATATCTAATTGATCAATCCATCAGTATTTTACCATGGGCATGGATGTGTAAGATAATCCAAGAAAATTTTTAATTGGTACGTAAAATGGTTAATTAAAATTACTTAAAATGATAAATCCCATTAATTGATTGTACAGTAATTGTTTTACTCTGGTAGTCATCTGAATTCTAATTAAATATTGATAAGTAGAATTAATCTGATTAAATAATGTTTTTATCTTGTTCAGTTAATTAAAATTTTAATATTAGAAGAATATTGTCAAAATGAGAGTTCAAATAAACTAAAATTGCTAAAAATTCTCTCAAAAATCGAAAAATTAGAAGTTAAACCCAAGTCGACAAAGTGTCAAAGTGTCGACCAGCCCTTAAGTTTTTGTCTGGCTATTACTCAAGTGTTGATCGGCACTTGTACTTCTGACCTTCAATTTCTTGCCAAAAATCCAATTTTCTCACTTTTTTTTCCAGAGTTTTAAGGGTAATAAAACTCTTATTTCTAAGTTATTTTTGCACACCTTTTGGTCTTTAAAAAATAGGAAATTAAACCTCTCTCTCTCTCTCTCTCTCTCTCTCTCTCTCTCTCTCTCTCTGTGCCACTTTAAGAAGAATGGATTTTTGTGAAACTAAGAAGTCTAGATTCTCTCAAAAGCTGAGTTTTGTGGCACCATAGGAAGGGTTAGAAATTTTCCAATAATTCCTAGCAATTTTCTACATCCGTCATCCATCCTTCCGTTAATCAAGCTCATCCCCATCATTGTTTGCATCAAGAATTGACAACGGTAGCTAAATTTCGGTCATTGCTATCATCAATTCTCTGAATAATCTAAGACGGGTGGAGATCTCAACTGCTACATCTGTACGTGGCCGTCAACCATTCATGATCTGAATTAACATGCAAGTAGTACTTTTTAAATAAAATCTTAAATCATACTATATGTTCTAATGGATTTCGCATGATTAATTTGAATTTAGTACTTCACATGCCTAATGTTATATCCATGCATTCATATGTTTATATGTATTTAATCATGTAGATTGGTAAGTTGCATCATGTAGACTTAGGAATTGCATTGTAGATTGAGCATCTCATACATAATTCACATTCTCATGCATCTTTAATTAGATTTTCATATGGTTAAATTTTTTTTTTTATGGTTCATAAAAATATCAAAAAATGCCCCCAAAAAAAAACATATCCTTTGTTCAGTTATTCACATGACATATATAATTCCAAATATCAAAAAATCCCACAAAATTTTTTTATTATGCATTCTAACATGCCATATAAATTCGTATCTTGAAAATTCCTTATACATGTTACTATTTATTTTTATACTTTATATATGTTCATTGCTAACCTCATTTCTTTTTCAATGCTTAGTGTGAACTATGGAGTTATTTTATTTGAAATTTATCATGGATGTTTTCATTGTTCTTCAATTGTTCAAAACAGTAACTTTCATTTATATTGGCTTGTATACCCTATAGGACCAACTTAGTATGGGCAAAGAGGGTGCATAACACCTTCACATCTGGTAACTTAACCCCAATCCTAATTTATAAGATGTAAAATAGACATTTTCCTTGTAATTTTCTATATTCTGTTGATAGATTGTAACTATGAAATAAATTAAGTCATGTAGATTTCTCTTTGGTAGAGTGTATTAAGACCCAAAACTTTATGTGTTTCAATCATTCATGTACTTTCTTTTTTTATTTTATCAATCAAACCATTCACCTTATTATGGTTTTCTTAGTTTTTCCTTTTAAATAAAATTAAGTGGTAACTCCATGTCATGTAGGTCCCTTTGCGTGGGGGTTTTGCATTGTTAGTTGAATCTCTACCTTGAGGTTCGTCACCTTATAGCAATTGCACGTGTATGAGGTTTCACTCTCTTCACCAAATAAAAAGGAAGCTGAACAAAATAAGGCTTTTTGGGTAGTAGCTCTCACAAATGTACAAGAACATATTTGGAAAAAAAATTCATGTGTTTGAATTTAGTTTATATTATTATTTTTTATGGGTAATTAAAAAGTATATATCGTCCATAAGAGTCCTCTAAGAGAACCACATCCAAGATAGACGTCCAGAACGAAAGAAGAAAGAAGTAGTACTAGATAGGAGAAATGTCGCTTAGAATAAAGAACAAGTCATCTACAGACATGAGACCATAGACGACGGATAAACACTTAGGAAATTCTAAGGTATTTTCTACAAACCAATAATAGTTACGCCACGATTTACTATTCCGAGACATGGGATAAATTCTCCGAAATTCGCTCCACTCTCCCCACTAAGTCCACACACATCCCCACAATGAAAGTGGCACCTAACAAGTAGACCCACTCTAAACTCCCTATAAAAGGGACCAAGGCTCACCAAGTCAAGGTATGCACAACTATTTATCCACTTCTCATACTTGAGTCCTTGAAAGAATTACTGACTTAACTATCAAAGGGTCCTTAGCCGGTTTCACCACGATCAACTCCGATAGTCTTTCTTTCTTTTTCAGGTTGTTAATCCGCCTTAATGTTTGGAGTTTGCAGCATACTGATTTCATACTTTATCAATTTCATTGATCTATCTAATTATATTTAAAATCAATTTTTAAGTTTCTAACATTCATAGAATAATACTTAAAATAAAAATGCAAAAATTGAGGCATAGTTAATAAAACAATCCCCATAGATTCAAGCATATTATCCATAGATTTCAACACTAGTTAGAACCAAGTTTATAAATGAAGGACGAGTATAAACACTATTAAGTGAAAAGAAAAAATAATAAATATATCTATTATGATGATTTATGTATATTTCAATTATTATGTAACTTCTGATTTATTATAACAAATCTCACACCTTATGTGCGCTAAAACATAATTTTTCATAGAGTTAAACTTACTATACGCAAATTGTTTTACACTATTAATCTATCACAAAATAATAGTTCTCACAGTGATGCATGCTTGTGGACAATTTTTTATTTTTTTTCACTTCTCCTCTTAATCTTGCCCAATTTAGCTAGCTAGCCACCTTTCTAGTTCTTTACTTTATACACCTCTCCTTTTTTCCAACTCTTTGTGACTTTTTTTTTTTAATATATATAATTAAATTAGGTACTGCCTTTGTATTAGCAAAACTTTAATATCTCATATATCCTTTTCTCCCTTTCACATTCATAACATATTAGCGGACCCTCTCATCACTTTCTCTCTCATTCACTTTGAGTTTGACCCGTTGCCTGCCACCGGCAGCTAATTTCTCTCTACTCAAATGGCGACCCCACCCTGCACTCTGGGGGATCTTCTAATGTTTGAGCATTACCCCCTCTTTTTCTGAGCTGAAAGGTTAAATAACCTTTCCCCTCCTTCCATTTCTCTCTTTTTTCCTTTCCCTCCCTGAAACCCTAGCTAGTTCAGAACATTATACCAAAAGATAAGCAAAAAACAAAATAACCCACAAAGCAAATGACAAAGAGATCCTCTCATATGATATCTCTATAGCCCCCTTTCACCCTTCACTTCACCTCTTCCTATAGTCATAATTAAGATCTATATGCATATTCTCTCTTCTTTTTATAGCAACTTTTGCTCCAAGTGAAAGACAGGGAAAAGATTTGCTTCCATTGCAGATCCAGGATTCAAAGATATGGTCTCTCTCTCTCTCTTAAAGTTTGGTTAATTTAGAACACACCTCTCTTCATTCACTTCATGGGTTCTTGACCTCTTTCTCTGCACCCTCATAATATATACTTTTGTTTTTGTTTTTTTCCTCACTCACTCTCTCTCTCTCTGCAACTTTGCCACCATCTCTTAAATTCCAGGTTTCTTTATTTGTTATCTAGATTTCATCTTTTTCACTTCACTATGGATTCTGGTAATAGTGGAAGTATGCAATCTTCTAGTGGTGGTGATGAAGAGTATGATTCAAGAGCTGCAGAGTCAGTCCCTTCTTTCTTTAATCCTCCTAGCAACCACTATGGTTCACCTTCGCTTTTTTCTCAACACCAAAACCACCAACCCAATTTGTCTGATCTTTCATCTAATTATCTCCATGCTTTGTCTCAGTCTCAAGCATACTCAACTTCCAATTCGTTGCTACACAATCTTGATACGGTTCAACCTAGAGGCCTAAGATCTGAACCCAACTGCACCGACCTTGGAAACCTACCGGGCTCATCATCGTCAACCCAATCCAATCTTGCTCATCATGGACCTAACCATGGTTCAAGTTCAACCCCATCATCGATGCGGATGCGGCCACTTCATGAGAATGGTACACGAGCTACAGCACAACCCAACGTAGTTCGCAACTCCAAGAAGCGAACTAGAGCTTCAAGGCGAGCACCCACCACTGTTCTCACCACTGACACCTCGAATTTCAGGGCAATGGTGCAAGAATTCACTGGGATTCCTTCACCACCATTTTCAGGCTCATCACACACTCGCCGGCTTGATCTCTTTGGCAATAGCTCAGCTTTGCGGTCCGGTCATTTGGAACCAATAGGAGCTTTTTACCCTTTACGTCCTTCAGCCCAAAAGGTCCAGCTATCGCCATTTGTATCTTCCACTACCTCCACTTCTTCTTCTTCTTGTACTACTTCATTGTTGAACAATACTGTGTTTGATGCTTCTAATATTGCTAGTACTAGTAACAACAATTTTAGTTCAACCTTAAATAACTACCACCACCAAGTTCCATCTAATCTAGGCCTAAATATTCCCAGACAGCCTCAGAATATGCAGCTAAACATGCAAAACCCAATTCTCACATTCCAGTCTCTCTCACAACCAACCCTTCATCACCACCCTTCATTTAACGTGCCTGGATTTGGTGCACGGTCTCAACAAGGAAGTTTGTCAATACCATCCCTTGATGAATTGGGTATGAACCATGGTTCTGGACATGTAAATGTGAACCTTGTTGGGCTACAAAATCATGGAGCGGGATCTAATAACGATGGAGGTCAAGGTCAAGACCATTTGAGTAATTCGCTGCGTGTTGGTGGCTGTAAGTTGAACTATTCAGCAACTTCATCATCGGATTTTAATCATGACAAGTCTTTGGAGAATGTCTCTACAAGGGGTACGGAAGGTACGGTTGATTCGTGGCTTTGTCCTTCAGATTAATTTATATATCTCTCTATAAAACCACATGTTGATGATCATCAAGAAGAACATGAAGAGGGTTCTGTTGCTGCGATAAGAGATAGCTAGTAGTGGTGGCAGCTGGTGATGGTGGTGGTGGTGAAAATAAGTTTGTTTGTGACATTAGCATGATCAATCACCACGCCTTTATTAGCTAATTAATTTGCGGCATCAAATTATCTTCTTTATGTTTCTTTTCTGTTTTGTTTTTTTCTGATTAAACAATGAATAAGTAATTAATTTAGTCAAAGATATGAGGCATCATATATTTTAATTTTATGTAGATATACCAAGATATATATTATCTCTTTCTTTTATATTATGTAATTGAGATTAGACATCCATAAGATGATTATAAAACTTAGTTTTACTTTTAAATTGCTTTTCTTAATTTTTTTTTTTCCCCTACTTTTCATATCTTTATGTGTGTGATATATAGCTGTTAGTTACTGTTACGATGAGAATATGTATACTCAAAGAGTAAGCAAATTTTGCTTCCTCGTACCTTATCTACACAAAGAACAAGATAAATAGGTCGGTGCTGTGCATTAAAGGCTTCGTGTTGTAAACTTTTGCTTGGTATCACATATCATATACTAGAGATCTAAGGTCTCTATCCATTGGGAAGAGAGTAGCTAATCAAAGGTGGTCCAATTGTTACACGGCCTTTGAGTTTCAGCCTTTCAGGCAAAAGGCTATTTATGTTGTGCCCATCCCACAGGCTTTTTTGTTTTTGTTTTTTTTTTTTTTTTTTGTTCGAAGAAGCATAAAGATAAAGAAGAATCACTGCACGCGGGCTTAATTATAGGATGATTTTTTTTTTTTTCTTAATAGGAGTTTTTTTTTCTTTTCTGTATTCTAAATCCATAGCACTTTGCCATGTTTTATGCCGGCACATGTTGATTCTAAATTTCTAACGTACTACACGTTCTACAGTATATTGTATGTCTCTGTCTTATTCCCTTTTTCATCAAGTTGGTATAAACCATGAGCCTTAGGATCAAGGTTTCCATCCTCGTGTTTCATGATCTCCTCCATATATAATATCGTGTATTTTTAATTTCGAATATATAGTGGAGCGATTAGTGGCAAGAATAGGGGAATCCTATCTGCCGCAATTATAACATATTTTATTCATATACAAGTGCAATAAGTTCACTATTAATTCGATATTCTCCTTTATTGTATGCTTGGTAGAATAAGTATACATTATTTTGTGAGTACAATAATGAAGTATTCTCTCTTCTTACATAAATAGTTAGTCTCTCTCTCATACACACACATGAGCGATCACATTGTGAATAGTCAATAATTTGAGTCGATGACATGGATGTCGTAGGGACCAAATTGGCAAAGGAGCTCAAAGGTGCAGGATCTGGTTTCAATTTTAATTGTAATGAAGAATTGGTTTTGACAGTGGTGGTGTGAGAGTTTGGATTTGGTTTAGGATTAGATTTTGGTGGGTGTTGTTTCAAATCAACAATGTTGTGGTTGTTGGATTTGGGTTCAAGTGACGGGATTGAGACAAGGCAGGGTGTATGTCTCAAATCTGCAATGATATGGGGGTGTCTTAGATTTGAGTTGTCAATTTGTTGATGTAAAAATTAATGTAAAAATAACAAAATTTTCCTCTAAATTTCCTCCAACCTACTACATCGTGAATCATAAAACCATTCATGTGTATTATTTAAGTTAGTTACATGAATTATTCAAAATGTCATGACTAAAAATACACATGAGGTCATTTCAACCGTAGTGAGATGAAAGAATTTTCTTCTAAACCAATTTGGAGGTAAACTTTTTCCATATAAAAATAGTTATTTTAGATTATTTTAATATGCTATATTCACAAATGAAAATTGGAATGTAGGGTGTTGTTAAATTGGTTATATAAAGTAGATAAAGTGAATTTTTGGCTATGTAAAATATAACATTTTACAAAAGTTAATGCGAATGCTCTTAGCTTTAATTAGCTTAGGTTCGAGTAATTATGAGGATGTGTCAGGCATGGATTGGTTATAGTAAAACTATTTTCTCTTCTAAAAATTTCCCATTTGAGATTTAAAAAAATTTAACCTACCACAGTAATTATATTGTCTGAGTATGAAGACAAAACTCTTTTTCCCTAAGAAATTTCACAACGTTGGTTTTAGTTAACTTAACTAATAAAGTTTTTTGTTGTCGAATAAAAAATTTAGGATTCAAACTTTGCTTACACTATAAACCGATTGATGTTTTGTCTTGATAATAACGAGCGATTATAAAAAAATAAAATTCTTGCACATAATTTTTGTACCTTAGTCCGTTGTTTATTAGAAGTATTTAAATAAAAAGGTTGGTAATTCTTAAAGTTAAAACCTGCCATATATAGATTATCAAAACAAAAAAATTACCTGCCATATGTAGACAATCAAAAAACAATGCAAAGATTCAATGCGCATTAATACAATGAAATATTATTAGCGGACTCCTTAAAGCATGATAAGCTTCTGATCCACAAACGCATGTTATTCAACTATTATTATTCAACTATAATAATGAAGAATATATAGAGTTTCCTCAATGAATAATATAATTATATAGGTTATTTCTGGGTGCTAGCCTGCTAAGCATTAGTAGATCAAACTTGCTAAGTTAAAGAGATGCCTTATAAGCTGTACGGAACTTTGTAGCTAACAAGTGACAAAATATAAAGTATTAAAGATGCTCTCTACCTAAAAGTCAATGATGACTTTTTTTTTACTTGTTTAGAGAGAGAGAGAAAAGAGAGAAGATTTTCTGTTCATAATTTTGATGAATTATTTCAACAAATTGAGTGTTTTAAGCATGAGAATTAGGGAGAGTGATTTTAAGAGACTAGAAAAAATGAACTATATCCAAGAAAACATTATGATGATGATGAAGAGGGGACATTATTAGCCATGGGATTTTGGAAGATGAGGACACATTGAGAGGATGTGGTGACATGTGAGTAACTCTTTCTCCTTTGGAATCATGGTGGCCCCATGCCAGGGAATAATCTGGTTTTTAGCAATGATGATTCTTTCTCTCTATCTCTCTATCTACCTCTCTTACTCTCTCTTGTCCTGATTTTCATGTGAGGACATGAGAAACACTGGCCTCAAAAACTCTTGCACTGAAAAAGTTAAACTTAATTCTCTGTTTGTTTGTTACCCAAAAAAATTCTCTGTTTCGTATGTGTGTCCAAACGATCTTAAGCCAGTCCCAAATATAGTAACCTTTTACGCCATTCCCTCCCTTAAATATAAATATATACTTGCATGCTTTTTGTAGCACCTAAAAATGACTTCTTTAACCTAGATTTAATTAACCTCTACGATAAATAAGCTGAGATTGAAACTGGAAAGAATAGCTATTGCCTGTTGGAACTAGAATGAGGCATGTATGCGAGAGAAATTGATTAGTGAAAAAGAAGTCATTATTATGTAATTCTATATATTCGATTCTCCTGCTTTCAACTTATGCTGTTGATTGCCTTTTCTTTACTTTTACTGTTTTGTTTATTTTCATCGTCTTAAATGATTTGCTGTACGTAAGCGATGATGAAAGTAGATTGCAATCTGACGCCAATTGTTAATTTTGAATCCTTGAATCTAGTAGTAAAAAAAATAAAGGTAACCAAGGCAAGAACCCCGTGGCTTAGACTGCTGGTTGCAATGTTAGACCAATAACTTTTGTCTCCAAAGAGAAGACTTGTTCCTCTCTCTCTCTCTCTCTCTCTCTCTCATGATATATATTCCATTGAAGATTCTTTGGTGTACGTATAGACTGGGACAACCTCATGGGAATGAACATGTGATTCAAAACAAGTTATCTCCGCCGTTTATAGAGTTTGGACCTTAACCTTTAGTTCACAAGCCATACCTAATAATTGGACAGCATTATTTATGATAATTAAAGGAGGCCAAAAGAATATGACCTAGCTAATTTAAAAAGGATGGCCGCTAGCTCTGACAAGTCTCTATCCTAGTAGAGTTAGTTAAGTAGTCCATTAGAGAGGAATTGAAATAAACGGGCAGTTGTACAATCCTCTCACACTTATTTGAGTTTTTTTGTATAAAATTGACATAAATGAATGTGCTTGATAAGGATTACAACTGATAAAGATTGCATGAATTGAAAAATATGAATCGATAAATACAAAATAAGATAATATGGTTAATACGCCCCCTCAAATTGAAGTATTTCTTGAGGAGAGCTTCAACTTGTCAAGAAGAAAAATAAACTGTACGTGGAGAAGATAAATCTTTGATCATGATATCGTTTAATTGGTTAATGGAGGAAATAAAGTGAACATCTAGAGGATGATTTGTGACATTTTCTCGAATAAAATGAAAATCAATTTCCACATGTTTAGAATGGCACTACAAAAAACGAGAGTTATAGTGGCGTTTCTATAACGACGTCACAAAACGTTGCTATTGCCCCGTGACTATAAGTCTATTTGGGTATATAGCTGCTATAGGTCATAAAGATGCTACTATAATCAGCATTTTTTGTAGTGTGGGCATGAAACACATGGTTTGTAGCAAGGTAAGTAACGTATTCACTCTATAGTCTATACACATTAGTTCGTGAGTTGCTTCATATTAAGATCCTTGGAAACAAATACAATCTTATGTAATATAAAAGGCCTTAGAAATTCAATGTTGTTGATCTTTACGACTAGTAGGGGTGAGAGTGCTTAATCCCACACAAGTAAGGAGAACGTAATAATACAACTTCAAATGAATGGGTATAAAATATTAAAATGTCAATATGATGAATATAAATGAGTTTTGGGTTTGAAACTTCTTCTTCTTTTTTTTTTTTTTTTCTTTTTTTTTTTTTTTTTTTTAATACATGAAACTTCTAATTATCATTTTGGGATACCTCCAATAAATTTCTTCTCATAATTACTTAGGGGCTGTTTGGCAGTATATTTTAAACAACAATTTTCAATATTTAAACAAAATTATACGTATTTCCACACAATTTCTCACCCACACGTATTTCCAAAAAATACAAACAACTTTGTTAGAACAACATTACCAAATAGACCCTTAGTGTGTATGAAACAAAAAGACTACACACATTTGAGGAGATAGTCTGGTGCTTGAAAAGCTTTGAACACCCTCATTAACAAAATAAAAAATGTAAATACAAACAATTGTTATTAATGTATCAATAAAATAATTTTTTTTAAAAAAGGTAACAATACTGTTACCAACAAAACCAAAAAATAATAATAGTAAAGTAAAGATAAAATTTTATTTATGTTACTAGTTATGAGACCTCCTCACCAATCCTTTATGGTGCTGCTCTACATTGCTGATTACTTCAAACGAGTAGTTAATCTTGCTTGCAAGATGATCCTTCTTCAATTACTCGAGTTTCCTCGTGTCCCAAACCAATCAAGTCAAAGTATAATGCATAAATTAATTAGTGATACTTTATAGGTTATACTCCCATTTTAAAAGTTTTAAGGTTCACCAAATCTATTTCTATTCTAAACACCATATTCTTTTAAAAATAAAAGTCAAGTTATTAAGATTTAAGAAACTAAAGAATTGTGGAAGTTAGGCCCACGCTAGAGTGTATGCCACCATCTATTTAGGTTAGAAGAGGTTGAAAAACAAAAGAATTTTTTTTTTTTTAATATTAAAAGTCAAAAGACTGTTTTTATCTCATAATAAATAGGCTAAAATGCAAAACCCACCATCTAAATTTCTTCTAGTTTCATTTCAGTGCTCTAACTTTGATTTCATTCATTTCAGTTCTCTATGTTTCAGATTTATTCAATTAAAGCTTTTCTATCAACTTTTATTAAAAAATTTTGAAAAAAAAAATCTGGAAAATACTTTTCAATCATTAATTGAATTTTTTTAATTTAAAAAATTTGAAGAAAAATTTAAAATTGGAAAATTAACCACAACATTTAACAAAAATTGATGGAAAAGTCTTAATTGAATAAATTTGAATGTTAAAAGACTGAAATAAATGAAAATAAAATTAGAGGACTGAAATGAATTCAGAAAAAACTTAGATGATGAGTTTTGCATTTTAGCCTAATAAATAATAACATTTTATTTTTAGGTTAGGTTCAATATGAAACTTTTTCAAAATAGAATTTCAATTTCCTATATTATTCTTAAATTTTTTCAAGAAATAAATAGGATGCTTATCACAAATACCACTTTTGATTTAATGTGAAAAAAAATATTTACAAATACTATCACATTTTTTTATATAAAAAATATAGTGTTCAAGCCCTTTCCACTAAACCATTCCACTTATTGACCATGAGAGACCTCATAAATTTTATAAATCGATAGTGTGATAGATGAAATTTGGAGACTTTGAATTTAGAGCACATCATTAAATGCATTCAATTCCAAAGAGATTCATCACATTTTTATTAATAATTATATATACTTTCAAATATTTATCTATTACTTAATCTAAAATTTAAGAGTAATGCTAAGTTCACAACATTTTTACAATAAAATTTAAGTAGCAAACTGTTATTAGTAAGTAAAAAAACAATGTTAGTAATGGATCCAAATTAAAACAAATAACAATTTATTATAAAAAATTTCTCGTGAAAATGTTATAAAGCTAACATTCCTCAACATTTATAATTCAAGCTACTGGTACCCAGCACTCCTTGCATGAGGTGTAGGTGTCCCATCTCGAGTGAGTTAAAAGTTTCACTTTCGCGCGCACAGAGAGAGAGAGAGAGAGTATTTTACCATTTTATGTCCAGGGATCTCTTATAGAGGATCAATCAATCTCTTAAACCATTTCTTTCCGTTTTTGTTTAATTTGTGCAAAAATTTCAGAAATGCTTTAAATTCAGGGAAAAATATATATATCGGTTTCTTAAAGGAGTGGAGACATTATCTTTGTCTGCCTCAGCTGATGTTCAGTGATTTTCATGAACCCCACATGTCCCCCACTTCAGTTTTTCCTCAGAATTAGATAAATGTGTTACTTGCAGCTAGCCATTGAGAACTTTGATGCTGTGTCGTGACCCGTATAAAGAATTGCTAATATCAATTGAGTATTGCATAAATATTGTACCTTGGAAATTGTTGTGGAAGCATATGTTAATATATAGATGACTGACTAATAAAGAGTAGAGGACGACCACACACCCTTGGTGTGGTGGTCATTTCACAAGTATAAATACTTATGGGGTGTGGAGGATAAGAGTCGAGATTCAAGTCTCCAGGAGAGAACTTCACACACATATATACTTTGATTAGGTTAAAGTAAAAATTTTATTTTGTATCAAAAAATAAATAAATAAATAAAGAGTAGAGGAATTTAACCACCCAAAAAAAAAAAAAAAAAGACTAAAAGAGTGGAAGGTGGGTTTTTTTTTTTTTTAAAGAGAAATACTATTTCTATAACATTTTCATGACACTTTATCAATAAATCTTAAGTGGCGGGTTATTATTGGCAAGTTACTGATGGGTTAAAAGTAATTTCAGGGTCTTTGACTACCGCTTATTTTGCTAAAAACTAAAAACTTATTACTAAAAACACAATAGCAAAATATTTTTTATTGCTAAAAATATTGTTCACACGTTTTTCATCACTTGGCTAGTCCATAAACAGTGCCATGGGACCAGTCAAGTGAAATGCAAACGCACGCAAACGCAGAAATGCAACTACACAAACGCACACTCAATGGTGGGTTTAAATTAGAATCAATAACATCTTACTACCTATGATTTATTATGAAAATATTGATGTAACACTTTTTTTTAAGGTGTTCGTTGATTAAAAAAAAATTTCCAAAGTGAAAAATTAACTAAGAGTTTTATTAAGAAAAAAAATTTGCTTACACTCATTTATTTAGCAAATAAGTTATGCAAGGTTAAGTCTACATTTTGGCTCAATTATTAATTAGTTGAACTCAAGCATGTTAATTTATTAGTAAGCAAACTTGTAAATATGAGTATCTTTTATATAATATTATATCTTAATATGTATACATATATAAAAATACTTGAGTATGAGATGTATAAGTATGAGCTGCGGGGCTACCAGCATGTTGTAATTATTTCTTAACAATAATAAAAAAAGTTTGTAGCCAAGTACATAAGATATCAAATTATATTTTATAATTTATTGATAATACGAGCAATCAATTTTCACTTTTGAAATTAAATATATATATATATATTATTTTTAATCATACAAGGTTAATGAATCTAATTTTTATAAGTTCATGAATGCAATTATTATATCTAATTCACTCAAATAATATAAAGAAGAAAATCATCCAAACTCAAACATATAATCTAGCTTGGTAATAAGATCAAACTTGGCTCATGTTTGTAATGTAAATGAAAAATTTTGAACTTTTAATACTCTTAGTTAATTTAGAGTCCTACTTTTTTTTACCCTAAAAAAATTAGTTAAGATGGTGACATTCCCTTCTAATCTACCAAAGGCACAGAAAAAATTTCTAAAATAGTATTAATTAAGTATGGTCTCTTATTGTTTTAAGTGTAGAGAAACCTTTCTCATGTTGCAAGTAATGTATATATACACACACATAGTAGTCTCTAATATGTGCAATATATGAGAAATGTTTAACAAAATATGTTTTTTTTTTCTCTATTTTATTTTTGTCTAAATATGATTCTGATAATTATGTCAATAATTAATTGTGATTGTATTTGTATATATAACTATATTTTCTATCTGTGGGGGAGCAAAAATTTGGGCCCTTGCAGTGGGCTTAAGTACCACATTTTATCAATAATGCGTCCGAGGAGAGGAAATCATAAGGAAACCTCGTAAGAGCATGTAAGTGTCCAGGGATATTGATCCGAGAGGAATACCCTCCTCGAGTCTGGCATATGTCGGTGAGGTGGTCCTCGTCTCCCCCCTAGTCTACCTTCCAGGAAGTTCCAGAGGTGAAGATAGATTACAAATGTACACGGAAGGGATAAGGATACAGAAATATATTGGGAAAAAGCTGCTACCACCGCATTAAATGCATCACAGCAGCTTTCCTGGCCGCATTAATGTGGAGAAGACTTCTGAACAGTGTTTTCGATCACCTTTACCCCCAGAAAATCAAAAAGCTGTGAGGAAAGAAACAGAAACTCAAGTACCAGGCTAGATGGTAGACAAGTGGACGATAGGATCGAACAATGAAGGACTATATAATGGAGTAAAACCTCCAGAAAAAAGGGGGACGAGAAAAAAGAGAGAGAACATCTAGGAAGAATTACCGTAGCATCTGGAAGAACATCATCTGAAACAACTGTTTTGTTCAAGAACCTACTCCTCGGACATTACTCGAAATAACCAATTTGTCCCGAATTTGCTCCTCGGACTAGAGATCATTACTTGATTGTGTGTTTTATTCTCCTCGGACAAACTCCTAACCTCTACTAATTGTTGTAAGACCCTTTATCAGCCCAATTCTTTCACCCACTCTCTTACAAATTTATTGTTTTGGGCTTATTGGGCCCATCCCCTGTTTCTACCTGGGTTTGGGCTACGATTTGTGTCCCTACAATTGGCGCCGTCTGTGGGAAGAGTTAGCGCTAGTAAAAATTTACGACAGTTATGGCAGGTTCAAGACCACAACAGGCCAGTCCACCTCATGCAGAATCAGGGAACGTCAATCAACAAGGTGAGCTCCATAACCTTGAACGGGAAAATCACGTAGATAACCAATGAGAGAGCAGCTCGCGGACGATCCATGCTGGGAAAAGTGGCTATCGACGAAAGAGCCATTTGGTGCAAGAGCACGCTGATGAAGAGGGTTTGCAACGACAAATAGAAAACTTAAAAAAGAAGCTTCGTCCAGCACAACGAAATCAAACCCCTCCAAGTTCAGATGTTTCTTCCAACGATGAAGGAGAGGACAGTTACAAGCAATGCTCAGAAACTCCGCCCAGTGAATCCTATTCCTATGAAGATGAACACCCTCATAAGAGGAGGAGAGAAGGTTCGTCTAGAAAGGGGGTGGGAACTAAGGTCATGAAGAAGGCTCTGAGCCAAATTTCTAAGTCCCCCTTTACTCGGGGAATAGAAAGGGCGAAGCTTCCCAGACGTTTTCATCAACCTACGTTTTCCATGTACAACGGACGTACCGATCCTGTAGAACATGTAAGCCAATTCAAACAGAAGATGGCGGTCTATTCTCAGGACGAAGATTTGTTGTGTAGAGTGTTTCCCTCCAGCCTGGGACCGATGCCAATGAGATGGTTCGACGGGTTGAGAACTAATTCCATTAGTTCCTTTAAGAAACTCACTCAGTTATTCTGCTCCCGGTTTATCACATGCAGCAGAGTTCTTCAACCCCTAGATTCTCTGTTGTCAATGACAATGAGGGAGGGAGAGTCTGTGAGGTCATATGCCGAGAGGTATTGGGAGATGTTCAACGAGATTGATGGGGATTTTGATGAGGTCGCTGTCAGAACCTTCAAGGTTGGGCTCCCCTCCGAGCATGGTCTGAGAAAGTCCTTGACAGGGAAACCGATCACCAGCTTGCAACAACTAATGGATAGAGTGGATAAGTATAAAAGGATAGAAGATGATCAACAACAGCAACAAGAAGGAAAAGGGAAAGCTAAGCTTGTCCCTCAAGAAATGAGAGAATTTAGGCCAGACAGGTACAATAATAACCGGCCGAGAAAGGATTACACTGAGCAGCAGATATCCAGTAACAGCCAGGTAGTCGGGGCTGTATTCCGAGAGCCCGTACACCAAGTCCTAGAAAAGGTTAAAAATGAGCCTTTCTTCAAATGGCCCAATAAGATGATGGGAAACCCCGAAAAGAGAAACCGAAATCTCTATTGTCAGTATCATAGGGATCATGGTCACACTACCGAGGACTGTAGAAGTTTATGGGATCACCTTGACCAACTTGTCCGAGAAGGTAAATTGAAACAGTTGTTACATCATTCCAGCAGTTTGGGTAGTCAGACTGATCCTCGACCAGAGAGGGAGAATCCTCCAAGACCCCCTCTTGGAACTATTAACGTTATCTTTGCGGCGCCTAGCAGAACAGGGTCATGCCCTTCCAGAGTAATGTCTGTGGCTCGCCTGTACCCTGAGGATGATTCCCACGAGCTGAAGAGGGCTAAGTTAAATCGGTCCCTAGTCATGGGGTTCTCGGATGAGGACAAGATCGGAACTGTTCAACCTCATGATGATGCTTTAGTGATTACCCTCCGAATCGGAGGCTATGATGTAAAGAGAGTGATGGTGGATCAAGGCAGTGCAGCCGAGATCATGTATCCCGACCTCTTCAAGGGGCTAAACTTAAAAACTGAAGATCTGACGCCTTACAACTCCCCTCTAGTAAGTTTTGAGGGGAAGATTATTGTCCCGAAGGGACAAATCAAACTACCAGTGCAAGCCGGATCGGAGATAGTGGAGGTCGATTTCATAGTGGTGGATGCCTATTCCCCGTACACGGCAATCGTTGCTAGACCTTGGCTTCATACTTTAGGGGCAGTCTCTTCCACCCTGCATCAGAAAATCAAATACCCATCTGGAGGCAAGATAGAAGAGATACTGGGTGATCAAACTATGGCGCGGCAATGCATGATAACAGTAATCTGACACAAGCCCGGAGTAGAATCTGAGATTCAGAAAGAGGTGTTATAGCAGTTAAAACCCCCAATGTTGTCTAGTGATGGGTTATCCGAGGAAGTGAAGTGCGAGGATCTTGTAAGAATCGCAATAGGAGATGACCCGGAGAAATTTTTCCAAGTCGGATCTCAACTACCTCAGCAAGAGAGAAAGGAATTGGTAGACTTCCTTAAACGAAACATCGATGTCTTTGCATGGAATGCTTATGAGGCCCCAGGAGTGGATCCAGACTTCATTTGTCACCATTTGAATGTTAATCCGTTGATGACCCCCAAGAAGGAGCACCCTCGTCGGCCATCCAAAGAGCATGCAGAAGCAGTCCGTCAGGAAGTGACGAAGCTCAAAAAGGCAGGGGCGATCAAGGAGGTCTTCTATCCCGAGTGGTTGGCAAACACTGTAGTGGTCAAGAAAAAGACAAGGAAGTGGCGAGTATGTGTTGATTTCACAGATCTGAATAAAGCCTGCCCGAAAGATCCATTCTCCATGCCTAAAATCGATCAGCTAGTAGATGCCACAGTCGGCCATCCTCGGATGAGTTTCTTGGACGCGTTTCAGGGTTATCATCAGATACCTTTAGCATTGGACGATCAAGGAAAAACTGCTTTTGTTACGCCAGTGGGGAACTACCACTACAAAGTGATGCCTTTTGGTTTGAAGAATGCAGGTTCCACTTATCAGAGAATGATGACGAGGATGTTCGAATCACTACTAGGAAAGAATATGGAGATCTACATAGATGATATGGTGGTGAAAAGCAAAAAGGTATCCGAGCACCTGGAAGACCTCCAAGTTGTCTTCGAAATTCTCAAAAGCTATAAACTACGTTTGAACACATCCAAATGCTCATTTGGTGTAGGGTCGGGCAAATTCTTAGGTTACATGGTTACTCATAGGGGAATTGAAGTCAATCCCGATCAGATTAAGGGCATCACCAATATGCGAACTCCTCGGAACCCAAAAGAGGTGCAAAAACTAACTGGAATGGCCGCTGCTTTGAATAGATTCATATCTCGATCGGCAGACAGTTGCCGACCTTTCTTCCTATTGATCAATAAGTGGAAGGGCTTTGAATGGTCGACAGAGTGTGACGTAGCCTTTCAGCAACTCAAGGACTATCTAGCTCGACCGCCGGTCATGTCGAGTCCAGAGCCAGATGAGGTTCTTTTTGCCTATATTGCAGTGGCCTCCTACGCAGTAAGCTTGGTGTTGATAAGAGTAGATAACGGCGTACAGCGGCCAGTGTACTACGTGAGTAAATCGTTGCACGAGGCGGAAGTGCGCTACCTTCCACTGGAAAAAGCCATTCTGGCAGTGGTGCTTGGCACACGCAAGCTACCCCACTATTTCCAAGCACATACGGTGATTGTTCTTACACAACTCCCACTAAAGACCGTGCTTAAAAGTGCAGATTACACGGGAAGGATAGCCAAGTGGGGTACAATCCTGGGAGCTTTTGATATCAAGTACATGCCTCGTACCTCAGTAAAGGGACAGGTACTCGCCGACTTGGTGGCAGAATTCACCGAACCTGAAGCGGATGGATTGCTAGCACAAGGGGAAAAAGATGAAAAACTGGTCGGTAGTGTCTCCCAATGTTTCCCTCCGACGTGGGAAGTGCGCGTAGATGGAGCATCAAATCAAAAAGGTGCAGGGGTTGGATTAGTACTGACGTCCTCCGAGATGGTTACCATTGAAAAGTCTCTGAGGTTAGACTTCCCCGCCACGAATAACGAAGCGGAGTACGAAGCTTTGTTAGAAGGGATGGCTATGGTCCTAAGGATGGGAGGAAAGTCTATAAAACTCTTCTCGGATTCAAGGCTAGTTGTTGGTCAAGTCAAAGGGGAATTCGAAGCCAAGGACGAAAGAATGCGAGGATATCTTAACCAAGTTAAGATTATGCAGATGGAATTCGAGTCTTTTAGCTTGCTACATGTCCCAAGAAGTGGCAACGCGCATGCGGACTCCTTGGCCACGCTTGCAACCTCCTCGGCACAGGACTTGCCTCGCATAATCCTCGTTGAGGACCTGCATCGACCCTCGACAAAAGCGAACGTGGTTCAAATCAATCAGGTGAGAATGGGGCCAAGTTGGATGGATCCTGTCATGCAATTCTTAAGGGAAGATATTCTACCCGAAGAGAAAATCGAAGCTGACAGAATAAGAAAGAAAGCTACTAGTTATTGGCTGTCGGAGGATAGCAAGCTATATAGGCGCTCCTTTTCTGGGCCTTATTTGCTATGTGTTCATCTTGATCAAACTGAATTGCTCTTGGAAGAGATGCATGAGGGAATCTATGGAAGCCACACTGGAGGCAGGTCCTTAGCGCATAGGGCCATTACACAAGGTTATTGGTGGCCGAACATGCAGAGAGAAGCTTTGGAATATGTCAAAAAGTGTGATCAATGCCAGCGGTACTCACCGAGTATACACCAGCCAGGGGGGGTCCTCAATCCATTATCTAGTCCATGGTCATTCGCTCAATGGGGCTTAGATATCGTCGGACCGTTTCTTAAAGCTGTGGGAAACAAAAAATATCTCATAGTCGGCACTGATTATTTTACAAAGTGGGTTGAAGCAAAGCCTCTAGCCAATATCCGAGATGTGGATGCAAAAAGATTCGTCTGGAAAAGCATCGTTACACGGTTCGGCGTCCCTCATGTACTCATCTCAGATAATGGACTCCAATTTGATAGCAAGATGTTCAGAAATTATTGTGGCGAGCTGGGGATTACTAACAGATATTCTACTCCGGCTTACCCTCAAGGAAATGGGCAAGCTGAAGCTGTGAATAAAGTCATACTAAGTGGATTGAAGAAAAGATTGGATGATGCAAAAGGCAGATGGGTGGAAGAGCTTCCGCATGTACTCTGGACGTACAGAACCACGCCTCGTAGGTCCACCGGAGAGACCCCTTTTTCTATGACTTACGGAGCTGAAGCAGTCATCCCTCTGGAATCTGGGTTCCCGACGACAAGAACAAGTTCATTCAATCCAAAAGACAACGATGAAAACCTAGCAAGAGGTCTAGACTTGATTGATGAAAAAAGGGAAAACGCGATGGTTCAATTGGCCCATTATCAACAGAAGCTAAAACGAGGTTATGATGCCCATGTAAAGACAAGACCTTTGGCCCCAGGTGACCTGGTGCTGCGAAAAGTTGTGGGCTCGGCAAAAAACCCAGCGTGGGGAAAGTTAGGGCCGAATTGGGAAGGACCATATCGTATTACCTCCAACGCTGGTACTGGAGCGTATTTCTTGGAAGACCTGGACGGACTCGTAGTACCCCGCCCTTGGAATGTCAATAACTTGAAAAGGTATTATTATTAATAAATGTGTATTTGATCAATATTTGTTCTATATGTGAAATGTGTATGTCACTCTCGCCGCTCTATGAGATGTTTAAACTTAAATCCAATCATGCCTGAGTCCTCGGACCAGATGATCTGGGTTAGTTAACACTCTCGCCGTTCTATGAGATGTTTAAACTTAAATCCAATCATGCGTGAGTCCTCGGACCAGATGATCTGGGTTAGTTAACACCCTCGCCGCTCTATGAGATGTTTAAACTTAAATCCAATCATGCTTGAGTCCTCGGACCAGATGATCTGGGTTAGTTAACACCCTCGCCGCTCTATGAGATGTTTAAACTTAAATCCAATCATGCATGAGTCCTCGGACCAGATGATCTGGGTTAGTTAACACTCTCGCCGCTCTATGAGATGTTTAAACTTAAATCCAATCATGCGTGAGTCCTCGGACCAGATGATCTGGGTTAGTTAACACTCTCGTCGTTCTATGAGATGTTTAAACTTAAATCCAATCATGCGTGAGTCCTCGGACCAGATGATCTGGGTTAGTTAACACTCTCGCCGTTCTATGAGATGTTTAAACTTAAATCCAATCATGCGTGAGTCCTCGGACCAGATGATCTGGGTTAGTTAACACCCTCGCCGCTCTATGAGATGTTTAAACTTAAATCCAATCATGCCTGAGTCCTCGGACCAGATGATCTGGGTTAGTTAACACTCTCGTCGTTCTATGAGATGTTTAAACTTAAATCCAATCATGCGTGAGTCCTCGGACCAGATGATCTGGGTTAGTTAACACTCTCGTCGTTCTATGAGATGTTTAAACTTAAATCCAATCATGCGTGAGTCCTCGGACCAGATGATCTGGGTTAGTTAACACTCTCGCCGTTCTATGAGATGTTTAAACTTAAATCCAATCATGCGTGAGTCCTCGGACCAGATGATCTGGGTTAGTTAACACCCTCGCCGCTCTATGAGATGTTTAAACTTAAATCCAATCATGCCTGAGTCCTCGGACCAGATGATCTGGGTTAGTTAACACTCTCGCCGCTCTATGAGATGTTTAAACTTAAATCCAATCATACGTGAGTCCTCGGACCAGATGATCTGGGTTAGTTAACACTCTCGCCGCTCTATGAGATGTTTAAACTTAAATCCAATCATGCGTGAGTTCTCGGACCAGATGATCTGGGTTAGTTAACACTCTCGCCGTTCTGTGAGATGTTTAAACTTAAATCCAATCATCCATGAGTCCTCGGACCAAATGATCTGGGTTAGTTAACACTCTCGCCGCTCTGTGAGATGTTTAAACTTAAATCCAATCATGCATGAGTCCTAGGACCAGATGATCTGGGTTAGTTAACACTCTCGCCGCTCTGTGAGATGTTTAAACTTAAATCCAATCATGCATGAGTCCTCGGACCAGATGATCTGAGTTAGTTAACACTCGCCGTTCTATGATGTGTTTAAACTTAGATCCAATCATGCATGAGTCCTCTGACCAAATGATTTGGGTTAGTTAACACTTGTTCTAATTTCCTTTTAACTATTCAAACATAGTTATGTGTATGATTCAAATTTCTTATTAAGTTTGGTTATATTTATTTGGTTCGTATGTTAACCCAATTTCCAGAACTGCTTAATCAAATTAGTCATTCATATCACACAAGTAAAAGAGAAAATGAAATGACAGCAGAAGGATTCACCATTACTTGCCATAACACGTAAAACAAAAGGAGTATATCTTCATTAATAATTAGAACACAATACAAGTCTTTAAAACGGTAAACATAGAAAACAAAAAAGAAAACAATACTAAAATAAATATCCTAAGTCTTCGTTTTGGGAGCTTGGTGGTCAGCTACTTGTTCGGACGACGAGGGAGCAGCATCTGAAGCCTTACTCTGGGAGGCCTCAACTCTTTCTCCTCGACCAGCGTCTTGGTGGGAAGCTGTTGGGACTTCCACAAGAGCTGGAAGAGCTTGAGTTGTTGCAGGAGCTTCAGATGCTGGGGCTGGCTGCTCTGGGGGAGGAGAATCAGAACCTGGGAGCGCCTGAATATCAGGATCATAATATATGCTCTCAGGCCGCCTAAGGCTAGAATCAGCAGGGACTCCAGCGGCATCAAGGGCTTTTTCTCAGGTAATGTCGCAGTAGTCCCTGGCGACAGAAGAAAATTCCTCGGTCAGCCTGCTCTGAGTCTCTTGCACCCCCAGAGCATACGAGGCCTCCTTCTCGGCCTCAGCTGCCTCCTTCAGAAGCTGTGCGGCTTCCTTGGCCTTGCGAAGCTCTTCGCGTAGCTCTTTCACCACATGCCTTTCTGTTGCCAGATTGATTTCGCAGAGGTGTAATTCGCTCCGAAGAGTCTCAGCCTGCTTCTCAGTCATCTGTAAGCCAGCTTCAGCACTGGCCTTATCCTGGAGGGCTTTCTTCACCTGCTCGGCCATCTGTTTTTGTTGGTCTTTCAACACATTTAGATGAGCCTCTGCAGTCTCTCGGGCGTCGTGGGCAGCCCTCGTCTCATCACGAGAGTTCTTCACCCACTCCTCAGCCACGTAAACTTGTTGCGCGACCTGTTATGCACAGTGAAGTAGCTTAGATTTTAAAAAAAATAAAAATAATAATATGCAAGTAAAAAAAAAAATGAACAGAATTACTTACCATAGCCAAGTCCCTTTTTAGGGAAAGGAATAGGTCAGGATGATTGAAACTCTTGTAGGCCACCAAGTCTACAGGCAGGAGGAGGGGTTGTAGCAGAGCATCAGCCATCCGGCCTGCATGACCACCACGAAAGTGCCTAAGAGAGGCATCCATCGCGATGGGAGCACCATCAACCTCCAGTACTGGCAACCAAGTTCGTGGTGACCGACGAACTTGGGCCACTGGTTGCTCCTCCCGGCTCTCCACGAAATGGGACCTCCTACCCCGATGTTCTTGTGTTGGTCTGGCCTGCTTAGCGCCCCTTGATGGGCCTAACTCTCCCTCCTCAGTAGGCTCCACTGGCCTTTTCCTCCTCAAATCCTTGTTGGGTTTCAGCCCGAGGTCGACAGGCACCTGGGGTGGAGGAGGAGGAGGGTTTGCGGATTGTTTTGACTTATTTTTATCATGAGGGGACGGCACCGTGTTCCTATTCCGCATCAGCTCCTTCAAGGAAGGACCAGTCTTGGGAGCCATGTCTTCCTCCTCGTCAGTTGTATTGGCAATGTAAGTTATCGCCTGAGCCGGAGTTTGCACACACGACTGCTCGTCCGCTCCCTCTTCGGCCTCCGATATAAGGACTGTTTCTTCTTCAAACCTGAACTTGTCAATCTCTTGTTCGAGAGAGGAGGAAGAAGCTGTGCCTTCTCGGAGGATGGCCTCCCCAAGGTGTACTTCACGTAATGGTTCGGCAACGATGGGAATCCCCTGTGGGATGGGATGGTCAACTGGGGGAAGATCGTAGGGATCGAGAAAGTTTGGCCGAGACACGTCTATGCGTGCCAAACGATGGTCTCCCGCTCGGATGGAGTTGCCGACATCTAAAAATGACCTCGAAATTGGCTCAAAGTCCAAAATGAGGTGAACTGCCCGTAGCTGCCCGTCGTTGTTTACAAAAATCTCTGATCTAAGCAAATAGTTCAGCGCTGGAACGTTGATCAGGCTAAGCTTGGGGTTGGTAAAAAGCTTATCTGCCAAGCAAACAAATCACACAGTTGAGCCTCGGCAACAAAAAAAAAATATAAAATAAATAATAATAACATAAAATAACTAAATAAATAAATGTAAATGCATTAAAACAATATCTGAGTACTCCTCAATGCTAAAGTTAGAAATCCTAAATCTAGGTTGCTCCACCTGGTTTCCCAGCCTTGGTTGGGCAGGCTAGGCCGTCACTCCAAGGCCCCGACAGGATAAGATAGTCGTCTTTCATCCCCTTGTTAGACTTGGGGAGGCAGGATATCAGTTTGACCACATTGCTACGGGACTTAAGGTAAAAGCCTGCCCGAGTCTCTATATGGCCCTCATATAGGTGGGCGACGTCGTGCCAAGTCAATCCTAGCCCCAGATGTAGGTCCAAAGCGTCGATTGATCCTAGGACTCTAAAGAAGTTGGGGGCACACTGGTGAGGGCAGAGTCTATGGGCACGAAGATAATCCCGTGTAATCCTACCCATGGGGATGGTCATTCCCCCTTCTATGAAGACAATCATAGGGATTACCACCTCTCCTACTTTCCAGTCAAACTCCACTCCCTCTGTTGTGCAGTGACGTACCACCACCTCCTGGGGAATGTAGTACTTTTCTTTGAATAACTCTATTAGAACCGGAGTGTTTACTAAACGCTCGAATCTACCCATTGTTAGTCTCTGGAATGTGGAGTTGTTAGCCGAGGAGGTTAGCCGAGGATACAGTAGAGGTTCGGAATGCAAAACTTACGTGAGGATGAGTACGGATTGGTCCTCTTGTCTCTGGAAGATCGTTAAAATCTTTTTCTTGTGAAGGTATGATGAATGCCTGGGCACGAACGCTCTGAAGTTGCAAGCTCTGATAAGAAATAAAATAATAATAACGCCTGAAGGTTTTTATAGTTGGGACGAAAGAAGGAAAAGACACAATCCCGCCCAAATATTGAAGATGAGATCTGGATCGTTGGATTTGTATTCCACTGTTGGATGTCTGGAGCGAAACGCAGTCCTAAGCGTTTAATGATGATTGTGCGAGTTCCCAAGCGTCAGAAGCTCTCACGAAATGGCAGAAATGACCCTTACACGCGCTTGAATTTAAATATCGTTAAGGACTACATCGTAATTACGGATGTACATCAAAATCCTAATTTTTCTCCTCGGATAAGAGGGAAAAATTAGAATTTTGAGGGGCTATTATGGGGGAGCAAAAACTTGGGCCCTTGCAGTGGGCTTAAGTACCACATTTTATCAATAATGCGTCCGAGGAGAGGAAATCATAAGGAAACCTCGTAAGAGCATGTAAGTGTCCAGGGATATTGATCCGAGAGGAATACCCTCCTCGGGTCTGGCATATGTCGGTGAGGTGGTCCTCGTCTCCCCCCTAGTCCACCTTCCAGGAAATTCCAGAGGTGAAGATAGATTACAAATGTACACGGAAGGGATAAGGATACAGAAATATCTTGGGAAAAAGCTGCTACCACCGCATTAAATGCATCACAGCAGCTTTCCTAGCCGCATTAATGTGGAGAAGACCTCTGAACAGTGTTTTCGATCACCTTTACCCCCAGAAAATCAAAAAGCTGTGAGGAAAGAAACAGAAACTCAAGTACCAGGCTAGATGGTAGACAAGTGGACGATAGGATTGAACAATGAAGGACTATATAATGGAGTAAAACCTCCAGAAAAAAGGGGGACGAGAAAAAAGAGAGAGAACATCTAGGAAGAATTACTGTAGCATCTGGAAGAACATCATCTGAAACAACTGTTTTGTTCAAGAACCTACTCCTCGGACATTACTCGAAATAACCAATTCGTCCCGAATTTGCTCCTCGGACTAGAGATCATTACTTGATTGTGTGTTTTATTCTCCTCGGACAAACTCCTAACCTCTACTAATTGTTGTAAGACCCTTTATCAGCCCAATTCTTTCGCTCACTCTCTTACAAATTTATTGTTTTGGGCTTATTGGGCCCATCCCCTGTTTCTACCTGGGTTTGGGCTACGATTTGTGTCCCTACACTTTACTAACCACAATTTATCACACATATTTTTTTTCATGCATAGTATATAGAGGGACAATATTAAATTGCATATGATGTAATTCTTTATTATCATTACCTTACTTAATAATTCCTTATTAAATTAATATTTTTAAAATTTTATCGTTAGATTATAAGTTCTCGTTTTCTTTAGCACACACTCCAAATAACGTAATAATAAGATGTTATTATAGTTCAATTTATTGTGAGTATAGAATTTGTGTGATTAAGGGTTTTTCTAATTTAACACAGACATATATATATATATATATATATATATATATATATATATGTAAGGACAGCTTTTTAATTCCTAAACCCAAAAGATGAATGGATTAAGGCTCAAAAAAACCCAATATAATGAATTTGTAGAGAGTAGGCTTAAAAGCAAGGCTTCAATAGGTCAAACAACATGCACAATGAATCAAAGATAGTAAGAAAGTAAAGAAAAACAAACTCTGTGCAAAGAAAACCTTCCTCGGCAAAATCCAAGAAGAGTGGTCCTTATGTATATTTCTTTTAAATTGGGATGCAATTTCGGTTCTTGTTGCTACAGTATTTTCTTTACAGATTTTCTGATCTCTTCTCCCTAAAGAGTTTCTTATATTATATAGCTCCTTTTAAATGATCTTGGCCCTCCATTTGTTGATCGTCCAGGTCACTACTTGAGTGCTTGTTCTATCAGACACATTCCCAAACCCCTTGTGAGTTGTGGCAACTAAGATAGTACTGTTTAGGAGTCTTCTCCACATAAATGCAGCCAGGAGGTTTGGTGAGATGCATTAAATGTGATGGCAGCCTCCATCCCTTCATTCTTGTCAGGGCTAACCCCTTCTCCAAAACTCTTTTTCTACAATATGACATCCTCTGGTAACGTACCACTAACGTGACCTTACTATCCGAGGGTGTGATCTCCTCAGCACAATAATAGTCCTCTCGGTCATGGGTATGACACGTGATGCAATTACCTTATTTAAATTCATGTACCCCACAAATATATATATATATATATATATATATATATATATAATTTGGAAGAGTTTTTTTTTTTTTTTTTTTTTTTTTTTTTGAGTTGGGAGGGATATTTTCTACTTCGATGCTACATGCAAATTGAAGAAACTAACTCTCCATTAGTTTGAACTTTGAAGGGTTTGAATAAAAGATTAATAGGAAGAGGGAATAGTGGATGGGGAAGGAAAATCATTATTTGAGAGATAGGTGAAACGGTGAAACTCCTCCAAACCCACTAAACCCACTTTTATTTTTTATTTTTTTCAACATTCACTATGAACCAGGTAGAAACTAACCACTTAATCACTCAATTATTGCACATAAAAAATTATTACTTAACCACTTTTTCAAGTGACTTGAACAATTATTGAGTTTTTTTTTTGAGTAAAGAACAATTATTGAGTTATGCAAGCATGAATCACGAAATAAATTCGGGTTTGGTTGGAAAACCTTCCTAAGGACATTTCTCCCCTTGTCCTTCTAGATGTTCACATGGTTGTTTTCAGTTTCATAAATTCCCAAGCGTATTGTCTGGTTTAAAAAAAAAAAGAATCACGATTTTTTTTTTTTAATTATTTTGGAATGAAACCTCACTTTCCAAATCGTTGGATTAAATTGCAAATAACAGAGCATGTGAATTGAATAGGTATTAAAATCTTTTGATTAAACTTCAAATCTTTGGATGTTAAATGTGACAGAACCGTTCCTCACAGACATATGACGCACAAAACGACGTCAGTATCACTTCATGCTTTTTCGTTTTTACAAAAAAAAATTTTGCAAAATTGCAAAAAAGACTAAATGGGCGGCTTAACCGGCAAAGGGCGCGAAATAAGGAGGATGGTCCACGTGTATGGTAGGATGGGGCTCCCACGTGGGCAAAGAGTGGGATTGATTGCTAGGTGATAGCTGTCTCATGATTATAGGCTCCTTTAATTGTAGTCGGGGAAGGAACTCTACGTCTGCGCGACTGAAACAATTTGCATATGCGCTCACCTACTAGTCCCCAAAATATATAATCATGACTACACATGTTGATGTAGTAGTTGCCTTCAATATTTTTTTGATTTTTTTTTTTTTTTTTTGCACAAACGGAAAATATATTAGATAAACAGAAGTGAAATATTACAAAGGACTACAGTCCAAGAAACCACATCCACACACAAACTAAACTAAAACAAGATAAACAAACTCCGAACAACACCAAACTGAAGAGAGGAATAGCTGAAACCAAACAAAACACTACTGGGTCCTTATTAACTGCTACAACTCCGAGATGAAACAATACCCATGGAGTCCCAATATAGACATTGCCACAAAAAAGTGGAGCATGTATCATACAATACTTCCATTTTCAATTAAGAAGTACTCCTCTTTACCAGTAACTCCGCACAACTATTAGCCTCTCTCTCTATATGCTCAATGCGCGCCTCCTAGTCCCTGTTAAGGAGCCACCTGCAATCCAAAATCAAGTTAGAAAGTTCCATAAGATACTCCTCATTAGTATTTAACCATTTGTAAGCAAGAAGAGAATCTATTTGAAGACAAACTCAATGATGACCATTGGCCTATGCTCGAACCAATGCCTCTCTAATACCCCACAGATCAGCCATAGTATTATTGGTGACTCCCAAGTGTAAAGAGAAACCCCATAGCCATTCTCCATTAGTTGAGCGTGCCACGCCACCCGCACTGGACTCTCCTTAATTTATCCCAAAATAAAAAACCCTCCCCTCTCCTTACCAATATATTAATCATTTCAAATTATATAATTATAAATAAACAAATATAAAAGTTTAATTCAACTGAAATTTCAGTTAACTTATCTGATAAAGTTTGGTTGAATTTTTTTTTTTTTTTTTTTTATTTTAGAATAAAACACAAGTTTCACTTTAAAATTTGAAATAATTTTGATGAGTTTACTTGTAAGGTTATTTTTCCATTAAAAAAAAAACCATTACAAAATGTTTTTATCTATCTATCTTTATAGTTTTTTTTTTTTTAATATATAACATTTTATTTGAGTTTGTTTGTAAGGATATTCTTCTATTAATTTCTATTAATGTGGCTGCCAGGTATCAACTAAATTCAAAAGAATATTATTAGATAAATACTATGTTTACAATATTTTACAACAAATTCTAAGTGGTAAAATAGTAAGTTTAATGGTTTATTCAAATTATAACTAATAAGAAATTATTATCTAAGATTTGTTGTCAAGGTATTGTAAAAATATTATAAACGTAGCACCTCTCATATTATTATGCAAAGATCATATCGTTTGAAGTACAATTAATTCACTACTACGTACCTTTGCACAATGGTTACTCTACAAATATAAGTGCTTATAGCGTGTGGCGTGTGGAGGACAAAGGTCAGGGTTCAAGTCTCTAGAGAAAGCTTCACACATATATACATTTAGATTAAACTAAAATAGAATTTTTATCTTGAATAAAAAAAGTACAATAAAATCATGCTATACAAAAACAAAAATATTTACTTATTATTACTCTCTCTCTCTCTCTCTCTCTCTCTCTCTCTCTCTCTCTCTCTCTCTCTCTCTCTCTCTTATTGCCACTAGTGTGCTCACCCAAACCCCTTTCCATCTCAAAAACTAAAATCGTTCTATTAGGTTCCAATTAGGAGGTGACAACTTTGTATTTTAGAGCCAGTTTCACTTCCCACGACCTTTTTTTGTCCTCATCTTCCCTCTTCCTCATTATCATTCACAATACCACCATTATACCCACATACAACTAAAACACCTCCATGAGGACCAAGCTATAACCACCTCATTGCAGCATATACACTACTGATCAATCCATCCATTGATGATCCATAAACTAGTACCATAGATAGCTACCATGGCCAATTGTCCAACCTTACCTAATAATAACTTAATTTTTATAATTGTAACATTATTATAGAACATTATCATACTTATTTTAGGTTAATTCATGTATTTCATACATAGATTTAAAAATAATTCTCAATAATTAATATAATTATCAAAATAAATCTTAACGCGTAGATATATCTTTTGTATGTGTTTGGAATTAATTTTAGTGGCCAAATTATAAAATAAGTGCATGATAATTTTTTTTTTTTTTTTAATAGGGAGATCTAATGGACTCAATTTTGATATGGCTCTTAATAAAAGCTTAAGAAAGGTCTACCAAATTCAAGTTAAAGCCCAGATGGAGCAAGCTATCAAAGGTCATCATTTTCAATTTTCAAATCAAATTTAGATTAGGATTCGAACTGGCCTAGGTCTTATTATTTTGCACGTACCGTTTGGCTCAAATATAGTAATGAAAAAAAAAAAAAAAAACACTATCCAAGGATGTGGATTTTGTATGTTTTGTTCTTGTAAAAAATGTCATTGTGTGAGTTTTAACGAAGTTCTACTCATTAGAGGTAGTATGGGAAAATGTAAAATACTTCCAAAGATCTTGCTTTTTTGTAAGTTTGACTAATGAAAAGTGAGCAAATCCTTCTTTCTTATGTTCATCATTTCCGCTTTCCAACATTAGTATCAAAGCACATGATTTAGTGATTTTCATTGTATGTATGTCTCATAATGTTTTCTTGATAAGAAAACGTCAACACGGACCATGCTTTGAATCCGCACACCATTTTTGTTTTATAATGAGTTTTACATGGCACACGCCACAATTGTGTTATACCACACAATATCTTTAATTTAATGAAAATAATGTCAAAAACATGCCTCTAAGATTTCATGGTCATTGGTTGTGTGATTTAAGATAAACTTAAGACCCTAGTTTTGTAATTCGAACTTTGTGCCTCATTTTTTTTATGAACTAAGTTGTTTTAGAAAACAAAAATATGGAAAGAAGCTACATCCCATAAGATTCTCAACCGCATATATTTGCTTGATTTTAATAGGAATTGAGAATGTTATAAAAGATCAAAGTTTGGATCACTGCGCACCCTTGGTATGATGATTACTTTATAAGTATCAGTGTTTGTGGAACATATGGGGGTAAAGGCTAGGGTTTAAGTCTTCAAGAAAGAGTTTCACATATATATACACATAAATTAAGTTATGGTAGAATTCTATATATCTTGAATCAAAAAAAAAAAAAAAAAAAAGAGTTTGGGTTAAATTTTGAGAAATTTCTTAGAATGAGTGTTTCAAGAGTTTGAATAAGACCTTCTAGAACCTCTCAGGCAAGAGAGGGTGTATTCTACCACTTGACAGATTGACCAAACAGTTGGTCTACGTCTATCTAGCTTTATAGGGTCTTGAGACATCTTAATTTGACTTTCCATGATTTTCAAATAAATAATTTTATTAGCATTGATTTATTGTTCATTAAATTAACCTGAAACAACTTAATATATCTACTTGGAAAATTCATATGTTTTATTTTATTCGTTTTGGTGGTAAAGGTGTAATATTTTGACTTTAGGTTGGCCTCGTTTAATTTTTTAGAAGCGTGAATTAATTAAAATTATTTTTTCTAACAATTCCCACTAAAAGAAACTGTCTTGAGCATTATTTACATAATCATTGTTCCTCAAAACAGCCACCACAGCTTGAGCATCCACTTCAACAATAAGGGATTGAATGTTTAAATTGCAGCACAAAAGGAGACCCTCTTGCAGCACCCATAACTCTGCTATGAAACTATTGGAAAACTTAGACTATTGGAAAACTATCATACATAACTAGAAAACCTTAGGAAAAGTTTGGTTGGAAATATTTTTAAGAAGTGCTATATGCACAACATTTTCATAATACTTTTACAACAAATTATAGTTAGAAGGTTGTTATTGGTACTAATTTAAACTCACCCTTGAAATTACTTTTTTTTGCTCACCAGTATCAGTCAATAATAACTTATGACTTAAGATTTGTTATAAAAATGTTATGAAAATGTTATGAACATAGCATTTTTCAATATTTTTAGTGCTCCACATGCACTAGGATTTTCTTAATAATTTTATTTTTGGCGTCTTACTTATTATAGAAAAATTTGGATCCACACTTAAAAAAAAAATTTTAAATGATTAAATCTATTATTATTAGTTTGAATTTATCCTATACATGTATGTTTAAGCTTTGGAACACTCTTTGATTCTCATCACATATTAGTACTTATCAAAAAAAAAAAATTTAGAAACATTAGTATTTATCACATTAAATTCACAAATTGAGCTATTTTAGAAGGGTAATATATATACTCTAAAATTGTCTTGCACCAGTGGGCGCACAGGTCCATGATATCCTGGGCTTGAGAATTTAAAATATATATACTTATAAAGTCTTATATACACATATGCATACACAATCGGATAGGGAAGAAGGATATCTTCCGCAAGCCCAAGTCCATTTTTACCAGTCAGCTAAAGCCCAAAATATATTTGCTTTTATTTGTATATATTTTTTGAAAACTTTCTTTTGAAAAGCCCAGTATCTCATAATATTAATATTCGAATTGAGATGGAAGCAAAAGAAAATAGAGTATAATTGGCCGCAAAGGAGAGCAAAGTATAGTATAGTTGGTCAGAAATTAGAATTTTCGGCTAATTACGCTCCACTGACTAAGGAGTGCCCCATCAGTAAGGACAAGGAGTAGAAAGATTCTTGAGAGAAATTGAGCCATATTCCACTCCCAAACTTACAGTTTGGGCTCTAAGCCCATTAAGACTTCCTCAAATCAAATTCCCACGAATACAAATCCAGAAGCTATTTTACAAGTCATCATGGACCCCTCAACGTAACCACAAAACACTAAAGCAATTAGGATTGAAATCTTTTCAGTGCTCCTTGGACTCATACATGCACTGTAATTTGGATCTTCCCGCAAGCCCAGATCCATGTTTACCAGTTAGAAAAAGCCCAAATCAAATTCCATGGATCTTCAGGCCACTGTGTCGGCAACCATTTTTTTGCCAAGTCATGGTGGACCCCTCATTCTCCAAGGTCTAGTAGTTTTGAAATTAAAAGTACCCTTTGTTTGAAATTGGAATGACCGTTTAACACGCCATCGCACAACAACTCAACAAGACCGTCGTACCTGGCTAGCCCACGTCCCCCCCTTGAGCCACTTGGTTTTACTACTTTCATTCTTTATTTTTATTTTTCCCTTTAAAAACAAAAGGGAGAAAGGGAAAAAGAATCAAAGATGATGAAGATGAAGGGGAAGATAAATATGAAGGCGGAGACGGTGACTTTGATTTTGGTAAATCTAGCTGGGATCATGGAGAGGGCAGATGAGTCATTGTTGCCGGGTGTGTATAAAGAGGTTGGTGCGGCTTTGCACACCGACCCGACGGGTTTGGGTTCTCTCACTCTCTTCAGGTCCATTGTTCAGTCCGCCTGTTACCCAATCGCCGCCTACCTCGCCGTCCGCCACAACCGCGCCCACGTCATCGCCGCCGGTGCTTTCCTCTGGGCCGCCGCTACTTTTCTCGTCGCTTTCTCCTCCACTTTCACCCAGGTAAGCAAATTCAAAACAAAACAAAACATATATACCCCTCTTGCTTATTTTATTTTTAGCTGATTAAAAAGGAAATATTTTTTTTTCCATTTCTCAATTATGTTAGTAAATATGGTAAGAGATTAAATTTGATTGTTTTTGGATCAAATTTAATACTGTTGAAATTATGGGATGGATCTTTCTCGTTAGGGTAATTAACTAGTTGGTACGATGAATGGTAAATAAATAGTTTGGGTAAATATTAGGAATCCTTTCTCGTAGCTATATTCTATGCTAGTGTAGTCTAGTCGTTTACAACAACACTGTAGCTTTTTGCTAAATTGGGAAACTGGTATTGTTGGATTAGGAGAAAC